>CM023540.1:5325931-5947108 GCA_013350335.1 Chimonanthus salicifolius
TTATCTGTACGAACCACATATTGCTTTCCCTCGAGTGACCAAAATGTCACTCTGTGGCGATAACAGTCGATGTTGGCCTGGAATCTAGCCAACCTGTAATGCCCGCCCCTTTTCACCGTAAAATCAGAGTACATTTTTTTTTCCTTTTTTATAAAAGAGACAAAGGGCGCGGACGTCATGACTCAAGTTAAGTTCCGAGCTTCTAAAGCCCGGCCCTTAACTGGCCAACCCTACGCGTGCGTGGAACATCAGTCCACGAGTACGGTTCACGCGTAGCAAGTAAGCCCACGGAACATAAAAATAAGTGCGGATGATCATAGAACTATCCTACCAGTTTTTCAGATAGCAGGGAAGTAATATCCATTTAATTACTAAAAAGCCACTGGACTGCACCGTCCAAAATAAAATATACAACATAGCAAGCCATCTAAGTTATTACATTTCCGACAAGCTAAATTATACAATTACACATTCCCCAACATAACTTAAACAAAAATAATTTGTCCGCCTCCCCAAGCTCCTAAGCTTGGCTTCCGTCTCGCCCTTCCGGTCCACCATCTCCTGCATTGTCAGCTAGGGTAGAAGTAGGGCGTTAGACCACGTGCCCAGTAGGACTCCGAGTAGGGCTAACACATGAATTAGTGATAACAAAGCAGATAGATAATACATAACGAAAAGCCATAGAATGAATGTCATGCCATGGGTGTCTGTGTTATGAATCCCACCCATCATCCTTACTATCCCGATGCCATATCCCCCTTGACGGTAAGGCCTCGTCAAGGTGTAACCACAAATACAATATCCCCCTTGATGGAAGAACCATCATCAAGGTATAACAATAAATACAACATCCCCGTTGACGGTAAGGCCTCCTCAAAGTGTAACCACAAATACAATATCCCCCTTGATGGAAGAACCATCATCAAGGTATAACAATAAATACACCATCCACCATGACGGTAAGGCCTCGTCAAGGTACAATAATCCATATGTGAAATGTCCCCATGCTTCTTTATCGGTCGCCCCGACGGAGCATGGACTCCGGTTTCATTTCATCCTTCCCCTGTCATATCCCTCCCATGCCATGCATGAGATGTAGATGCCATATGCCATGTAATATATGTAATTCAAGAGTAATAAAACCCATCTTAAAACAATTACTTGATGACCAATAAAACAAAGGGAAACCATCCCATAATATTTAATCCAAAACCCATCTAAGACATTCACATGATTTCCAAAATAATTTAAAGTGAAACATCACATGATACATAATCCAAAACTTATCTTAAAGACAACCACATGATTTCCAAAATAGATTAAATAAAACATCACCCAAATCCATGGCTTACAAAAAGGTAGGGATCCTACCGAATACCGACCCGCGTCCTTTTACGTTTTCCGTCCGAATACCGCCTGCGATGTCCAGTACCTTATTACACATTCATCATTAGTCCATGTTTTAACCATTTCTAAGCCCATATGAAAAACCGGTCACTATTTAGGTTTTGTGGGTCCCATATCATCTATTAAACCTTTTAATCCCATAAGTCTTAAAATTCGGCCACCCTAGGCTTTATCAATCACTTATAAGGTTATTACATTAGATCCCCTAAGTGCATGATCAATTTCCATGGAATTCTTGAATTTGGCCACTAATTACGGTTTTGCCACTACCTCATTTTCCATGATTAAACACTCGTTTATCCATGCATGATTTAATCCATAATTGATTATAGACTTAGATCCCTAACTTAGGTCCATTAATGACCCATTGAACCATGTCATAACATCATTAAAATTAGCCTTTTTATTAATTTCACCATTATTCATTTAAACCCATCCATAACCCCATACTTAACCCTTTAAATGGTTCACCAACGGCCATGGGTTCAAATACCTAATTCATCAACTCTTCCCATGAGATTTACCTCATGTATTTAACTTCAATGAGTCCATTACTCATTCATTTCCTTTGGAGGCGCCACACACACCATTCATCATCCAATTTAACCCACTAAAATGGATCACAATTGGGCCATGGGTTCGGCCATACACCATGGCCGAACCCATGGTGTCCTTTCCCCATTTTTTCTTGGATCTATTTACACCATTTAGATCCAAAATAAATCCTTCCTTGGGGTGGTTTAAATCACACTTTTAAACCACTACTCTTAGCCCCATTTGGATCATTACATTTGTTCATTTAAAACCCTAAATTCATCAACGCATCATCCTTTAAACCCACCATTTAATCAACATTTCATCCATATAGGGTTCGGCTATTCACCATGGCCGAACCCATGGTGCATGATCCATCATTCATTGCTCCAATTTATTTACATTCACCAAAATATTAATCCACTAATCTTCCCATTTTCCATGGCTTTTTAAACCCATTTAAAATTTGTAACACCTTACCGTAGGGTTCAAGGTTCACTTCATCCATGCCTTTCAAGGCCATACACCTCTTTGCATTTTCATCATAACACCATTTTAAAACTTTCCCACATTCATTCATTTACTAAATGTCATTAGTTAAAAATCCTCATTGCCTTCCATTTTTCAAACCCTAATAAATCATACATTACTTACCATGGGGTTCGGCCATGTATGGTCCTTGACTCAAAAAAATTGCATATACATCTATGTTTGATCACATTAAGCATGTACTATCCTTAGTCCCTTTTTTTTTTTTTTTTTTCCCCCTTAACCCTAATTTTTTCTCCATTAGGGTTTTACCCACTTTCTATTCCTTAAACCCTAACTAACTAAACCAAACACCTAATCACCCACCATGGGGTTCGGCCATGCTACATGGCCGAACCCTATGGCCCATGATTTTTTTTATTCCAATCACCCAATTCCATGCTCAATTTAATAAATTACACAATGCACATACTACATTTACTTATTTCTTTTCCCTAACCCTAATTCATCCATTTAGGGTTTCCTCCACCTTCCATTCCTTCCATTTGATAGATTTAAAATCCATAGCATAAAATTATCTATCCACCATTAATTTCACAAAAATAAATTCCAATTCTTAAACCCTAAAATCCAAAATTTCTTGTTTAAGAAATACTCACTATCCGACGTCTCCTCCGATTTCCGCCGCTCCCGTCGGTCTCCGTAGCCTCCTCTCTCCTTCCTTTTGATCTTTGGTAGGTTAAAATCTTTGATCAAGGGTGGCAATCCCCAACCCTAGAATCAGCCAAGGTAAGTTTTGTGTGAGAGAGGGAGAGGGGAAAATTATGAGAGGGAAGATGATAACCCTTTACCTTAGAGTGATTTCTCTCAAAATTCCACTTCTTTCTTCTCTCCTTCTCTTCTCTTTTCCTTAAATCTCTTTCTCTCCTTCACTTGGATGTAGGGGACGACCATGGGAGAGTGAAAATGGAGAGAGTTGAATGAAAAGAGAATGGGAAAAGACATCGAGGCTTATCCCCATTTTTGTTTTTACTTTAGATTAATTACCTTCACCAACCTTAAGATATTTTGAGATATTTAAGTTGCTTTATGGCTTATAACTCCACCCCTCTAAGTCCCAACGTGTTCTATTTTTTTTTTTGAGTTTGGGATGAGGTGAGTTTTCACCTCATGGGCCCCCTTTGACCACTCTTAACTACCATTTTAAATTATTTAATTATTTAATTACTTAGTTACTTTAATTCCCATTTACTTATTTAAATCACCTTAGGTTAATTCATTATATTTAACCTAATTCCATTATTCCACCCATGGTTGACCAAATCAACCATGGTGGTCGGCCCCACCAAACCTTGGGTCCACACTTGGCCACATCACCATTGTTTAATTCCAAATAACTTAGGTGATTTAAAATCATTGAATTTACTCTAAGTGGATTACCATTGGGCCTATGGCCCAATTACATTTCCATCTAGCCCATTTACCTTAGAGCTTAACCATCTTGACCCATTGGGTCCCAAATGGGTATTTGACCCAATTTGACCATTCTTGACCCATTTAACCCTCATTGACCATTTAAATAAATTTAAATCCAAACCACAGTCTATTGGGCCATACTTGGACCTTTGTCCAAATTTTGGCCCATTTACCATTTATTCCACCAATTTTCCAATTTCCATCATTAAAATAAATAATATTCACATATTCATTGATTTAAAAATTTCGGGCCATTACCCAACCAATTCATGCCAAAAATAATATCGTACTCAGTCATGTCGAGTACCAGATAATTGAACTCAGATCTGAGTCCAGCGAGTTCAGTATTCACTGCCGTGCATATGAGTCCCAATGCCGAGTCTCCGATAGGGGTTACAATTGTGAGTGTTGTAGGCAGTTTTTGAACTAAGGTACTGGTAGCAGTTATAAATGATGCAGCTATTAAGGAGTGTGAAGCGCCAGAATCAAATAGTACATAGGCATAAGAACTACTAACTACCGCCATACCTTGAATTACTGAATGATCCACATCCGCTGGAGGTGCTAGAGTAAACAATCGTCCAGATCCAGTAGGGTTAGGCGCCCGTCCTGCCTGATTATACGTCCTGTCTCCCCGGGAGTTAACTGGTCTGGCTGGTGGACGAAATGATCCCCTGGAGTAAGAAAACTTGTTGAGCTTTGGGCAATCCTTCTTGAAGTGACCCGGCTGATCACAGTGGAAACAGTTACTCACTCCTCTGGAAGCTTGAGTGACTAATACAGATTGGGAGGGCTTGTTGGGACGAAAGCCCCCTGTGGACCCAATAAATGGTGAGGGTCTACTGAAGTTTGGTCGAAACTTCTTATTGGGCTGATATGTACCCCTCCCACTCTGAGTTTGGCGGTTGTCAAATCGCTCATACTTAGCCATCTCCTGCTCAACTATGGTGGCCCTGCTGACCACCTTTGCCAGCGTGGCTGCCTTGAATACGGTCACTTTGGCCCTAATGTTTGGCCGTAGACCACGCTCAAACTTACGAGCCCTTCGGTGCTCTGTATCCACTATGTAAAATGCATAACGCGACAAACTAAGGAATTTCCAATGATATTCAGCTACCATCATGGAGCCTTGCACCAATGATAAAAAGGCTTGAGTCTGACGTTCCTTCTCCTCCTCAGGGAAGTAGTGATCCAGAAATGTAGTTGAGAATTGCTCCCAGGTCATTGCAGTCTTTTCCCTTTCCGACACAAGTGCTTGTTGTTTCTCTATCACTTCCCACCATTTACCAGCATCATCAATCAATTGAGATGTGGCCAGTAAAATATTATGAGCATGACTCTTGATATTCAGTAGAGTCAGGATTTGGGAAATTTTCTTTAACCAGTTTTCCGCTCCAACAGCCCCTTCTCTACCCTTAAAGTAAGGAGGGCGCTGTTGCTGGAAGTCCCTGACCATGTTCTGGTCATTGGCATCACTGGTGCTTCCACTTCCATTTTGATGCTGCTGGAGAACAGAAGTAACTACCGCTTGAACCAAGCTTTGTAGTTCAGGAGGTACTACCGGTATGCTCACATTGCTTTGCTCCTCTTTCTCTCGTTCACTATAGTGAGAGTATCGCTCTTCCTCTTCCCGCCGAGGGTGCCGTTCATCTTCCTCTTCCATCCGTGAGTGCTGTTCATCTTCCCCACATTGAGATTGCTCCTTCTCATGTAGAGATTGCTCCTTCTCACGTTCAGATTGCTCATTTTCGAGTTGAGATTTTTCCCTCTCTTCCTCATTTCGAACGAGTGGTATCTCTTTTTCCTTCCCTTTCTTGCTTTGCTGGATCTTTCTCTTTGGAGCCATTTTATTTCCTAAGTCATGAAAACATTATGGACTTAGTTTCCTCGTAACATACAACTCAATGCCAATAGTCCTCATAAACTCATAAATTTGCATACTTTATAAATATATTCAAATTTCATCATAGTACAAGGGTTGGTAGGGTTAAAATAAACCCTTCGAATGACAAAATGCACCCACAACCCTTACAAAATAACCCCTTTTTCCTAACTTTTCTTACTACTTCTTAGTCTAATCTTCCGTAGAAGACCCTACATCCTCAGTAAACATAAAGAAACTGTCAGGGCATATCATCGACATGTGTCCCAATACTCCACCCATCAAACAGGGTATTATTCCTGGTCCTCCAATGTAAGGACAGTTAGTCCTTTCTTTCCCGTGCCCATGAATTCCACAAACCGGGCAAACAACTTCAAGAGGGTGGGGGCAGTATGTACAGTTGTGCCCATCCTGATTGCACAACTCGCACATATAATCGGGCACTATCTCCCCTACAGACTCTCTTATCATTGGGATATCTTCCATATGCTCTTTTGGAAAATGTGCAAGATTCACTTCAACCTCCTCGGGAAATCCCTCTTGATCGTCTACGTTAACTTCCATGTTGGAGTTGTTGGAAGAAGACACCAGATTTATTGGATTGCTAGGGGTTCCTCTATCCCACAACTCTGTATACTCAACGTTGCTCGACATATCTGTATCATAACAATAGAACACATGAATAACAACAACAGTTCCAATCAAACTAATCTTTGTTTTGGGGAATTTCTTATGTATAACATAATGTATCTTGTTTGGAGAAATTGCCAAATCATCACTCTTTGTTTTCCTTTGTTTCTGGGGGAAATCTCTAAATTCCTGTTGTTTGTTGCTCAATTTGGGGATATCGGGGAAGTGTATCCTATTTTGCTATGTTTGATGAATCCAATATGATGACTATACTTACTTTCCTATCTTTCATTGTTGTTCTCAGATTGGTTGTTCAGTCTGAGTCTAACGAAATAAATTAATCCGGCCCCTAGTCCGCGGACTCCGAAGAGTCGGTCAGTTGGGATTCTTATCTGTCAGTGAGACATGAAACCATCTTAACCTTACTTTGAAGATTCAACTTCCCGTTTCGCTCTGATACCAACTGTAATGCCCCGCTCTTTTCCACCCTTCCGAAAATCAGAGTCTAATTTTTTTTTTTTTATAAATAAATAAAGTGGAAGAGAGCGGGGAGCGGCAAGATTGTAACACCCCGATTTCTCAATGATGCGGATAATTACGAAAATGCCCCTGCATTGGTAAATTTAATGGTTGTGATGTTGAATAAGGACATAGTGGGGCCCATTGCTCAAACTAAGATCCTATGAACATATTATAAGGGTCAAATTTTAATGGATGAGTAATGTACATCAAATTGGGTCAAAATGGTTAATTGGGTCAAAGAATTCTCAATGATTGGAATAATTACGAAAATGCCCCTGGTTTGTTAAATTAAATGTTTGTAATGTTAAATAAGGAAAAGGTGGGGCCCATTGCTCAAATTAAGATCCTATGAACACATTATAAATGTCAAATTTTATTGGATGGGTAATGTGCATCAATTGGGTCAAAAATGGCTAAATGGGTCAAAGGGCCCAAATGGGACCCAACGGGTCTTAATGGATTATTTGACCATTGTGTGAACTTAAATTAAATGGAGTTAAGCTAATTTGATGGGAAATCAAGTGGAGTAAAAATGGGTAGGCCTGATGCACATGTGAAAACCAATTACAAATGACCAAAATACCCATAATTGGGTCATGGAGTCAAAAACGGGTCAAGGAGCTAAAGGGGGGCCCAACGGGTCGGGTTGACTTAGTTGACCACAGCCGACCGTGTGGGGCCACAAATGAGTTCAATGGTGAGTTAAATCAGGTTAAGTGGTACTGATTTTATTTAATTTGAATTAAAAATGAGTTGACTCAAATTCATTAAATGATTGTCAATTAATGAGGTGAGTTGGACATGTGAGTTGGGTGAGTCAAAATGGAAGTCAATGGGACTGTAAATCAGTGAGTTCAGAGGGAATAGGAGTAGTTTGGCTTAGTCATAACCACCAAAACAAGTCCCACACGTTGGGGACTTGTTGGGGTGATTTTCATGATGGGTTTTTAAATGAAATACATGGAAATGGGAGGTAATGCTTGGGGAGTTGGGAGGCTGCATTGGCAGGTGCTAAGGGGTGCATTGCATAGCACCCAAGACCCATCGTTTTTTATAAGAATTGATGAGGGAATGGAGGGGTCTTGGCGGCTGAAGTACTAAAGCAAATGACCACCAAGCTTGGCCGTTTTTCACCTTGGAAAGCCAAGAATTTCCATCCCTCTCTCCCTCTCTCCAATTCGTTTTTCCTAGCTGGAATATCAGAGGTGTTTGCACCAGTAGATCAAGCACAAAACAGCAAAGGAAAGAAGGCAAAGAAGGATTAGAAGTAAAGATTAAAAGCAAGGAACTTTGGTAAGTTTTTACATAAGTGCTTGGTTTATTAAAGAGCTTGAAATTGTAAATTTGGATGACATATTTTGGTCATGTATGGCCGAATATGTCATGGGTCTAAACCTGAGATTAGATGGCTTAAAAGGATAAGAAATTATGCCAAGCTGGCCGAACCCCATGAAAAATGTGGATTTGATTTGATGATCTTAAGGGTCAAAAACCATGTCAAACCATGGTGTGTTATGCACATATGTATTGGGCCATGGTTATGGTCGAATACACCAAGGTTTTAACCTTGATTAAGAGAGGTTTTAAAATGGTAAAGATGACCATTGGGTTCGGCCACCATGGAGGGCCGAACCCCATGTAAAAGTTAGGTTGGTTTTGATGCTTAGAAAACATAGAAACCATGGAGTTTTGTGGACTGTTTTTGAGGTTTCTTAGTGATACAAATGCATGCTTTAAAGAGGGTTAAAAACATGGATTTGAATGACATAAGGACTGACGTTAGCATGGGTATAAAACAGTGGATTAAAATTAATGAAATGGACCATGGGGATCGGCCATCTTGGATGGCCGAATCCCATGAAGTATGAGGGTCATCTAGACAAAGAGATGAACTTATTTGGATGGTTTTTAAGGGGTATAAATGCAGCAGTTTTATACTGATATTGTATGTTTAAATAACACCTAAAACATATTTGAAAGACCAAAACATGGACATAGGGTTCGGCCACCTTGGATGGCCAAACCCCATGTAAGTAATTGATGATTTTGATGAGTTTAAAACCATATAAAATATGGTGTTTGATGTGATTTGGTGAAGTTTAATTTACTGTTTTGGTGGATGTTTATGCGGCTGAACCATGTATAATTCATGGTTGAGTTAGCATGATTAAACCATGAATAATCATGGTGATTATCTGATCAAGTGAACCCTAGGGTTCGGCTATGAGTATGGCCGAACCCCATGGGGTTGTTTTTGAGATTAATGGACTGTTTTGGATGGGAGGTTATGGTTGTTTTAATTAATGAATCATACATGATAAGTTATGGACTATGTGTAAGAAAATAATCAACCATTGATGATGATGGATTATGGGATGAAAATCGATAGGATGTGGTTCGGCCATGTAGTATGGCCGTACCCCATCAATTATTTGATATAATTGGGTTAAGTAATACATGGGATTAAAGGTGATGAATGAAGAACCCCACTAAGTTGGTTATGATATGGTTAAACTAAAGGTTAGCCTAAATGGCATAAAAGTAATTATTGATGGAATGATCAATGATGGAAATGATTATAGGGTTGGATGTATGGACACGAACAAAAGTGGTATGGTTCGGCCAGGTAGTATGGCCGAACCCTACCAAGGTATTTTTGTAGTACAAAATGTGGTTGGGTCTTAAATGTGAATGACCAAGTAAATGATAGTTTTATTTACTAATTGTTATATGGACAAGGTACCGAAAGTTGACGACGTGCGAGTCGTGACCGGGTGATGCTAAAGAAAGATCAATTACTGAAGTGAATCTTCAGTAGGTTTCCTACCTACTTGTAACCACAATTATGATTTGGTTTTATTATGTTTTTATGAGATATGTTGTATTTGATATTATGTTTCAAATATGGTTTTGAATGATGAGATATGTATTTACAAATGAGATACATGTACATTGACATCTCATGCATGGCATGGGATGATGATTATGGATTACCTTGACTTGAGAGTCCCAATGAAAGAACATCGTGAAACAACTCAATGATGAAGTGTCTTTCCACAGGTAACGAGGATTACTGTGGATTACCTTATCATGTGAGTCCCAATGAAATAATACCGTGAAACAACTCAATGATGAAGTGTCTTTCCACAGGTAACGAGGATTACTGTGGATTACCTTATCATGTAAGTCCCAATGAAAGAGTACTGTGAGTCCCAAATGAAAGTGTATTGTGATTTACCTTGACGGTGAGAATCCCGTCAAGTGATGGCTATGTATGTGTGATGGGGTGGGGCTCATTACATATGCACTTACATACATAGCATTGTTTTCAGATGTTTTATTGATAATCATGTACTATGATATATATGCATGTTTTATATGCTAACCATGTGGTACCCTTGATTCGGGAACCTACTGGGCGCGATGATCTAACGCCCTAATTCTATCCATAGAGGAGAATGCAGGTACATGGAAAGGAAAAGAGAAGATCGATGATAAGGAGGGGAGCCAAGCGTAAATGCTTGAATGCTGGAATAAATTTATGAATTGTTGTTATGTGATACTTTATTATGGATTTGTAATAATGTAGTTACTTGCTATGGTTTGGTTAGGATATTAACAATGGAAGGTTGATTTATGTTAATTATTAATTGAGACTGGTACTTGCTATCTATTCATTCTATTTCTGCAGTTAGTCTAGTTTATTCCGCAAGTTATTGTTTAGTTCCATGTGTGATTTGTTATCATGGTCTAGTCCATGTACACATGGGTGGCCAGTTAAGGGTCGGACTCAGGTAGTCCGGACTTAGCTCGCGTCGTGAGTCCAAATGGCATGACCACGAACTCAAACAGTCCATACCGCGTCCGAAAAGCTGTCTTTTCTATATCTTCCTCCCTAACTCGAATTTGATGATAACCAGACATCAAATCGATCTTTGAAAAATGGCTTGAACCCCTCAATTGATCGAATAAATCATCGATCCTGGGTAGAGGGTACTTGTTCCGGACTGTTAGCTGATTCAGCTTTCGGTAGTCCACGTACATCCGAAGTGAGCCATCCTTCTTCTTCACAAATAACACTGGTGCTCCCCACGATGACGTACTGTTCCGGATGCAACCCAGCCTAAGCAGTTCATCAATCTGCTTCTTTAGCTCTGACATCTCTGCTGGTGCCATCCGATAGTGTGGTAACGACACTGGTGTTGTGCCAGGATACAGCCTGATCTCGAAGTTAATCTCCCTCATAGGTGGTAAACCAGGGAGTTCCTTTGGGAACACATCCCCAAATTCTTGTACAATTTCTGGAAGTTCAGTAACTGGAGCTTTGTTTATGGTGATATTATTCAATACCACGTGGTTTAATCCTTCCTGTAATCCACTTTGTTTATCTGCACGAACTATATATTGCTTGCCCTCGGGTGACTTAAATGTCACCCTTCGACCATAACAGTCGATGTTGGCATGAAACTTTGCCAGCCAATCCATTCCGAATATAATATCATATTCCGACATGTCCAGCACTAAATAATTGAACTCAAATCTGAGTCCAGCTAATTCGGTGTTAACCGCAGTACAAATAAGTCCCAATGCCGAATCTCCGACAGGGGATACAATAGTAAGTTCTGTGGCTAATCTTTGCACTAATGTACCAGTAGCAGTAATAAACGATGCAGCTATAAAGGAGTGTGACGCTCCGGAATCAAATAGTGCATATGCATATGAGCTACTCACTACCGCCATACCTTGTATCACAGGATGATCCTCCTCCTCTTCCTCTGGAGAAGTTAGAGTGAATAATCTTCCTGCTCCAGCAGGGTTAGACCTTCGACTTCCCCGGCCCTGCATTCTGCCTCCTCTGGAGTATGCCGGTCTAGCTGGCGGACGAAATGATCCTCTTGAGTTAGACAGCCTGTTGAGCTTTGGGCAATCCTTTTTGTAGTGACCAGGTTGATCACAGTGGAAGCAAGTATTCACTCCTCGGGATGCTTGAGTGACCGCAACAGATTGAGTGGGCTGGTTGGGGCGAAAGCCCCCACTTGATCCAACAGACGGTGAGGGTCTGCTGAAATTCGGTCTGAACTTTTTGTTGGGTTGATACCCACCTCTCCCACTCGGAGCTCGGCGGTTGTCCACTCTGGCAAATTCCGCCATCTCTTGTTCCACAATGGTGGCCCTGCTGACCACTTCCGCCAGCGTGGCTGCTTTGAACACAGTTACCTTGGCCCTAATGTTTGGCCGTAACCCACGCTCGAACTTGCGAGCCTTTCGATATTCTGTGTCCACAATATAGTATGCATAGATTGACAGGCTGAGGAATTCTTGGTGATACTCAGCCACCGTCATTGAACCTTGTACTAACATCATAAAGGCCTGAATTTGACGTTCTCTTTCTTCCTCTGGAAAGTAGCGCTCTAGAAATGTCGCGGAGAATTGCTCCCAGGTCATAGCAACTCTTTCTCTTCTTGGCACAAGTGCCTGTTGTTTCTCCACCACCTTCCACCATTTGGCAGCGTCATCCACCAGCTGTGACGTGGCCAATAATATTTTATGGGCATGACTCTTGATGTTCAAAAGAGTCAATATATGCGAAATCTTCTCCAACCAATTCTCGGCCGCAATAGGCCCTTCTCTGCCCTTGAAGTAAGGTGGGCGCTGGTGCTGAAAATCTCTGACCATATTTCGGTCATTATTTTCGCTCATGTTTCCCCCTCCGTTCAAATGTTGTTGGAGGACAGATGTAACCACGGCTTGCACCAAGCTGTGCAGTTCAGGAGGTACAAAGGGTACAGTCATATTACTATTCTCCTCCTCCTCGCGTCGATACGACGAGTCATATTCCTCCTCGTCGTCCTGTTGATTCGTAGGGTCACTCCCTTCTTCTTCCCGCCGTGAGTGGTGAGATTCTTCCTCACTGTGAGGTTGTTCATGTATAGACCTCTCTTCGTCATGAACGGATTGCTCTCTATCAGGTTCCGATGACGCCTTCTTGCGTCGGGATACCACCTTCCCTTGTGGTGGGATAATGAGCACATCATCCTTCTTTTTATCGTCCTGACGAGTTCTTCTCTTTGACACCCCCTCACCTAGTCCGATCGGTAAAACTTTCTCTTTTCCCTTCAGATCTTTTACCACCTTTTTCTGTGGTGCCATTTAGTCCTAATTCATGGAAACATCATAGACTTAGTTTCCATTAATAATATACAACACATGCCATGAATCCTCATAAAAACATGAAATCACATATTTATATAAATTCAAACTGCATCTTTGTACAAAGGTGGGTAGGGTGAAACAAACCCTATGTATAACAAAATATACCCCCTTACAAAATTAACCCTCTTTTTAATACCCCTACTATTACTTCCTATCCTAGTCTTCCGTAGAAGACTCCGCATCAAAAGCGAACTTGAATCGGTTATCAGGACACGTCATCGCCGTGTGCCCCAATACTTCACATGTTGTGCAGGGGATTATTCCAGGTCCTCCAATACAAGGACAATTAGTCCTCGTCTCTCCATGCCCGTGTAGTCCACAAACCGGACATACAACTCCCAATGGATGAGGACAATACAACCTGTTGTGGTCATCCTGATTACACAACTCACAGGTATCATAGGGATCTACTTCCCCCGCCGATTCCAGTATTATAGGAAAGTCTTCCATTGGATCCTCATAAAAGAAAAATCCCAGATCCTCCTCTTCCTCCTCAGGAGGTTCCACCATCTCAGGAACGTCATCCATCAGATCCTCTGGAAGAGGTGCTAAGTCCATCTCATCTTCTTCAGGAGGTCCCTCCTGAAGGTCCACTTGAGCTTCTACGTTGATGTTGTTAGAAGCTGACACCAAGTCTATGGGATGGCTAGGAGTTCCGCTGTGCCATTCCGAGTACTCCACATTACTCGACATATCTGTATCATATCAATAGAACACAAGCATATTTAACAACAATTCTAATAAACCAACCTTGGTTTTCAGGGGAATTTGATCATGCATAAAGTCATGTACTTTGTTTGGGAAAATCACCAAATCATCACTCTTTGTGTTCTTTTGTTTTCTGGGGAAATCTCTAATTTCCTACTGTTTGTTTCTCAGTGTGGGGATTTCAGGGAAGTACATCCTACTTTGCTATGTTTGATATGTCCAGTTATGATGATTGTACTTTACTTTGCTATCTTTCATTGTCGTTCTCAGATAGATTGTTCAGTCCGAGTCACTCGAAGTAAATTAATCCGGCCCCCAGTCAGCGGACTCCGAAAAGTCGGTCAGTTGGGATTCTTATCCGTCAGTGAGACATGAAACCGTCTTAATCTTACTTCGATGATTCAACTTCCCGTTTCGCTCTGATACCAACTGTAACGCCCCGCCCTTTCCGAGAGTTTCAGAGTCTAATTTTTTTTTTTTTTTTTTATAAACAACGGAAGAGAGCGGGCGGCGTCACGACGCGAGTTAAGTTCAGACTACCCAAGTCTGAACCTTAACTGGCCACCATGTGTACATGGAATAGACCATGAGAGTGATTTACACATGGAACTAACATCAACATGCGGAATAAAAAGACGAGATAGCACGTAATATTCTTAAATATTAAATAACATAAAATCAACCATCCACAAGTTATGATCCTAAACAAACCATAGCAAATAACGAATTATTACATGTCCATCAATAGTATTCAAATAACAGTAATAAAACGTAATCCAAATCCATTATTTAAGCACTTAGGCTCAGCTCCCTTCTTGGTCAATGACCTTCCCTTTCCCCTTGCTTGTACCTGCAATCTCCTCTGAGGATAGAATTAGGGCGTTAGATCAACGCGCCCAGTAGGTTCCCGAATCAGGGCTACCACATGTTAGCATATAAAACATGCATATACATATCATATTACATGATCATCAAAACAGGTAAAACAATGCTATGAAATATGCACATGCAATGAGCATCCCCCATCATGTACTTTCATAGCCATCACTTGACGTGCCTCGCACCGACAAGGTAAATTACAACACACCTTCATCTCTTCTATAAGCGATGTACATGTAATGAGCAACCCCCATCATGTACCATCGTATCCATCACTGTAGAACTTCATTCATTATCCCATGACTATGCATGAGATGCCAATGCCTGTATGCCATTTGTTAATGCATAATATATCATTTGAAACACATATGTTAAAACAAGAATCTCATAAAGAAAACCAGGGTAAAAACTGTGGTTACAAGTAGGTAGGAAACCTACTGAAAATTTGCTTCGGTGTTTGTTCTTTTTCACTTGATCACGACTTGCCCGCCGTTCACGATCCGTTACCTTGTCATGTAACAATAAGTAAATCATACTAATAATTAAATATCCATTCTCATATAAGACCCAAACATCTTGTGGGGTTCGGCCATACCCATGGCCGAACCTCACCCACTTTGACTTGATCTCTTTGGTTTTGGATTAACACCATCCAAACGATTTATTAATACTTCAAACCACTAAATATCACTTGGTGGGGTTCGGCCATACAACATGACCGAACCTCACCATATTGGTTTGAGCCCTCTTCTTTAAGTCCTTTGTTCTTTTTATTCATAATTACCATAATCACTTGTATTTACAGCTTTGCCACTCGGCCAAGCCTTGTTTAATTTTTGCTTCACAATCAAAGCCCATATGACCAAACCACCTTAGTGGGGTTCGGCCATACAGCTTGGCCAAACCTCACCAATCCCATTTGGATTTCTTAATCCATTCTAATCACATTAATCATCCAAACTTTTAATCCACTAAAACCACTCCATGGGGTTCTTTTATCCATTATTCTTCACCATAATGTCATAACTTAGACCCTTCTCTTTAATTATAAACACCATTTGGTTCAGCCATTCAATGGCCAACCAAAAACAGTAACATTATCACATAAAAATCTCCACTATTGGTATGGTTTTATCTCTCCAAAAACCATACCAACTTATCAAACACTTTTATGGGGTTCGGCCATCCAATGTGGCCGAACCCTATGCCCATGTTTTGGACCCTTTTTAACTTACATTATATGTCCATTAAATCATGTAATAATCAACATAGTATTGTATGGTTTTTACACTTCAAAAGCCATCCAATTACCCAAACAAGATCATGGGGTTCGGCCATCCCATGTGGCCGAACCCAATGATACATTTATGCCATTTTAATTAATCTTAATCCAAGGTTTTATTCCTTGATGTATTCGGCCATTCCATGGCCCAAACATGACATCCAATTTCATGATTTAAAAACCCTTTCACCTTGTATCTTAGATCATACAAAAACAGCCCATGATTTTACAAAAACCATCACTTTATACAAATAAAATTCATGGGGTTCGGCCACCCAAAGTGGCCGAACCCTATGGTCCATGTTTTCCATCTTTTAAACCATTGTTTTAGACCATGTTAACTTCAGCCTTTTTGTCATTCAGATCCAGGTTTATAATCCTTTCTATAACATGTATTTGATTCTTAAATAAAACCCAAAAATCAGTCCCTAAACCTCCATGGTTTCCATGTTTCAAAACATGAAAAACCACCCATCTTTTACATGGGGTTCGGCCCTCCATGGTGGCCGAACCCAATGGTTATTTTTTACTATTTTAAATCCTCCATTAATCAGGGTTAAAACCCTGGTGTAATCGGCCATAACCTTGGCCCAATACACATCCATTTTATTAATCAAAAGTCCATGGAAATACTTACCAAATTCCAAGCTTTTCTTATGCCTTTGCTCCTTGCCTTCTTCCCTCTTGTTTCCTTCCTTCTTTCTTCCTTTGTCTCAGCTGGTTAGAGGCATGAACAATGGTGAAATCACCAAGGTAAAACTCGGCCAAGAGAGTGTGTTCTTGAGTGAGGGAAAGAGATGAGAATTCTAAGGTTTTGCAATGATAAAATCGGCCAAGTGATGGTGTTGGTTGCTTTTGTTAAACAACCCCATAACACCCATTTAATCCTCATCAAATCTTACTCAAACCAAAGAGTCACTTGCAGCCAAGCAAAGCACCCCTTGGCACTCCCAACACACCCATTGGCAGCCCCATGCAATCTTATCTCATTCCCATGCATTTCATTTAATTATTTACCATGAACTCACCAAAACAAGTCCCCAACGTGTGGGACTTGTTTTGGCTGATTTGAGACCAGCTAAACTCCTCCAATTCCCCTTGGACTCACTGAATTTATAGCCCCTTGAGTTTCCATTTTGACTCACTCAACTCAAGGTATTTTTTATTCCAACCCAACTCATCACATTTAATGCATTTCATTTAATGCATATGAGTTAACTCACCTTTTGACTTAATTCCAACTCACCTCCATCCCACTCAATTGATTTGAATCGTGTTTGAGCTTCCTTGAAGGTTCACACGGTCAACAATAGTCAACTCGACCCGTTGGGTCCACTTTTAGCTCCTTGACCCGTTTTGACAACATGACCCATTTATGATATTTTGATCATTTCCAATTGGTTTTTACATATGGATCAAGCCTACCCATTTTTCCTCCACTTGATTTCCAATCAAATAGGCTTAACCCCTTTTAATTTGAAATCACAAAACGGTCAAATAACCCAGCAAGACCCGATGGGCCCCATTTGGGCCCTTTGACCCATTTAGCCATTTTTGACCCAAATGATGAAAATTACCCAACCAATAAAACTTAACATTCATAATATGCTCATATGATTTTATTTTGAGCAATGGGCCCCACTATTTCCTTACTTAACATCACAAAATAACTAATTTAACAACTCAGGGGCATTTTGGTAATTTTCCACTTTCATTGAGAAATTGGGGTGTTACAATATAACCCTCTTTTTAAAATTTTCGTCCCGAAAATCGAGTGAAGTAGGGTTCTCAAATTAAATTACACAAACAATTCGGGGTGAGCTGTTCTCATCTCCGATTCAAGTTCCCATGTGGCCTCTTCATCACCATGACGGTCCCATACCACTTTTACGAACTGAATCGCTCTGTTTCGCAACACCCTTTGTTCGGTCTCCACTATCCTGACCGGCTTCTCGACGTACGTCACGTCGCTTTGTACTTCAATATCTTGAACATTTAAAACATGGGACGGATCCGGATTGTATTTCCTTAGCATCGACACGTGGAACACATCGTGTAGAGCTGCTAATTGCGATGGAAGTGCTAATTGGTAAGCTACATCTCCCATCCTTCTTATGATGGAAAACGGTCCCACATATCTTGGCGACAGTTTTCCTTTCTTACCAAACCTCATATGTCCCTTCCGTGGTGAGACTTTTAGAAACACCAAGTCTCCCACTTCAAATTCCAGAAACCGTCTCCTTTTATCAGCATAGCTCTTCTGCCGACTCTGTGCAGTCAACAAGTGTTGACGTATCAACTTAATTTGTGCAGTAGTTTCTGCGACTAGTTCCGGTCCGATCAATGCAGGCTCACCTGCCTCTGTCCAACATACCGGTGACCTACACGGTCTACCATATAAAGCCTCATAAGGAGCCATTTGAAGGCTTGCCTGATAGCTGTTATTATAGGAGAACTCCACCAATGGTAAGTGGTCCTCCCATCCTCCTTTGAAATCTAACATACACGCTCTCAGCATGTCTTCCAAGGTTTGTATTGTTCTTTCAGACTGACCATCAGTCTGTGGATGGAATGCGGTGCTAGTCAATAGCTCAGTCCCCATGACTGTCTGCATGCTTTGCCATACTCTGCCAGTAAAACGGCCATCTCTGTCCGATACTATCGTTCGGGGAATACCATGTAGTCGAATGATTTCTTTAATATAACGCCGACCCAACGTCTCAGACGAATCCGTCATCTTGATAGGAATGAAATGTGCAGACTTGGTCAGCCGGTCGACTACGACCCAAATGGCGTCATTACCCTTTGAAGACCTCGGCAACCCGGATACAAAGTCCATGGAAATATGTTCCCATTTCCATTCTGGCACGGCTAAGGGTTTGAGCAACCCTGGTGGCTTTTGGTGTTCAGTCTTAACTTGTTGACAAGTTAGACAGTGTGCCACGAATTCCGCCACATCCCTTTTTAGTCCATGCCACCAATAATGCCTCTTTAGATCGTGATACATTTTGGTGCTACCCGGATGAATAGAGAACTTGGATTGATGTGCCTCAATCATTAGCTCTTTACTGCAACTCTTTGGCACATAAGTTCTTCCCCGGAATACAAGACCCTGTCCTGGTCGTAGTTCCCATTCCGGTACAACGGTGCCAGTAGACATCCTGACCCAAATGTCCTCCACTTCCGGGTCTGCTCTTTGTTCTTGTTCAATCTTGGTGACTATATTGGACCGTATGATTAAATTGTGCAAAACTCCACGGTTTGTAATGTATAGATTGAACTCTCGAATGGTATTCATCATCTCCCACTCAGTTCTGATCAGACATGCCATGGATGCATGTGATATGCGGCTAAGAGCATCAGCCACCTTGTTTGCCTTGCCTGGATGGTATCGAAGTTCGAACTCATAATCCGCCAGATACTCCATCCATCTGCGCTGCCTTAGATTAAGTTCCTTCTGATCAAATAAATATTTCAAACTCTTATGATCAGAATACACTTCAAACTTCTCGCCATAAAGATAATGTCTCCAGCTTTTGAGAGCGAAGACCACTGCGGCTAGTTCAAGATCATGCGTAGGATAGAGGCGTTCATGTATTTTTAGTTGTCTTGAACCATAAGCCACCACACGATGATTTTGACTGAGGACACACCCCAGTCCTTCTCCCGAAGCGTCGCATTCTACTTCATAACCCTTGCCCTTTTCCGGCAAAATCAAAATAGGAGCGGTTGTAAGTCTGTCTTTTAGCTCTTCAAATCTTTGATTGCACAGATCTGACCACTCATACTTGACTCCTTTCTGAGTGAGTCGAGTCAATGGAGACGCTATCTTGGAAAAGTCCATGATAAATTTTCGATAATAACCCGCCAGCCCTAAGAAACTGCGGATCTCGGTCACATTCTTTGGCGCTTTCCATTCACTTACTGCCGCCACCTTTGTTGGATCCACGGCTATACCGTTTTCGGTTATGACATGTCCCAAGAAATTGACCTCGGATAACCAGAATTCACATTTACTGGCCTTGGCATATAGTTTATTCTGCCTCAAAATATTCAAAACTATACGTAAATGCTCTGCGTGTTCCTCCTGACTCTTAGAATAGATCAGGATATCATCAATGAATACAATTACAAATTGATCTAAATAGGGACGGAAGATTCTGTTCATCAAATCCATGAACACTGCCGGCGCATTCGTGAGTCCAAATGGCATGACCACGAACTCAAACAGTCCATACCGCGTCCGAAAAGCTGTCTTTTCTATATCTTCCTCCCTAACTCGAATTTGATGATAACCAGACATCAAATCGATCTTTGAAAAATGGCTTGAACCCCTCAATTGATCGAATAAATCATCGATCCTGGGTAGAGGGTACTTGTTCCGGACTGTTAGCTGATTCAGCTTTCGGTAGTCCACGCACATCCGAAGTGAGCCATCCTTCTTCTTCACAAATAACACTGGTGCTCCCCACGATGACGTACTGTTCCGGATGCAACCCAGCCTAAGCAGTTCATCAATCTGCTTCTTTAGCTCTGACATCTCTGCTGGTGCCATCCGATAGTGTGGTAACGACACTGGTGTTGTGCCAGGATACAGCCTGATCTCGAAGTTAATCTCCCTCATAGGTGGTAAACCAGGGAGTTCCTTTGGGAACACATCCCCAAATTCTTGTACAATTTCTGGAAGTTCAGTAACTGGAGCTTTGTTTATGGTGATATTATTCAATACCACGTGGTTTAATCCTTCCTGTAATCCACTTTGTTTATCTGCACGAACTATATATTGCTTGCCCTCGGGTGACTTAAATGTCACCCTTCGACCATAACAGTCGATGTTGGCATGAAACTTTGCCAGCCAATCCATTCCGAATATAATATCATATTCCGACATGTCCAGCACTAAATAATTGAACTCAAATCTGAGTCCAGCTAATTCGGTGTTAACCGCAGTACAAATAAGTCCCAATGCCGAATCTCCGACAGGGGATACAATAGTAAGTTCTGTGGCTAATCTTTGCACTAATGTACCAGTAGCAGTAATAAACGATGCAGCTATAAAGGAGTGTGACGCTCCGGAATCAAATAGTGCATATGCATATGAGCTACTCACTACCGCCATACCTTGTATCACAGGATGATCCTCCTCCTCTTCCTCTGGAGAAGTTAGAGTGAATAATCTTCCTGCTCCAGCAGGGTTAGACCTTCGACTTCCCCGGCCCTGCATTCTGCCTCCTCTGGAGTATGCCGGTCTAGCTGGCGGACGAAATGATCCTCTTGAGTTAGACAGCCTGTTGAGCTTTGGGCAATCCTTTTTGTAGTGACCAGGTTGATCACAGTGGAAGCAAGTATTCACTCCTCGGGATGCTTGAGTGACCGCAACAGATTGAGTGGGCTGGTTGGGGCGAAAGCCCCCACTTGATCCAACAGACGGTGAGGGTCTGCTGAAATTCGGTCTGAACTTTTTGTTGGGTTGATACCCACCTCTCCCACTCGGAGCTCGGCGGTTGTCCACTCTGGCAAATTCCGCCATCTCTTGTTCCACAATGGTGGCCCTGCTGACCACTTCCGCCAGCGTGGCTGCTTTGAACACAGTTACCTTGGCCCTAATGTTTGGCCGTAACCCACGCTCGAACTTGCGAGCCTTTCGATATTCTGTGTCCACAATATAGTATGCATAGATTGACAGGCTGAGGAATTCTTGGTGATACTCAGCCACCGTCATTGAACCTTGTACTAACATCATAAAGGCCTGAATTTGACGTTCTCTTTCTTCCTCTGGAAAGTAGCGCTCTAGAAATGTCGCGGAGAATTGCTCCCAGGTCATAGCAACTCTTTCTCTTCTTGGCACAAGTGCCTGTTGTTTCTCCACCACCTTCCACCATTTGGCAGCGTCATCCACCAGCTGTGACGTGGCCAATAATATTTTATGGGCATGACTCTTGATGTTCAAAAGAGTCAATATATGCGAAATCTTCTCCAACCAATTCTCGGCCGCAATAGGCCCTTCTCTGCCCTTGAAGTAAGGTGGGCGCTGGTGCTGAAAATCTCTGACCATATTTCGGTCATTATTTTCGCTCATGTTTCCCCCTCCGTTCAAATGTTGTTGGAGGACAGATGTAACCACGGCTTGCACCAAGCTGTGCAGTTCAGGAGGTACAAAGGGTACAGTCATATTACTATTCTCCTCCTCCTCGCGTCGATACGACGAGTCATATTCCTCCTCGTCGTCCTGTTGATTCGTAGGGTCACTCCCTTCTTCTTCCCGCCGTGAGTGGTGAGATTCTTCCTCACTGTGAGGTTGTTCATGTATAGACCTCTCTTCGTCATGAACGGATTGCTCTCTATCAGGTTCCGATGACGCCTTCTTGCGTCGGGATACCATCTTCCCTTGTGGTGGGATAATGAGCACATCATCCTTCTTTTTATCGTCCTGACGAGTTCTTCTCTTTGACACCCCCTCACCTAGTCCGATCGGTAAAACTTTCTCTTTTCCCTTCAGATCTTTTACCACCTTTTTCTGTGGTGCCATTTAGTCCTAATTCATGGAAACATCATAGACTTAGTTTCCATTAATAATATACAACACATGCCATGAATCCTCATAAAAACATGAAATCACATATTTATATAAATTCAAACTGCATCTTTGTACAAAGGTGGGTAGGGTGAAACAAACCCTATGTATAACAAAATATACCCCCTTACAAAATTAACCCTCTTTTTAATACCCCTACTATTACTTCCTATCCTAGTCTTCCGTAGAAGACTCCGCATCAAAAGCGAACTTGAATCGGTTATCAGGACACGTCATCGCCGTGTGCCCCAATACTTCACATGTTGTGCAGGGGATTATTCCAGGTCCTCCAATACAAGGACAATTAGTCCTCGTCTCTCCATGCCCGTGTAGTCCACAAACCGGACATACAACTCCCAATGGATGAGGACAATACAACCTGTTGTGGTCATCCTGATTACACAACTCACAGGTATCATAGGGATCTACTTCCCCCGCCGATTCCAGTATTATAGGAAAGTCTTCCATTGGATCCTCATAAAAGAAAAATCCCAGATCCTCCTCTTCCTCCTCAGGAGGTTCCACCATCTCAAGAACGTCATCCATCAGATCCTCTGGAAGAGGTGCTAAGTCCATCTCATCTTCTTCAGGAGGTCCCTCCTGAAGGTCCACTTGAGCTTCTACGTTGATGTTGTTAGAAGCTGACACCAAGTCTATGGGATGGCTAGGAGTTCCGCTGTGCCATTCCGAGTACTCCACATTACTCGACATATCTGTATCATATCAATAGAACACAAGCATATTTAACAACAATTCTAATAAACCAACCTTGGTTTTCAGGGGAATTTGATCATGCATAAAGTCATGTACTTTGTTTGGGAAAATCACCAAATCATCACTCTTTGTGTTCTTTTGTTTTCTGGGGAAATCTCTAATTTCCTACTGTTTGTTTCTCAGTGTGGGGATTTCAGGGAAGTACATCCTACTTTGCTATGTTTGATATGTCCAGTTATGATGATTGTACTTTACTTTGCTATCTTTCATTGTCGTTCTCAGATAGATTGTTCAGTCCGAGTCACTCGAAGTAAATTAATCCGGCCCCCAGTCAGCGGACTCCGAAAAGTCGGTCAGTTGGGATTCTTATCCGTCAGTGAGACATGAAACCGTCTTAATCTTACTTCGATGATTCAACTTCCCGTTTCGCTCTGATACCAACTGTAACGCCCCGCCCTTTCCGAGAGTTTCAGAGTCTAATTTTTTTTTTTTTTTTTTTATAAACAACGGAAAAGAGCGGGCGGCGTCACGACGCGAGTTAAGTTCAGACTACCCAAGTCTGAACCTTAACTGGCCACCATGTGTACATGGAATAGACCATGAGAGTGATTTACACATGGAACTAACATCAACATGCGGAATAAAAAGACGAGATAGCACGTAATATTCTTAAATATTAAATAACATAAAATCAACCATCCACAAGTTATGATCCTAAACAAACCATAGCAAATAACGAATTATTACATGTCCATCAATAGTATTCAAATAACAGTAATAAAACGTAATCCAAATCCATTATTTAAGCACTTAGGCTCAGCTCCCTTCTTGGTCAATGACCTTCCCTTTCCCCTTGCTTGTACCTGCAATCTCCTCTGAGGATAGAATTAGGGCGTTAGATCAACGCGCCCAGTAGGTTCCCGAATCAGGGCTACCACATGTTAGCATATAAAACATGCATATACATATCATATTACATGATCATCAAAACAGGTAAAACAATGCTATGAAATATGCACATGCAATGAGCATCCCCCATCATGTACTTTCATAGCCATCACTTGACGTGCCTCGCACCGACAAGGTAAATTACAACACACCTTCATCTCTTCTATAAGCGATGTACATGTAATGAGCAACCCCCATCATGTACCATCGTATCCATCACTGTAGAACTTCATTCATTATCCCATGACTATGCATGAGATGCCAATGCCTGTATGCCATTTGTTAATGCATAATATATCATTTGAAACACATATGTTAAAACAAGAATCTCATAAAGAAAACCAGGGTAAAAACTGTGGTTACAAGTAGGTAGGAAACCTACTGAAAATTTGCTTCGGTGTTTGTTCTTTTTCACTTGATCACGACTTGCCCGCCGTTCACGATCCGTTACCTTGTCATGTAACAATAAGTAAATCATACTAATAATTAAATATCCATTCTCATATAAGACCCAAACATCTTGTGGGGTTCGGCCATACCCATGGCCGAACCTCACCCACTTTGACTTGATCTCTTTGGTTTTGGATTAACACCATCCAAACGATTTATTAATACTTCAAACCACTAAATATCACTTGGTGGGGTTCGGCCATACAACATGACCGAACCTCACCATATTGGTTTGAGCCCTCTTCTTTAAGTCCTTTGTTCTTTTTATTCATAATTACCATAATCACTTGTATTTACAGCTTTGCCACTCGGCCAAGCCTTGTTTAATTTTTGCTTCACAATCAAAGCCCATATGACCAAACCACCTTAGTGGGGTTCGGCCATACAGCTTGGCCAAACCTCACCAATCCCATTTGGATTTCTTAATCCATTCTAATCACATTAATCATCCAAACTTTTAATCCACTAAAACCACTCCATGGGGTTCTTTTATCCATTATTCTTCACCATAATGTCATAACTTAGACCCTTCTCTTTAATTATAAACACCATTTGGTTCAGCCATTCAATGGCCAACCAAAAACAGTAACATTATCACATAAAAATCTCCACTATTGGTATGGTTTTATCTCTCCAAAAACCATACCAACTTATCAAACACTTTTATGGGGTTCGGCCATCCAATGTGGCCGAACCCTATGCCCATGTTTTGGACCCTTTTTAACTTACATTATATGTCCATTAAATCATGTAATAATCAACATAGTATTGTATGGTTTTTACACTTCAAAAGCCATCCAATTACCCAAACAAGATCATGGGGTTCGGCCATCCCATGTGGCCGAACCCAATGATACATTTATGCCATTTTAATTAATCTTAATCCAAGGTTTTATTCCTTGATGTATTCGGCCATTCCATGGCCCAAACATGACATCCAATTTCATGATTTAAAAACCCTTTCACCTTGTATCTTAGATCATACAAAAACAGCCCATGATTTTACAAAAACCATCACTTTATACAAATAAAATTCATGGGGTTCGGCCACCCAAAGTGGCCGAACCCTATGGTCCATGTTTTCCATCTTTTAAACCATTGTTTTAGACCATGTTAACTTCAGCCTTTTTGTCATTCAGATCCAGGTTTATAATCCTTTCTATAACATGTATTTGATTCTTAAATAAAACCCAAAAATCAGTCCCTAAACCTCCATGGTTTCCATGTTTCAAAACATGAAAAACCACCCATCTTTTACATGGGGTTCGGCCCTCCATGGTGGCCGAACCCAATGGTTATTTTTTACTATTTTAAATCCTCCATTAATCAGGGTTAAAACCCTGGTGTAATCGGCCATAACCTTGGCCCAATACACATCCATTTTATTAATCAAAAGTCCATGGAAATACTTACCAAATTCCAAGCTTTTCTTATGCCTTTGCTCCTTGCCTTCTTCCCTCTTGTTTCCTTCCTTCTTTCTTCCTTTGTCTCAGCTGGTTAGAGGCATGAACAATGGTGAAATCACCAAGGTAAAACTCGGCCAAGAGAGTGTGTTCTTGAGTGAGGGAAAGAGATGAGAATTCTAAGGTTTTGCAATGATAAAATCGGCCAAGTGATGGTGTTGGTTGCTTTTGTTAAACAACCCCATAACACCCATTTAATCCTCATCAAATCTTACTCAAACCAAAGAGTCACTTGCAGCCAAGCAAAGCACCCCTTGGCACTCCCAACACACCCATTGGCAGCCCCATGCAATCTTATCTCATTCCCATGCATTTCATTTAATTATTTACCATGAACTCACCAAAACAAGTCCCCAACGTGTGGGACTTGTTTTGGCTGATTTGAGACCAGCTAAACTCCTCCAATTCCCCTTGGACTCACTGAATTTATAGCCCCTTGAGTTTCCATTTTGACTCACTCAACTCAAGGTATTTTTTATTCCAACCCAACTCATCACATTTAATGCATTTCATTTAATGCATATGAGTTAACTCACCTTTTGACTTAATTCCAACTCACCTCCATCCCACTCAATTGATTTGAATCGTGTTTGAGCTTCCTTGAAGGTTCACACGGTCAACAATAGTCAACTCGACCCGTTGGGTCCACTTTTAGCTCCTTGACCCGTTTTGACAACATGACCCATTTATGATATTTTGATCATTTCCAATTGGTTTTTACATATGGATCAAGCCTACCCATTTTTCCTCCACTTGATTTCCAATCAAATAGGCTTAACCCCTTTTAATTTGAAATCACAAAACGGTCAAATAACCCAGCAAGACCCGATGGGCCCCATTTGGGCCCTTTGACCCATTTAGCCATTTTTGACCCAAATGATGAAAATTACCCAACCAATAAAACTTAACATTCATAATATGCTCATATGATTTTATTTTGAGCAATGGGCCCCACTATTTCCTTACTTAACATCACAAAATAACTAATTTAACAACTCAGGGGCATTTTGGTAATTTTCCACTTTCATTGAGAAATTGGGGTGTTACATATATAACAGTAAGTCAAACACTAACCATTTAATTTCCAATTAAATCTAAGTCCCAAAAATCACTTTGTGGGATTCGGCCATAACCCATGGCCGAACCTCACCCACTTGTATTTGATCTTTCTTTTTATTTAATTAACACCCTATAACACCTCAAACTACAAACATACTTTGGTAGGGTTCGGCCATACAACATGGCCGAACCTTACCACTTTGGTTTTGACCCCTCTTTCAATTCCTTTGATCATTTCATTCCATATTTACATTCTAGCTTGTATTTACGGTTTTGCCATTGGTTTAACCTTTGCTTGATATGGCCAACCATCAACATCCATAAAAATCCACCTTAGTGGGGTTCGGCCATACAACATGGCCGAACCTCACCATCTTAATTTTTTTTCCTTTAATCCTTCATACAAACATCTCCATTTTGATTTTTAACCACTTCAAAATAAACTTAGTCCATCAAATACCCATTAGTGGGGTTCGGCCATACTACATGGCCGAACCTCACCCTATGGATTTTTATCCCTTTTTCCATCATCTATCATGGTTGATTATTTACTTAATACTAAATCCAAAGTTAAACATATGAAATTCTTTAACTACCATTTATAATTTCCACCATGTTCTTAACTCCCAATAACCCATAAAATGGTCCATGGGGTTCGGCCATACACATGGCCGAACCCTATGGTTCTCTTGACTCAATCATTCCATCATTTGTATATGATTTATGCTCAATACTTTAGCTATAATAATAATATGGTTCAGCCACCCAATGGCCGACCCAAAACATCAATCTTAACTCCAATTAACACCTAAAAGCCTCCATAACATTGCATGGTTTTTAACTCTCAAAAACCATCAAAATAAGCAAATCATTTCATGGGGTTCGGCCATCCAAAGTGGCCGAACCCTGTGATCCATGTTTCTACCCTTTTTAAACATCATCTTCCATGGTTTAAACCTTTGATAGATTCGGCCATATAATGGCCGAATCATGCTCCCTTATCCATTTTATTTAATCAAAGATTATGATATACTTACCAATCTCCTTAGCCTCTCTTCTTTCCTTTGATCCTTCCTTCCTCCCTTCTTGCTCCTTTAGTCCTTTAGCGGATTGTGTGCTTGCTCAAAATGAGGACACCAAGGGCTGGTTCGGCCAAGGTGAAGGTAGGTTTTGAGAGAGGGAGAGAGATCAAAATTCCTAAGCTTCTTGAGATGGAAATTCGGTCAAATGGTGTAGTGTACCCCTTTTGTTAATCAGCCCCCAAAACCCTCTCATTTACCCTCATCAATATTGATCTAACCAAGGAGTCCCTTGGCATAACTATGGGACACTTGGCTTAAGCTCATGCAACCCTTCCATCTCCCAACGTTGGTACTTGGGTCTCCATCATGAGATGGAAACCCTCCAAGTTCCCAATGTAAATCTTATCTCATTCCATTGAATTTTATGCATGGGATACCACTCCCATGCCACCAACGTGTGGGCCTTTGCTTTGGGGTCTTTAAAATCAACACAACTCCTCATCTTCCCACTTGACTCACTTGAGTTAAAGGTCTCCATGACTTCCAATCCAACTCATTCAACTCATTAGCTCAACTCACTCATTTAATTCCACTCATTTAATTCACTTGAGTCAACTCAATTGTTTGATTCCTTTCCAACACAATTCAGCCCCAACTCAACATAATTTAACTCAACCTTTTAGCTCACTTGATGGTCCACATGGTCAACATGATCAAGCTCGACCCATTGGGTCCCCATTCAACTTCTTGGTCCAATTGGGGGCCTTGACCCATTTAAATGTCAACTATCCATTTAAATGTGGTTTACCAAATTGCACATAGCTTACCCATTTATCCTCCATTGAACTCCCATTCAATTCAGCCTAACCCAATTAAACTTGAGCTCACCCAATGGTCAAACAAGTCCACCACGACCCAATTGGTCCCAATTGGGTAGTTGACCCATTTAATCACACATACCCAATTGTTTTCAACCGAATTCTATCCTTGATCCATTGGATCATAATTGTGCTATTGACCCAATTCTTAGCCATTTCTCTCCATTGATCCACATCTAACATCCATTGGGCAATTGACCCAACATTTACCTATCTAAGATTCATATCTTTTTAATTCACCATTCCAATGGCATTTTCGTAAATATGGATATATTGAAAAGCAGAGGTGTTACAATTATTGGACTAGCTAGCCTTCAATTTTGTATATATAACATACATTTAATGTTGTTTGTTAGTTTTTGAAAGTTCTCCCTTTGGTGAAAGAACATGCGGTGACCATAGAGGGGAGAGAGGGAGGGGGGGGGGGGTGTTGGGGGTGAATAGGTCAATCTAAAAATCGTTGGTCCTTTTAAAAATTACTTGATTGATTAATTATGAGCAGCAGATATAACAATCAAATGTGTGTGTGTGTGTGTTAGCAAATGTGATTAAGTAATCAACACAAGGAATTAGCTCTAACACCACAAGCACAAGGACACAAGATATATAATGGTTCGGTTAGCTAACCTACATCCATTGTTAGGACTAGCTCAACCTAGAGATATCCCCAAATTCACTAAGTGGGGACTTACACCCTGACAATTAGAGTAGGAATTCCACCTCACTCAATCATCTGGGAATTTCACCCACCACATGTAAAATAGGTATTCCACCTATTTGAATTGGTTGGGAATTCCACCCACCATGTGTGCCAGAGACTACGCTCTAGATTTTATATAGTGGTTCCGGAGCCAAGCCTCCTTAATCCACTTTCAAAAGACAAAGGTTTAAAAGAAAAATTAAAAGCATGAAGCACTTGCCTTGAAGATCTTTCTCGAATATATGTGCTTCTCAAATATCCACCCAATGTGTGCCTAACTTAATTCCGACGTTATGCCTTGTAGCCATTCTTAAGCAATCACAATTTGAGTGTGACTAGGAAATGGGTTCTAATCCTAGTTGTATCTTTTTGAAAATCCCAATGTGCTAGTATATGATTGACCCTAGAGAAGAGGAAAAGGGGGGGGGGGGGGGGGGGGGTGTTAACGCCCTGCCCTTTTCACTATGCTAAAAATCAGAGTCTATTTTTTTTTTTTAAATAGAAAAGTGAAAGAGAACGGGATGCCACGACTCGAGCTAAGTCTGAGCTTCTAAAGATCGACCCTTAACTGGCTAATCATACGTGTGCGTGGACTAAGTCCACAAATACGGTTCACACGCACCAAGTTATACATGCGGATTAAAACATAAATGCAGAATTATATTAGAATCCTAATTCTATTCCATTTTAGATAACAAAGTAGTCCATGTCTTAACCATCATTCTCTTAACTTAAATATCCAAAGTAAACCATTCAAACCATAGCAAAATATCTAAGTTATTACATGCCCGAATTCTAGCTACTCAAATTACATAGTCCATGAGTAACCTAAACAAAATGAAATTAAACACATCCAAGCTCCTATGCTTGGCTCCGATCACGTTCATCATTCCCTTCATTTCCTATGTCATCCAGTAGGGTAGACGTAGGGCGTTAGACAACACGCCTAGTAGGTATTCCAAATAGGGTTAACGCATGGTTAGTACAAAATCATATAAATAGCATCATAACAAAACCATGTAAAAACTATGCCATGCCATGGTATCTTATGCAATGAGTCCCACCCATCACAAACACTTGTAACCTCTTGATGGAATTCTCCTCATCAAGGTATCCCCACAGTAGCCTTACGGACGCCCCGACGGAGTTTGTTCTCCGGTTACTTCTTGATGGATAATGCACATCAAGGTCTTCCCACGAATGTCTTACGGACGCCCCGACGGAGCGTGGCCTCCAGTTACAAACATCCCTCCCATGCCATGCATGAGATGTAAGTGAACACATGCTATGTAATAATATAATCATAGCATTAAAACCCCATATTTGAAACATATTATTTTTTTACAACATAACTCATCAAAATAAGAATTAAAACCATCATACATATCCCATGGTTTCAAAGAGGTAGAATCCTACCAATGACCACTATAGTGTCCTTGCGTTACCTTATTAAATGCCAATCAATCAATCCCACGTTCCATTTGATTTATAATTATGTCTAAGTCCTTAAATATATCTTTGTGGGGTTCGGCCATACACCATGGCCGAACCACACTCACTAGGTTTTAGTCCCTCCTTTGATTTATTAATCAATCACCACTATGTTAATCATTTAAAGACTTAGTCCACAAAATACACCTTAGTGGGGTTCGGCCATACAACATGGCCGAACCTCACCCACTTGATTTTGGTCCCTCTTTGTAATCTTTTGATCTTTTAATAAAATCCAAGGTCATGCCATCTTTGATTCATAAATCCAATCACTTATACGATAATTATCTAACATTGATACCCACCTAAGTTCACAAAAGCATTCCTTATGGGGTTCGACCATACACCATGGCCGAACCCATAGTCCATGATTTTCACATATTTACAACTTTGCCATGGTTAAACATTTCATTCATTTAAACATGCCTAAATCCATAACTGATCCACAACCATAGATCCATTAATGATTTCTAATCGTGCTTAAATCTCCAAATGGCCCATGGGGTTCGGCTATACACCATGGCCGAACCCATGATGCCTTATTTCCATGTTCTCCATTAAATCAATTTACCATCTTAAGTTCATGAACAAGTCCCTCCATGATTGATCCTTTTAAACCCATAACAATTACTATCATACTTCCATTTTAAAACTTTTTAATATTCTTAACCCTTTCCATGGTTTAACCACCTTTAAAACCATCCAAACCAGTGATATTCTTCCATCGGGTTCGGCCATACAATATGGCCGAACCCTATGGTTCATCATTTCCATTAAACTACATGATACATCCATTTAAACCCTTTAAAACCTTTTAAAATCATAAACATTCATCTATGATTTTCATCCTTCAAAACCAATAAAATTAACTAATGTCCTTCCATGGGGTTCGGCCATACAACATGGCCGAACCCTATGGTTCATCATTGAGTCTTTAGCTATAATAAAATTAGGGTTTGGCCGTGCAATGGCCGAACCATGTCCTTGACCCTCTTTTCTTATTTATGAAGTCTTATCGAGCACTTACCGATTCCGTGACTCCTCCGGTTTCTTTCACTCCTTCTTGCTCCTTTCCTTCCTTAGCCATTTCGTCCTTCCTTCTTGATCTTTGGCTGAGATTGATCTTGATGAAATCCTTACAGGTGGTTCGGCCAAGAGGTACAGATTGAGAGAGGGAGAAAAAGAGAAGATTTAAGATTACAACTCCAAGTGTTCTTCCTTGTCTTGAGAGGGAATCGGCCTTGAGTAAGAGAGGGAGAGTGACATGCAAAATGCTCTAAGTGTTCTTGTCTTGAGGAGTGATTCGGCCAAGAGTGGGAGAGGGAGAGAGTGAAATGAAACCTCCACTCCTTTCTTGATTAATGAGGGTTGGCCAAAGGTGGTGTCCCTTGGTGATACCCCTTTGTAACTCCCATGCCCTTTCACCTCCCTCCTTTAAGTTCCATTTGGAGGTTTCATCCATGAGATGAAACACTCCCAACGTTTGACCCTTGGGTTTCCATCTTGAGATGGAAACCCCCCCATGCTTCCAACGTGCAAGCCTTGTGTAACCTCCAAGACCTTTCACCTCCTCATTTATGATTTGTTTGGAGTTTCATTCTATGAAATGAAACTCCCATGTTTCCAACGTGTAGCCTTGACTTGGGTCTCATGAGTTGCAACTCTTCACCTACTCCACTCACTTAAGTTCAAGGTCCCATTAACTTCCCATCCAACTCAGCATAACTCAATTATTTTTCATTCTTTTAAACACAACTCACTTAAGTAACTTAAAGTCAACTCAATTACACAATTCCATTTCCAACTTAATTCAGCCCCAATTAAGTAAGCTTGAACTCACTTGGTGGTCAACTAGGTCAACCACGACCATTGGGTCCCAATTGGACATTTTGACCCAATTGACAAATTTGACCCAATTAAATACATCTCACCCATTTAATTCAATTGAAACATAACCACCATCCGTTGGGTCTTAATTGGGCAATTGACCCAACACCTTACCCATCTAAGGTCCATATCCAATAATTACAAATTAAATGGGCAAATTTCATATATATTGATAACTTGAAAATCCGGGGTGTATTGGGGGGGGGGGGGGGGGGTGGGGTGAATAGGTCAATCTCAAATCGTTGTTTTTTTTTTAAAAAAAATTAACTTGATTGATTAGTCTAAGTGTGGCTGGTATAACAATCAAGTAAGTGTGTTAGAAAGAGTGATTAAACAATCAATACAAGAAGTTAGTTTTAACACCACAATCTCAAGGACACACAATATAAAGTGGTTTGGTTAGCCAACCTACATCCATTGTTAGGACTTGCCCAACCTTGAGCTATCCCGAAATTCACTAAGTGGGGACTTACACCCTCACAAATAGAGTAGGAATTCCATCTCACTCAATTGGCTGTAAATTCCACCCACCACTGTGCTAGAGACGACGCTCTAGTGTTCTTTATAGTGGCTCCAGATTACCTCTCCTTAATCCACTTCGGGTTATAGGTTTTAAAAGCAAAGTAAAAACCAAGAAACACTTGCATTAAAGCTCTTTCTCGTTGATGAATATTGTTTCTCAAAGATTCACTCAAGATGTGATGACGCTTTTTTTTGTAGACGTCGTATGGTAATCATGGTTTCAGTAAGACTAGGATAATTGGTTCAAGTCCTTGTAAATGTTGATGTTCTCTTCTTTCTTTCTCTCTCACAATCTTTAATCAAAGAGATTGGATATTTGATTTTGGTATAGTCACAAGAGAGTTGATCGTTCCTCAGAGTGTATGATTTTTCTCGGTTCAGGGAAGATACCCAAATGATCATACAACACTCATATTTATAGAAAAGTCTTAACAGTCATTTGGACTATCCAAGACTGACCGGTCGGTGGCAGTGATGGGTCAGTGTTCATCTTTATTACTGTTCAACTACCCGACGGTTGCACATTAAACGCACCTCTAATGGAATAATTACTTCCCGGTCGACATGTCGGTGTCGCCGATGGGTCGATAGTCATGGCACCGATGAGACAGTCCATACGAGAAGCTCGATCTTGGGCAACTCCATGCTGACAGAGTTTCAAGTAGTCAAACCCAGAGAGACCTGTCGCCCTTTACCGAGGGGTTGGTCTTGTAACTCACGATCGGTCTATGATTACCGACATGTCTATTTTATCAAGAGCCCTTATAAGTTCCCAGTCCAGAACTCATAAGATATATACCGACGAGTCAATGACCTTGAAGGGTCCTTCAAGTTCATCATTGTAATAGCCCGGGTTTTTAATACTATATATATTGGCTATTATTTGATTTAATTGTGAAACATTAAGAATCATAGATGGAGTGGATGTTAGATGGATCAAAATTGGGACAATGGCCCAAGTATGGTCCAATGGACCATGGGTAGGCTTGATTGTATTTAATTGGGTCAATGATGGTCAATTGGGTCAAATACCCAATTGAGACCCAGTGGGTCAAGATGGATTGAGCATTAGAGAAAAATTGGGTCATGGATCCAATTGTGATCAAAGGCATGGGGTCGGAGTGGAATTATCCAAGTGGCATGGCCAAATGGCATGGCCAAGTGGGACCTAACTCCACCTCATCAAGTGAGGTGGCATGTGGACAAAAGCACTTGTGGGGCCGACCACCATGGTTGACTTGGTCAACCATGGGTGGGTAAAAGAGATAAATTAAAGGAGATTAAATATAGTAAGTGGCATTAAATTATTTGATTCCAATGACCTAAGTTAGATATCAATTTCAATGAATGAGTTGCATTACATGGAGTGAGTTAAATGGGGGTGAGTCACCTAGTTAATGGAGTGAGTCAAGAGGATTTTTTTAATCCCATTTAATCCATCAAAATCGTTGGGATAGTGTGGAGTGCCAAGTGGAAGGCTTGCTCCCCCCTTGGCTAGACCAAAAGCTTAGGTGGAGAGCATGCATTGGCCAAAAATGAGGTGGAGGTTCCTCACATACTCAGATCTTGACCCTACTAAAGATCTCGAGTCATGAAGACAAGATCTTGCTGGCTTCCTCACAACTGATAGACGATGCCGACAAATGGTGGGAGGTAGTAGAGAGACACGGGCGCTCATTCCGGAAGGAGAGAGGACTGCGATGACGTGGGAGAAGTTCTCAGCTATGTTTTCAGACCACTACTTCCCCGAGGAGGAGAAGGAGTGCCACGCCCAAGCGTTCCTATCTTTGGTACAAGGCACCATGACAGTGGCAGAGTACCACCAGGAGTTCCTCCGTCTGTCCTGTTATGCCCTATATATGGTGGATACAGAGTGCCGGAGGGCCCGTAAGTTTGAGCAGGGCCTTCCGCCGAGCATTAGAGCCAAGGTGACCATCTTCAAGGCACTTACACTGGTAGAGGTGGTCAGCAGGGCCACTACAACAGAGCAAGAGATGGCCGAGGCAGCGCGGTTTGATAACCGCCGAGGTCAGAGTTGGGCAAGTTCATTTCATCCCAACAAGAGGTTCTGACCTAATCTTGGGAGACCCTCACCTTCCACTAGATCAACAAGGGGCTTTCGTCCCAACCAGCCCTCTGCAGTAGCATCAGTCTCTTAGGTTCCCCGAGATGGGAACACCTGTTGCCAGTGTGGCCAACAGGGCTACTTCAAGAGGGAATGTCCACAGAATAACAGACCCTCTCATTCCAGGGGTTCCTTCCTCCCTTCAGCTAGACCAGCTAATTCACGAGGAAGCAGGGCTTACAACCAGGCGAGACGGGCGCCTAACCCCACGGGATCTGGATGGCTCTATACCTTAGCTCCTCCAGCAGCGGTGGATCACTCCGTGATTCAAGGTATGGCCGTAGTTGGTAGTTCCTACGCCTTTGCAGTATTTGATTCTAGAGCTTCCCATTCATTTGTATTTGCTGCATTCATATCTGTTACGGGCACATTAGTACAAAAACTATCCACATCACTCACTATTGCATCCTCCGTGGGAGACACATCTTTGGGACTTATATGCACAGCAGTGAACACTGAACTCGCTGGATTCAGATTTGAGTTCAACTATCTGGTACTCGATATGACTGAGTATGACATTATCTTCGGCATGAATTGGTTGGCTAGCTTTCAGGCCAACATTGATTACCATCTTCGCCAGGTGATATTTTGGTCACCCGAGGGAAAGCGATTGTGGTGCAAGCTGACAGACAGGGCATCCCTAGAAGGTTGCAGGAAGAGTTGAACCACCTTATCTTGAACAACATCAGATTAGACAAGGCATCGGTGGCTAAACTTCCAGCGGTAGTGACAGACTACGTGGAGGTATTCCCAACAGAGCTTCCTGGTTTGCCACCCAAGAGGAAGATAGACTTTGAGATCAAGTTATATCCTGGCACTGCTCTAGTATCATTGCCACATTACAGGGTGGCACCAGCTCAGATGTCCGAGTTGAAGAAGCAGATTGATGAACTGCTCAGACTGGGGTTCATCCGGAACCGCACATCATCATGGGGAGCCCCGGTATTATTTGCGAAGAAGAAGTATGGTACACTTCGGATGTGCGTGGACTACAGAAAATTGAACCAGCTGAATGTCAGGAACAAGTACCCTCTGCCCAGGATTGATGATTTGTTTGATCAACTTAGGGGTTCCTCTCACTTCTCCAAGATTGAGCTAATGTCCGGTTACCATCAAATCTGGGTTAGGGAGGAGGACATAGAGAAGACAGCTTTCAGGACACGGTATGGTCTATATGAGTATGTGGTCATGCCGTTTGGACTTACAAATGCATCGGCTGTGTTCATGGATCTGATGAACAGGATCTTCCGTCCTTACTTGGACCAGTTTATGATTGTATTTATTGATGCCATCCTGATCTATTCCAAGAGTCAGGAGGAACATGCTGAGCACTTGGGGATAGTCTTGGACATCTTGAGGAAGAACCAGCTGTATGCCAAAGCCAGCAAGTGTGAGTTCTCGCTATCCGAGGTCAACTTTTTGGGGCATATTATATCATCAAAAGGTATAGCCGTGGACCCGGCTAAGGTGGCGGCAGTGAGAGATTGGAAAGCAATGACGAATGTGACCGAGATCCGCAGTTTTCTGGGATCGGCCGGTTACTACAGGAAATTCATCATGGACTTCACCAAGATTGCATCTCCACTCACCCGACTCACTCAGAAAGGAGTCAAGTTTGAGTGGTCAGATGTGTGCAACCGAAGATTTGAGGAGCTAAAGGAGAGGCTTACAACCGCTCCTATTCTGGTTTTACCGGAAAGAGGCAAGGGCTATGAGGTGTACTGTGATGCTTCAGGAGAGGGACTTGGGTGTTCTCTCACTCAAAGTTAGCGTATAGTGGCTTATGGTTCAAGACAGTTGAAGATTCATGAACGCCACTATCCCACATATGATCTAGAGCTAGCCTCAGTGGTCTTCGCTCTCAAAAGCTGGAGACACTACCTTTATGGTGAGAAGTTTGAGGTGTTCTCAGATCGCAAGAGCCTGAAATATCTGTTTGATCAGAAGGAGCTCAACATGAGGCAGCGCAGGTGGATGGAATATCTGCAAGATTATGAGTTCACGCTTTGGTATCATCCTGGCAAGGCGAACAAAGTGGCGGATGCCCTCAGCCGCATGTCACATGCGACAGTGGCCAGTTTGATCACGACTGAATGGGATATACTGAACACCATCCGAGAGTTCAACTTGTATATCAAGCACCGTGGGAGTATGTACAATCTGATCATACGGTCCAACATGGTCTCCAAGATTGAACATGAGCAACGGACAGATCCAGAAGTGGAGGAGATATGGCCCTAGACGTCTACTGGTGAGGTCATACCGGAATGGGAATTACGACCGGGACATGGTCTTGTATTCCGAGGTAGGACATATGTTCCTAAGAGCTGCAGAAGAGAGTTGTTGATTGAGGCACACCAAACCAAACTCTTTATCCATCCAGGCAGCACCAAGATGTATCATGACCTTAAGAGGCACTATTGGTGGCATGGACTCAAGAGATATGTGGCAAATTTTGTTGCTCATTGCCTAACATGTCAGCAGGTTAAGACGGAACATCAGAAGCCACCAGGTTTACTCAAACCTTTACCAGTACCGGAGTGGAAATGGGAGCACATCTCCATGGATTTTGTGACAGGGTTACCAAGGTCGCCAAAGGGCAACGATGCGATATGGGTTGTGGTGGACCGATTGACCAAGTCTGCACACTTCATTCCCATCAAGATGACAGATTCATCTGAGACCTTGGGTGAATGGTACATCCTGGATATCATCAGACTACATGGTATTCCCCTGACTATTGTGTCCGACAGAGATGGTCGATTCACCGGCAGAGTATGGCAGAGCATGCAGTCTGCTATGGGGACAGATTTATTGACTAGCACAGCATTCCATCCACAGACTGATGGACAGTCAGAGAGGACGATATAGACATTGGAGGATATGTTGAGAGCATGTATGCTAAACTTCAAAGGTGGATGGGAGGATCACTTGCCACTGGTGGAGTTCTCTTACAACAACAGTTACCAGGCAACCCTTCAGATGGCTCCATTCGAGGCCTTGTATGGTAGACCATGTAGATCACCAGTGTGCTGGACAGAGGCCGGTGAGCCTACACTGATTGGACCTGATCTAGTTGCAGAGACTACGGCGCAGATTAAGTTGATACGACAACACTACTTACTGCGCAGAGTCGTCAAAAGAGCTACGCTGACAAGAGGAGAATGTTCCTTGAGTTTTAGGTGGGAGACTTAGTGTTCTTAAAAGTCTCACCACGGAAGGGACACATGAGATTTGGAAAGAAAGGGAAACTGTCACCTAGATTTGTGGGACCGTTTCCGATCCTAAGGAGGGTGGGGAAGGTAGCTTATCAGTTGACGCTTCCTCCATAGTTATCATCTTTGTACAATGTATTCCATGTGTCCATGTTGAGGAAATACAACCCTGATCCTTCACACGTGTTGAACGTGCAAGACGTCGATGTGCAAAGCGACGCGACTTATGTGGAGAAGCCGGTCGAAGTGATCGGGAAAGAACAGAGAGTACTTCGGAACCTTGCCATCCAGTTCGTCAAGGCGGTATGGGATCGACATGGCAATGAGGAAGCCACCTGGGAACTTGAGTCCGAAATGAGAGCCGCTCATCTAGAGCTTTCTGTATGAGTTGTTTGAAACCCTACTTCGCTCAAATTTTCGGGACGAAAATTTCAAAAAAGGATTATATTGTAATAACCAGGATTTTTAATACTATATATATATTGGCTATTTTTTTATTTAATTGTGAAAGATTAAGAAATATAAATGGAGTGGATGTTAGATGGATCAAAATTGGGAAAATGGCCCAAGTATGGTCCAATGGACCATGGGTAGGCTTGATTGTATTTAATTGGGTCAATGATGGTCAATTGGGTCAAATACCCAATTGGGACCCAATGGGTCAAGATGGATTGAACATTAGAGAAAAATTGGGTCATGGATCCAATTGTGATCAAAGGCATGGGGTCCATCTTAATTGCAAGTGTAGGAGTGGAATTATCTAAGTGGCATGGCCAAATGGCATGGCCAAGTGGGACCCAACTCTAACTCATCAAGTGAGGTGGCATGTGGACCAAGGTACTTGTGGGGCCGGCCACCATGGTTGAATTGGTCAACCATGGGTGGATGTATGAAGGAGCCTAAGAAAATGGAATTAAGTTAAATGGAAATTAGTTAACCTAATGATTTAATTAATTAATTAATTAAACTAAACAAATGAGGGTCAAATGGTCAAAAAGGTGGAAGACTAAAACATCTCATTCCAAGCTCAAACACGTTGGACTTGGGTGGTGGTTATCTCAACCACCACCATAAAGCAAGATAAATATCTCATGTGGGGTGGTTGGGAGACTTAATGTTAAAGTATAATTTAAGTAACCAAAGAGGTAAGATAACTTTTCATCTTATCCCATCCTTATTTCACTCTCTCCATCTCTTTCACTTTAAAAACCGTCCCACACCCAAGGGAGAAGAAACAAGAAAACTAAGGAAGAAGAAGGAGAAGAGCTTAGGGAGAGGAAGAAAAGCCCAAGTGTTGGCCCACCACCTCAAGGTAAAAACCTTGAGACACCTTTCTCATCTCCATTCTTCCCCTTTCTCTCTCAAATCTAACCTTACCTTGGCCGAACCCAAGCCTTGAGGTTTTCACCATGGATCAAACATCTTAGCCAATCAAACAAGGAGAGGAAGAAGAAAGGAGGCCAAGGAGTCCAACGGGAGCGAAGAAAGTCGGAGGAGACGACGGATAGTAAGTAGTTTCTAAAACAAGAGATTTGGATTTTCTTAGGGTTTAAGAGGCTATGAAACCCATTTCTTGGATTTGGAGGTGGCCAAATCATGGCCTTGGATCTCAAATCTATCAAATGGAAGGATGAAAATGGGGAAAACCCTAAATGAGTAAATTAGGGTTATGGAAAAAAAAAAGTAAATGGATTAAGGATATAATGTATTTAGATTATTTAAATATGGAATTATCTAAATTTGGAAGGAAGTTATGGGCCATACATGGCCGAACCCCATGGTAAATGGTTGATGAATTTAATTAGGGTTTTAAGGTTTAAAACCATGGAGAATGATTATGATTTTCAGGGTTATAAATGATTAAATGTTGGAAAATTTAAAGGGGTTTAAATGAGGAAAAATCATGGAGTGTGTGAATGATTTTTGTGGCCTCAAGAGGAATAGAAAATGATGGATCATGAACCATGGATTCGGCCATGGTGTATGGCCGAACCCTATGGTGATTAAATGGTGGATTTAATGGTTATGAATTATGGAAAAATAAATGGGGAATGTTGGTGGTGTTGATAGACCAATGTGAACCTAATGTTGATAGTTGGGATGGGAATGTGGTTAAGTTAATGGACTTAAATGTGATTAAGGAATGATGAATCAAATGTATGGTTTAGGTTCTCTCAATGGAGGGACTTATGATGAATCTAATGTGTAACCAAAGACCAAGGAAAATGGGGATTTGGTTAAGTTAAAAGGGGTTGATTTTTAATGAACCCAATGGTAGATCATTTTTGGCCTAAGACTAATGTTTATGTATATGTGTTGAATGAATAAAGGTTAAGTAAATTAAATGGTTGATTTCAATGATCTTATGACATGGTTGAGGGGTCATTAACGAACCTAAGTTATGAAACATTAATGGATCTAGTGTATGGATCAATTATGAACAAAAATGTACATGGATTAAGTGAATGAGTAACCATGGAAGGGTAGTGGCAAAATCGGAATTATTAGCAAAAATGAAGAAACCCATGGGAGATGATTATGGACCAAGGGACTCTAAGTAATAACTTTATATGTGATTAATAAAGCCTAGGGTGACTGAGTTTTGGACTCATATATTTAAAATATTTAATGGATTAAATGGAACCCACAAAATTACATAGTGCACATGGCCGAACCCGACTAAGGTATGATTAATGGACTTAATAATGGTTAAAAAACATGGACTAATTGATAATGTATAATAAGGTACCGGACATCGTAAGCGGTACGTGATCGGTGACCGGATCATCGGACGGAAGCGAAAAAGGACGCTAGTCGGCATTCGGTAGGATTCTTACTTTTTTGTAAGCCATGGATTGAGTGATGGTTTCTTTGAATTATTTTGGACATTATATGGGTGATGGGTCAATTATGGACCCAAAGTGTGGCTAAGAATGATGATTTGATTATAAGTCATTTTTGTGGGCTAAGAAAGGGTTTATGTATGGGGTTATATATATGTGTTAACCCTACTCAGAGTCCTACTGGGCGCGTTGTCTAACGCCCTACTTTTACCCTAGCTGATGACGCAGGAGATGGCGCAGCGGAAGGGCGGGACGGAAGCCAAGCTTAGGAGCTTGGGGAGGCGGCTACTTAATTTATTTAAATTTGTTTTGGAAATGTATTTGAGTAGCCTAGCTTGTCGGAAATGTAATATTTTAGATTACTTGTTATATTTTTGTTTTTATTTTGGACATTGTGATGTTGAGATATTGTGGTAATTAAATGAATGTTCTTCCCTGCTATCTAAAATTTGTAGGTTAGTCTCTATTGTCATTCCACATTTAATTTAATATTCCTCGAGCTTACTTCTACGTGTGCATCATTCTCGTGGACTTCGTTCCACGCACACGTAGGGTTGGTCAGTTAAGGGCCGGGCTTTAGAAGCTCGTACTTAATTCGCGTTGTGACGTCCGCGCCCTTTGTCACTTTTTATTTCAAAAAAAATAAAATATAGACATTGATTTTCGGTGAAAAGGGGCGGGCGTTACAAACTCTCTCTCCCTCTCTCTCTTGGCTGTGATCTTTCCCTCAAAACATCTATTGGCCGACCAGCACTTTAGGGAAAGAAGATCAAACACTTAAGAGAATTTTATCTTGTCCTCTCCTTCCCTCTCAAGGCCGTTTCTCCTCTCAAAGACCAAAGATGACTTAGAATAATTTGATCTCAAGCTTCTCTCCCAAACCATATCACTTGGCCGAACCACTTCAAGGGGTTTCCAGTAAGGTTAGTCTCGGCTAAAGAACAAGAAAGAAGGAGGAAGAGGCTAAGGAAAGAATCGGAGGAGTCGCAGAATTGTAAGTGCTGAATAAACACTTATTGAATAAGAGAATGGTCAAGGACATGGTTCGGCCATTGCCTGGCCGAACCCTAATTTTTATGATGGATAAAAGAACCAAAGATGAACCATAGGGTTCGGCATGGAAAGAGTCAAGAAAGTTTTATGGTTTAAAATGATGTTTAAAAGGGAAGAACATTGACCATAGGGTTCGGCCATTTTGTATGGCCGAACCCCATGAAAAGACATTGGATTTATTTTATTGGATTTGAAGGAAGGAAATCACAAGTGTATGTGTTTGATTTTGTTAAAGATTTAAATGGATGGAGGTATGAGAACCAATCATAGATGCATGATAGTTTTTAATGGAAATAAGGAACCATAGGGTTCGGCTATGTGTATGGCCGTACCCCATGGAGAGACAATGATGGATAGTGTGTCATGTTTAATGAATTTTGAAATGGTTAATAATTTAGAAAGGTGTTGGGATGTTGGATCAAAAAGAACGGAAAAGAAGAGCACCAAAACCCAAGGGTGAGGTTCGGCCATGGTGTATGGCCGAACCCCACCAAGTACTCTTTATGGATTTAGATATCATAGGGTTCGGCTATGTGTATGGCTGAACCCCATGAACCTTTTGGTGGATCATTTTTGGGACTTGGTTATAAGTAAATAAACCAATTAATTAGCCATGGATGATTAATGGCATAGAATATAATTAAGGGTGAAAAGGATGAGCCATGGGGTATGGCCGAACCCCATGGAAAATATTTGGTGGATTTAAATGGTGATCAATTATAAACATTTGTGGTACAAGTGATTAGATGTAGAGGTCATGATCTTGTATTTAACTTGAAGATCAAAGGATTGAAAAATGAGCATAAAATCAATGGAGTGAGGTTCGGCCATGGTCTATGGCCGAACCCCACTAAAGAATTTTTGTGGACTTATTTTGTTATTTATGTTAGATACTTAATGTGTGAATGATTAGATTAATGGATTAGTGATTGGATTTAATTAAAAGGATCAAGTGATTTTGAAAGAGGGACAAGAATCAAGATGGTGAGGTTCGGCCATGTTGTATGGCCGAACCCCACAAAGTTGGATTTTGGTGGTCTAAGGGTTAAGTTCCTTGTTTAGTGATGATTGACTAATAAATAAAAGAAGGGAAAATATCAAAGTAAGTAAGGTTCGGCCATGGTGTACGGCCAAACCCCACAAAGGTGTGTTTATGGATTTAAGACCAAATGGAAAATCAATTGGAACATGGATTGACTGGTTGATGTGTAACAAGGTAACGGGACCACACAAATGGGGCACGATCGTAATCAGTTGCCGGTTTAAAGCTCAAGGACACCTCAGTTGTCTTGGGTAGGATTCTACCTTATTTGAAACCGTGGTTATGTATGTTGGTTTTATCTTATTTTTGTGAGTTATGTTTTAAGATAATATGTTGCAAATATGAGGATTTAATGCTAGATTTATCATATAAAATAGCATGAAATTCATTAGCATCTCATGCATGGGATGGGGTGAAGGTTATGGGACCGGAGGGACCACACTCCGTTGGGGCGTCCGAAATGTAATACCCCAATTTCTCAATGAAGTGGAAAATTACCAAAATGCCCCTGAGTTGTTAAATTAATTATTTTGTGATGTTAAGTAAGGAAATAGTGGGGCCCATTGCTCAAAATAAAATCATATGAGCACATTATGAATGTTAAGTTTTATTGGTTGGGTAATTTTCATCATTTGGGTCAAAAATGGCTAAATGGGTCAAAGGGCCCAAATGGGGCCCATCGGGTCTTGCTGGGTTATTTGACCGTTTTGTGATTTTAAATTAAAAGGGGTTAAGCCTATTTGATTGGAAATCAAGTGGAGGAAAAATGGGTAGGCTTGATCCATATGTAAAAACCAATTGGAAATGATCAAAATACCATAAATGGGTCATGTTGTCAAAAACGGGTCAAGGAGCTAAAAGTGGACCCAGCGGGTCGAGTTGACTATTGTTGACCGTGTGAACCCTCAAGGGATCTCAAACACGAGTCAAATCAGTTGAGTGGGACTGAGGTGAGTTGGAATAAAATAAAAAGGTGAGTTAACTCATGTGCATTAAATGAAATGCATTAAATGTGATGAGTTGGGTTGGAATAAAAATACCTTGAGTTGGGTGAGTCAAAATGGAAACCCATGGGACTGTAAATCAGTGAGTTCAAGTGGGAATTGGAAGAGTTTTGCCCAGCTTTAACCACCCAAACAAGTCCCACACGTTGGGGACTTGTTGGGGTGATTTTCATGATGGCATTTAAATGGGAATACATGGGAATTGGATGAAATGCATGGGAGTGCCAAAGGGTGTGTTGGAAGTGCCAAGGGGTGCCTTGGATGGCACCCAATGCTCACCGTTTTGAGCAAGAAGTTATGAGGAATTGAGAGGTTTTTTTGGGGGCTGAAAAACAAAAGGAGTGATCACCCTCACTTGGCCGAATTCCACATTGCAAAAGCATTAGAATTCCATCTCCTTTCCCTCTCTCAAGAACACCTCCTTGGCCGAATTTTATCTTGGTGATTTCACCATTGGTTCATGCTTCTAATCAGCTGAGACAAAGGAAGAAAGAAGGAAGGAAACAAGAGGGAAGAAGGCAAGGAGCAAAGGCATAAGAAAAGCTTGGAATTTGGTAAGAATTCCTTACAATGTTATTTAATAAGTTAGATTAAGTGGAACATGAATTGGCCATGGAATGGCTGATTTTATCAAGGACCTAAGCCTTGGTTAAAGGTTGTCTTAAGTGGTAAACAAATCACATTGGGTTCGGCCAGTTTGGATGGCCGAACCCCATGACATTTGCTTGGGTATTTTGATGGTTTTTGGAGGCTAAAAACCATGCAAAAATGATGAACAATTGTATGTGTTTAGATGCAAGATAAAGGATTTTAAATCTTGGATTTGGATGGCATAATTCAGCCTTGGAATAGCCAAATGCATCAAGAGTCTAAACCATGGAAGAAGGTGTCAAAAGAAATGAAAAGAGTTGGTTAATGGTTATGGTTTTTGAAATTTAAAACCATCCATTTGGGGACTGTTTTTACTTATTTTATTAAGATTTAAAATACATGCTTAAAGAGGGTTAAAACATGGGTTTGGATATCAGAAAAGGCTGAAGATATGTGGTCTAATCAGTGGAGTAAAATTGGAGAAGATGGACCATGGGATCGGCCATCTTGGATGGCCGAATCCCATGATATCATGTTGAAATCTTGATGATTTTTGTAGGATAAAACCATGCAAATGTTTTACTGTTTTGGATGATTAGATTAGACATAAGATGACATGTTTAAGTGGTTCAAACCAAAGGCCATAGGGTTCGGCCAATGAGCATGGCCGAACCCCATGCAATGGTGTGATCATTTTGTGGTTAATGGTGATGGTTTTGAGAGATAAAAACCATACATTATCATGGAGTTTTTATGTGATTTACATGAAGATTATGTACTGATTTTGGTTGGCCAATATATGGCTGAACCATGGTAATGTTATGGTTAAGTTACTGATCTAAAACAGTAGATTAAAACTGGAAAAATGGACCATGGGGATTGGCCATCTTGGATGGCCGAATCCCATGAGGTATGATGGTTATTTGGACAAAATAATTAGATGGTTTTGAGAGGTTAAAGTGCAGCAATGATGTGCTGATTTTATATGAATAAGTGACACCAAAAATATGTATGAAAGACCAAAACATGGACTTAGGGTTCGGCCATCTTGGATGGCCGAACCCCATGTAAGTCTTTCATGTGTTTGGTGAGTTAAAAACCATATGAAGATATGGTGTTTTTATGGTAATAAATGGATTAATATGTTACTGTTTTGGTGGGTTAATATGCGGCTGAACCATGTTTAATTCATGGTTGAGTTAGCATGATTAGACCCTGAGTGATCATGGTGTTGGTTGGATCAAGTGAACCCCATGGGGCTGTTTTGAAATAAATGGGCTGTTTTGAATAGGGAACTTATGGTTGTTTTAATTAAGGAGACATACATGATAATTATGGACTATGTAATCAACCATTGATGATGATGGAAAGTGGGATAAAAACCCATAGGATGTGGTTCGGCCAAGTAGTATGGCCGAACCCAATCAATGATTATTTGATAAGTTTGGAGATTAAAGTTGACGAATGAAGAACCCCACAAGATGTTTGGGTCTTATATGTGAATGGATATTTAAATATTAGAATGATTTACTTATTGTTACATCACAAGGTGACGAGAGTTGAAGGAAGTACGAGTCGTGACCAAGTGAAGCTCAAAAAGGAACGGACACTTAATCAAAGTTTAAGTAGGTTTCCTACCTACTTGTAACCACAGTTTTTACCCAATATTTCTTATGATACTCTTGTTTTAACATATGTGTTTCAAATGATATATTATGCATTAACAAATGGCATACAGACATTGGCATCTCATGCATAGTCATGGGATAATGAATGAAGTTCTACAGTGATGGATACGATGGTACATGATGGGGGTTGCTCATTACATGTACATCGCTTATAGAAGAGATGAAGGTGTGTTGTAATTTACCTTGTCGGTGCGAGGCACGTCAAGTGATGGCTATGAAAGTACATGATGGGGGATGCTCATCGCATGTGCATATTTCATAGCATTGTTTTACCTGTTTTGATGATCATGTAATATGATATGTATATGCATGGTTTATATACTAACATGTGGTAGCCCTGATTCGGGAACCTACTGGGCGCGTTGATCTAACGCCCTAATTCTATCCTCAGAGGAGATTGCAGGTACAAGCAAGGGGAAAGGGAAGGTCATTGACCAAGAGGGGAGCTGAGCCTAAGTGCTTAAATAATGGATTTGGATTACGTTTTATTACTGTCATTTGAATACTATTGTTGGACATGTAATAATTCGTTATTTGCTATGGTGTGTTTAGGATCATAACTTGTGGATGGTTGATTTATGTTATTTAATATTTAAGAATATTACTTGCTATCTCGTCTTTTTATTCCGCATGTTGATGTTAGTTCCATGTGTGAATCACTATCATGGTCTATTCCATGTACACATGGGTGGCCAGTTAAGGTTCAGACTTGGGTAGTCTGAACTTAACTCGCGTCGTGACGCCGCCCGCTCTCTTCCGTTGTTTATATAAAAAAAAAAAAAAAAAAAAATTAGACTCTGAAACTCTCGGAAATGGCGGGGCGTTACACGAAAAACATATGTGGGGGTATCTTGATGATGAGAATCCCATCAAGAGATAACCGGAGGGGCCACACTCCGTCGGGGCGTCCGAAAGACCTATGTAGGGTTACCTTCATGATGAGAATCCCATCAAGAGGATATGTTTGATTGTAATGGGTGGAACTCATTGCATACATGGCATGGCATGATTTTACAAGGTTTTGATGTTATATTACTTATATGCATGTCTTATACTAACCATGTGTTAGCCATACTTAGAATTCCTACTGGGCGCATTGTTCTAACGCTCTACTTCTACCCTAGTGAATGAAACAGGAAAAGAAGGAAACGAGGATTGTGAATGGAGCCAAGCATAAGAACTTGGGAACGTTATTTGTTATTTTATTAAGTTACTCAAGGACATGTAAGTTGAGTAGTTAGACTTCGGCATGTAATAATTAGATATTTGCTATGGTTTGTGAATGGTTTAGTATGGATATTTAATTTAAGTTATTTTGGTTAAATGACTAAGTACTTTGCTATCTAAAATGGAGTAGTCTTAGGTTCTATTATAATCCGCAATCAGTTTATGTTATATTCCGTAATTATAAACTTAATACGTGTCAACCATCTCAGTGGACATAGTCCACGCACACGTATGGTTGGCCAGTTAAGGGTCGGGCTTTAGAAGCTCGGACTTAACTCGTGTCGTGACGTCCCTCTCTCTATCACTTTAAAAAAAAAAAATACACTCTGATTTTCGGAAAGTAAGTGAAAAAGGGAGGGGTGTTACAGTTATTATCAGAGCGAAACGGGAAGATTGAATCTTTCGAAATAAGATTAAGACGGTTTCATGTCTCACTGACAGATAAGAATCCCAACTGACTGACTCTTCGGAGTCCGTTGCACGGGGGCCGAATTAATTTACTTTGTTAACTCAGACTGAACATTCAACCTGAGAACAACAATGACAGATAGCAAAGGAAGTACAGTCAAAATAATTGGATATACCAAACATAGGAAATTAGGATATATTTCCCCGATATTCCCAAATTGAGAAACAAACAATAGATACTTAGGAAAATTCCCCGAAAACAAAGAAAAACCAAGTGTGCTTATTTGGAAATTTCCCCAAAATTGTGAAAATACAAACTGTATGAGGAATCTGAGTCAATGATGTTTCATGACTAAGGAAAAATGGCTCCAAAGAAAAAAAACTCTACAGAACCAGAAAGGGAAGGAAAAAGTGATACAAATCTCTCAACATGAGAAGGAGGTATCTCAACATGAAAAGGAAGCAGAAAAATCACAACATGAAGAGGAGGAACAACACTCACTGCATGAAGAAGAAAAACAAAACTCTCAACATGATGAACAATCATTCCACCAAGAGAAAGAGGGGCAAAGCAGCGTGAGCATACCTGTGGTGCCTCTTGAACTACAAATCTTGGTTCAAGCAGTAGTTACTTCTGATCTCCAACAACATTTGAATGGAAATGGAAGCACTAATGACGCCAATGACCGGAATATGGTCAGGGATTTCCAGCAACAAAGCCCTCCTTACTTCAAGGGGAGAGAATGGGCTATCGGAGAGGAAAACTGGCTGAAGAAGATTTCACAAATTCTGACTTTATTAAATATCACAAGTCATGCTCATAAGATTTTACTGGCCACATCACAGCTGATTGATGATGTTGGTAAATGGTGGGAGGTGGTAGAAAAACAGTAAGCACTTATGCCGGAAAGGGAAAGGACTGCAATGACCTGGGAGCAGTTTGCAACTACATTTCTGGATCATTATTTCCCTGAGGATAAAAGGAGCGTCACACACAAGCTTTTCTATCTTTGGTACAAGGTACCATGACGGTGGCAGAGTGCCACCCGGAGTTTCTTACTCTGTCTTGCTATGCATTTTACATGGTGGATACGGAGTACCGAAGGGCTCGCAAGTTTGAGCAGGGCCTTCGACCGAGCATTAGGGCAAAGGTAACCATCTTTAAGGTAGCCACATTAGCAAAGGTGGTCAGTAGGGCCACAATAGCAGAGCAAAAGATGGCTGAGTTCGCGAGATTTGACAACCGCCGAGCTCAGAGTGGGAGGGGCACATTTCAGCCCAACAAGAAGTTTCGACCGAACTTCAACAGACCCTCACCATCCACTGGGTCAACAGGGGGCTTTCGTCCCAATCATCCCTCCCCATCTGCATCGGTCACTCAGGTTTCCAGAGGGGTAAACAACTGCTTTCATTGTGACCAGCCGGGTCACTTCAAGAGGGAATGCCCATAGCTCAGCAAACCCTCTTATTCCAGAGGTTCATTTCGCCCACCAGCTAGGCCAGCTAACTCACGAGGAGGCAGGACTTATAATCAGGTGGGACAGGAGCCTAACCCTACTGGATTTGGATGGTTATTTACTCTAGCTCCCCCAACGGATGTGGATCATTTTGTGATTCAAGATATGGATGTAGTCAACAGTTCCTACGCCTTTGCACTATTTGATTCTGGACCTTCACACTCCTTCATATCTGCTGCATTCATAACTGCTACTGGTACATTAGTTCAAAAACTATCCACATCACTCACAACTGTATCCCCTGTCGGAGACACGTCATTGGGGCTCATATGCACGACAGTGAATACTGAACTCGCTGGACTCAGATTTGAGTTCAATTATCTAGTACTCGATATGACTGAGTACAATATTATCTTTGGCATGGACTGGTTGGCTAGCTTTCAGGCCAACATTGATTGTTATCACTGGAGAGTAACATTTTGCTCACCTGAGGGAAAATATATGTGGTGCGTACTGACAAATAAAGCAGATTGCATGAAAGGTTGAATCATCTGGTATTGAACAATATCAGAATAAACAAGGCACCAGTGGCTGAACATCCGGTAACAGTGAAAGAATATGCGGATGTTTTCCCAAAAGAACTCCCGGGCTTGCCGCCCATGAGGGAGATCAATTTTGAAATCAAGCTGTACCCTGGCACTTCACTAGTGTCATTACCACATTATCGAATGGCACAAGTAGAGATGTCCGAGCTAACGAAGTAGATTGATGAACTGCTCAGATTGGGTTGCATCCGGAACAACACATCGTCTTGGGGAGCTCCGGTATTGTTTTTGAAGAAGAAGGATTGTTCACTCCATATGTGTGTAGTTTACCGAAAACTGAACCAGCTAACGGTCAGAAACAAGTACCCTCTACCCAGGATCGATGATTTATTTGATCAACTTAAAGGTTCCAGTCATTTTTCAAAGATTGATCTGATGTCTGGATACCATCAAATCCCGATTAGGGAGGAAGACATAGAGAAGACAGCCTTCAGAACTCGTTATGGACTATATGAGTTTGTAGTTATGCCATTTGGACTCACTAATGCGCCAGCGGTGTTTATGGATTTAATGAACAGGATCTTTCGTCCTTACTTGGACCAGTTCGTGATTGTATTTATTGACGATATCCTGATCTATTCCAAAAGTCAAGAGGAACATGCTGAGTATCTACGGATAGTCCTGGATATTTTAAGAAAGAACAAGTTGTATGCCAAAGTAAACAAATGTGAATTTTGGCTATCTGAGGTCAACTTCTTGGGGCATGTTATATTAAAAGAAGGTATAGCCGTGGACTTGGCTAAGGTAGCAGCAGTAAGAGATTGGAAAGAGCCAAAGAATGTAACCGAGATCCGTCACCTTTTGGGATTGGCTGGTTATTACAGGAAATTCATCATGGACTTCTCAAAAATTGCATCTCCACTTACTCGACTCACTCAGAAAGAAGTCAAATATGAGTGGTCAGATCTGTGCAATCAGAGGTTTGAAGAGCTGAAGAATAGACTTACCACTGCTCCTATCCTAATTTTGCCGGAAAGAGGCAAGTGTTATGAGGTACAATGCGATGCTTCAGCGAGGGACTGGGGTGTACACTCAGTCAAAGTAATCGTGTGGTGGCATACGGATCAAGACAGTTGAAAATACATGAACGTCTCTATCCTACGCACGATCTGGAACTAGCCGTAGTGGTCTTCGCTCTCAAAAGCTCGAGACATTATCTTTATGGCTAGAAATTTGAAGTGTTTTCAAATCATAAGAGCTTGAAGTACTTGTTTGATCAAAAAGAGCTCAACTTGAGGCAGCGCAGATGGATGGAGTATCTGGCGGATTATGAGTTCGTACTTCGTTATCACCCTGGCAAGGAGAACAAGGTGGCAGATGCCATCAGCAGTTTATCACATGCATCGATGGCATGTTTGATCAGGACAGAATGGGAGATGCTGAATACCATTCGAGAGTTTAAACTTTACCTCAATAACCATGGGACTATTTACAATTTGATCATACGGTCCAACATGGTTACCAAGATTGAACAAGAACAACGGACAGACCCAGAGGTGGAGGAGATTTGGGCCAAAATGTCTACTGGTGAAGTCATACCGGAATGGGAGTTACAACCAGGACAGGGTCTTGTATTCCGAGGTTAGGATTTATGTGCCTAAAAGCTGCAGAAAAGAGTTGTTGATTGAGGCACATCAGACCAAACTCTCCATTCATCCGGGCAGCACCAAGATGTATCACGACCTGAAGAGACATTATTGGTGGCACGGACTCAAAAGAAATGTGGCAGAATTTGTGGCACATTGCTTAACTTGTCAGCAGGTTAAGACGGAACACTAGAAGCCATCAGGGTTACTCAAACCCTTACCAGTGCCGGAATGGAAATGGGAGCACATCTCCATGGATTTTGTGATGGGGTTGCCAAGATTTTCAAAGGGCAATGATGCGATATGGGTTGTGGTAGACCGACTGACCAAGTCTGCACATTTTCTTCCCATGAAGATACTCTTCTGAGACTTTGGGTCGATGGTATATCAAGGATATCATCAGATTACATGATATTCTTGAAAGTCTCGCCACGGAACGGACACATGAGGTTCGGAAAGAAGGGGAAACTGTCATCAAGATATGTGGGACCGTTTTCAATCATAAGAAGAATAGGGGATGTGGCATATCAGTTGGCACTCCCTTCACAGTTGGCATCTTTACACGATGTATTCCACATATCGATGTGGAGGAAGTACAATCCTGATCCTTCTCATCTACTGAACATACAAGATATAGATGTCCAAAGCGACGTGACTTACGTCGAGAAACCTATCAGAATATAGGAGACTCAGCAAAGGGTATTACGAAACCAAGCGATTCAGTTCGTCAAGGTGGTACGGGACTGACATGGTATTGAGGAAGCCACTTGGGAACTTGAGTCGAAAATGAGAACAGCTCACCCTGAGTTATTTATGTAAATTGTTTAAAACCCTACTTCACTCGATTTTTGGGACGAAATTTTCAAAAAGAGGATTGTATTGTAACACCCTGGATTTTCAAGATATCAATTTACATTAATTTTGTCCATTTAAATTATGAATTAATAGCCATGGACCTTACATGGGTAAGGTGTTGGGCAATGGCCCAATTAAGACCCAATGGTTATGGAATGAGTGTTCATTGTAGGGTAAATGGGTAAAATACATTTAATTGGGTCAAGGTGGCTATTTGGGTCAAAAGGCTCAATTGGGACCAGATGGGTCATGGTTGACTTGGTTGACCACCAAGTGAGTCCAAGCTTAACTTATATTGGGCTGAATTAAAATGGAACGACAATCAAGTGAGTGAGTTGGTTTTGAAGTGATTTGTTAAACGAGGGAATTGAGTTGAAATGAATAAAATCAAAGTGGTGAGTTAATTTAAAAGCGAGTGAAGTGTGAAGGTGAAGGATTGTTGTTTCAAACACCAAAACAGGGGGTACACGTTGGCATGGGAGTTTCATCTCAAAGATGAAAACCCCACATGGAAAAGTAATGGAGAGGTGAGGAGTGGTGGTGCATTTCAAATTCAAAAATTCAAGGGCACACGTTGGAGAGGGGGGAAAGTTTCATCTTAAGATGAAACCCCAACATAAAGCATTGATGAGCGGAGGAAGATGGGGGGAGTCTACACCAAGACAACCAAAGATGAACCATAGGGTTCGGCCATGTGCATGGCCGAACCCCATGGAAAGAGTCAAGAAAGTTTTATGGTTTAAAATGATGTTTAAAAGGGAAGAACATGGACCATAGGGTTCGGCCATTTTGTATGGCCGAACCCCATGAAAAGACATTGGATTTATTTTATTGGATTTGAAGGAAGGAAATCACAAGTGTATGTGTTTGATTTTGTTAAAGATTTAAATGGATGGAGGTATGAGAACCAATCATAGATGCATGATAGTTTTTAATGGAAATAAGGAACCATAGGGTTCGGCTATGTGTATGGCCGTACCCCATGGAGAGACAATGATGGATAGTGTGTCATGTTTAATGAATTTTGAAATGGTTAATAATTTAGAAAGGTGTTGGGTTGTTGGATCAAAAAGAATGGAAAAGAGGAGCACCAAAACCCAAGGGTGAGGTTCGGCCATGGTGTATGGCCGAACCCCACCAAGTACTCTTTATGGATTTAGATATCATAGGGTTCGGCTATGTGTATGGCCGCACCCCATGAACCTTTTGGTGGATCATTTTTGGGACTTGGTTATAAGTAAATAAACCAATTAGCCATGGATGATTAATGGCATAGAATATAATTAAGGGTGAAAAGAATGAGCCATGGGGTATGGCCGAACCCCATGGAAAATATTTGGTGGATTTAAATGGTGATCAATTATAAACATTTGTGGTACAAGTGATTAGATGTAGAGGTCATGATCTTGTATTTAACTTGAAGATCAAAGGATTGAAAAATGAGCATAAAATCAAGGGAGTGAGGTTCGGCCATGGTGTATGGCCAAACCCCACTAAGGAACTTTTATGGACTTATTTTGTTATGTATGTTAGATACTTAATGTGTGAATGATTAGATTAATGGATTAGTGATTGGATTTAATTAAAAGGATCAAGTGATTTTGAAAGAGGGACCAAGAATCAAGATGGTGAGGTTCGGCCATGTTGCATGGCCGAACTGCACAAAGTTGGATTTTGGTGGTCTAAGGGTTAAGTACCTTGTTTAGTGATGATTGACTAATAAATAAAAGAAGGGAAAAAATCAAAGTAAGTGAGGTTCGGCCATGGTGTATGGCCAAACCCCACAAAGGTGTGTTTATGGATTTAAGACCAAATGGAAAATCAATTGGAACATGGATTGACTGGTTGATGTGTAACAAGGTAATGGGACCACACAGATGGGGCACGATCGTAATCAGTTGCCGGTTTAAAGCTCATGGACACCTCAGTTGTCTTGGGTAGGATTCTACCTTATTTGAAACCATGGTTATGTATGTTGGTTTTATCTTACTTTTGTGAGTTATGTTTTAAGATAATATGTTGCAAATATGAGGATTTAATTCTAGATTTATCATATAAAATAACATGGAATTCATTAGCATCTCATGCATGGCATGGGGTGAAGGTTATGGGACCAGAGGGACCACAATCCATCGGGGCGTCCAAAAAACCTATGTGGGGGTATCTTGATGATGAGAATCCCATCGAGAGATAACCGGAGGGGCCACACTCCGTCAGGGTGTCCGAAAGACCTATGTGGGGGTACCTTGATGATGAGAATCCCATCAAGAGGATATGTTTGATTGTAATGGGTGGAACTCATTGCATACATGGCATGGCATGAATTTACAAGGTTTTGATGTTATATTACTTATATGCATGTCTTATACTAACCAAGTGTTAGCCATACTTAGAATTCCTACTGGACGCATTGTTCTAACGCCCTACTTCTACCCTAGTGAATGAAACATGAAACAAAGGAAATGAGGATCGTGAACGGAGCCAAGCATAAGAACTTGGGAATGTTATTTTTTATTTTATTACGTTACTCAAGGACATGTAATTTGAGTAGTTAGACTTCGGCATGTAATAATTAGATATTTGCTATGGTTTGTAATGGTTTGGTATGGATATTTAATTTAAGTTATTTTGGTTAAATGACTAAGTACTTTGCTATCTAAAATGGAGTAGTCTTAGGCTCTATTATAATCCGCAATCAGTTTATGTTATATTCTGCAATTGTAAACTTAATACGTGTGAACCATCTCAGTGGACTTAGTCCACGCACACATATGTTTGGCCAGTTAAGGGTCGGGCTTTAGAAGCTCGGACTTAACTCGAGTCGTGACGTCCTCGCTCTATCACTTTTTAAAAAAAAAAACAATAGACTCTGATTTTCAGAAAGTAAGTGAAAAAGGGCGGGGTGTTACATGGTTGGCCAGTTAAGGGTCGGGCTTTGGAAGCTCAGACTTAGCTCGCGTCATGACGTCCCGCTCTCTTTCACTCATCCATTTATAAAAAAAAAGAAAATATAGACTCTGATTTTTGGAAAGTAAGTGAAAAAGGGCGGGGCATTACAGTTGGTATCAGAGCGAACTTCGAAACATTGAATCTTTCTGAGTAAATTAATCCGGCCTCCGTGCATTAATTGACTTCGTTAGACACAGACTGAAACATTCAATCTGAGAGCAACAATGAATGATAGAAAAGAAAGACAATCACTATAAGATGGATTTATCAAACATAGCAAATTAGGAGTTATTTCCCCAGAACAAGAAACACAAGTTGTTTATTTGGCAATTTCCCCAAACAAGAGATATTATATGATACATAGAAAAGTTCCCCAAACAAGAGACATAATGTGATACATAGGGAAATTCCCCAAAACAAAGATTAGTTTGATTAGAACTGCTGTTGTTATTGACATGTTTCTGTTGTTGTGATACAGATATGTCGAACAACATTGAGTATACAGAGTTGTGGGACAGTGGAACCCCTAGCTGTCCAGTAGATCTGATTTCTTCTTCCAACAACTCCAGCAGGCCAGACCGCGCTATGGAAGTTAGTGTAGACGTCCAAGTAGGACCACCCGAGGATGTCGAAGTGAATCTAGCTCCTTTTCCAGAAGAGCATATGGGAGATATCCCAATGATAGGAGAATCCGTAATGGAGATAGAAGCCCGGGTACATGTACAAGTTGTGCAACCAAGAAGGGCACAACTGTATTTTCTGCCCTTACCCCCTTGAAGTTATTTGCCCTGTTTGTGGACTTCACGGGCACGGGAAGGAGAGGACTAATTGTCCATACATTGGGGGACTGGGAATAATACCCTGTCTGACATGTGGAGTGTTGGGGCACACGTCGACGACATGCCCTGACAGTTTCTTCGATTTTTATGATGATGCAGGGTCTTTTACGGAAGGTTAGGCTAAGGAGTGGTAAGGGAATGTCGGGGAAGGGGGAGATTTTGTAAGGGTTGTGGGTACGTTTTGAAGGGTTGTTCTAACCCTGCCAACCCTTGTATTGTGATGGAAGTTTGAATAATTTTCAATAAAGTATGCAAACTTAAGAGTTTATGAGGACTTTGACACTGAGATGCCTGTGACGAGGTCACTTGATTTTATTGAGATGTGGCATGGGTGTGTCCCTCACGTAACAATGACGAGATAAGTATATAGATTCCAGGAGTATGGTTTAGAGTAGCTATGAGACTGTGGGAGCCTTGATATGAAATACGTAGACTTGGTCCCGTAGGTTTCCTGTTGAGGGTGGGTCCCTCGCATGCTACGCGTTAGAGGGCGCTCTCACGGCTATCTCGCACACTTCTTGTGTGTTGATACACAGAGCTAAATACTATTTTACCCCATGGGGGTGGTGCTAGCTTCGTTAGACGCGGTCCGACAACCTTAGAGCTTGACTGTATCACCCTTGGGGTGAAGGGATGCAGGGCGAGGTAGACTTGATCACGTTGGACGTGGGTCTTCCGCTTAGTAAGTCATGGGCCCTAAGTCTTCCTAAGGGTCGGGGTATATTTATGATTTGATATTGTTGCCACAGTCACGTAGTGATTCATTCGAGTGTTGTTCATACGGATAGAATATCTCAGGGTAGATGACGTGCCCTGGATTAATTGTGTCCAAGGATGGATTATGCCCATGAATGAATTATACCCAGAGAGGGGTTATATTCATGGATGGTTATTAACCATGGATGTGTATATCCGTGGATGATGGTTCCCATGGTGGTTTAGATTGTTGCCGGGTATCAGTACCATGGTAGACATGTTGGACCTGTTGGTTTCATAGATGATATATTGTTCTAATTTCAGGGACATGTTTCGATCTACATCCCACGTTATAAGGAAAAGGTGTTAGTCGTATTACGACTTGTATCACAGGAAAGTTAGTGTTGAAAGATACTTGGTATCGTAGAAGTTATGAACAAAAGGGTTAGTCACATAGTGACTTATGTGCAAAAGAAGATATGCTTAATTTTGGAGATGTACTTAGTGGAAAAGATAAAAGTCTAGTAAAACTCGAATGGGAAGCTATGGGCGACTACCGAGTTAGATTGATCAGCTGAGTCTGTAGTTAGCCGATGGAGTTCCAGGAGAGTACAACTAGAGACCTAGTTAAAGTGGAATCCGTGGAAAACCTTGAGCATAGGCTCGCATTGGCAGGTCACCTCACTAATTTCAAGGAGGGGCAAGGTCATCACTAATCTCACACAGAGAGTAGACGAATGAACCTATTGAGCGAGTACGTATGGAAAATATCTTATTAGCAAGTAAAGTGAAATAAAGTGCATTGATCTACATAAAGTCACAAATGGGCACACGAGGAAAAGATATGACATGAGACAGAACAAAGGGGTTACGGAACCGAACGATTCAGTTTGTCAAGGTAGTATGGGATCGACAGGGTAATGAGGAAGCCACTTGGGAAATTGAATCAGAAATGAGAATAGCTCACCCTGAGCTATTATATAAATCGTTTAAAACCCTACTTCACTCAATTTTCGGGACGAAAATTTTAAAAACAGGATTGTATTGTAACACCCCGGATTTTTAGGTTATCAATATTTACGGAGTTTGCCATTTTAATTGTGAATTAATGGATATGAACCTTAGATGGGTAAGGTGTTGGGTCAATGGCCCAATTAAGACCCAATGGTTATAGTATAAGGTTCGATTTAAAGTAAATGGGTAAGGTACATTTAATTGGGTCAAGGTTGTTATTTGGGTCAAAATGCTCAAATGGGACCCAATGGGTCGTGGTTGACTTGGTTGACCACCAAGTGAGTCCAAGCTTAATTAGGATAGGGCTGATTTAAGTTGGAAATGGAATCAAATAATTAAGTTGATTCAAGTGAATTAAATGAGTTGATTTAAAGAGGTGAGTTGAGTTAAATGAGTTGGATGGGAAGTTAATGGGACCATGATCTTAGATAAGTTAGGTGATAAAATGGAGAGTTACATCTCATTAGGTTAAACCTAATGGTTACACGTTGGATGCATGAGAGTGTCATCTCATGGATGAAACCCCCCAATTGGATCATTAATGGAGAGGTGAGGAGTTTTGTTGTTTCAAATATCAATTCAAGGATACACATTGGTAACATGGGAGTTTCATCTCATGGGATGAAACTCCATGTGTATCATGAATGGGAAGATGAAAGGGTTTCGGGGGTTACACAATTCAACCATGGCACACGTTGGAAGCATAGAGGGTTTCCATCTCCAGATGGAAACCCAAGGGCCAATGGTGGGAGTGTTTCATCTCATGCATGAAACCTCCAAATGAACCATTAATGGGAGGAGAAAGGTTGGTGGAGGTTACACCATTCAAACAAGGCAGCACCATTGGGGGCCTTGGAGTTTCATCTTATGGATGAAACCACCAAGATGGAACACCAATGGGAGGTGGACGGTTACACAAACCACATCAAGGCTAGCACACGTTGGGAAGCTTGGAGGGTCTCCATCTTGAGCCACACATTGGGAGTGTTTCATCTCAAGGATGAAACCTCCAAATGAAACTTAAAGGAGGGAGGTGAACAGACATGGGAGTTACCAAGGGGTGTCACCAAAGGGTACCACCCTTGGCCGACCATCATGGATTAAGAGGAGGAAGTTGGAGAGTTTTTTTGGTTGTTACACAAAGACATACAAGGCATACACGTTGGGAGGGTTTCCATCTCATGATGGAAACCCAAGAGGCACAAAGTTGTTGAGTTTCATCTCATGGGATGAAACCCCCAAAGAAAATGATAATGAGGGAGGTGAAAGGTCATGGGAGTTACAAAGGGGTATCAACCAAAGGACACCACCCTTGGCTGATTTACATTGGGCAGCAAGGAGAATTCCTTGTTTTATCTCACTCTCTCCCTCTCTCACTCAAGGCCGACCACTTTCAAAGACAAAGGACTCAGAGTAGTTTTTGATCTCAAGCTTCTCTCTCTCTCTCAAACCTACACCCTTTGGCCGAACCCTCTCCTTTGGTTTTCATTCAAAGCCTTTCAAGCACTCTCGGCCAAGGATCAAGGAAGAAGAGGAGGCTAAGGAGGGAGAAGATTGGAAGAGCAAGAAGGAGTGAAAGAAACCGGAGGAGTCGTGGAATCGGTAAGTACTCGTTAAGATTTCATAAGTAAGAAAAAGATGATCAAGGATCATGGTTTGGCCCTTGCATGGCCAAACCCTAAATGGTATACACAAGAACCATCAAAGACCAAAAAGGGGTTGGATGAGGCTCGGCCGTGATGTATGGCCGAACCCCATCAAAAGGCCAATCTTGGATTTATGATTTTTAAAATGGAAGGGTATTATTGATGTTAAAGGTTTTTAGGGATGAGATTTGTGGAAAAACATTAACAATGTAAATGGCCTTAAAATAAGGTAAAGGATGGAGAACCAAGGACCTTAGGGTTCGGCCATGGTGTATGGCCGAACCCCATAGAGAATTATTAAATTATGTTATGTATTTAGATCATGGAAATAATGGGAGGATGATGTTAAGTTTAATTGATCTTAAACATGGTAAATGATGTTTCAAAAAGATGAACCTAAATGTATGGTTAAACCCATGGAGGGACCTTGGTTCATGGACTTAAATATTGTAATTGAGTTCATGGAGAAGATGGAGATAAGACATCATGGGTTCGGCCATGGTGTATCGCCGAACCCCATGAACCATATTTTTTAAGGGGTTATGTATGGATATATGCATGTTTAAATGGATGGATAATCAAGCTAAGGAATGGAAGCATTTGTTAGGGTTTTATGTTATGATTAAATAAATCATTTGTGGATCCATGATTATGAATCAGTTATGGACCTAGATATGTATAAAAGAGAGGAGTGTTTAGCCATAGAAAGAAGGATGGCTAAGATGGAAAAATGGTGGAAAATGGAAGGACCATGGGTTCGGCCATGGTGTATGGCCGAACCCTATGAACCACTTTAATGGATCATTTTTGGAACTAGGTTTATGGATCAGATTATGGACTTAGGCATGATTTAATGAATAAAATGTTTATCCATATATAGAGTAATGGCAATGTTGTAAATAGGTGAAATTGATGGACCATGGGTTCGGCCATGGTGTATGGCCGAACCCCATGGGAATGTTATTGTGGAATTAAGTGGTTATTCATGTTAAATGATTAATCAATAAGTGTTTAGAATAATGAAACAAAGATGGTTTGATCTTGGATTAATTTAAAAGATCAAAGGATTGAAAAGAAGGGCACAAAACCAAAGGAGTGAGGTTCGGCCATGTTGTATGGCCGAACCCCACTAAGGAATTTTATGGACTTAGGTTGTTGTGTGTGTTAAAAGGTTAATGTGTGAATGATTAGATTAATGGATTGGTGATTGGACTTAATTAAAAAGATCAAATGTCTGGAAAGAGGGACCAAAATCATGATGATGAGGTTCGGCCATGTTGTATAGCCGAACCCCACTAAGGTGGATTTTGGTGGACTAAGGGTTAAGTAATTAGTTAAGTGGTGATTGAGTAATTGTAACGCCCCGCCCTTTCAGGGATTCAGAGTCTAATTATTTTTTTTATAATATAGTAAAGCAGGAAGAGGGCGGACGACGTCACGACGCGAGTTAAGTTCGGACTTCCAAAGTCCGACCCTTAACTGGCCACCCATGTGTGCATGGACTAAACCATGAAAAACAATCCGCACATGGAACTAATCAAGTCATGCATAATAAAACTAAACCAATTGCTTTAATAAACTGAACAGATAGCAAGTACAAGTCTTCCATTAAAAACTATTTAACCAAATATCCATTATCAAAGCTATAAACAAACCATAGCAACGTTACTAGCTATTACATGCCCATAAAATGTAATTCAAATAACAGTAAAATATAAATCCATTCCAACACTTAAGCGCTTAAGCTTGGTTCCCCTCGCGGTCCTCGACCTTCTTTTTTCCTTTCCCTTTTCGTGCATTATCCTCTAAGGATAGAAATAGGGCGTTAGATCAACGCGCCTAGTAGGTTTTCTGATCAGGGCTACCACATGGTCAGTATATAAAAACATGCATATATCATAATATTTGATCATCAAAAACATATAAAATCAATGCTATGTATGTATGTGCAAATGTAATGAGTCCCACCCATCACAAGTATACATAGCTATCACTTGACGGGATTCTCACGTCAAGGTAATCCAGAGTACTCCTCATTTCCTCTGGAAAGGACTCTCATCATTAAGTTATTCCTCCTGGCGGGACTCTCATCGCCTAAGGAGGCCCCACAGATGCATTACGGGTATACCGATGGAGTGTGGGCTCTGATTTCCATAATAATTACCCCATGCCATGCATGAGATGTCAATGAATATATGTCGTTTGTAAATATATCTCATCATTCAAAACCCATTTGAAACATAAAACAATAACAATATAACTCATAAAAACCATGATAAAACCAATTATAAAATTGGTTACAAGTAGGTAGGAAACCTACAGAAAAGTTCACTTAACTGTCCTTCTTCTTAAGCGTCACCCGATCACAACTCGTACGCCGTTCAAGATCCGTTACCTTGTTCATATAACAGCAAGTTAATAACTTAACCTTTTAATTTCTTATCAAGTCTAGATCCCATAAACCATCTTGTGGGGTTCGTCCATACCCATGGCCGAACCTCACCTTCTTTGGATTTAATCTTTCTTTTCATTTGATAAACACTTAAACATTTCACATTTCAAAACATGTCTTGGTAGGGTTCGGCCAAACAACATGGCCGAACCTTATCACTTTGGTTTTGGACCCCTCTTTTCAAGTCCTTTGATCAATCCCTCCATTTGACTTGTATTTACAGTTTTGCCATTGGCCTAACCAAAGCTTACTTTTGCTAATAATCTAAGTCCATATAACTAATCCACCTTAGTAGGGTTCGGCCTTACTACTTGGCTGGACCTCACCAATTTGTTTTGATCCTTTTACATCTTTCATACATAAATCTTCATTTTGATTTTAACCAATCAAATTACAAGTTAGCCACTAGCACTACCAAATAACCATTAGTGGGGTTCTACCATACTACATGGCCGAACCTCACCATACTGATTTTGTCCCTTTTTCCATCATATATAATGGCTGATTATTTACTTATCACTAAGTCCAAAGATAAGCATATATGATTGCTTAATCCAAATACGCATTCAAGGGTCCATTTATCCCATAAAATGGTCCATGGGGTTCGGCCATACACATGGCTGAACCCTATGGTTCTCTTTGGCTCAATCCTTCCATCCTTGTGCATGGTTCATGCACATATCTTAATCATAAAAATAATATGATTCAGCCATACATTGGCCGATCCTACACATTAGCCTTAACTCCAATTAAATCACATAAACACCCCATAATATTGTATGGTTTTTATCTCTCAAAAACCATCACAAATAACCATAAACTTATCAAATCTTTTCATAGGGTTCGGCCATCCAAAGTGGCCGAACCCTATGGCCCATGATTTGAACCTCTTAAACATATATCTTATGTCTAATAAAAACATCTAAAATTGTCCATCATATTGCATGGTTTTAAACTTACAAAAACCATCAACATAACCAAATTATTTCATGGGGTTCGGCCATCCAAAGTGGCAGAACCCTATGGTCCATGTTTTCTATTTTTTTAAACCTCATCATCATAATTTACACCATTGATTAATTCGGCCATAACATATATTTTGTGTCTCATTAAAACATGTAAAAATCTCCATTGTTTTGCATGGTTTTTAGTCTTCAAAAACCATCAATCTAACCAACTCTTTTCATGGGGTTCGGCCATATCCACTTTTTATCATTTTTATGAAGCACCATCCAAGGTTTAAACCCTTGATGGATTCGGCCAAGCCATGGCCAAATCATGCTCCCTTTTACCAATTCATTTAACTAAATTCTTACGTAAACACTTCCCAATTTCCTTTGCTATTCTTCTCTCCTTTTGATCTTTGCTTTCTTCCTTCTTGCTCCCTTAGTCTTTAACTGATTGGAAGCTTGAGCAATGATGAAAACACCAAAGGATAATTCGGCCAAGGAGGTAGGTTCCTGAGAGAGGGAGAGAGATGAGAATTCTAAGATTTCTTTGTGATGACAATAGGCCAAGTGATGGTGGTGTATTCCTTTTCTTAAACAGCCCCATAACCTCTCATTAACCCTCATCAATCCTTGATCAAACCAAGGAGTCACTTGATGCCAACCAAGGCATCCCATGGCACTCCCAACGTTGGGTCTTGGGTTTCCATTATGAGATGGAAACCTAACCAAGCTTCCAAGGTGGTTCTCATCTCATGCCATTGAATTCCATGCATGGAAACCCACACCACAAGTACCCAACATGTGGGACTTGTTTTGTGGTGTTTAAGATCATGGTAACTCTTCACCTCCCCATTTGACTCAATGGAATTTAAGGTCTCTTTGGTTTCCAACTTAACTCACCCAACTCATTAGCCCAACTCACCACATTTAATGCCATTCATTTAATGCACTTGAGTCAACTCCATTACTTAATTCAAATCCAACCCATTTCAGCCCCAACTCAACCTGATTTGACTCATCATTTGAGCTCACTTGAGGGTCCACACGGTCAACCATGGTCGACATGGTCCACTAGACCAATTGGGTCCCCATTTAGCTCATTGGCCCAATTGGCGCCATGACCCATTTATGGGTGGTTTAGCCATTTGAATGTGGTTTACACATTTGCCTCAAGTCTACTATTTATCCTCCATTTAACTCCAAATTAATTCAACCTAACCCAATTAAATTTGGGCTCACCCAATGGTCAAATAAGTCCATCATGACCCATTGGGTCCCAATTGGGTCCTTTGACCCAAATAAACATTTTGACCCAATTAGATGTACAATAACCATTTAATCTAATTTGACCCTTATAATATGTTCATAGGATCTTAATTTGCACAATGGGCCCCACCATTTTCTCATTTATGATCACATCTTTTAAATTCACCATTCCAATGACATTTCCGTAAATATTAATATCTTTGAAAAATCGGGGTGTTACAGTAATAAATAAAGGAAAGGTTAAAATCAAAGTAAGTGAGGTTCGGCCATGGTGTATGGCCGAACCCCACAAGGGTATGTTTATGGACTTAGACCAAATGGTAAATCAAATGGATTATGGTTTGACTTGTTGATATATAACAAGGTGACGGGACCACACAAACGGTGCGCGATCTTGAACGGTTGCCGGTTTAAAGCTCAAGGACACCTTAGTTGTCTTGGGTAGGATTCCTACATCATTGAAACCATGGATATGTATTGTAACACCCTGACTTTTCAAAGATATTAATATTTACAAAAATGCCATTGGAATGGTAAATTAAGAATATATGATCGTAGATGAGAAAATGGTGGGGCCCATTGTTCAAATTAAGACCCAATGTACATATTATAAGGATCAAATTAAATTAAATGGGTATTGTACATCTAATTGGGTCAAGATGGTTATTTGGGTCAAAGGACACAATTCGGACCCAATGGGCCATGGTAGGCTTGTTTGACCCTTGGATGAGCTCAATTCTAATTGGGTTAGGCTGAATAGAATGTGAGTGCAAAGAAGGATAAATAGGTAAGCTATGTGCAATTGGGTAAACCCCATTTAAATGGACAATGGTCACTCAAATGGGTCATGGCGTCTAATTGGGTCAAGAGGTTCAAATGGGACCCAATGGGTCGAGTTGACCATGTTGACCATGTTGACCATGTGGATCATCAAGTGAGCTAAAAGGGTTGAGTTAAATCATGTTGAGTTGGGGCTGAAGTGAGTTGGATTTGAATTTAATAATGGAGTTGACTCAAGTGCATTAAATGCATGGCATTAAATGTGGTGAGTTGAGCTAATGAGTTGGGTGAGTTAAATTGGAAACCAAAGGGACCTTGAATTCAAGTGAGACAAAAGGGGAGGTGAGGAGTTACCTTGATCTCAAACACCACCAAAAACAAGTCCCACACGATGGTGGCTTGGGAGTTATGTTCCATGCATAGACTTTAATGTAATGGGATAAGTTTTGCATTGAGAATATGGAGGGTTTCCATCTCATGATGGAAACCCAAGACCCAACGTTGGGAAGATGGAGGGGCTGCTTGAGCTTAAGCCTAGTGTCCCTTGGATATGCCAAAGGACCCCTTGGTTAGACCAACATTTATGAGGGTAAATGAATGGTTTAAGGGGCTGTTATACAAAAGAGTTAAACCATACCCCTTTGGCCGAATTATGCATTGCAAAAGATTGGAGCTTTCATCTCTATTTTCTCTCCCAAAATCTACCTTCTTGGCCGAGCCAGCCCTTGGTGTTTTCACCATTGATCAAGCACATAATCAACAAAAGGAGGGAGACTAAGGAAGATAGGAAGCAAGAAGGAGCCAAGGAAAATTGGAAGAGTGTGGATTGGTAAGTACTTCATTAGGTTTTGTTAATTATCATGATCAAGGATCATGGTTTGGTCTTTGGCCAAACCCTAAGTTATAAGTGTAAGAACCTTCAAAGATAAAAATGGAGGATGAGGTTCGGCCATGGGTATGGCCGAACCCCATCAAAGAAGGTGATCATGCTAATCTAATTGTATGAAGAAAAGTAAATAACTATGGAAGGTTTTTCCGATAATGTAAAGAGTTTTAAATCATGGATTTGACTGTCATTATTTGGCCATGATATGGCTGAATTTATCAAAGGGTTAGACCATGGAAGATGGTGTGTAAAAGGGTTGGAAATGGATCATAGGGTTTGGCCACTTTGGATGGCCGAACCCCATGAAATAATTTGGTTATGTTAATGGTTTATGAAAGTTAAAAACCATGCAATATGATGGACCCTTGAATGGGTATTTGGATTCAAGTATATGATTAGAAATTATTGTTGGTTTTGTAATGTTCTTAAAGAGTCTAAGTTATGACCATATGGTGAAGCATGATTAATGGATAAAAGAACTAAGGGTGATATATAGGGTTCAGCCATGGGTATGGCCGAACCCCATAGAAAGAGTCATAGGTCATGTTTGGGGGTTTTGAAGGATAAAAACTATGGAATGATATGAATATCTTAAATGGATTTGTAATATGTTTTTAGGTGGAAATAAAGAACCATAGGGTTCGGCCATATGTATGGCCGAACCCCATGGAGTGATGCTAATGGACTTAAGTATTTGTGGAGCCATAAAGATGATGAAAGATTAAGGGCTAGTTAAGTATGAAGGGTTGAAATGAGATCTAATTTGGATTGGTGAGGTTCGTCCATGTTGTATGGCCAAACCCCACTAAGGTGGATTGTTCATGGACTTTGATTATTAAGCAAAGATTAAGCATTGGTTAGACCAACGGCAAAACTGTAAATACAAATCAAATTGTAAATATGAAGGGATTGATCAAAGGACTTGAAAAGAGGGGTCCAAAGCCAAAGTGATAAGGTTCGGCCATGTTGTAGGGCCGAACCCTACCAAGATATGTATGAAGTGTGAAGTGTTTAAGTATTGATCAAATGAAAAGGAAGATTAAATCCAAAGGAGGTGAGGTTCGACCATGGGTATGGTCGAACCCCACAAAGTGGTTTTTGGGACTTACATGTAATTAGAAATCAAAAAGATATATTATTAACTTGTTGTTGTATAAACAAGGTAACGGGACTTGAATGGTGCGCGAGTCGTGAACAGGTGACGCTTAAGAAAGAACGGACATTTAAGAGAACTTTCAGTAGGTTTCCTACCTACTTGTAACCACTTTTATATTTGGTTTTATCATGGTTTTTATGAGACATTTGTTATACTATTATTTATCATATTGCATTTGAATGATGAGATTTATTTACATGTTTCATATATTCATTGGCATCTCATGCATAGACATGGAATGATGATTATGGAAACCGGAGCCCACACTCCGTCGGTATGCCCGTGATGCAACTGTGGGGCCTCCTTAGGCGATGAGGGTCCCGCCAGGAGGAATATCATGATGATAAGAGTCACATCAAGAAGAAATGAAAGAATACAGTGGTTTACCTTGACGATGAGAGTCTTATCAAGTGATGGCTAGGTATATGTGTGATGGGTGGGACTCATTACATTTGCATACATACATAGCATTGATTTATATGTCTTTGATGATCATATATTATGATATATGCATGTTTTATATACTAACCATGTGGTAGCCCTGATCGGAAAACTTACTGGGCACGTTGGTCTAACGCCCTATTTCTATCCTTAGAGGATGATGTAGGAAAAGGAAAAGGAAAGGCAAAGGCCGAGGATCCCGAAGAAAGCCAAGCATAAGCGCTTGGGTGTTGGAATGGGTTTCTATTTACTGTTGTTTGGATACATTGTTATGGACATGTAATAGTTTAGTAACTTTGCTGTGGTTTGTGAATAGTTTGATGATGGATATTTGGTTTAAGTAGTTTATAATGGATGACTTGTACTTGCTATCTACTCAGTATAATTCTGCATTTAGTTTAGTATTATTCCGCATGACTTATTTAGTTCCGTGTGTGTATTGTTTATCATGGTTTAGTCCATGCACACATGGTTGGCCAGTTAAGGGTCGGACTTTGGAAGTCCGAACTTAGCTCGCGTCCTGATGACTCCCCGCTCTCTTCCACTTTACTTATTTATAAAAAAAAAAAAAAAAATAGACGCTGATTTTTGGAAGGTTGGAAAAGCGCGGGGCGTTACATGTATTATGTATTTATGATGATTTTATTTCATGTTTGATAAGTTATTTTGGTATCAAACAATATGTTGCAATTATGGGATTTTCATGCTATGTTTTGTAATATTCCATAGCATGTTGGCATTTGCATTCATGCGTAGCATAGGAGGGATGTTATGTAACCGGAGATCTACGCTCTGTCGGGGCGTCCGTAAGTCGTGAGGGGATACCTTGAAGAAGAGCTTTCCATCAAGAGGATACTGTGTATGAAATGTAACCGGAGGCCACACTCCGTCCGGGCGTTCGAAAGACCACTGTGGGGATACCTTGATGAGGAGAATTCCATCAAGAGGTTACATGTACTGTGATGGGTGGGACTCATTGCATATGATAGCATGGCATGGCATTGAATCGACATGATTATGATCTTTATTATCATACAAGGTTTCTGATTTTTTATCTGTACGATTGGATCTCTATTATCATACATGATTTTGGATACGATGTTTTATAAGTATGGTATGATTTTTTATATCTGGACTTGATATATATAATATCTAGATTTTTGGTACTAACCTATGTGTTAACCCTAATTGGAATACCTACTGGGCCCGTTGTCTAACGCCCTACTTCTACCCTAGTTGTTGACACAGGAAGGGAACGGAACGAGGACGTGATTGGAACCAAGCTTAGGAGCTTGGATGATTAAGTTATATGTTGTTTAAGTTACTCATGGATATTGTATTTGAGTAGCTAGTAATTGGGAATGTAATTACGTAGATATATTTGCTATGGTTTGGGTGGTTAATGTTTGGATATTTAAGTTATGATAACTATGGTTAAGTGTTGGACTACTTTGCTATCTAAAATGGAATAGGATTGTTATCCTATTGTAATTCTGCAAGTTAACTTGTGTACGTGTGAACCATTTTAGTGGACTTGGTCCACGCACACATATGGTTTGTAACACCCTGGATTTTCAAGATATCAATTTACATTAATTTTGTCCATTTAAATTATGAATTAATAGACATGGACTTAGATGGGTAAGGTGTTGGGCAATGGCCCAATTAAGACCCAACGGTTATGGAATGAGTGTTCAATGTAGGGTAAATGGGCAAAATACATTTAATTGGGTCAAGGTGGCTATTTGAGTAAAAGGCTCAATTGGGACCCGATGGGTCATGGTTGACTTGGTTGACCACCAAGTGAGTCCAAGCTTAATCTATATTGGGCTGAGTTAAAATGGAAAGACAATCAAGTGAGTGAGTTGGTTTTGAAGTGATTAGTTAAATGAGTGAGTTGTGTTGAAATGAATAAAATCAAAGTGGTGAGTTAATTTAAAAGCGAGTGAAGTGTGAAGGTGAAGGATTGTTGTTTCAAACACCAAAACAAGGGGTACACGTTGGCATGGGAGTTTCATCTCAAAGATGAAAGCCCCACATGGAAAAGTAATGGAGAGGTGAGGAGTGGTGGTGCATTTCAAATTCAAAAATTCAAGGGCACACGTTGGAGAGGGGGGAAAGTTTCATCTTAAGATGAAACCCCCACATAAAGCATTGATGAGAGGAGGAAGATGGGGGGAGTCTACACCAAGGCAACCCTTGGTGGCCGTTGGAGCCTTAGGAGTTTTTATCTTAGGATGAAACCTCGAAGGGAGGCATTAAGGAATGGGAGTTATACTTGGGAGCATCAAAGACACCACCATTGGGCCGACTCTAACATTCAAGGAAAAAGACTAATCTTTCAACTCTCTCTCCCTCTCTCTCTTGACTGTGATCTTAACCTTAAAACATCTATTGGCAGACCAATACTCTAGGGAAAGAAGATCAAACACTTAGAGAATTTTATCTTGTCCTCTCCTTCCCTCTCAAGGCCGTTTCTCCTCTCAAAGACCAAAGAGGACTTAGAATAATTTGATCTCAAGTTTCTCTCCCAAACCATATCACTTGGCCGAACCACTTCAAGGGGTTTCCAGCAAGGTTAGTCTTGGCTAAAGAACAACAAAGAAGGAGAAGAGGCTAAGGAAAGAATCGGAGGAGTCGCGGAATTGTAAGTGCTCAATAAACTCTTATTAAATAAGAGAATGTTCATGGACATGGTTCGGCCATTGCCTGGCCGAACCCTAATTTTTATGATGGATGAAAGAACCAAAGATGAACCATAGGGTTCTAGTATGGTGTATGGCCGAACCCCATGGAAGAGAATCGGGAGATGATCATGATAATTTTAATGAAAAGGATGAACCATAGGGTTCGGCCATGTTGTATGGCCGAACCCCATGGAAGGACTTTGGTGATTTTTAATGGAAGTTTGAAAGATGAAAACCATGGAAGTGGTTAAGAAATTTATATGGGTTTAAATGGTTTAAGAGAAGTTGATGAACCATAGGGTTCTTCTTTTTCCTTTTCGTCCGATAATCCGGCTACCGACACGCGTACCGCTTACGATATCCAATACCGTATTACATACACATAATCAGTCCATATTTTACCTATTTCTAAGCCCATTAATCATTTGCAAGTCCATGTGAAAAATCGGTCACTATTTAGGTTTTGTGGGTCCCATTTTATCCATTACATATTTTAATTACATGAGTCTAAAAATCAGCCACCTAGGCTTTATTTAACCGTACATAAACTTATTACTTAGTGCCCCTAAATCCATGGTCCTCTCCCATGGAGTTCTTGAACTTGGCCATTAATTACGGTTTTGCCACTACCCCTTCTCCATGATTAATCACTCATTCACCCTTTCCTAACTAAGTTCATAATTGATCATAAACTTGGATCCCTAACTTAGGTCCATTAATGACCCATTGAACCATGTCACATGACCATTAAAATTAGCCATTTAATTAATCTAATCCCCATTAATTAATCACATACATACATCCTTCCTTTGCCCATAAAATGACTTACAATTAAATCATCATTCTTAGCCACATTCTCGGGTCCATAATTGACCCATCACCCATATCACAAGACCACTTACATCAGCCATTTAATTTAACCTAAAGTCCATTCATTTAAACATATACCTACACATTAGTCTTAGCCAAAATGATCTACCATTTGGTTCATTAAAAATCAACCCTTCTTAACCAAATCCCCATTTTCCTTGGTCTTTGGTTACATATTAGATTCATCATAAGTCCTTCCATTGACAGAACCTAAACCATACATTTGATTCATCATTCCTTAATCACATTTCCATCCCAACTATCAACATTAAGTTCACATTGGTCCATCAACACCACCAACATTCCCCATTTATTTTTCCATAATACATAACCATTAAATCCACCATTTGATCACCATATGGTTCGGCCATACACCATGGCCGAACCCATGGTTCATGATCCACTCCCATTTACCATTTTTAAGGTCCTTAACATCATTCATACTTCCCATGCATTCGTCATTTACAATGCCTTTAAAAATTACCCCATTCAAACATTAAAACCATAATAATCATAATTCACCCTCCATAGCTTCCATTCTTTACAAAACCCTAACAATTAATCAATCGCGTAACTAATCACCTAATCACCCACCATGGGGTTCGGCCATGCTACATGGCCGAACCCTATGGCCCATAATTTTCTTCCAATTACATAATTCCATGCTTAATCCATTTAATTACATAACACCCTTAATCCTTTTATTTTTTTCTTCTTAACCCTAATTTACTCATTTAGGGTTTTTCCCATTTTCATCCTTCCATTTGATAAAATTGAGATCCAAGGCCATGATTTGGCCACCTCCTAATCCAAGAAATGGATTTCATAGCCTCTTAAACCCTAAGAAAATCCAAATCTCTTGTTTTAGAAAATACTTACAATCCGTCGTCTCCTCCGACTTTCTTCGTTCCTGTCGGATTCCTTGGCCTCCTTTCTTCTTCCTCTCCTTGTTTGATCGGCTAAGATGCTTGATCCATGGTGAAAACCTCAAGGCTTGGGTTCGGCCAAGGTAAAGTTAGATTTGAGAATGAGAGGGGAGGAATGGAGATGAGAAGGTGTCTCAAGGTTTTTACCTTGAGGTGGTGGGCCAAATTTTGGCTTTTCTTCCTCTCCCTAAGCTCTTCTCCTTCTTCTTCCAAAATTTCCTTCTTCTTTTTCTTCCTAGTGTGGGACGGCCATGAGAGAGTGAAAGAGAGGAAAGAGTGAAATGAGGATGGAATTTGAGAGATGAGATGAAGTCATCTCTTTTTCTTTGATTGGTTAAGATACACTTTACATTAAATCTCCCAACCACCCATAAGATATTTTATATGCTTTATGGTGGTGGTTGGGATAAACCACCACCATGCCCAACGTTTTTCATGGTGTTAGAGATAAGATGGCTTGGTCTCCCATTTGACCACCATTTTAACTTAGCTTAATTAATTAATTAATTGGGTGATTCGGTTAAGTTAACTAATTCCCACTTGAACTTAATTCCATTGGCTTAAATTGCCTTCATGCATACACCCATGGTTGACCAATTCAACCATGGTGGCTGGCCCCACCAATCTCTGGGTCCACACGCCACCTCACTTGGTGAGGTGGAGGTGGGCCCCATTCGGCCATGTCACTTAGGTCCAATTAACATTTACTTAGATGATTTAATTTCCAATTCAATCCATTCCTCTTATTGGATCACCATTGGGCCCATGGCCCAATTACATTTTCCTCTTGCCCATTTACCTTAGAGCTTACATCATCTTGATCCATTGGGTTCCAAATGGGTATTGGGCCCATTTTGACCATCCTTGGCCCTTTTAAATGATTTTAAATCCAATCCATGGTCCATTGGGCCATACTTGGGCCTTTGCCCATATCTTGATCCATTCACCACTTATTCCATTAAATTTCCAATTTCCACCATCAAAAATAAATAATAACACATATATATTGATTTACAAATTCCGGGCCATTACGATACATCATCTTTTGAAATTTTCGTCCTGGAAATTCGAGCGAAGTAGAGGTTCAAAACATCTCATACAAAGAGCTCCGGATGAGCGGCTCTCATTCTGACTCAAGTTCCCAGGTTGTTTCTTCATTGCCATGTCGTTCCCACACTACCTTGATGAACTGAATGACATGGTTCCGCAGCACCCTTTGCTCGCTCTCGATTATTCTGACCGGCTTCTCCACATATGTCACATCGCTTTGTACATCGATGTCTTGAACATTCAACACATGGGAAAGATCAGGGTTGTACTTCCTCAACATGGGCACATGGAATACATCATGCAAAGAGAATAACTGTGGAGGAAGCACCAACTGATAAGCTACTTTCCCCAGCCTCTTCAAGATTGGAAACGGCCCCACAAATCTAGGTGACAGTTTCCCCTTCTTTCCAAATCTCATGTGTCCCTTCCGTGGTGAGACTTTCAAAAACACTAAGTCTCCCACCTCAAATTCAAGGAACCTTTTCCTCTTGCTGGCGTAACTCTTCCAACAGCTCTGTGCAGTGAGTAGATGCTGCCGTATCAATTTGATCTGCGCTATAGTTTCTGCAACCAACTCCGGTCCAATTAGAGCAGGCTCACCAGCCACTGTCCAACACACTGGCGATCTACACAGCCTACCATATAAGGCCTCAAATGGAGCCATCTGGAGGCTTGCCTGGTAACTGTTATTGTAGGAAAACTCCACCAATGGCAAGTGATCCTCCCATCCACCCTTGAAGTTTAGCATACATGCTCTCAGCATATCCTCCAATGTATGTATTGTCCTCTCCGACTGTCCATCAATCTGTGGATGAAATGCTGTGCTAGTCAATATGTCGATCCCCATAGCCGACTGCATGCCTTGCCATATTCTGCCGGTGAATCGGCCATCCCTGTCGGACACAATAGTCCGAGGAATACCATGTAGTCTAATAATATCCTGGATATACCGTCGACCCAATGTCTCCGATGAATCTGTCATCTTGATGGGAAGGAAATGCGCAGACTTAGTCAACCGGTTCACTACGACCCATATCGCATCGTTGCCCTTTGATGACCTTGGCAACGCTGTCACGAAATCCATAGATATGTGCTCCCACTTCCACTCTGGCACTGGCAAGGGTGCAAGCAAACCCAGTGGTTTCTGATGTTCCGCCTTAACCTGTTGGCAAGATAGGCAACGAGCAACAAACTCCGCCACATCTCTCTTGAGTCCCGGCCACTGATAGTGCCTCTTAAGATCATGATACATCTTAGTGCTGCTCGGATGGATAGAGAGCTTGGTTTGGTGTGCTTCAATCAACAACTCTCTTCTGCAGCGCTTAGGCACATATGTCCTACCTCGGAACACAAAACCTTGTCCCGGTCGTAATTCCCACTCCGGTACAACCTCACAGGTAGGCATCTGAGCCCATATCTCCTCCACCTCTAGATCTGTCCGTTGTTCCCGTTCAATCTCGGAGATCATGTTAGATCGTATGATCAGGTTATATATGGTCCCATGATTATTGAGGTAGAGTTTAAACTCTCTAATGGTATTCAATACCTCCCATTCCGTCCTGATCAAGCTGGCTACCGTCGCATGTGACATGCGGCTGAGGGCATCCACCACTTTGTTCACTTTGCCAGGATGATACCGAAGTGCGAACTCATAATCCGCCAGGTATTCCATCCATCTGCGCTGTCTCATGTTGAGTTCCTTCTGATCAAAAAAGTACTTCAGGCTCTTGTGATCGGAGAACACCTCAAACTTCTCACCATAAAGGTAGTGTCTCCAGCTTTTGAGAGCGAAGACCACTGCTGCTAGCTCCAGATCATGTGTGGGGTAATGGCGTTCATGAATTTTCAACTGTCTTGATCTGTACGCCACTGCACGATTTCCTTGACTGAGTGTACAACCCAGTCCCTCACCTGAGGCATCACAGTATACCTCATAATTTCTACCTCTTTCTGGCAAGATCAAAATAGGAGCGGTTGTAAGCCTCTCCTTTAGCTCCTCAAATCTCCGGTTGTACAGATCTGACCACTCAAATTTGACTCCTTTCTGAGTGAGTCGGGTAAGTGGGGCTGCAATCTTGGAGAAGTCCATTATGAATTTCCTATAGTAACTGGCCAATCCCAAAAAACTGCGGATCTCCGTCACATTCGTCGGCGTTTTCCACTCCTTCACTGCCGCCACTTTAGCCGGGTCCACGGCTATACCTTCCTCCGATATAATGTGCCCCAAGAAGTTGACCTCAGATAACCAGAATTCACACTTGCTGGCTTTGGCATACAACTGGTTTTTCCTCAAGGTGTCCAGGACTATCCACAGGTGCTCGGCATGTTCCTCCTGACTCTTGGAATAGATCAGAATATCATCAATGAATACAATTACAAACTGATCCAAGTAAGGACGGAATATCCTATTCATCAGGTCCATGAACACAGCCGGCGCATTTGTGAGTCCAAATGGCATGACTACATACTCATATAGACCATACCGTGTCCTGAAAGCTGTCTTCTCTATATCCTCCTCCCTAACCCAGATTTGATGATATCCGGACATCAGATCAATCTTGGAGAAGTGCGAGGAACCAAACAGATCGTCAATCCTAGGTAGGGGGTATTTGTTCCTAACCGTCAGTTGGTTCAACTTTCTATAATCCACACACATTCGCAGGGTACTGTCTTTCTTCTTCACAAATAATACTGGGGCTCCCCATGCGGATGTGCTGTTCCGAATAAAACCCACTCTGAGCAGTTTATCAATCTGCTTCTTCAGCTCGGTCATCTCAGCCGGTGCCATCCTGTAATGGGGCAATGATACTGGAGCGGCGCCGGGGTATAACTTGATCTCAAAGTCTATCTCCCTCTTGGGTGGCAAACCATGAAGCTCTGTTGGGAATACCTCGGCATAATCTGCTACTACCGCTGGAAGTTCAGTTATTGGTGCCCTATCTAATCTGAGGTTGTTCAAGGCAACATGGTTCAATTCTTCCTGCACCCTTCTAGGGATGCCCTATCTGTCAGCGTGTACCACGTACCGCTTTCCCTCGGGTGACCAAAATATCACCCTACGAAGATGGCAATCAATATGGGCCTGGAATGTAGCCAACCAGTCCATGCCAAATATAACATCGTACTCAGCCATATCAATTACCAAATAGTTGAACTCGAATCTGAATCCCGCGAGTTCAGTGTTCAATGCCGTACATATGAGTCCCAAAGATGTGTCTCCGACGGGGGATGCAATGGTAAGTGATGTGGACAGGTTTTGTACTAATGTGCCCGTGGCAGATATGAATGCAGCAGATATAAATGAATGGGAAGCTCCAGAATCAAATAATGCAACAGCATAAGAACTACCAACTACGGCCATACCTTGAATCACCGAGCGATCCACCGCTACTGGAGAAGGTATGGTAAAAAACCGTCTAGATCCCGTAGGGTTTGTCGCTCGCCCCGCTTGGTTGTATGCTCTGCCTCCTCGCAACTGAGCTGGTGTAGCTGGAGGGCGGAAGGAACCCCTGAAGTGAGAGGGTCGGCTGATCTGTGGACACTCCCTCTTGAAGTGACCCTGCTGGCCACACTGATAGTAAGTGTTCCCACCCCGTGGAACCTGAGTGACTAATGCTGATGGGGAGGGCTGATTTGGGCGAAGCCCCTTGTATATCCAGTGGAGAGCGAGGGTCTGTTAAAATCCGGGCGGAACCTCTTGTTGGGTTGAAATGCAACCCACCCACTTTGCCCTCAGCGGTTGTCAGGCCGCGCCAACTCATTCAACTCCCGCTCTGCTATAGTGGCCCTGCTGACCACCTCAGCCAGTGTGGCTGCCTTGAATATTGTTACCTTGGCCCTGATACTTGGCCAAAGTCCCCGTTCAAACTTACGGGCCCTCCAGTGCTCGGTATCCACCATATAAAATGTATAAACAGATAGTCTCAGAAACTCCCGGTGATATTCTGCCACTATCACATTGTCTTGCACCAATGATAGGAAGGCTTCAGTCTGGTGTTCTCTTTCCTCCTCCGGAAAATATTGCTCTAGAAAGGTGGCTGAGAACCCTTTCCATGTCATGGTAATCCTTTGCCCTTCCAGTACAAGTGATTACTGTTTTTCTACAACCTCCCACCAATTGCCGGCATCCTCAATCAGTTGAGACGTAGACAGTAAAATCCTGTCAGTATGACTAGAAATCTGGAATAGATTCAAGATTTGATTGATCTTCTTCAACCAATGTTCTGCTCCGACAGCCCCTTCTTTTCCCTTGAAGTAAGGAAGGCGTTGTTGCTGGAAATCTTTAACCATGCTCCGGTTGTTGGAGTCACTGGTGGTCGCATTCCCATTCAAGTGCTGTTGAAGTACAGAGGTGGCCACCGCTTGGACCAATTCCTTTAATTCGGAGGCACAATAGGTATGTTCACACTAGTTTGTCCCTCCTCCTGATGTGAAGTGTTGTACTCCCTCTTGATGCGGTGGTTGTACCTCCTCTTCCTGATGAGGCGGTGTTACTTCTTTCTCTGCCCGTGGGTTTCGTCGGGTTCTTCTCTTCAGAGGCATTTTCCTAAGTCATTGAAAAACATTTATCAACTTAGTTCCTTTTCAAATTAAGGGGGAAATGCTAAGTAAACATACTTTGTTTTGGGGGGAAAATTTCCTAATTATTGTTTCTCATTTTGGGGGGAAATTACCAAATAAGCACACTTGGTTTTCTTATTTCGGGGGAAGTAAGCCCTATTTGCTATGTTTGATAATTCCAACTTAAATTGATTGTTCTTCCCCTGCTATCATTCCTTTCCGTCAAATGTTGTTCTCAGATTGAACGCTTCAGTTTGAGTCAATCGAAGTACATTAACCCGGGCCCCGTGCAGCGGACTTCGATGAATCGGTCAGTTGGGATTCTTATCGGTCAGTGAGACGTGAAACCGCCTTAATCATACTTCGAGAGATTCATTCTTCCGATTTCGCTCTGATACCAACTGTAACGCCCGCCCCTTTTCATCAAAATCAGAGTCTATATATTTTTTTTTTGAAATGAAGAGTGACAAAGGGCACGGACGTCACGACGAGAGTTAAGTCCGAGCCTCTAAAGCCTGGCCCTTAACTGGCCAAACCTACGTGTGCGTGGAACGATGTCCACGAGGAATAGTTCACACATAGAAGTAAGCTCAAGGAAATACTAACCTGAGTGCGGAAATTACAATAGAGGCTAACCTACAATTTTTAGATAACAAGGAAAATTTCATTCATTTAACCAACAAAAATATCTCAACATCACAATGTCCAAAATTAAAACCAAAATATCGCAAGTAATCTAATTATACAGTCCGACAAGCTAAACTATTCAAATATACATTTCCCAAAATAAACTTAAATAAAGTAAGTAGTCCGCCTCCCCAAGCTCCTAAGCTTGGCTCCAGTCTCGTCCTTCTGCTCCAGCATTTCCTACGTCATCAACTAGGGTAGAAGTAGGGCGTTAGACCATGCGCCCAATAGGACTCCGAGTAGGGCTAGCACATGGATCAGTGATAACAAGCATACCGATTATAATATAGTGAAAACTGGTAGACAATCACATAATGAAACTATAAAGTGAATGCCATGCCATGGGTGTCTGTGTTATGAATCCCACCCATCATCCCCACCATCTTGATGTCATATCCACCTTGAAGAAAAACCTCGTTAAGATATATCCAATCATAAAATATCCCCCTTGACGGCAAGGCCTCGTCAAGGCATGCATGTTCTCGGTCGCCCCGACGGAGCATGGACTCCGGTAATAGCCTATTAGGCTATCCCCATGCCTGTTCTCGGTCGCCCCGACAGAGCATGGACTCCGGTTATAGTCCATCAGGCTATCCCCATGCCTGTTCTCGGTCGCCCCGACGGAGCATGGACTCCGATTCCTTTATTTTCCCGCCCATGCCATGCATGAGATGTAATGCATTATGCTATGTAATATATATAATCCATAGTCATAATATAGAATTCATAACTTAGCATATAATTCATAATCATGTATTATGCCATATAAGATACATAAACCATGATTTAAAACTCATCATAAAATAAACCATAAAATTCCCAAAATAAATCAACGAAACCATCACACAATCCATGGCTTACAAAAAGGTAGGAATCCTACCGAATACCGACTCGCGTTCTTCTTTTTCGTTTTCGTTCGATAATCCGGCTACCGACACCCGTACCGCTCTCGATATCCAATACCTTATTACATACACATAATCAGTCCATATTTTACCTATTTCTAAGCCCATTAATCATTTGCAAGTCCATATGAAAAATCAGTCACTATTTAGGTTTTGTGGGTCCCATTTAATCCATTACATATTTTAATTACATGAGTCTAAAAATCAGCCTCCTAGGCTTTATTTAACCGTACATAAACTTATTACTTAGTGCCCCTAAATCCATGGTCCTCTCCCATGGAGTTCTTGAACTTGGCCATTAATTACGGTTTTGCCACTACCCCTTCTCCATGATTAATCACTCATTCACCCTTGCCTAACTAAGTTCATAATTGATCATAAACTTGGATCCCTAACTTAGGTCCATTAATGACCCATTGAACCATGTCACATGACCATTAAAATTAGCCATTTAATTAATCTAATCCCCATTAATTAATCACATACATACATCCTTCCTTTGCCCATAAAATGACTTACAATTAAATCATCATTCTTAGCCACATTCTTGGGTCCATAATTGACCCATCACCCATATCACAAGACCACTTACATCAGCCATTTAATTTAACCTAAAGTCCATTCATGTAAACATATACCTACACATTAGTTTTAGGCCAAAATGATCTACCATTTGGTTCATTAAAAATCAACCCCTTCATAACCAAATCCCCATTTTCCTTGGTCTTTGGTTACATATTAGATTCATCATAAGTCCTTCCATTGACAGAACCTAAACCATACATTTGATTCATCATTCCTTAATCACATTTCCATCCCAACTATCAACATTAAGTTCACATTGGTCCATCAACACCACCAACATTCCCCATTTATTTTTCCATAATACATAACCATTAAATCCACCATTTGATCACCATATGGTTCGGCCATACACCATGACCGAACCCATGGCTCATGATCCACTCCCATTTACCATTTTTAAGGTCCTTAACATCATTCATACTTCCCATGCATTCGTCATTTACAATGCCTTTAAAAATTACCCATTCAAACATTAAAACCATAATAATCATAATTCACCCTCCATAGCTTCCATTCCTTACAAAACCCTAACAATTAATCAATCGCGTAACTAATCACCTAATCACCCACCATGGGGTTCGGCCATGCTACATGGCCGAACCCTATGGCCCATAATTTTCTTCCAATTACATAATTCCATGCTTAATCCATTTAATTACATAACACCCTTAATCCTTTTATTTTTTTCTTCTTAACCCTAATTTACTCATTTAGGGTTTTTCCCATTTTCATCCTTCCATTTGATAGATTTGAGATCCGATGCCATGATTTGGCCACCTCCTAATCCAAGAAATGGATTTCATAGCCTCTTAAACCCTAAGAAAATCCAAATCTCTTGTTTTAGAAAATACTTACAATCCGTCGTCTCCTCCGACTTTCTTCGTTCCTGTCGGATTCCTTGGCCTCCTTTCTTCTTCCTCTCCTTGTTTGATCGGCTAAGATGCTTGATCCATGGTGAAAACCTCAAGGCTTGGGTTCGGCCAAGGTAAGGTTAGATTTGAGAGTGAGAGGGGAAGAATGGAGATGAGAAGGTGTCTCATGGTTTTTACCTTGAGGTGGTGGGCCAACTCTTTGCTTTTCTTCCTCTCCCTAAGCTCTTCTCCTTCTTCTTTCTCTTCCTAGTGTGGGACAGCCATGAGAGAGTGAAAGAGGATGGAATTTGAGAGTTGAGATGAAGTCATCTCTTTTTCTTTGATTGGTTAGGATATACTTTACATTAAATCTCCCAACCACCCATAAGATATTTTATATGCTTTATGGTGGTGGTTGGGATAAACCACCACCATGCCCAACATTTTTCATGGTGTTAGAGATAAGATGGCTTGGTCTCCCATTTGACCACCTTTTGACCACCATTTTAACTAGGCTTAATTTATTACTTAATTGGGTCATTAGGTTAAGTTAACTAATTCACACTTGAACTCAATTCCATTGGCTTAAATTGCCTTCATACATACACCCATGGTTGACCAATTCAACCATGGTGGCCTGCCCCACCAATCTCTGGGTCCACAGGCCACCTCACTTGTTGAGGTGGAAGTGGGCCCCATTCGGCCATGTCACTTAGGTCCAATTAACATTTACTTAGATGATTTAATTTCCAATTCAATCCATTCCTCTTATTGGATCACCATTGGGCCCATGGCCCAATTACATTTTCCTCTTACCCATTTACCTTAGAGCTTACATCATCTTGATCCATTGGGTTCCAAATGGGTATTGGGCCCAATTTGACCATCCTTGGCCCAATTGACCATCATTGACCCTTTTAAATGATTTTAAATCCAATCCATGGTCATTGGGCCATACTTGGGCCTTTGCCCATATCTTGATCCATTCACCACTTATTCCATTAAATTTCCAATTTCCACCATCAAAAATAAATAATAACACATATATATTGATTTACAAATTCCGGGCCATTACAATCCTGCTCCCTAACCTGGATTTGATGGTATCCAGACATCAGGTCAATCTTAGAGAAATGAGTAGAACCTCTAAGTTGATCAAATAGATCATCGATCCTGGGTAGAGGATACTTGTTCCTGACTGGTAGCTGGTTCAGTTTTCAGTAATCAACACACATACTGGAGTGAACCATCCTTCTTCTCATAAATGAAACCGGAGCTCCCCAAGCCGATGTACTGTTCCGGATGCAACCCAGTCTGAACAGTTCATCAATCTGCTTCTTTAGCTTGGACATATCTGCTAGTGCCATCCGGTAGTGTGGTAATGTCACTGGTGCAGTGCCAGGGTGTAGCTTGATTTCAAAATTGATCTCCCTCATAGGAGGCAAGCTAGGGAGTTCTGTTGGGAATACATCCGTATAATCCTTTACTATTGCCGAAAGTTCAGCCACCGGTGCCTTGTTGATTCTGATACTGTTCAATGCCAGATGACTCAACCCTTCATGTAGTCTGTTTTGTTTGTCAGTACGCACCACATGTTTTTTTCCCTCGGGTGACCAAAATGCCACCCTACGGCGATAGCAATCAATATTGGCCTGAAAGCTAGCCAACCATTCCATGCCGAAGATAATATCGTACTTAAATAGTTGAACTCAAATCTGAGTCCAGCGAGTTCAGTATTCACTGCTGTGCATATAAGCCCCAATGATGTGTCTCCGACGGGAGATACAATGGTGAGTGATATGGACAGTTTTTGTATTAAACTTCTAGTTGCAGATATGAATGCAGCAGATATGAAAGAGTGGGTTGCTCCAGAATCAAATAAAGCAAAGGCGTAGGAACTACTGACTACTGCCATACCTTGAATCACCGAGCGATCCACCGCTACTGGAGAAGGTATGGTAAAGCCGTCTATGTAACACCCCGATTTCTCAATAAGATGAATATTTACGAAAATGCCCCTGGATTGGTGAATTCAATAAATGTGATTGTAAATAAGGAAATAGTGGGGTCCATTGCTCAAATTAAGATCATATGAGCACATTATGAATGTCAAGTTTGATTGGATGGGTAATTTCTCAATGAAGTGGATAAATTACGAAAATGCCCCTGATGTGTTAAATTAATTATTTTGTGATGTTAAGTAAGGAAATGGTATGGTCCATTGCTCAAATTAAGATCATATGAGCACATTATGAATGTCAAGTTTGATTGGATGGGTAATTTACATCAATTGGTCAAAAATGGCTAAATGGGTCAAAGGACCCAAATGGGACCCATCGGGTCTTACTGGAGTATTTGACCGTTTTGTGATTTTAAATTAAATGGGGTTAAGCCTATTTGATTGGAAATCAAGTGGAGAAAAAATGGGTAGGCTTGATCCATATGTAAAAACCAATTAGAAATGACCAAAATACCATAATTGGGTCATGGAGTCAAAACCGGGTCAAGGAGCTAAAAGTGGACCCAACGGGTCGAGTTGACTATGGTTGGCCGTGTGGACCCTCTAGGGAGCTAAAACACGAGTTAAATCAGTTGAGTGGGACTGAAGTGAGTTGGAATTAAATCAAGGGTTGAGTTAACTCATGTGCATTGAATGAAATGCATTAATTATGGTGAGTTGGACATTGAGTTGAGTGAGTCAAAAATGGAAGTCAAATGGGCTGAAAATTCAGTGAGATAAGTGGGGTGGCTGTTTTGAGAGTTACAAATACAAGGTTAACCAAGGGGCTAGTCATTGGAACATGGAGAGTTTTATTTAAAAGTTGAAACTCCAAGATAGATATTAAAACCAATGGGAGTTACAAAGTGTGTTCACACTTGGAGGAGGGGGAGTTTCATTTCAAGAATGAAACTCTCAAATGGGACATTGATGAGGATCAAATGGGCTGAATGGAGCTGCTGTATTATAGAGTTACAAATGAGGTTTTGACTTTTAAAATTCAAATATGATAAGACTACACATTGGAGGGAGGGGGGGGGGGGAGGTTTCATTTCTAGATGAAACCCCCATGTAAGATGATAATGAGAGGAGGAAGAAAAGGAGAGGTTACACAAATACCAGCATGGGAGACGTTGGAGAGCTTGGGGAGGTTTCATTGCATAGATGAAACCCCCAAGTAAGCATAAAGGACTTGGGGTTAATATGGGAGTTACATGTGAGGCAAGTTTGGGCTGAATTTGAGTAGCCAAAAGAGGTTCAATTTTCTATCTCTATCTCTCTCTCTCTTTGCTGTCTTCTACATTCCAAAAGCAAGAACAACAGCTGGTTACTGATTTGCAATCAGTCCTTGGTTGATTTCTTTCACCAAGACAAAAGCACACTTTGAGCAAAAGGAGTTGGCACCAAGGTTTAAGATCAAAGTTTCCTTTCTCTCTCTTTCTCCCTCAAATCCATGTCATCTGGCTGAAGTATTCCAAGGAGATTGCAGCAAGGTCAGTCTCAGCCCAAAGAACAGTAAGAGAGAAGGAGAGGTCAAGCAAATAAAGGGTCAAGAAAGGAGTCAAAAGAACCGAAGGAGACGCGGTGTTCGTAAGTGCATTTTGAACTCTTGTTTAATAGATTGGTTAAGAAAATGAGATCTGGCCATCGTATGGACAGATCCATCAATGGTTTAAATATGGGATTATGATGTTTAAAAGTGATAAAATATGGACCATAGGGTTCAGCCCTTTGGATGGCCGAACCCCATGGGAAAACTTGGTGATTTTTATGGTGTTTGAGAGATGAAATTCATATTATGTATTGAAGTTCTTTTAAAGGATTTTAAAGGGAGATAAGGTCACTGATTTTGACCAGTTATTACATGGCTGAATTATGTGTTTATTAAGCTAAATACTGATAAAAAAATATGGACAAATATTGGAGGGTTTACATCAAGGAAACCTTGGGGTTCGGCCATATGTATGGCCGAACCCCATGGACTGTTATGTGGATATTTGGATTGAGTTTTACAAAATGGAAATCATACAAAGTGATGGGCTTATTGGATGGTTTTGAAAGGTAAAAATATGATAACATTATACTGTTATCCTATGTCTAAATGAGACCAAAAACATGTTTAAAAGGACCAAAACTATGGGGTTTTATGGCTAAGATAGGACATGGAAGTTTAAGTGGATTTTTGGGACTTAGACTAAGTTAGAATCACATGAATGAATGCTTAACTTGCTGTTATGTAAATAAGGTTTTGGGATTTCTAGAACGGTGTACAAGCCGTGATCGGAAGACGGTTCAAAGGAAGGGTCGAACAAAGTAAACAAGTGTAGGTTTCCTACCTTTATTGTAACCACTATTTCATATGCTGTTTTATGTTGATTTCGATAACTTATATGATTGTAAAGTTATGTTTCTAAATGACATGTTTGCATAGACATCTCATGCATGACATGGGATGATGGTGTTGTAACCGGAGGCCACACTCCGTCGGGGCGTCCGAAAGACCACTGTGGGGTACCCTGATGATGAGAATCCCATCAGGAGGAATCCGGAGGCCACACTCCGTCGGGGCGTCCGAAAGACCACTGTGGGTTACCTTGACGATGAGAATCCCGTCAAGTGATGGCTATGTTGAATGGTGATGGGTGGGACTCATACATGTCCATTTCATACATAGCATGTTTTTATGGAATTTTGTCACACATGTGTTATTATTATATTATTTGCATGTTTTTGACTAACCATGTGGTAGCCCTATTCTGAAATACTACTGGGCGCGTTGATCTAACGCCCTATCTATATCCTTAGTGGATGACGCAGGGAAAGGGAAGAACGTGGATCGAGAAGAGGACCAAGCAAGGAAACTTGGGCGGTTTGAATGATTTTGAATGGACTTGAATGGACTATTCATGGATGTGTTATTTGAATTATGCAGACACTGTAATTTGGTAACTAGATTTGTTGGTTGTAATAAGTAGTTAAGATAGATGCTATGGTTTGTTTTAAGTCGGATGGTTTGATTGAACGATTAGTTAAGATTGATTAGTAATTTTGGAGAATAAGTTATGTACTTGATTGATTAGTAATTTTGGAGAATAAGTTATGTACTTTGCTATATAAGAATGGAAAATTGGAATAGTCATAGGTTCTATTATAACCTCAGTTGGATTAAGACTAAGTTAATTCCGCAAGTCATATATGTACCATGTGCGGATCAGTTTTATGGACTTTGTTCATACGCACATGGGCTTGGCCAGTTAAGGGTCGGATTTAGAGATCCGAACTTAACTCGCGTCGTGACACTCCGCCCCGATCACATGATTTTTATATTTTAAAAAAAAAAATTTAACTTTGAAAATTAGAGTGAAAAGGGCGGGGTGTTACAGTCTAGATCCCGTAGGGTTTGTCGCCCGCCCCGCTTGGTTGTATGCTCTGCCTCTTCATGAATTAGCTAGCCTAACTGTTGGACGAGATGAACCTCTGGAATAAGAGGGTTTGTTGAGTTGTGGGCATTCCCTCTTAAAATGGCCCGGCTGATCATAATGGAAGGCAGTTGTTCACCCCTCTGGGAGCCTGAGTGACTGATGCAGATGGGGAGGGATGATTGGGACGAAAGGCCCTTGTTGACCCAGTGGATGGTGAGGATCTGTTAAAGTTCGGATCGGAACCTCTTGTTGGGCTGAAATGTTCCCCTGCCACTCTGAGCTCGGCGGTTATCAAAACGCACTAACTTAGCCATCTCTTGCTCTGTTATAGTGCCTGCTGACCACCTCTGCCAATGTAGCTTCCTTGAATATGGTTACCTTGGCCCTAATGCTAGGCCGAAGGCCCCGCTCAAACTTGCGTGCCCTTCGATACTCTGTATCCACCATATAAAATGCATAGCATGACAAACTAAGAAACTCCTGGTGGTACTCTGCCACCGTCATGGTACCTTGTACCAAAGATAGAAAAGTTTGAGTCTGACGATCCTTCTCCTCGTCAGGAAAATAATGGTCTAAGAAGGTAGCTAAGAACTGATCCCAAGTCATTGCAGTCCTCTCTCCTTCTGGAAGAAGTACTCGCTGCTTCTCTATCACTTCCCACCATTTACCGGCATCATCGATCATTTGTGACGTGGCCAGTAAAATCTTATCAGCATGACTCGAAATCTTGAGTAGGGTCAGGATCTGAGTGATCTTCTTCAGTGAATTTTCTACTCCAACAGCCCATTCTCTCCCTCTAAAGTAAGGAGGGTGCTGTTGCTGGAAGTCCCTGACCATGCTCCTGTCATTGGTGTCGTTGGTGGTTCCATTCCCGTTTAAGTGCTGTTGAAGCACCGAAGTGACCACCGCTTGAACCAAGTTTTGTAGTTCAAAAGGTACCACCAGTATATTCACGCTACTTTGTTCTTCCTCCTCTTGGTTGGATGGTTGTTCTTCTTCTTCATATCGAGATTGTCGTTCCTCTTCTTCATATTGAGATTTTTCTACCTCCTTTTCCTTCTCTCTCTCATTTTGTCGGGTATTTCTCTTTGGAGACATTTTTCCCTAAGCCATGGAAAAATATCAATACTTAGTTTTCATCGTAAAGTTTGTATTTTCCTATTTTTGGGGAGATTTCCAAATAAGCACTCTTGATTTTGTTTTTGGGGAAATATATCCTATTTTGCTATGTTTGATATATCCATTTATTTTGCCTGTACTTCCTTTGTTATCATCCATTGAGTCTAATGAAGTAAATTAATGCACGAGGGCCGGATTAATTTACTCCGAAAGATTCAATCTTTCTAGTTCGCTTTGATACCAACTGTAACACCCCGCCCTTTTTTCACTCTGAGCTTTCCGTAAATCAGAGTCTATTTTTTTTTAAATAACAGAGTGAGAGAGCGGGATGTCACGACGCGAGCAAAGTCCGAACTTCTAAAGTCCGACCCTTAACTGGCCAACCCTATGTGTGCATGGACTAAGTCCATGAAAACGTTTCACACATAACAATATAAACATGCGGATTAAAATCATAATTACGAAATTATAATAGAACCTAATTCTATTCCATTTTAGATAGCAAAGTACTCCAAGTCTTTAATCAATAATTAACATAACATAATTATCCAAATAAACATCTAACCATAGCAAATTATCTAAACTATTACATGCCCGAAATCTACCTACTCAAAATACAAGTCCATAAGTAACTTAATCAAAATATAAACTAAAGCATCCAAGCTCCTATGCTTGGCCCTTTTCGCGTTCCTCGTTCCCCTCGTTTCCTGTATCATCCACTAGGGTAGAAGTAGGGTGTTAGAACAACGCGCCTAGTAGGCATTCCAGTTAGGGCTAACACATGGTTAGTACAAAACATATATAATAACATATAGTCAAAAAGCCATATAAACCATGCCAAACCATATAACCATGCCATGTCATGATGTCAAATGCAATGAGTCCCACCCATCACAAGTACATATAAGTACTCCACATAGATCTTTCGGACGCCCCGACAGAGTGTGGCCCCTCCGGTTTCTTCTTGATGGAAAAGCACATCAAGGTATCCCACATAGGTTTTTCAGACGCCCCTACGGAGTGTGGCCCCTTCGGTTACATATCCTTCACCCCATGTCATGCATGAGATGCTAATGAATCACATGCTATTTTATCATATAAACATAGCATTAAAACTCACATTTTGAAACAATATCTTTCACAATATAATTCATCAAAATAAGATAAAAACAATGTACATAAACCCATGGTTTCAAAGAGGTGGAATCCTACCAAAGACCACTACGTGTCCTTGCATTTTCGTCCGGTAACCGCTCACGAATCGTACACACCTTCTGAGGTCCCGTTACCTTATAATATATCAATCAATTAAAATCATGTCCCATTTGATTTACAAAAATGTCTAAGTCCATAAAACATTCCTCATGGGGTTCGGCCATACACCATGGTCGAACCCATGATCCATCACTTTCACCTTTTATTACATCCATGCCATTGCTTAATCTATGGCTGTCCATTTTATTCATTTAAAACATATAAACCCTAAATCCATCACACCTTCCCCATGGGGTTCGGCCACACACCATGGCCGAACCCATGGTCTATTAATTTTACTTATTTACAATATTGCCATCCATGGCTACCATTCCATTATTCTAACCCTTCATTCATTAAAACCATATATCATTCTCCATGGGATTCGGCCATACACCATGGCCGAACCCATGGTCTATCATTTTCACACTTATTTACATCATTTCCATTGTTCAAATCCATAACCAAAACATTCCTCATGGGGTTCGGCCATACACCATAGCCAAACCCATGATCTTTGATTTTTAGCCTATATTACAATATTGTCATTACCTCCAACAACTTATGTTTAGGTTCCAAAACATAGGACCATTCATTTATTTAAACGTGTATAACACTCCAAATAACCCTTTAAAATGATCCATAACCGATTCCTTAATCCAAACATGATCCACCAATGAGAGACCCATTAAAAATTACTTCATGGGATTCGGCCATACACCATGGCCGAACCCTATGATGTCTAACTTTCTAATTATAGCAATTCCCATTCTTGAATCCATAAATCAAGGTTCATTTCTTCTTTTTTTTTAATCCAAAAGTCCCTTATTAAAACCCTTCTAAATTAATAACCATCCTCCATCCATGGCCGAACCCTATGGTTCGGCCATACACCATGGCCGAACCCTATGGTTCATGGTCTTCTCTTTAAAAAAAATCATTGATATTCCTTCCATGGTTTTCATGATCTAATTGCATCTAAAACCATCAAACCTTCCATCCATTTAAAATAATTCATAAGTAACCTCTCACATAGGGTTCGGCCATACAAAATGGCTGAACCCTATGATTCATCTTTTCCTCCCATAAATCAAATTAAATTTAACAACACCATCCATAAAACATAACCAATGTTCCTCCATGGGGTTCGGCCCTTCATCATGGCCGAACCCTATGGTTCATCAACTTCTTTTAAACCATTTAAACCCATATAAATTTATTAACCAACTCCCATAGTTTTCATCAATAAAAATCCATAAATTAAACCATGTCTTTCCATGGGGTTCGGCCATGGTGGTCCATCCTTTCCATTAAAATTACTATGTTCATCTTCCAATTCTCTTTCATGGGATTCGGCCGTACACCACGGCCGAACCCTGTGGTTCCTTTCTTTAAACAAAATTATCGAAACTACTTACCAGTTCCGCGACTCCTCCGGTTTTGCTTCGCTTGTTCTTGCTCTTCCAATCTTCTCCTTCTTTAGCCTCCTCTCTGTATAGCCCGGAATTTTTAAATCAATGTATATGTGGCTATTATTTTATTTTAATGGTGGAAATTGGAAATTTGATGGAATAAATGGTGAATGGATCAAAATGTGGACAAAGGCCCAAGTATGGCCCAATGGACCATGGATTGGATTTAAAATCATTTAAATGGTCAATGGGGCGAAGGATGGTCAAATTGGGCCCAATACCCATTTGGGACCCAATGGGTCAAGATAATGTAAGCTCTAAGGTAAATGGATAAGGGTGAATTTAATCGGGCCATGGGCCCAATGGTGATCCAATAAGAGGAATGGATTTAATAAAAATTAAATCACCTAAGTTGGTGATGAATTGACCAAGGTGACATGGGCGATTGGGACCCACCTCCACGTCACCAAGTGAGGTGACGTAGTGGACCAAGAATTGGTGGGGCCGGCCACCATGGTTGAATTGGTCAACCATGGGTAGATACATGGAGGGAATTTAAGAGAATATAATTAGGTTAAGTGGGAATTAATTAACCTAAGTTAATTATCTAATTAATTAAATAATTAAAATATCCAAAAAGGTAGTCAAAAGGGGCCAAAAGATGGAAGACCCAAACCATCTTATCTCTAAGACATCCAAAAACGTTGGCTTAGGTGGTGGTTTATCCCAACCACCACCATAAATCAAAAAAAATATCCCATGTGGTTGGTGGGAAAATTAATGGTTAAGTGTAACTTAAGCAAGCCTTGGGATGAGATGGGTTTTTCCTCTCATCTCTCCATTTCACTCTCATTTCACTCTCTCCCTCTCTTGCTCTCTCATTGCCGTGCCTCACCAACAAGAGAAAGAAGAAGAAAAACTTGGAAGAAGAAGAGAAGAAAAGAGAGGAAAAAGGTGTAAGCATAAGCCACCACTTCAAGATCAAGAGTTAGGGCATTCTTTCTCATCATCCTCTCCCTCTCTCTCTCTCTAATCTACTCCATCTTAGCCGACCCAATCATTGGAGTTTTTCATTGGGTCAAGCACATCTCAACTGACCAATCAAGGAGAAGAAGAGAAGAGAAGGCCAAGGAATCCGAGAGGAGAAGGAAAAGTCGGAGGAGCCGTCGGATTGTAAGTATTTCTAAACAAGAGATTAGATTTTCTTTAGGGTTTAAGATTTGGGGTCCATTCTTCTTGGATTTAATGGTGGCCAAATTATCATGGGCCTTGTTACGCCAGCCCCTTTTCACCGAAAATCAGAGTCTATTTTTTTTAAAAAAAAAAAAAAATGAAAAGTGACAAAGGCGAGGGACGTCACGACGCGAGTTAAGTCCGAGCTTCTAAAGCCCGGCCCTTAACTGGCCAACCCTACGTGTGCGTGGAACTAAGTCCACGAAGGACGGTTCACACGTAGAAGCAAGCTTGCGGAAAATAAACATTAAAGCGGGGGTTATAATAGAATCTATCCTACCAGTTTTAGATAGTAGGGAAGATACACCATTAATCACTAAATTACCTCAAATTATCACATACAAAGGTAAAGTCCAAACCATAGCAAGAAAACTAAAATTATTACATGCCGACAAGCTAAGCTACTTAAATTACATTTCCAAAATAAGACTTAAATAAACTAAGTAGCCGCTTTCCCAAGCACCTAAGCTTGGCTCCCGTCTCGTCCACCGTTTCCGCCGTCTCCTGCGTCATCAGCTAGGGTAGAAGTAGGGCGTTAGACAACGCGTCCAGTAGGACTCCAAGTAGGGCTAGCACATGGATTAGTGATAACAAGTATACCGATAACAATATAATAAAACCATAAAATGAATGCCATGCCATGGGTGCCTATGTCATGTGTCCCACCCATCATTCATACCATCATACAATGTCATATCCCCCTTGACTGCAAGGCCTCGTCAAGGTGTCCCCATGTTTGTTTCTCGGTCGCCCCGACGGAGCATGGACTCCGGTTATAGCATATCAAGCTATCCCCATGTTTGCTTCTCGGTCGCCCCAACGGAGTATGGACTCCGGTCGCCCCGACAGAGTATGGACTCCGGTTATAGCATATCAAGCTATCCCCATGTTTGCTTCTCAGTTGCCCCGATGGAGCATGGACTCCGGTTATAGCATATCAAGCTATCCCCATGTTTGCTTCTCGGTCACCTCGACAGAGCATGGACTCCGATTTCTTTATTTTCCCGCCCATGCCATGCATGAGATGTAAGTACATTATGCTATGTAATATATATAGTTCATAACCTTAATATATAAAACATAACCTTAACATATAATGCATAACATTAAAATAGAACTCATAGTATTAACATATAATTCATAACCTTAAAACCCATCATAGTACCAATCACATAATTATCAAAATAAATTTAAAGAAGCCAACATATAACACATAATCCACGGCTTAAAAAAAGTAGGAATCCTACCGAATACCGACTAGCGTCCCTTTGCGTTTTCGTTTACGAATCCGGTCGCCGATCGTATACCGCTTGCGACGTCCGATACCTTATTACATATTAATAATCAATCGAGGTTTTTAACCAGTTTTAAGCCACAAATCATACCTTAGTGGGGTTCGGCCATACACCATGGCCGAACCTCACTAACTAGGTTTGTGGGTCCCATTTAATCCATTCATTATTTTAATTTGTGAGTTTAAAATCCAGCCACCCAAGGTTTTATAGATTACACCTAAAGTCATCATAAAAATGTCTTAAGTCCAAGTTCATCCCCCATGGGGTTCTTGAATTTGGCCAATATTTACCATTTTGCCACTCTTCCTTTCCATGATTAATCATTCATTTAATCCATGCATAATTAAGTCCATAATTGATCCATCCACTTAGATCCATTAGTGACCATTAACTATGTTACAAGATTATCAAAAATCAGCCCTCAACTTAGCCTCATTTCCATTAATTTAATCACATACAAATTTTAATTTTAGCCCATAGAATGACCTACAAGTGGGTCATGGGTTCGGCCATACACCATGGCCGAACCCATGATGTCTTTTTCCCATTTTCTTGGACCTTTGTTACACATTTGAATCCACCATAAGCCCTTCCATGAAGGGTTTTACATTATGCATTTAAATCACTCCTTTTGATCAACATTAAATATATTTTGAGTCCATCAATTTAGCTACATTCCCCATTTGTTTTCCATGGTTCTAAAATACTTGTCCATCAAAATTTTCCCATGCATGGCCGAACCCATGGTCTATGCTTTCCCATTACTGTTCACCGAAACTACTGTTCATGGGCACTATTCACCTGTAAATTACTGTTCACCGAAAAATACTGTTCACAGATACTATTCATCCGTAAATTACTGTTCACCGAAAAATACTGTTCACAGGGGTACTATTCACCCGTAAATTACCAAATTACCAAAATGCCCTTTAGGGCCTGCACAATGCGCCGCAAATCACTATTCACGGACAGATTTTTCTAGTTTTTCGTATTTTCTTCTCTGATTTTTATAGAGAAAACCGTAAATCATTTTCTAATGAAATTAAATATCTAGCTTCTTCTTAATGTGGTCTACAAACTAAAAATATTAACTTAAAATAAAAACTTACAGAAATCTTCTGAAGAATTTAAGACAACCACTTGAGGAATAGTGAACGTCTGGCAGCAGAGAAGAAAATGGAAAATCTACGAAAACTTCGTAAATTTGTGATTTTTAACTAATACCGAATGCACCTATTTATAAGGGTTTAAAAACACTATTTGGATATCTTGCTGGATCAACCTTGAGCGTTAAAACTTTCGGCAAAATCTCAGCCCTTAAAACTGTCGGCAGAAAGATAAGATGAAAAAATTCTTACCTTACTCTTTTTCTGTTCGTATATATTAGACCTTAACTCGTGAAAATCCGACACCGCAGGTGTGTTGAGAACACGGGGTTTACCTACAGTGGAACGTTCACTTTTTGTTTTGGCACCAACAATAGGGTATTTTTCACAAAGTCAACATTTTAATAAAATAGACGGCTTATAATCACCGTGATTTTGACACTTCGAAACTAGTGTTTAAAATACCCTTTTCGACATTCTAAATATGTCAAAGAGTTTGATTAAATATAGGTCGAATGTGATCTGAGTTTGCTAATTTTCGGAATACGGGGTATCTTAAAAATTGGGGCTTTTAGATAAAAGTATATGTAAAATACACGTTTTGAGGAATACTCGTGAAATTCTGAAAATACCACTGAGTAGAGTACTCAAAAGATTAGGTCTGAATATATGTAAAACAAAAGACATTTAAGTAATGTCTAAAATGCCCTCCAAACTTCGTCGGGCTAAATCACTAAGTAAATGACATCTGATCGGGTCACATACTCCCTTTTCAAGAAGGTTTTTTTGTGCCCTATCATATTAACCTGTCACAAAGCCGAGTTAATAATTCTAAAAAAATTGTTGTTTCTAATTTAAAGGGTCGGGTTATTACACATATTGATTGCCATCTTCGTAGGGTGATATTTTGGTCACCCGAGGGAAAGCTGTACGTGGTACACGCTGATAAACAGGGCATCCCTAGAAGGCTGCAGGAAGAATTGAACCATCTTGCTTTGAACAACCTCATATTAGATAGGGCACCAATAACTGAACTTCCGGCGGTAGTAGCAGATTATGCCGAGGTATTCCCAACAGAGCTCCTTGGTTTGCCACCCAAGAGGGAGATAGACTTTGAGATCAAGTTATACCCTGGCGCCGCTCCAGTATCATTGCCCCATTACAGGATGGCACCAGCTGAGATGACCGAGTTGAAGAAGCAGATTGATGAACTGCTCAGACTGGGTTTTATTCGGAACAACATATCTGCATGGGGAGCCCCGGTATTATTTGTGAAGGAAAAAGACGGTACCCTTCGGATGTGTGTGGATTATAGAAAGTTGAACCAGCTGACTGTCAGGAACAAGTATCCCCTACCCAGGATTGATGATCTGTTTGATCAACTTAGGGGTTCCTCTCACTTCTCCAAGATTGATCTGATGTCCGGATACCATCAAATCCGGTTAGAGAGGAGGACATAGAGAAGACAGCCTTCAAGACCCAGTATGGCTTATATGAGTATGTGGTCATGCCGTTTGGACGTACAAACGCACCGGCTGTGTTCATGGATTTGATGAACAGGATCTTCCGTCCTTACTTGGACCAATTTGTGATTGTATTTATTGATGACATCCTGATCTATTCCAAAAGTCAGGAAAAACATGCCGAGCACCTACAGATAGTCTTGGACACCTTGAGAAAGAACCAGTTGTATACCAAAGCTAGCAAGTGTGAGTTTTGGCTATTTGAGGTCAACTTCTTGGGGCACATTATATCGGAGGAAGGTATAGCCATGGACCCGGCTAAAGTAGTGGCAGTGAAGAGTGGAAAACGCCGACGAATGTGACAAAGATCCGCAGTTTTCTGGGATTGGCTGGTTACTACCGGAAATTCATCATCGACTTCTCCAAGATTGCAGCTCCACTTGCCCGACTCACTCAGAAAGGAGTTAAATTTGAGTGGTCGGATCTGTGCAACCGGAGATTTGAGGAACTAAAGGAGAGGCTTACAACCGCTCCTATTCTGATCTTGGCAGAAAGAGGCAAAAATTATGAGGTGTACTGTGATGCCTCAGGTGAGGGACTGGGGTGTACACTCAGTCAAGGTAATCGTGCGATGGCGTACGGGTCAAGACAGTTGAAAATTCATGAATGCCATTGTCCCACACACGATCTGGAACTAGCAGCAGTGGTCTTCGCTCTCAAAAGCTGGAGACACTACCTTTATGGTGAGAAGTTTGAGGTGTTCTTCGATCACAATAGCATGAAGTACTTATTTGATCAGAAGGAACTCAACATGAGACAGCGCAGATAGATGGAATACCTGGCGGATTATGAGTTCGCACTTCGGTATCATTCGGGCAAGGCAAACAAGGTAGCGGATGCCCTCAGCCGCATGTCACATGCGACAGTAGCCAGCTTGATCAGGACAGAATGGGAAGTGTTGAGTACCATCAGAGAGTTCAAACTCTACCTCAATAATCATGGGACCATATATAACCTGATCATACGATCCAACATGGTCTCCGAGATTGAACGGGAGCACGGATAGATCCAGAGGTGGAGGAGATATGGGCTAAGATGTCTACAGGTGAGGTTGTACCGGAGTGGGAATTACGACCAGGACAGGGTCTTGTGTTCTGAGGTAGGACATATGTGCCTAAGCGCTGCAGAAGAGAGTTGTTGATTGAAGCACACTAAACCAAGCTCTCTATCCATCCGGGCAGCACTAAGATGTATCATGATCTTAAGAGGCACTATTGGTGGCGGGGACTCAAGAGAGATGTGGCGGAGTTTGTTGCTTGTTGCCTAACTTTCCAACAGGTTATGGCTGAACATCAGAAACCACCGGGTTTACTTGCACCCTTACCAGTGCCGGAGTGGAAATGGAAACACATATCTATGGATTTCGTAACAGGGTTGCCAAGTTCATCAAAGGGCAACGATGCGATATGGTCGTAGTGGACCGGTTGACTAAGTCTGCGCATTTCCTTCCCATCAAGATGACAGATTCATCAGAGACATTGGGTCGACGGTACATCCGGGATATCATCAGACTACATGGTATTCCTCAGACTATTGTGTCCGATAGAGATGGCCGATTCACCGGCAGAGTATGGCAGGGCATGCAGTTGGCTATGGGGACCGACATATTGACTAGCACAGCATTTCATCCACAGACTGATGGACAGTCGAAGAGGACAATACAGACATTGGAGGATATGCTGAGAGCATGCATGCTAGACTTCAAGGGCGGATGGGAGGATCATTTGCCACTGGTGGAGTTCTCTTACAATAACAGTTACCAGGCAAGCCTCCAGATGGCTCTATTTGAGGTGTTGTATGGTAGGCCATGTAGATCGCCAGTTTGTTGGACAGAGGCCAGTGAGCCTGCGCTGATTGGACAGGAGTTGGTTGCAGAGACTACAGCGTAGATCAAGTTAATACGGCAACACCTACTCACCGCGCAGAGCCGTCAGAAGAGTTACGCCGACAAGAGGAGAAGGTTCCTCGAGTTTGAGGTGGGAGACTTGGTGTTTTTGAAAGTCTCACAACGGAAGAGGCATATGAGGTTCAGAAAGAAGGGGAAATTGTCGCCTAGATTTGTGGGGCCGTTTTCGATCCTGAAGAGGTTGGGGGGGGGGGGGGTAGCTTATCAGTTGGCGCTCCCTCCACAGCTATCCTCTCTACATGATGTATTCCATGTATCCATGTTGAGGAAGTACAACCCCAATCCTTCACATGTCCTGAGCGTGCAAAACGTCGATGTGCAAAGCGACGTGACGTATGTAGAGAAGCAGATCAGAGTGATCGGGAGAGAACAAAGAGTGCTGCGGAACTGCGCTATTCAGTTGGTCAAGGTGGTATGGGAACGACATGGCAATGAGGAAGCCACCTGGGAACTTGAATCTGAAATAAGAGCCGCTCATCTGGAACTTTTTGTGTGAATTGTTTTGAACCTCTACTTCGCTCTAATTTTCGGGACGAAAATTTCAAAAGAGGATTGTATTGTAATAGCCCAGAATTTTTAAATCAATGTATATGGGGCTAATATTTTATTTTAATGGTGGAAATTGGAAATTTGATGGAATAAATGGTGAATGGATCAAAATATGGACAAAGGCCCAAGTATGGCCCAATGGACCATGGATTGGATTTTAAATCATTTAAATGGTCAATGATGGTCAATGGGGCCAAGGATGGTCAAATTGGGCCCAATACCCATTTGGAACCCAATGCGTCAAGATAATGTAAGCTCTAAGGTAAATGGGTAAGGGTGAATTTAATTGGGCCATGGGCCCAATGGTGATCCAATAAGAGGAATGGATTTATTTAAAATTAAATCACCTAAGTTGGTGATGAATTGACCAAGGTGACATGGGCGATTGGGACCCACCTCCACCTCACCAAGTGAGGTGGCGTGTGGACCAAGAATTGGTGGGGCCGGCCACCATGGTTGAATTGGTCAACCATGGGTAGATACATAGAGGGAATTTAAGAGAATGTAATTAGGTTAAGTGACAATTAATTAACGTAAGTTAATTATCTAATTAATTAAATAATTAAAATATCCAAAAAGTTGGTCAAAAGGGGTCAAAAGATGGAAGACCCAAACCATCTTATCTCTAAGACACCAAAAACGTTGGCTTAGGTGGTGGTTTATCCCAACCACCACCATAACGCATAAAAAATATCCCATGTGGTTGGTGGGAAAATTAATGGTTAAGTGTAACTTAAGCAAGCCTTGGGATGAGATGGGTTTTTCCTCTCATCTCTCCATTTCACTCTCATTTCACTCTCTCCCTCTCTTGCTCTCTCATTGCCGTCCCTCACCAACAAGAGAAAGAAGAAGAAAAACTTGGAAGAAGAAGAGAAGAAAAGAGAGGAAAAAGGTGTAAGCATAAGCCACCACTTCAAGATCAAGAGTTAGGGCATTCTTTCTCATCATCCTCTCCCTCTCTCTCTCTCTAATCTACTCCATCTTAGCCGACCCAATCATTGGAGTTTTTCATTGGGTCAAGCACATCTCAGCCGACCAATCAAGGAGAAGAAGAGAAGAGAAGGCCAAGGAATCCAAGAGGAGAAGGAAAAGTCGGAGGAGCCGTCGGATTATACGTATTTCTAAAAAAGAGATTAGATTTTTTTTAGGGTTTAAGATTTGGGGTCCATTCTTCTTGGATTTAATGGTGGCCAAATTATCATGGGCCTTGGATCTCAAATCCATCCAAAAATGAAGTAAGGAATGGACAAACCCTAATGGGTAAACTAGGTTAAGAAAAAATAAATGGATTAGGGACATTATGTATTTAAATTATTTAAGCAATGGATGTATGGAATTTTTGAAGGGATTAATGGACCATGAACCTTATGGTGGTGGTGTTAGAATTTTAATGGGGTTTAAAGGTTTAAAATCATAGAAGGATGATTATGATTGTTAGGGTTTTTAATGATTGAATGTAGTAATTTTTAAAGGGATTGTAAATGAGGAAATCCATGGGAGATCTGAATGATGTTGATGGCCTTAAAAGGCATGAGTAAATGATGGATTATGAACCATGGGTTTGGCCATGGTGAATGGCCGAACCCTATGGTGAGGTATTGTAATGATTTTTGGGTGTGAAGTTATGGAAATTAATGGAGAAGATTGACAATTTTTAAATGAACTTTAGGCATTGTAAATGAGGTTTTAAAAATAAAACCATGGAGAGATTTTATGGAGGGAATGTTTTTGAACCCTATAGTGATGTATGTGTAATGATGATGGGTGTAAAAGATGGAAAAAGAATGGGGAATAGGCCATGATTAAATGGGTCATTAATGGACTCAAAAATGTACCAAGTGATGATCAAGTTTGATGATTTAAATGCATGATGTAAACTCCCTCATGGAGGTGACTTATTTTGAATCTAAATGTGGTAATTAGACCTAAGAAAAATTGGAAAAATGCATCATGGGTTCGGCCATGGTGTATGACCGAACCCATGACCTATTTTACAAGCCATTTGATGGGCTAGGTATGGAGCTAAGTATGTGATTAATTAATGGGGAATTAAGTTAACTTAAGGACTGAATTTTAATGTGTTCATGTCATGATAGAGGGATCATTAATGGATCTAGGTTTGTGGATCAATTATGGACTTATTTATGCATGGATAAATGAGTGATTAGTCATGGAAAGGAGGAGTGGCAAAATCGTAAATAATGGCCAAATTCAAGAACCATGGGTTCGGCCATGATACATGGCCGAACCCCATGGAGGATGATCATGGACTTAAAAACTTTAAAGATGACCTTATGTGCGGTTCTATAAAGCCTAGGGCCGCTAGATTTTAAACTCAAAAATTAAAGGATTATTGGACTAAATGGGACCCACAAAACCTAGATAGTGAGGTTCGGCCATGGGGTATGGCCGAACCCCACTAAGGTATGATTTATGGACTTAGAAATGGTTAAAAACGTGGACTAATTATTAATATATGTAATAAGGTATCGGACTGTCGCAAGCGGTGCATGTATCGGTGACCGGATTATCGGACGGGAAACGTAAAGGGACGCTAATCGGTATTCGGTAGGATTCCTACCTTTTTGTAAACCATGGATTTACGTGTTATATGATGGTTCCCGTGATTTATTTTGGTAATTTATATGATTTTGTTTTAAGATGGGTTTTAAGATTATGATTTGTATATATTATATGGCATATTGCCAGGCTATGATTTATATGATTAGGCTATGAATTATATATGAAGGCTACAAATTATATATATTACATAGCATAATGCACCTACATCTCATGCACAGCATGGGCGGGAAAATAATGAAACCAGAGTCCATGCTCCGTCGGGGCGACCGAGAAGCATACATGGGGATAGCCTGATGCGATATAACCAGAGTCCATGCTCCGTCGGGGCGACCGAGAAACATACATGGGGATAGCCTGATGCACTATAACCGGAGTCCATGCTCCGTCGGGGCAACCGAGAAACAAACATGGGGATAGCTTGATATGCTATAACCGGAGTCCATGCTCCGTCGGGGCGACCGAGAAGCAAACATGGGGGTATCATGATGGTATGGATGATGGGTGGGACACATGACATAAGACACCCATGACATTGCATTCATTTTATGGTTTTTCATTATATTATTACCTATGTGCCTGTTATCACTAATCCATGTGTTAGCCCTACTCGGAGTCCTACTGGGCGCGTTGTCTAACGCCCTACTTCTGCCCTAGCTGATGACGCAGGAGATGGCGGAACGGAGGGGCGCGATGGGAGCCAAGCGTAGGAGCTGGGAAAAGCGAGCTACTTAGTTTATTTAAATTTATTTTGGAAATGTAAATTGAGTAGCTTAGCTCGTCGGATTGTAATATTTTAGATTACTTACTATGGTTTAGATTTTATTTTGGACATTATGACTTTGAAGTATTTTAGTAATTAAATGAATGTATCTTCTCTGCTATCTGAATCTCCACGGATTTCGTTCCACGCACACGTAGGGTTGGCCAGTTAAGGGCCGGGCTTTAGAAACTCGGACTTAACTCACGTCGTGAGGTCGCGCCTTTGTCACTTTTCATTTCAAAAAAAAAATAGACTCTGATTTCAGTGAAAAGGGGCGGGCGTTACACTCTCCTCCTTGATCTTTTGCCGAGAACACCTACTTGATTTTGTTTATTGCCGTGCGCCCTTGTTATGCTTCCTTTCTTTTATAAAACCTCCCACTCGGTCATATATTTAGAAAATGCCATGCGCTCCTTGTGTTGCCTCTCTTTTATAATCTTTCACTTGGTCCTAACTTAGAAGGTGCCAAGCACCCCTACTTAGCAATTCCCTTAGTGACGTTTTTAATCAAGGGAAAGGACCCCTTTAAGAGATCTTATGCGCATCACCTTGGATATGGATATCTAATGTTCGGCCAAGCAATCCTAAAATCTTTCCATCCGTATGCACAATATCTCCATACCCCTCATACGCATATCCTTCCTTGGCTTCCACTCCGTATGCATGCCACTTAATCTAGATAGATATATTAGGTTACTATTTTAATTCAGCCCCATTTAATTTAAATTGAACTCACTTGGTGGTCAACCAAGTTAACCATGACCTATTGGGTCCCAAGTGGGCATTTTGACCCAAATAACAACCTTGACCCAATTAAACACATCTTACCCATTTATTTTAAATTGAACCTTATAACATATCCGTTGGATCTTAATTGGGCAATTGACCCAACACCTTACCTATCTAAGGTCCGTATCCGTTAGTTCACAATTTAAATGGAAAATTCCGTAAATATTTATAACTTGAAAATCCAGAGTGTTACAATAATAATATAAACATGCAGATTATAATAGAACCTAGTTCTATTCCATTTTAGATAGCAAAGTACCCCGTCAATTATAAATGATTATCTTAACTTAAATAACCAAAGTAACCATTCACAAACCATAGCAAATATCTAAATTATTACATGCACGAAGTCTAGCTACTCAAATTACATGTCCATGAGTAACCTAAATAAAATATAATCCAATCACATATCCAAGCTCCTATGTTTGGCTCTGATCACGTTCATCGTCCCTTTCCTTTCCTGTATCATCCACTAGGGTAGAAGTAGGGCGTTAGAACAACGCGCCCAGTAGGAATTCCATTTAGGGTCTACACATGGTTAGTACAATTCATATATAATAACATAATGTCAAAACTATATAAAACAATGCCATATCATGACGTCAAATGCAATGAGTCCCACCCATCACAAGTACATATAAGTACCCCACATAGGTCTTTCGGACGCCTCGACGGAGTGTGGCCCCTCTGGTTACCTCTTGATGGGATTCTCATCATCAAGGTACCCCAGATAGGTCTTTCGGACGCCCCGACAGAGTGTGGCCCCTCCGGTTTCTTCTTGATGGAAAATGCACATCAAGGTACCCCACATAGATTTTTCGGACGCCCCGACAGAGTGTGGCCCATCCGGTTACATATCCTTCACCCCATGCCATGCATGAGATGCTAATGGAACACATATTATTTTATCTTATAAACATAGCATTAAAACTCACATTTGGAACATATCTTTTACGACATAAATTCATCAAAATAAACCAAATAAACTATATTACATAAACCATGTTTTCAAATAGGTAGAATCCTACCAAAGACCACTATAGTGTCCTTACTTCTTAAACCGGCAACCGCTCACGATCGCGCACCGTTTATGAAGTCCCACCACCTTGTTACATATCAACAAGTCAATCCCATATTCCATTTGACTTAACATTAGGTCTAAGTCCATAAACACAACCTTGTGGGGTTCGGCCATACAACATGGCCGAACCTCACCCACTTGAATTTGTCCCTCCTTTGATTTAACCAATCATATACAAGTAGACCACTTTAAAAACCCTAAGTCCACCAAATACATTCCTCATGTGGTTCGGCCATACACCATGGCCGAACCCATGATCTATTATTTTCTCTCATATTTACAATATTGCCATTCTTCTATCCATGGCTAACATTCCATTCATCTAAGCGTACATAAGTCCACACTTTGATCGACAAAATGGTTCATGGGGTTCGGCCATACACCATGGCCGAACCCTATGATGTCTTAATCCCATTTTTCCATTGAATCATTTAACCTTCTTTGGTCCATAAAATAAGGTCCCCTCATGGAGTTTAACCATGTATTTAGATTCATTCTTTTTTATCATCATCTACCATGTTTAAACCAACTAAACTTATCACCATTCCCCATGATCTAAAAATACCTATGTCCAACAATATTACTCCATTTAATCCCTTCAAAGTCCTTGATAACCTTCCATGGTGTTCGGCCATACACCATGGCCGAACCCATGGTTCATGGTTCTTTCACCAAATATCATTTTAACACCATGTAAAATGATTAGTATTCCTCCCTTTAAAGTCCTTTAAAAATCCTAAACATGCATCTACCATTTTCATGTTTTGAAGCCCATTAATGTAACGCCCCGCCCTTTTTCCACTTACATTCCGAAAATCAGAGTCTATTTTTTTTTAAAGTGATAGAGAGCGGGACATCACGACGCAAGTTAAGTCAGAGCTTCTAAAGCCTGACCCTTAACTGGCCAACCATACGTGTACGTGGACTAAGTCCATTGAGATGGTTCACACGTATTAAGTTTATAATTGCGAAACATAACATAAACTAATTGCCTAAGGCTACTCTATTTTAGATAGCAAAGTACTTAGTCTCTTAACCAAATTAATGTAAATTAGATATCCATATCAAACCATTCACAAACCATAGCAAATATCTAATTATTACATGCCGAAGTCTAACTACTCAAATTACATGTCATTGAGTATCTTAATAAAATAACAAATAACATTCCAAAGTCCTTATGCTTGAATCCGTTCACGATCATCATTTTCTTCATTTCCTGTTTCATTCACTAGGGTAGAAGTAGGGCGTTAGAAAAACGCGCCCAGTAGGAATTCTAAATAAGGCTAACACATGGGTTAGTAACAAAATCATATATAATATCATATCACCAGAACCTTATGAAATCATACCATGCTATATGACTTATGCAATGAGTCCCACCCATCACAATACTTGTAACATCTTGATGGAATTCTCCTCATCAAGGTATCTCCACAGTGGTCTTTTGAACGCCCCGACGGAGTGTGGCCTACGGATTCTTCTTGATGGGATTATACACATCAAGGTCTTCTCACTGATTGCCTTACAGACGCCCCGACGAAGCGTGGCCTCCGGTTACAACTTCACTCCCATGCCATGCATGGAATGTACATGTCCATATGCTATGTAATATAAGTAACCATAGCATTAAAAACTCCACATTTGAAACATAATATATTTGCAACATAAATCAGCAAAATAAAGATAAAAACATATTACATAACCATGTTCCAATGAGGTAGAATCCTACCCAAAACAACTTAGGTGTCCTTGAGCTTTTAATCCGGCAATCGTTCACGATCGTGCCCCCTTTGTGTAGTCCTATTACCATATAACATATCCATGAGTCAAACCAAGAACCCATTTGATTTGTAATAGTGTCTAAGTCCAAAAACACAAATTGTGGGGTTCGGCCATACACTATGGCCGAACCTCACCTATTTGATTTAATCCTTCCTTTGATCCATTACTTCGTCATTTCTTAGTTAATCACTTAACATTTAAACAAACACCATTGGTAACCACCTAATCTATAAAAGACCTTCCTCATGGGGTTCGGCCATTCACATGGCCGAACCCATGATCTTTCATTTTTTCCTCATAATTACGTTCCATGCCATTATTCATCCATGGCTAGTTACTTGGTTTATTTACTTATCACCAAGTCCCAAAAGTGATCCACAAAATGGTTCATGGGATTCGGCCATACACCATGGCCGAACCTCACCCTTGGGTTTTGGTGCTCCTCTTTTCCATTCTTTTTGATCCAACAACCCAACACCTTTCTAAATTATTAACCATCTTCAAAAATTAATTAAACATGACCACACTATCCATCATTGTCTCTCCATGGGGTTCGGCCATACGCATGGCCTAACTCTATGGTTCCTTAGTTCTATTAAAACCTATTATACATCTATGATTGTTTCTCATACTTCCATCTGTTTAAATCCTTTTACAACTTTAACAAAATCAAACACATACACTTACGATTTCCTTCCTTCAAATCCAATAAAATCAAACCAATATTTTTTCATGGGGTTCGGTCATACAAAGTGGCCGAACCTTATGGTCCATGTTCTTCCCTTTTTAAACATCATTTTAACCCGATAAAGATTCCTTGACTCTTTACATGGGGTTCGGCCATACATCATGGCCGAACCCTATGGTTCCTTATCTCCTCTTTTAAATTCAATAGCCATGATTTTAACCCCGTGATGGGTTCGGCCATACAATGGCCGAATCATGTTTCCTTGACCATCTTATTTAGCAAGAGTTTATTGAGCCCTTACCAATCCCGCGACTCCTCAGGTTCTTTCACTCCTTCTTGATCTTTTCCTTCCTTAGTCCCTCCTTCCTTCCTTCATGATCTTTAACCGAGACTAACCTTGATGGAAACCCCTTGGAGTGGTTCGGCCAAGTGATATGGATTGAGAGAGAAAAACTTGAGATCAAATTACTCTAAGTCCTTTTTGCTCTTGAGAGGGAGGGAGAGAACATGATAAAATTCTCTAAGTGTTTGATCTTCCTTCTCCTAGAGTCCTGGTCGGCTAATAGATGTTTTGAGGGAAAGATATCAGCCAAGAGGGAGAGAGGGAGAGAGAGTTGGAAGATTAGTCTTTTTCCTTGAATGCTAGGGTCGGCCCAAAGGTGATGACTTCGGTGCTCCCATGTGTAACTCCCATTCCTTAATGCCTCCCTTGGGGTTTCATCCTAAGATAAAAACTCTGCAGGCTCCAACGGCCACCAAGGGTTGCCTTGGTGCAGACTCCCCCCATCTTCCTCCTCTCATTAATGCTTGATGTGGGGGTCTCATCTGAAGATGAAACTTCTCCACTCCACACCCCCCCCCCCCCCCCCTCTTTTTCCAACGTGTGCCCTTGAATTTTGAATTTGAAAAGCACCACTCCTCACCTCTCCATTACTTCTCCATGTGGGGGTTTCATCTTTGAGATGAAACTCCCATACCAACGTGTACCCCTTGATTTGGTGTTTGAAACAACAATCTGTCACCTTCACACTTTACTCACTTTTTAATTTAACTCACTACTTTGATTTAACTCATTTCAAATCAACTGACTCATTTAATTAATCACTTCAAAGCCAACTCACTCACTTGATTGTCTTTCCATTTTAATTCAGCGCAACATAAGTTAAGCTTGGACTCACTTGGTGGTCAACCAAGTCAACCATGACCCATTGGGTCCCAATTTGGGCCTTTTGACCCAAATAGCCACCTTGACCCAATTAAGTGTAACTTACCCATTTACCCTACATTGAACACTCATTCGATACCCGTTGGGTCTTAATTGGGTCATTGCCCAACACCTTACCCATCTAAAGTCCATGTCTATTAATTCATAATTTAAATGGACAAAATTCATGTAAATTGATATCTTGAAAATCTGGGGTGTTACAATACAATCCTCTTTTTGAAATTTTTGACCCGAAAATCGAGCAAAGTAGGGTTCCAAACAATTTACATAAATAACTCAGGGTAAGTTGTTCTCATTTTCGACTCGAGTTCCCAAGTGGCTTCCTCAATACCAAGTCGATCCCATACCACCTTGACGAAATGAATCGCTCGGTTTCGTAATACCCTTTGTTCAGTCTCCACTATTCTGACAGGCTTCTCAATGTAAGTCACATCACTTTGTACCTCTATATCTTATACATTCAATACATGAGAGGGATCGGGATTGTACTTCCTCAACATCGATATATGAAACACTTCGTGTAGAGATACCAATTGTGAAGGAAGTGCTAATTGATAGGCTACATCCCCCATCCTTCTTATGATTGAAAACGGTCCCACATATCTTGGTGACAGTTTCCCTTTCTTTCCAAACCTCATGTGCCCCTTCCGTGGCGAGACTTTCAAGAATACCATGTCCCCCACCTCAAATTCAAGGAACCTCCTCCTCCTCTTGTCTGCACAGCTCTTTTGACGATTTTGTGCAGTTAATAGGTGCTACCGTATTAACGGTATCTGCGTTGTGGTCTCTTCAACCAACTCGGGTCCAATCAGTGCAGGTTCTCCGGCCTCTGTCCAGTACACAGGTGATCTACATGGCCTACCATATAAAGCCTCAAATAGAGCCATTTGGAGGCTTGCCTTGTAACTGTTGTTGTATGAGAATTCTACCAAAGGCAAGTGATCCTCCAATCCACCCTTGAAATCTAGCATGCATGCTCTCAGCATATCCTCCAATGTTTGTATTGTCCTCTCAGACTGCCCATCAGTCTGTGGATGAAATGTTGTGCCAGTCAGTAGATCTGTCCCCATGGCCGACTCCATACTCTGGCACACTCTGCCGGTGAATCGGCCATCTCTGCCGGATACAATAGTCCGAGGAATACCATGTAATCTAATGATATCCTTGATATACTGCCAACCCAAAGTCTCAGAAGAGTCTGTCATCTTCATTGGAAGAAAATACGCAGACTTGGTCAGTCGATCTACCACAACCCATATCGCATCGTTGCCCTTTGAAGACCTTGGCAACCCTGTCACAAAATCCATGGAGATGTGCTCTCATTTCCATTCCGGCACTGGTACAGGTTTGAGTAACCCTGGTGGCTTCTGATGTTCCGTCTTAACCTGCTGACAAGTTAAGCAATGACCAACAAATTCAGCCACATCTCTTTTGAGTTCGTGCCACCAGTAATGTCTCTTTAGATCGTGATACATCTTAGTGCTGCCCGGATGAATGGAGAGTTTGGTCTGATGTGCCTCGATCAACAACTCTTTTCTACAACTTTTAGGCACATAAATCCTACCCCGGAATACAAGACCTTGTCCTGGTCGTAACTCCCATTCCGGTATGACTTCACCAATAGACATTTTGGCCCAAATCTCCTCCACCTCCGGGTCTGTCCGCTGCTCCTGTTCAATCTTGGTAACCATGTTGGACTGTATGATCAAATAGTACATAGTCCCATGGTTATTGAGGTAAAGTTTAAACTCTCAAATGGTATTCAGCATCTCCCATTCTGTCCTGATCAAACATGCCACTGGTGCATGTGATAAACAGCTGAGGGCATCTGCCACCTTGTTCGCCTTGCCAGGGTGATAACGAAGTGCGAACTCATAATCCGCCAGATATTCCATCCATTTGCGCTGCCTCAAGTTGAGCTCTTTCTGATCAAACAAGTACTTCAAGCTCTTATGATCTGAAAACACTTCAAATTTCTCGCCATAAAGATAATTTCTCCAGCTTTTGAAAGCGAAGACCACTACGGCTAGTTCCAGGTCGTGCGTAGGATAGAGACGTTCATGTATTTTCAATTGTCTTGATCCGTATGCTACCACACGATTACTTTGACTGAGTGTACACCCCGGTCCCTCTCCTGAAGCATCGCATTGAACCTCATAACACTTGCCTCTTTCCGGCAAAATTAGGATAGGAGCAGTGGTAAGTCTCTTCTTTAGCTCTTCAAACCTCCGATTGCACAGATCTGACCACTCATATTTGACTCCTTTCTGAGTGAGTCGAGTAAGTGGAGATGCAATTTTTGAGAAGTCCATGATAAATTTCCTATAGTAACCAGCCAATCCCAAAAGGCTACAGATCTCGGTTACATTATTTTGCCTTTCCTATCTCTTACTGCCGCTACCTTAGCCGGGTCCACGGTTATACCTTCTTCGGATATAACATGCCCCAAGAAGTTGACCTCAGATAGCCAAAATTCACATTTGCTTGCTTTGGCATACAATTTGTTCTTTCTTAAAGTATCCAGGACTATCCGTAGATTCACAACATGTTCCTCCTGGCTTTTGGAATAGATCAGGATATCGTCAATAAATACAATCACGAACTGGTCCAGGTAAGGACGGAAGATCCTGTTCATTAAATCCATGAACACAGCCGGTGCATTGGTGAGTCCAAACGGCATGACTACAAACTCATATAGTCCATACCGCGTTCTAAAGGTTGTCTTCTCTATGTCTTCCTCCCTAACCCGGATTTGATGGTATCCAGACATCAGATCAATCTTTGAAAAATGATTGGAACCTTTAAGTTGATCGAATAAATCATCGATCCTAGGTAGAGGGTACTTGTTTCTGACCGTCAGCTGGTTCAGTTTTCGGTAATCCACACACATACGGAGTGAACCATCCTTCTTTTTCACAAACAAAACCGGAGCTCCCCAAGACGATGTGCTATTCTGGATGCAACCCAATCTGAGTAGTTCATCAATCTGCTTCTTTAGCTCGGACATCTCTACTGGTGCCATCCGATAATGTGGTAATGACACTGGTGAAGTGCCAAGGTACAGCTTGATTTCAAAATTGATCTCCCTCATGGGCGGCAAGCCCGGGAGTTCTTTGGGGAAAACATCCGCATATTCTTTCACTGTTGCCGGATGTTCAACCACTGGTGCCTTGTTTATTCTGATATTGTTCAATACCAGATGATTCAACCCTTCTTGCAATCTGCTTTGTTTGTCAGTACGCACCACATACTATTTTCCCTCAGGTGAGCAAAATGTTACTCTACGGCGATAACAATCAATGTTGGCCTGAAAGCTAACCAACCAGTCCATGCCAAAGATAATATCGTACTCAGTCATATCGAGTACCAGATAATTGAACTCAAATCTGAGTTCAGCGAGTTCAGTATTCACTGCCGTGCATATAAGTCCCAATGACGTATCTCTAACAGGGGATACAATTGTGAGTGATGTGGACAATTTTTGAACTAATGTACCAGTAGCAGTTATGAATGCAGTAGATATGAAAGAATGTGAAGCTCCCGAATCAAATAGTGCAAAGGTGTAGGAACTACTGACTACAGCCATACCTTGAATCACGGAGTGATCCACTGCTGCTGGAGGAGCTAGAGTAAATAACCGTCCAAACCAGTAGCGTTAGGCGCCCGTCCCTTCTGGTTATATGTCCTTCCTCCTCATGAATTTGCTGGCCTAGCTGGAGGGCGAAATGTACCTCTGGAATAAGAGGGTTTCCTGAGCTATGGACAATCCCTGTTGAAATGCCCCGGCCGATCGCAATGGAAACAATTGTTCACCCGTCTGGGAGCCTGAGTGCCTGGCGCAGATGGGGAGGACTGGTTGGGACAAAAATCCCCTATTGACCCAGTAGATGGTGAGGGTCTGCTAAAGTTCGGTCGGAACTTCTTGTTAGGAGGAAATGCACCCCTCCCACTCTGAGCTCGGCGGTTGTCAAAACGTACGAACTCAGCCATCTCCTGCTTTGCTATTGTGGCCCTGTTGACCACCTCTGCCAGTGTGGCTGCCTTGAAGATGGTTACCTTTGCCCTAATACTCGGTCGAAGGCCCCGTTCAAACTTGCGAGCCCTTCGGTACTCCATATCCACCATGTAAAATGCATAGCAAGACAAACTAAGAAACTCCCGGTTGTACTCTGTCACCGTCATTGTACCTTGTACCAAAGATAGAAAAGCTTGTCTGTGATGCTCCTTCTCCTTCTCAGGGAAATAATGATCCAGAAATGTAGCTGAGAATTGCTCCCAGGTCATTGCAATCCTTTCCCTTTCCGACACAAGTGCTTGCTGTTTTTCTATAACCTCCCACCATTTACCGGCATCATTGATCAATTGTGATGTTGCCAGCAAAATCCTGTCAGCATGACTCGAGATCTTGAGTAGGGTCAAGATCTGAGTGATCTTCTTCAGCCAGTATTCTGCTCCGACAACCCTTCCTTTCCTTTGAAATAGGGAGGACGTTTTTGCTGGAAATCCCTGACCATGTTTCGGTCATTGGCATCACTAGTGTTTCCACTTCCATTCAGATGCTGCTTGAGAACAGAAGTAACTACTGCTTGAACCAAACTTTGTAGTTCAGGAGGCACCACTGGTATTCTCACGCTGTTTTGCGCCTCTTTCTCTTGGTGGAATGATTGTTCATCATGTTGAGCGTTTTGCTCTTCCTCTTCATGCCATGAGCGTCGTTCCTTGTCTTCATGTTGCGATTTTTCTGCCTCCTTTTCATGTTGAGATCTTTCCGTCTCCTTCTCATGTTGAGAGGTTTGTACCACTTTTTCCTTCCCTTTCTGGTTCTGTCGAGTCTTTCTCTTTGGAGCCATTTTTCCTAAGTCATGAAGACGTCATTGACTTAGTTTCCTCGTACAGTTTGTATTTTCAAAATTTTGGGGAAATTTCCTAATAAACACTCTTGATTTTTGTTTGTTTTCGAGGAAATTTCCTAAGTATCTATTGTTTGTTTCTCTATTTGGGGATATCGGGGAAATATATCCTAATTTGCTATGTTTGGTATATCCAATTATTTTGACTGTACTTCCTTTGCTATCATTCATTGTTGTTCTCAGATTGAATGTCCAGTCTGAGTCTCACGAAGTAAATTAATCAGGCCCCCGTGCAGCGGACTCCGAAGAGTCAGTCAGTTGGGATTCTTATCTGTCAGTGAGACATGAAACCGTCTTAATCTTACTTCGAAAGATTCAATCTTCCCGTTTCGCTCTGATACCAACAGTAACGCCCCACTCTTTTTTCACTTACATTTCGAAAATCAGAGTCTATTTTTTTTTTAAGTGATAGAGAGCGGGACGTCACGACGCGAGTTAAGTCCGAGCTTCTAAAGCCCGACCCTTAACTGGCCAACCATACGTGTGCGTGGACTAAGTCCATTGTGGTGGTTCACAATATTAAGTTTCTAATTGCGAAATATAGTATAAACTGATTGCGGATTATAATAGAACCTAAGGCTACTCCATTTTAGATAGCAAAGTACTTAGTCTCTTAACCAAATTAACTTAAGTTAGATATCCATACCAAACCATTCACAACCATAGCAAATATCTAATTATTACATGCCGAAGTCTAACTACTCAAATTACATGTCTTTGAGTATCTTAATAAAATAACAAATAACATTCCAAAGTCCTTATGCTTGACTCCGTTCACGATCATCATTTTCTTCATTTCTTGTTTCATTCACTAGGGTAGAAGTAGGGCGTTAGAATAACGCGCCCAGTAGGAATTCTAAATAAGGCTAACACATGGGTTAGTAACAAAATCATATATAATATCATATCATCAAAACCTTATGAAATCATACCATGCCATATGACTTATGTAATGAGTCCCACCCATCACAATACTTGTAACCTCTTGATTGAATTCTCCTCATCAAGGTATCCCCACAGTGGTCTTTCTAATGCCCCGTCGGAGTGTGGCCTCCGAATTCTTCTTGATAGGATTATACACATCAAGGTCTTCCCATGGTTGCCTTACAGACGCCCTGACGGAGCATGGCCTCCGGTTACAACTTCCCTCCCATGCCATGCATGGAATGTACATGTCCATATGCTATGTAATATAAGTAACCATAGCATTAAAAACTCCACATTTGAAACATAATATATTTGCAACATAAATCAGCAAAATAAAGATAAAAACATATTACATAACCATGTTCCAATGAAGTAGAATCCTACCCAAAACAACTAAGGTGTCCTTGAGCTTTTAATCCGGCAACCGATCACGATCGTGCCCCCTTTGTATAGTCCCGTTACCATATAACATATCCATGAGTCAAACCAAGAACCCAATTGATTTGTAATAGTGTCTAAGTCCAAAAACACAAATTGTGGGATTCGGCCATACACTATGGCCGAACCTCACCAATTTGATTTAATCCTTCCTTTGATCCATTACTTCCTCAGTTCTTAGTTAATCACTTAACATTTAAACATCCACCATTGGTAACCACCTAATCCATAATAGACCTTCCTCATGGGGTTCGGCCATTCACATGGCCGAACCCATGATCTTTCATTTTTTCCACATAATTACATTCCGTGGCATTATTTGTAACACCCTGGAATTTCAAAGTTATCAGTTTATATGAAAATATTCATATTTACGGAATTGCCATTGTGATAAAAATTGATTTGAATTTAAATGGGTCAAAATGGCTAGATGGGACCCAATGGGTCGTGTGAATGGCATGATTAACCATGGATTGAGTTCAAGCTTATTTAATTTAAGTCTATTAATTATTTGAGTTTGGTTGAGTTGAAATGAATGGTTGGTTAAGTTGAGTGAATTTATTAGTTAAGTTAAATTAAATGAATGAGTTAGGTTGGGTGAGTTGATTAAATGAGTTGAATGAATATGTATTTTTAAATGAGTAAGATGTAGAGATAGAAGGATTGTAGGCTGATTCAAATTCAAACACTAAAAACGTTGGCTGCATGGGAAACTTATATGCATGTAACTCCCACCCAAGTTAAGAATGGAAATGACGTTACATGGAGTTACATGGGTGAGAATTGAGTTTTCAAATCATTGTGCACATTGAAGATGGTATAGGGTTTATGCCTTGCTTGGGTCTTCAAAAGACAGCCAATGCATGGAGTAATGGTTCATGCATGTAACTCCAAGGTTGGTGAATAAAATGGGTAGCTTATTGGAGGAGTTACACACAATAGATTATGGCATTCTATGGCATTCCAAATTCAAATTAGATACTAAACCAATGGGGGTTACAAAGTGTGTTCACACTTGGAGGAGGGGAGTTTTATTCCCATGATAGAACTCCCACATGGGACGTTGATGAGGGCTGAATGGAGCTGCTGTTTGTGGAGTTACACATAGGAATGATGGTTGTTACATAGGCCAAAACATAGAGGCAAACAATGGAGAATGGTGCAGCACATGGGAGTTACATTTCAATATGAAACTCCCATGTGAGAACCTAAGAAAAGGGGGGGTTACACTAGTCCAACTGCAAGGGACGTTGGCTGCTTGGGGTGTTTCATTTCATAGATGAAACCCCCAAGTAACATAAAGAACCTTGATTGAAGAGAGGGAGTTACACAAGGATTAACCTTGGGGCTGTTTTTGGTCAAGCAAAGGATTGTCATTGTTACTCTCTCTATCTCTCTATCCCTCTATCACTCATAGACGTCCTCTATCTTTCTAAACCAAGAGCAGCAGCTGGTTGTTTATTTTTCAATTAGTTTTGGGTAATACTTTCATCTAGACAAAAATCAGCAAAAGGATTTTGGCAACAAGGATAGCAATTTTATTCAAGACCAAAGTTCCCTTTCTCTCTTTCTCTCCCTCTTAAGTCCTTGTCACCTGGCTGAATTATCTCAAGGAGCTTGCATCAAGATCAGTCTCAGCCCAAAGAACAGTAAGAGAGAAGGAGAAGTCAAGGAGATAAAGGGTCAAAGAAGGAGTCAAAAGAACCGAAGGAGACGCGGTATTAGTAAGTGCATTTTGAACCCTTGTTTAAAAGATTGGATAAGAAAATGAGATTTGGCCATTGTATGGCCAGATCCATCAATGATTCAGATTTAGAATTATGATGTTTAAAATGATAAAATATGGACCATAGGGTTCGGCCCCATTGGATGGCCGAACCCCATGGAAAAACTTGGTGGATTCTATGGTATTTGAAAGTCAAAAATCCATATTTTGGAGTGAGGATTTTAAAAGATTTTTATATGGAATTAAGCTTGCTGTTTTGGAGTGGATATGACATGACTGAACCATATTTATCTTATGTTAGTTTACTGATTAATTTCATAGATAAATATGGGTGGATTTCCATTAAGAGAACCATAGGGTTCGGCCATGTGTATGGCCGAACCCCATGGACTGATTTAGATGATTTTAAGTGTGTATTTTAAAAAGGTAAAAACATAAATAAGGAAGTTATTTTGGACATAGATGAATGATTAAGAAACTCAAAACCAAAGGACATAGGGTTCGGCCACCATGGAGGGCCGAACCCCATGCAAATAAAGGTATGGTTGTGATGTATTTGAAACATATAAGCCATGAAATATGTGGACTGTTTTGGGTTATTATTTAAGATTCAAATACATGCTTTGGAAAGGGTTAAAAGCATGGATCTGTATGACAAAGGACTGAAGTTAATATGGTTTAAAACAGTGGTCCAAAACTGATGAAATGGATCATTTGGATCGGCCATTTTGGATTGCCGAATTTCATGAATTAATATGGTCATTCGGGACAAGTAGATGAACTGATTTAGATGGTGTTTAAGAGGTATAATGGCAGCAATATTATATTGATTTTGTATGTTTAAATAACATCAAACACATGTTTTAGAAGACCAAAACTGTAACGCCCCGCCCTTTCCGAGAATTTCAGAGTCTAATTTTTTTTTTTTTTTTTTTTTTATAAACAACGGAAGAGAGCGGGCGGCGTCACGACGCGAGTTAAGTTCAGACTACCCAAGTCTGAACCTTAACTGGCCACCCATGTGTACATGGAATAGATCATGATAGTAATTCACACATGGAACTAACATCAACATGCGAAATAAAAAGACGAGATAACAAGTAATAGTCTTGAATAATAAATAACATAGATCAACCATCCACAAGTTATTATCCTAAACAAACCATAGCAAATAACGAATTATTACATGTCCGACAATAGTATTCAAATGACAGTAATAAAACGTAATCCAAATCCATTATTTAAGCACTTAGGCTCAGCTCCCCTCTTGGTCAATGACCTTCCCTTTCCCCTTGTTTGTACCTGCAATCTCCTCTGAGGATAGAATTAGGGCGTTAGATCAACGCGCCCAGTAGGTTCCCGAATCAGGGCTACCACATGTTAGCATATAAAACATGCATATACATATCATAATACATGATCATCAAAACAGGTAAAACAATGCTATGAAATATGCACATGCAATGAGCATCCCCCATCATGTACTTTCATAGCCATCACTTGACGTGCCTTGCACCGACAAGGTAAATTACAACAACATTCATCTCTTCTATACAATATGTACATGCAATGGGCAACCCCCATCATGTACAATCGTAGCCATCACTGTAGAACTTCATTCATTATCCCATGACTATGCATGAGATGCCAATGCCTGTATGCCATTTGTTAATGCATAATATATCAGTTGAAATACATATATTAAAACAAGAGTATCATAAGACAAACTGGGTAAAAACCGTGGTTACAAGTAGGTAGGAAACCTACTTAAACTTTGATTAAGTGTCCGTTCCTTTTTGAGCTTCACTCGGTCACGACTCGCACTTCCTTCAATTCTCGTCACCTTGTGATGTAACAATAAGTAAATCATTCTAATATTTAAATATCCATTCACATATAAGACCCAAACATCTTGTGGGGTTCTTCATTCGTCAACTTTAATCTCCAAACTTATCAAATAATCATTGATTGGGTTCGGCCATACTACTTGGCCGAACCACATCCTATGGGTTTTTATCCCACTTTCCATCATCATCAATGGTTGATTACATAGTCCATAATTATCATGTATGTCTCCTTAATTAAAACAACCATAAGTTCCCATTCAAAACAGCCCATTTATTTCAAAACAGCCCCATGGGGTTCGGCCATACTCATAGCCGAACCCTAGGGTTCACTTGATCCAATCACACCATGATCACTCAGGGTCTAATCATGCTAACTCAACCATGATTTAAACATGGTTCAGCCGCATATTAACCCACCAAAACAGTAACATATTAATCCATTTATTACCATAAAAACACCATATCTTCATATGGTTTTTAACTCACCAAACACATGAAAGACTTACATGGGGTTCGGCCATCCAAGGTGGCCGAACCCTAAGTCCATGTTTTGGTCTTTCATACATATTTTTGGTGTCACTTATTCATATAAAATCAGCACATCATTGCTGCACTTTAACCTCTCAAAACCATCTAATTATTTTGTCCAAATAACCATCATACCTCATGGGATTCGGCCATCCAAGATGGCCAATCCCCATGGTCCATTTTTTCCAGTTTTAATCTACTGTTTTAGATCAGTAACTTAACCATAACATTACCATGGTTCAGCCATATATTGGCCAACCAAAATCAGTACATAATCTTCATGTAAATCACATAAAAACTCCATGATAATGTATGGTTTTTATCTCTCAAAACCATCACCATTAACCACAAAATGATCACACCATTGCATGGGGTTCGGCCATGCTCATTGGCTGAACCCTATGGCCTTTGGTTTGAACCACTTAAACATGTCATCTTATGTCTAATCTAATCATCCAAAACAGTAAAACATTTGCATGGTTTTATCCTACAAAAATCATCAAGATTTCAACATGATATCATGGGATTCGGCCATCCAAGATGGCCGATCCCCATGGTCCATCTTCTCCAATTTTACTCCACTGATTAGACCACATATCTTCAGCCTTTTCTGATATCCAAACCCATGTTTTAACCCTCTTTAAGCATGTATTTTAAATCTTAATAAAATAAGTAAAAACAGTCCCCAAATGGATGGTTTTAAATTTCAAAAACCATAACCATTAACCAACTCTTTTCATTTCTTTTGACACCTTCTTCCATGGTTTAGACTCTTGATGCATTTGGCTATTCCAAGGCTGAATTATGCCATCCAAATCCAAGATTTAAAATCCTTTATCTTGCATCTAAACACATACAATTGTTCATCATTTTTGCATGGTTTTTAGCCTCCAAAAACCATCAAAATACCCAAACCAATGTCATGGGGTTCGGCCATCCAAACTGGCCGAACCCAATGTGATTTGTTTACCACTTAAGACAACCTTTAACCAAGGCTTAGGTCCTTGATAAAATCAGCCATTCCATGGCCAATTCATGTTCCACTTAATCTAACTTATTAAATAACATTGTAAGGAATTCTTACCAAATTCCAAGCTTTTCTTATGCCTTTGCTCCTTGCCTTCTTCTCTCTTGTTTCCTTCCTTCTTTCTTCCTTTGTCTCAGCTGATTAGAAGCATGAACCAATGGTGAAATCACCAAGATAAAATTCGGCCAAGGAGGTGTTCTTGAGAGAGGGAAAGGAGATGGAATTCTAATGCTTTTGCAATGTGGAATTCGGCCAAGTGAGGGTGATCACTCCTTTTGTTTTTCAGCCCCCAAAAAACCTCTCAATTCCTCATAACTTCTTGCTCAAAACGGTGAGCATTGGGTGCCATCCAAGGCACCCCTTGGCACTTCCAACACACCCTTTGGCACTCCCATGCATTTCATCCAATTCCCATGTATTCCCATTTAAATGCCATCATGAAAATCACCCCAACAAGTCCCCAACGTGTGGGACTTGTTTGGGTGGTTAAAGCTGGGCAAAACTCTTCCAATTCCCACTTGAACTCACTGATTTACAGTCCCATGGGTTTCCATTTTGACTCACCCAACTCAAGGTATTTTTATTCCAACCCAACTCATCACATTTAATGCATTTCATTTAATGCACATGAGTTAACTCACCTTTTTATTTTATTCCAACTCACCTCAGTCCCACTCAACTGATTTGACTCGTGTTTGAGATCCCTTGAGGGTTCACACGGTCAACAATAGTCAACTCGACCCGCTGGGTCCACTTTTAGCTCCTTGACCCGTTTTTGACTCCATGACCCAATTATGGTATTTTGGTCATTTGTAAATGGTTTTCATATGTGGATCAAGCCTACCCATTTCTTCTCTACTTGATTTCCAATCAAATAAGCTTATCCCCATTTAATTTAAATTCACAAAACGGTCAAATCATCCATTTTAACCCGATAGGTCCCATTTGGGCCCTTTGACCCATTTAGCCACTTTTGACCCAAATGATGAAAATTACCCAACCAATAAAACTTAACATTCATAATATGCTCATATGATTTTATTTTGAGCAATGGGCCCCACTATTTCCTTACTTAACATCACAAAATAACTAATTTAACAACTCAGGGGCATTTTGGTAATTTTCCACTTCATTGAGAAATTGGGGTGTTACAAAAACATGGACATAGGGTTCGGCCACCTTGGATGGCCGAACCCCATGTAAGTATTTGGTTGTTTGGTTGGCTTTCAAAAAGATGGAAATTACATCAATTATGGATTTAGGTGATGATGGAAAATAGGATTAAAATCTTTAGGGTGAGGTTCGGCCATGTTAGGTGGCCAAACCCCACCAATTGTCATGTGATGGACTTTGTTGTCTAAGGAAAAAAATTAGGCAAAGGATAGTATAATGGCATTATGGTAAATAAGGGTGAAAAGATGAAAAGATCAAAAGAATGGACTTATGAGCCCAAAACCTAAGGTAGTAAGATTCGGCCATGTAGTATGGCCGAACCCTACCAAGTATCATTTGAAAAGTTTGGGATACTTAGATGGTATTAAGTAAATAAAAGATTTATCAAGTTTACATGTGTGAGGTTCGGCCATGGGGTATGGCCGAACCCCACAAAGTGGATTTTTGGGATTTAAATCAAATTATAATCATATGGTCAAATGATTAACTTGCTGCCATGTACATAGGGTATTCGGATTTCTAGAACGGTGTACAAAGTCGTGATCGAAAGACGGTCCAAAGGAAGGGTCGAACAAAGTAAAATATAGTAGGTTTCCTACCTTGTTGTAACCACACAACTTATTCGCTGTTTTACGTTTATTTGAATAAGTTATTTGAATCAAATGTTATATTTACAAATGGCATGTTTGCATAGACATCTCATGCATAGCATGGGATGATGGGGAAGTAACCGGAGGCCACACTCCGTCGGGGCGTCCGAAAGACCATTGTGGGGTACCCTGATGATGAGAATCCCATCAGGAGGAATCCGGAGGCCACACTCCGTCGGGGCGTCCGAAAGACCACTGTGGGTTACCTTGACGATGAGAATCCCGTCAAGTGATGGCTATGTTGAATGGTGATGGGTGGGACTCATTACATGATCATTTCATACATAGCATATTTTTATAGAATTTGTCACTCATGTATAACTATTATCTATTTGCATGTTTTTGACTAACCATGTGGTAGCCCTATTCGGAAACACTACTGGGCGCGTTGATCTAACGCCCTATCTATATCTTTAGTGGATGATGCAGGGAAAGGAAAGAACGTGGTTGGAGAAGAGGACCAAGTACGAAAACTTGGGCGATTTGAATGATTTCAATGGACTATGAATGGATTATATATGGATTTGTTAGTTGATTTATTTGGAACAATGTAATTTGTTAAATTAGATGTTGGCATGTAATAATGTAGTTAATTAGATGCTATGGTTGGATATATTTGAATGGTTTGGAATGAATAGTAGACTAAGGTTATATAATAATTTTGGAAAATAAATAAGGTACTTTGCTATCTAAAAATGGAAATTGGATTAAACATAGGTTCTATTATAACCTCAGTTAGATCTAGACTAAGCTAATTCCGCTAGGTAAATACGTACCATGTGCGGATCAGTTTTATGGACTTAGTTCATACGCACATGGACTTGGCCAGTTAAGGGTCGGATTTAGAGATCCGAACTTAACTCGCGTCGTGACATTCCGCCCCGCTCACTTATTGATTATTATTATATATAAAAAAAAAAATAAACTCTGAATATTAGAGTGAAAAGGGCGGGGTGTTACAGTTGGTATCAGAGCGAAACGGGAAGTTGAATCTTCCGAAGTAAGATTAAGACGGTTTCATGTCTCACTGACGGATAAGAATCCCAACTGACCGACTCTTCGGAGTCCGCTGACTGGGGGCCGGATTAATTTACTTCGTGGACTCAGACTGAACAAATCAAACTGAGAACAACAGTGAAAGATAGCAAAAGTACATTATTATAATTCATCTATCAAACGTAGCAAAAATAGGATATACATTCCCCAATACTCCCCAATTGAGAAAAGAAAAACAAACATAGGGAATTTAGAGACTCTCCCCTCAAAAACAAATAGAAAATCAAGTATGCTTATTTGGAAATCTCCCCAACATTGTGAAAAATACAAACTATATGAGGAAACTAAGTCAATAATGTTTTATGATTTAGGGAAATGGCTCCAAAGAAAAAGATCCCTCAGAATCAGAAAGGGAAGGAAAAGGTGTTGCAAATCATGCAACATGAGAAAGTGTTATCACAACACGAAAAATCTGTACATGAGAAGGAGCCATCCGTACATGAGAAAGAGGTAACCCAACCTGATGGGGAGCGATCTGTTCATGAAAAGTCTCACAATGGGGAAGAATCACAGCACTCATGGAGGGAAGAAAAGGGGAGTGAGAATGCATCACAGAAAGAGGGAGAAGGAAACAGTGGTGTACATATACCACATGTGCCGCCTGAGCTTCAGGGATTAGTCCAAGCAGTGGTAACCTCAGTACTCCAGCAACATATGAATGGGAGTGAAAGTTCCAGGGATGCCAGTGACCGGAGTATGGCACGAGAATTTCAACAACAGCGTCCTCCCTACTTCAAAGGGAAGGAAGGGGCTGTCGGAGCCGAGCACTGGCTAAAGAAGATAACTCAGATCTTAAAGTTACTTAAGATCTCGAGTCATGCTGACAGGATTTTACTGGCTACATCACAATTGATAGAAGATGCCGGTAAATGGTGGGAGGTGGTGGAGAAGCAGAGGGAACTCATACCAGTTAGGGAGAGGACGGCCATGACATGGAATGAGTTTTCAGCAACCTTTCTGGAACATTACTTTCCGGAGGAGGAGAAGGAGCGACAGACGGAACTTTTCCTGTCCTTGGTACAGGGCTCTATGACGGTGGCAGAGTATCACCGTGAATTTCTCAGTTTATCCATTTATGCATTCTATATGGTGGACACAGAACTTCGCAAGGCAAGAAAGTTTGAGAGGGGTCTACGGCCAAACATCAGGGCCAAAGTGACCATATTTAAGTGCACCACATTGGCTGAGGTGGTCAGTAAGGCCACAATAGCAGAAAAGGAGTTGAATGCAATAGTACGGTTTGACAATCGTCGAGCTCCAAGTGGGAGGGGTGGGTTTCAGCCCAACAAGAGGCTCCGTCCGAACTTCAGTAGACCCTCACCATCTACTGGGTCCGCGGGGAGCTTTCGTCCTAACCAGCCCTCCCCATCTGCATCAGTCACCCAGTCATTCAAAGGGGTGAACAACTGTTTTCACTGTAACCAGCCGGGTCACTTCAAGAGAGACTGTCCAAAGCTCAATAGGCTCTCATATTCCAGAGGATCTTTCCGTCCACCAGCTAGGCCAGCTAACTCCCGAGGAGGCAGGACATATAATCAGGCGGGACGGGCGCCTACTCCTACCGGATCTGGACGACTATTTGCTCTGGAACCTCCTGAGGATGTGGATCATTCTGTGATTCAAGGTATGGCCGTTGTCAATAGTTCTTATGCTTATGCATTGTTTGATTCTGGAGCATCGCACTCTTTTATATCTGCATCCTTTATAACTGCTACTGGAACACTAGTACAAAAGTTGTCCACCACACTCACAGTAGTATCCCCTGTCGGAGACACGTCTTTGGGACTCATATGCACGGCCATAGATACAGAACTCGCTGGACTCAGATTTGAGTTCAATTATTTGGTACTCGACATGACTGAGTACGATATTATATTTGGCATGGACTGGTTGGCTAGTTATGAAGCCAATATTGATTGTTATCGCCGAAGAGTGACATTTTGGTCACCCGAGGGAAAGCAGTATATAGTTCGTGCCGACAAGCAAAGCAGATTGCAGGAAGGGTTGCATCATTTGGTGTTGAACAATATTGTCATCAACAAAGCACCAGTCACTGAACTTCCAGCAATTGTGAAAGAATTTGTTGATGTCTTTCCAAAAGAACTTCCTGGTATACCGCCTATGAGGGAGCTCAATTTTGAGATCAAGCTATATCCTGGTACCTCACCAGTGTCTCTACCCCATTATCGAATGGCACCGGCAGAAATGTCCGAGTTGAAGAAGCAGCTTGATGAATTACTCAGACTGGGTTGCATTCGGAACAGCACATCGTCATGGGGAGCTCCAGTGTTGTTCGTGAAAAAGAAGGATGGTTCACTTAGAATGTGTGTGGACTACCGGAAGTTAAATCAGCTAACTGTCCGGAACAAGTATCCTCTACCCAGGATCGATGATTTATTCGATCAGTTGAGGGGATCCAGTCATTTTTCCAAGATTGATCTGATGTCCGGTTATCATCAAATCCGGGTCAAAGAGGAAGACATCGAGAAAACAGCTTTCAGAACACGGTATGGACTATTTGAATTTGTAGTCATGCCATTTGGGCTTACCAACGCACCGGCTGTGTTCATGGACTTAATGAACAGAATATTCCGTCCATATTTGGATCGGTTTGTTATAGTGTTCATTGACGATATCCTGATCTATTCCAAGAGTCAGGAGGATCATGCTGAGCACCTTCGAATAGTATTGAACACCTTGAGACAGAACCAGCTGTATGCCAAAGCAAGCAAATGCGAATTTTGGCTACCTGAGGTCAAATTCTTAGGCCATGTTATAACAGCAGATGGTATAGCCGTTGATCCGGCTAAGGTGGCAACAGTAAGTGAGTGGAAAGCGCCAAAGAATGTCACCGAAATCCGTAGTTTTCTGGGTTTGGCTGGATATTATAGGAAGTTTATCATGGACTTCTCCAAAATTGCATCCCCATTGACTCGACTCATGCAGAAAGGAGTCAAATATGAATGGTCAGAGCTGTGCAATCAGAGATTTGAGGAGTTGAAAGAGAGACTTACAACTGCTCCTATTTTAGTTTTGCCGGAAAGGGGCAAAGGTTATGAAGTACAATGTGATGCATCAGGAGAGGGACTGGGATGTTCACTCATGCAACGTAATCGGGTGGTGGCATATGGTTCAAGACAACTAAAGATACATGAACGCCTCTACCCCACACATGATCTGGAATTAGCTGCGGTGGTCTTCGCTCTCAAAAGCTGGAGACACTATCTATATGGGGAGAAGTTTGAAGTATTTTCAGATCACAAGAGCTTGAAGTATTTATTTGATCAGAAAGAGCTCAACCTGAGGCAGCGCAGATGGATGGAATATCTGGCGGACTATGAATTTGCGCTTCGATATCATCCGGGAAAGGCCAACAAAGTGGCGGATGCTCTCAGCCGCATGTCTCATGCATCAGTGGCATGTTTGATCAGGACTGAATGGGAGATGTTGAATTCCATTCGTGAGTTTAATCTATACATCACAAACCATGGGAGTATGTACAATTTGATCATACGATCCAACATGGTTACAAAGATTGAACAGGAGCAACGAACAGATCCGGAAATGGCAGAGACATGGGCCAAGATGTCTAATGGCGAGGTTGTACCGGATTGGGAATTACGACCAGGACAGGGTCTTATGTTCCGGGGTAGAATATATGTGCCAAGAAGCTGCAGAAAAGAATTATTGATAGAGGCACATCAGAGCAAGTTGTCCATTCATCCGGGTAGCACAAAAATGTATCATGATTTAAAAAGACATTATTGGTGGCATGGACTCAAGAAGGATGTTGCAGACTATGTGGCTCATTGTTTAACTTGTCAGCAGGTTAAGACGGAACATCAGAAGCCACCAGGGTTACTCAAGCCCTTAGCAGTGCCGGAATGGAAATGGGAGCACATTTCCATGGACTTTGTGACGGGGTTACCGAGGTCATCGAAAGGCAATGACGCTATATGGGTTGTGGTAGACCGATTGACTAAGTCCGCGCATTTTATTCCTATTAAGATGACAGATTCATCAGAGACATTGGGTCGGAGATATATCAAAGATATCATCAGATTACATGGTATTCCACAGACTATAGTGTCTGATAGAGATGGCCGATTCACCGGCAGGGTATGGCAGAGCATGCAGTCGGCCATGGGAACCGATCTACTTATTAGCACAGCATTCCATCCACAGACCGATGGACAATCGGAAAGAACAATACAAACGTTGGAGGACATGTTGAGGGCATGCATGCTAGACTTCAAAGGTGGATGGGAGGATCATTTGCCATTGGTGGAATTTTCTTATAACAATAGCTACCAGGCAAGCCTCCAGATGGCACCATTCGAAGCTTTGTATGGTAGACCATGCAGGTCACCAGTGTGCTGGACCGAGGTCGGCGAACCTGCACTGATAGGACCTGAGTTGGTTGCAGAAACTACTGCACAGATTCAGTTGATACGTCAACATTTGTTGACCGCACAGAGTCGGCAAAAGAGCTATGCTGATAAAAGGAGGAGGTTTCTCGAATTTGAAGTGGGAGACATGGTATTCTTGAAGGTCTCGCCACGAAAAGGGCACATGAGATTTGGGAAGAAAGGAAAATTGTCACCAAGATATGTGGGACCGTTTTCAATTATCAGAAGGATGGGAGATGTAGCCTATCAGTTGGCACTTCCTTCGCAATTGGCGTCTCTACATGATGTGTTCCATGTGTCGATGCTGAGGAAGTACAACCCTGATCCGTCTCATGTATTGAATGTGCAAGATATAGATGTGCAAAGCGACGTCACTTATGTCGAGAAGCCGGTCGGAATATTGGAGAGTGAGCAAAGGGTGTTGCGTAACCGAGCGATTCAGTTCGTCAAGGTGGTATGGGATCGACATGGTGTTGAGGAAGCCACTTGGGAATTGGAATCGGAGATGAGAACGTCTCACCCTGAATTGTTTGTATGATTTACTTTGAAATCCTACTTCGTTCGATTTTCGGGACGAAAATTATAAAAAGATTATTGTATTGTAACACCCTGGAATTTCAAAGTTATCAGTTTATATGAAAATATTCATATTTACGGAATTGCCATTGTGATAAAAATTGATTTGAATTTAAATGGGTCAAAATGGCTAGATGGGACCCAATGGGTCGTGTGAATGGCATGATTAACCATGGATTGAGTTCAAGCTTATTTAATTTAAGTCTATTAATTATTTGAGTTTGGTTGAGTTGAAATGAATGGTTGGTTAAGTTGAGTGAATTTATTAGTTAAGTTAAATTAAATGAATGAGTTAGGTTGGGTGAGTTGATTAAATGAGTTGAATGAATATGTATTTTTAAATGAGTAAGATGTAGAGATAGAAGGATTGTAGGCTGATTCAAATTCAAACACTAAAAACGTTGGCTGCATGGGAAACTTATATGCATGTAACTCCCACCCAAGTTAAGAATGGAAATGACGTTACATGGAGTTACATGGGTGAGAATTGAGTTTTCAAATCATTGTGCACATTGAAGATGGTATAGGGTTTATGCCTTGCTTGGGTCTTCAAAAGACAGCCAATGCATGGAGTAATGGTTCATGCATGTAACTCCAAGGTTGGTGAATAAAATGGGTAGCTTATTGGAGGAGTTACACACAATAGATTATGGCATTCTATGGCATTCCAAATTCAAATTAGATACTAAACCAATGGGGGTTACAAAGTGTGTTCACACTTGGAGGAGGGGAGTTTTATTCCCATGATAGAACTCCCACATGGGACGTTGATGAGGGCTGAATGGAGCTGCTGTTTGTGGAGTTACACATAGGAATGATGGCTGTTACATAGGCCAAAACATAGAGGCAAACAATGGAGAATGGTGCAGCACATGGGAGTTACATTTCAATATGAAACTCCCATGTGAGAACCTAAGAAAAGGGGGGGTTACACTAGTCCAACTGCAAGGGACGTTGGCTGCTTGGGGTGTTTCATTTCATAGATGAAACCCCCAAGTAACATAAAGAACCTTGATTGAAGAGAGGGAGTTACACAAGGATTAACCTTGGGGCTGTTTTTGGTCAAGCAAAGGATTGTCATTGTTACTCTCTCTATCTCTCTATCCCTCTATCACTCATAGACGTCCTCTATCTTTCTAAACCAAGAGCAGCAGCTGGTTGTTTATTTTTCAATTAGTTTTGGGTAATACTTTCATCTAGACAAAAATCAGCAAAAGGATTTTGGCAACAAGGATAGCAATTTTATTCAAGACCAAAGTTCCCTTTCTCTCTTTCTCTCCCTCTTAAGTCCTTGTCACCTGGCTGAATTATCTCAAGGAGCTTGCATCAAGATCAGTCTCAGCCCAAAGAACAGTAAGAGAGAAGGAGAAGTCAAGGAGATAAAGGGTCAAAGAAGGAGTCAAAAGAACCGAAGGAGACGCGGTATTAGTAAGTGCATTTTGAACCCTTGTTTAAAAGATTGGATAAGAAAATGAGATTTGGCCATTGTATGGCCAGATCCATCAATGATTCAGATTTAGAATTATGATGTTTAAAATGATAAAATATGGACCATAGGGTTCGGCCCCATTGGATGGCCGAACCCCATGGAAAAACTTGGTGGATTCTATGGTATTTGAAAGTCAAAAATCCATATTTTGGAGTGAGGATTTTAAAAGATTTTTATATGGAATTAAGCTTGCTGTTTTGGAGTGGATATGACATGACTGAACCATATTTATCTTATGTTAGTTTACTGATTAATTTCATAGATAAATATGGGTGGATTTCCATTAAGAGAACCATAGGATTCGGCCATGTGTATGGCCGAACCCCATGGACTGATTTAGATGATTTTAAGTGTGTATTTTAAAAAGGTAAAAACATAAATAAGGAAGTTATTTTGGACATAGATGAATGATTAAGAAACTCAAAACCAAAGGACATAGGGTTCGGCCACCATGGAGGGCCGAACCCCATGCAAATAAAGGTATGGTTGTGATGTATTTGAAACATATAAGCCATGAAATATGTGGACTGTTTTGGGTTATTATTTAAGATTCAAATACATGCTTTGGAAAGGGTTAAAAGCATGGATCTGTATGACAAAGGACTGAAGTTAATATGGTTTAAAACAGTGGTCCAAAACTGATGAAATGGATCATTTGGATCGGCCATTTTGGATTGCCGAATTTCATGAATTAATATGGTCATTTGGGACAAGTAGATGAACTGATTTAGATGGTGTTTAAGAGGTATAATGGCAGCAATATTATATTGATTTTGTATGTTTAAATAACATCAAACACATGTTTTAGAAGACCAAAACATGGACATAGGGTTCGGCCACCTTGGATGGCCGAACCCCATGTAAGTATTTGGTTGTTTGGTTGGCTTTCAAAAAGATGGAAATTACATCAATTATGGATTTAGGTGATGATGGAAAATAGGATTAAAATCTTTAGGGTGAGGTTCGGCCATGTTAGGTGGCCAAACCCCACCAATTGTCATGTGATGGACTTTGTTGTCTAAGGAAAAAAATTAGGCAAAGGATAGTATAATGGCATTATGGTAAATAAGGGTGAAAAGATGAAAAGATCAAAAGAATGGACTTATGAGCCCAAAACCTAAGGTAGTAAGATTCGGCCATGTAGTATGGCCGAACCCTACCAAGTATCATTTGAAAAGTTTGGGATACTTAGATGGTATTAAGTAAGTAAAGATTTATCAAGTTTACATGTGTGAGGTTCGGCCATGGGGTATGGCCGAACCCCACAAAGTGGATTTTTGGGATTTAAATCAAATTATAATCATATGGTCAAATGATTAACTTGCTGCCATGTACATAGGGTATTCGGATTTCTAGAACGGTGTACAAAGTCGTGATCGAAAGACGGTCCAAAGGAAGGGTCGAACAAAGTAAAATATAGTAGGTTTCCTACCTTGTTGTAACCACACAACTTATTCGCTGTTTTACGTTTATTTGAATAAGTTATTTGAATCAAATGTTATATTTACAAATGGCATGTTTGCATAGACATCTCATGCATAGCATGGGATGATGGGGAAGTAACCGGAGGCCACACTCCGTCGGGGCGTCCGAAAGACCATTGTGGGGTACCCTGATGATGAGAATCCCATCAGGAGGAATCCGGAGGCCACACTCCGTCGGGGCGTCCGAAAGACCACTGTGGGTTACCTTGACGATGAGAATCCCGTCAAGTGATGGCTATGTTGAATGGTGATGGGTGGGACTCATTACATGATCATTTCATACATAGCATATTTTTATAGAATTTGTCACTCATGTATAACTATTATCCTATTTGCATGTTTTTGACTAACCATGTGGTAGCCCTATTCAGAAACACTACTGGGCGCGTTGATCTAACGCCCTATCTATATCTTTAGTGGATGATGCAGGGAAAGGAAAGAACGTGGTTGGAGAAGAGGACCAAGTACGAAAACTTGGGCGATTTGAATGATTTCAATGGACTATGAATGGATTATATATGGATTTGTTAGTTGATTTATTTGGAACAATGTAATTTGTTAAATTAGATGTTGGCATGTAATAATGTAGTTAATTAGATGCTATGGTTGGATATATTTGAATGGTTTGGAATGAATAGTAGACTAAGGTTATATAATAATTTTGGAAAATAAATAAGGTACTTTGCTATCTAAAAATGGAAATTGGATTAAACATAGGTTCTATTATAACCTCAGTTAGATCTAGACTAAGCTAATTCCGCTAGGTAAATACGTACCATGTGCGGATCAGTTTTATGGACTTAGTTCATACGCACATGGACTTGGCCAGTTAAGGGTCGGATTTAGAGATCCGAACTTAACTCGCGTCGTGACATTCCGCCCCGCTCACTTATTGATTATTATTATATAAAAAAAAAAAAATAAACTCTGAATATTAGAGTGAAAAGGGCGGGGTGTTACATTATTCATCCATGGCTAGTTTCTTTGTTTATTTACTTATGACCAAGTCCCAGAAGTGGTCCACAAAATGGTTCATGGGGTTCGGCCATACACCATTGACTCTAAGTGCGTCAAAGAGGGAGGTGGAGGGTTTCCATCTCATGGAAACCCTAGACAAAACCGTTGGGAGTGGGGAATGGCTCCAAGTGTAAGCCATGTGTCCTCTTGGTTGACCAAGGGACACATGGGAAAGACCAAGATGTAAAGAGGGTGGTTGGGAGGTTAGGGCTTACACAAGACACACTCCTTGGCCGATCCTCTCCTTGAGACACAGAGAAGTAGAATGCCATCTCATCCTCTCCCTCTTTCTCTCTCTAAACCCTAAGGCCGATCCTTTCCTTGAGACACAGAGAAGTAGAATGTCATCTCATCCTCTCTCTCTCTTCCTCTCTCAAACTACACCACTGTGGCCGATCCTTCCATTGACACTTTCCTCTCTTTTCCTCCCTCTCTCAACCAACACCTTGGCCGAAGACTCCATTAAAGATCAAGGAGGTTTTCAACCTCTCTTCCTCCCATTTCGGCTCTAGACCTGGAGGAAGAAGAAAGGACTAAGGAAGGAGAAAGACGGAGGAGCAAAATCAGACCTAAAGGAAACGGAGGAGTCGCGGAATACGTATGTATTGTTCAACAAGGGTTATTGATTAAAAAGAGGCTAAGGAAACCAAGGTTTCGGCTATGGAATGGCCGAAACTATGGGGTTCCATTTCGGATTGAAAAGATTGTCCAAAATGTTATGGGCCATAGAATGTGAAAGAAAAATCCATCCAAGAAGATGGGTAAGCATTTGGAATGAAAGGAATATACCCTAACCTTGTTGGTGGGTAAGATAGGTTGTACAAATGAAGTTATGATAATGAGACTATGGTAATACATGATTAAATGGATGACAACATGTATGTTAAATAAAAGGAATGAAGTTCATAAGAAAATGATCAAAGAACATGGTTCGGCCCCTTGCATGGCCGAACCCTATTTTTGATATATAAGGATCATGTGAGGACTCAAAAGAGATTGGATGAGATTCGACTAAGTTGTATGGCCGAACCCCATCAAATGACCTAGACTTGTTGTATGTAATATTTTTAAGAAAACCCATCCTCAAGGTGATATGAGATGGGAAGAATAGGAAAATGAAGAACCATGGGTTCGGCCATGTTGTATGGCCGAACCCCATGGAGGAATGTTTATGGATCTAAATATGTTTTAAATGATTAACTGTGGACTATCAAGCTAAGAAATGAGAAGATGGAAATGAAGAACCAACATGGCCGAACCCCATGGATGACTTTTTATGGACCTAGGTGTGTTTAAAAAGTTAACTAGGGATTATTAGATTAAGAAGTAAAAGAATGAATGATGTTGGATCCGCTTTTGTTTAAAATAAAACAAGGGTTAAAAAGGGGGTCAAAACCAAAGACAGTGAGGTTCGGCCATGTTGTAAAGCTGAACCCCACTAATGAGTTTTGGGTGGACATGAACACACCCTATGGCCGAACCCCATTGGGGGACTTAAATGGTTTAAGACTATGATTGTAAATGGAAATGAACATGGGATGATGTAGGGCATGATGGGAATCAAATGGATCACTAAATTAATTTATCTATATGTGCTAAATGTAATAAGGAAAGAAGATTCGTAAAAGGGTTTTGCAATTCGGTTTCGACGTGATCGTTGAACGTGACCGGCACGAAAACAACAAGGATATTATTTTGGACGTTGGTAGGATTCCTACCTTTCTAAAACACTTGGACTTATGTATATATGATGGTTTTTATTTCTATGTTTGATGATCTATTTTGGTATCAAAGTGCTATGTTTTAATAATGGGATTTCAATGCTATTATGTCTAATATGAAATAGCATGTTTGCAGCTACATCTCATGCATGGCATGGGAGGGATCATATGAGGGGAGTCCATGCTTCATTCGGATACCCGATAAACAAACGTGGGGAGGGATCCACACTGATTCCGATTGAGAAATGGTATATGATGTTTTAAATAAAAGAAGAGTCCACGCTCCGTTCGGTGGGACCGATAAGGCATACGTGGGGAGTCATGACAATGAATACCTTGATGTGTCTTGTACATCAAGAGGATTATCTATGTATTTGAGATATGGTTGATGGATGGGAAATCATGGCATATGACACCCATGGCATGGCATTGACTTGCATGATTTTCATATTATGTATCTATCATGATTTTTATACTAATCCAAGTGTTTGACCCTACTCGGAATACCTACTAGACGCGTTGACTAACGTCCTACTTCTACCTTAGATGATGATACAGGGAATGGACGGAATGAAGGACGGGAAAGGAGCCAAGCTTAGGAGCTTGGATAATTTAGAATTACTTTATTTAAGTTTTATTTTCGGACAATGTAATTTGAGTTATTCGCATTTTGGGACTGTAATAATTTAGAACTATCTTGCTATGGTTTGGTTTTATTTTGGACATTTGAACTTAAGATAATTTATGTGATGGACTTCCTTGCTTAAAAATGGATAGGGTCAGTAATCTTAATCTCATATTAATTCCGCTTTACATTTATTCCGCAACTATAGCCTTAATGCGTGTGAATCGTTTTAGTGGACTTAGTCCACGCACACGTATGGTTGGCCAGTTAAGGGCCGGGCTTTGGAAGCTCGGACTTAGCTCGCGTCGTAACGTCTTGCTCTCTCTCACCCTTTATTTAAAAAAAAAAAATAGACTCTGATTTTCAACGAGTAAAAAAGTGCGGGGACTTACAGTATAACCCTATTTGGAATTCCTACCCGGGGCGTTGACTAACGCCCTACTTCTACCCTTAGATGATGGAACAAGAAATGGAAAGGACTTGGGACGTGAAGGAAGTCAAGCTTAGGAGCTTGGGCAGATTATGTTTACTTTATTCATAAGTTGATTCCGCAGTTAATTTATATAGCATTTGAACTATTTTTGTGGACTTGGTCCACGCACACGTATTGTTGGCCAGTTAAGGGTCGGGTTTGGAAACCCGGACTTAGCTCGCGTCGTGACGTTCCCGATCTCTCTCACTCTTTATTTAAAAAAGAAAATATACTCTGATTTTCGGCGAGTGAAAAAGGGTGGGGCGTTACATCTTCATTCTATGTTCTGGAAATTCCAGGATACCTCGACAGAACTTGATGTATCCTACTAGGAATTCAAACTTCGGGTTGTACAACACTGTCAAGACATGTGCTCTCAGTCAAGTTATATCGACTTTGGTCGATACATACTAAGATGTCTGGACACATGAAGTATACATCACCCCCAGGTGATGTATCCTGTGGGACGGAATATGTACACATTGACCAAAGTAAACTCCATGATAAGAAATGAAAAAAAGAAAAAAACAAAGGGAACATTAGGACACCAAAGAAGGATGTGAAAAAAATAGAAAAATAAAGAAAAATAAATACTTTGAAAAGGGCAGAAAAGAAAATATATAGGAAAAATATCCCATTTCAAAATAATGAAGACCTCTAACCATCTTTGTTCAAAGTATTTATTAGAACCTTATATCCTACTTTTGACCTAATCCCAAGCAACGTTTTGTCCTATTAGGAAGTCTTATTGATCTTAAGCCAAACATAGGTTGTTTCATGTGGAGAATAGAGGAGGGAAAATGATAATATTTGGCTCAACGTTCTCAGGAAAGTGGCATCCATTTATGAGATCACTCATTTTTTTGGAATTAAACCGTCTTTGTTAAAACATATGTGAGATATTTTGATTTGAATACATAAACTCTGCCCACTTATACCTTGAAAGAAAATGAAGCCAAACCTCTGAGTGTTAATTTTTCCGAGAGGTATATCTAGTGAGGTTTGCAGTCGAAGCACATTTTCCAATGGTGTGAACAAAACTTGTATCTGTTTGGAAAAAAGAAGTCTGTCTTACTATTGGCTAAGCACACAGTACGCTCCGGGTATAAATCTTGTAAAATGAACTCTAGAGTTGTATGATGTTTAGAGCCCTTGTCTGTGTGATCTTGCTAAATACGTTGATGTTTGTGGGTATCATCACTGTAAGCTCTCATGAGACTATAACTCGTCCAATAGGGGAAAACCTAAGGATTTATAGGCTTGTTGCATACGCTAAATGCAATCGAGAGAACCAACAAAAGTGGTGTAGCTTAGATTACATTAGTTTAGTTTAGGATTTGTATGCTTTCATTTGTTTTTAGTCCTTTTAGGAAGTTTTACTTGAGGACTAGCAAAATTGAGTTCGGAGTATTTATTGAGCATTAAAATATTACATTTTTTCCCCTAATTATTGAACTAGTTAGCCTTGACTTTTTGTATATCATATGCATTTAATGTTATTTTCTAGTTTTGTAGATAAAAATGAAAAGTTCTGAAAAATCATCACAATTCAATGGATAACTGCAAGATTAAAGCTTAAAAGTGAAGACCTGGAATTTCAATAATTTAATTCATGCTACTTTTAGAGTTTTTCATGTAAATTAGTTAATCTGAATCCTATTATGAGATTCTAAGATTAATTAATTATTTTTAGAATTCAAGTGGTGAATTAATTATTAAATTTTGGAAGAGAATCATGCAATTCAAGTGCTGAAGCCTAAAGGGCCAAGATCCACTTCAACTGGGCCAAGCTAAGATTCACATGCCAGCATTGGGCCAGGCCACAGACAATCCATTTGCATTTCATACAGTTGGGCCAAGCCAATGTGCAACTCAAAGGTCCAAGTTCTCAAGACAAGTTCAAGTTCAAGTCAAGTGGACCTAAGACTAAGTCAATAAGTGAGGTCCAAGATTCAAATGCTCCATGGATCATATTCGAATTTCACCTAAGTCCATGTCCAATAGCCCATGGCCGAATTTCATAACCCTAACCTCTCTCCCTTTCATGCAACTCATCTCCACCTTCCATTTCCTATCTTAAATCTCCACCTTCCATCTCATGCATAAAAATTAGGTATAATTTAGAGCCACCTATCAAAACTAACCCATACATCATCATCTTATATCTAGTCCATCCAACCTATCAAACATCTAGATTAACCTTAAGATCATGACCTTTTTCATGCATTATCTCATCATTCATACACTTAGATTGTCCACGTACTAAAGCCATTAGATCTTAGGACATTTCATCATAACCATCCGCGTCATTAAAAATAACATTGATTAAAATGATGAGATTCACAAGTTAAATAAAAATGGTGTTCACTTGATTTTTCCAAATAAATTTGTTTTATTTCAAATCTAGGTTTAATCCATTTTTCTCAAGATTACATCATCTTAAAGGTACTAATTTAATTTATACATATATTTTGTGATTTCCTTTGGGTTCGACCTCGCACTCATATGTTATACTGTCAATTGGTTCGTACGCTTGCGAGATTATAAATTTAAAACTTCCCAAAATTTTCACATCAACAGGTACTCTCAGAACAGACACATCGAGGGTACCAAGACCAGCCCATCGATGGTACCGACATGTGGACCTGGGTTTGACAAGTTTCTGGACTGGAAACTTTGCCTGCATGGTTTTGCATCTAGTCGATACAATTGAAAAGACCGACACATCGACTATAAGTCATGTCGACCCATTGAGGAGATCGACCCATCGGTTGTGACCGTTTTCTATCCGTTTGAGTTGCAATTAATGCACAACGACCACTTTGCAATGGCACTTTGCTTGCACCGACCCATTGGTGACTCAGAGTTGGGGATTTTATGTTTACCTATATAAACTCCAAACCTTGTTGTGCTTGGTTGGACACTTGGAGAAAGCTTTGAATAGGAAAATCCAAAGGCATTCCTAGAGATCCCACCTCCTCTCCATGCACCTTACTTAGGAGAATCATTTTCAATCCAATAATCTTAATTGAGATTAAGAGAGAGACAGAGAGAGAGAAACCAAGGTTAGGATCAATTTGCAAATCTATATCCTAGTAGATTGTGATTGCACATACAAAGGCACATCATCGTCATCATACGACATCACATTGGGAAAAGTCTTCAAGAAGCACATCATCTACAAGTGAGCTTACACAAGGCAAGTGTTTCTTAGTGTTTGATTTTATTTTTATAAATCAATCTTGTGCAATGGATTATAGAGGGTGTAACCACTATAAAAATAGAGGGACAAGGACGTAGACCGGGGTAGGTCGAACCTTTCAAAATCCTAGGGATTTGGTGAAATTCTCAATCAATTGAGATAGGTGAAATTCCTACTCTATTTGTGAGGGTGTAAGTCCCCACATAGTGCTTTTGGGATAACCCAAGGATGGGTGAGTCTTTAGAGTGGATGTAGAAGGGTTTACTCCGAACCACTATAAATGTGGTGTTATGTGTGTTTGGTCTTTGCTTGTGTGGTTGATCTCATATTGACACACTCTTGTATCACACACACACTTATCTTGATTAATTTGTTTAATTGGCTGTAAATCATTTTTACTAATCAAGAAATTTGTGAAGACCATAAAAAGTGGTGATTGCCCTATTCAACACCCCCCCCCCCCTTTCTTTGCCTCTAGGGTTAATGTTGGATCGTGTTCTAGCACCCCCAGGAACTTTCAATTAGTATCAGAACCTCATGCTCTTCATAAAGGATCTAACAATCCGAGTAGATCTTTGTGCTAGAACACCAATCATGAGTGCCAAAAATTTAATCCACTTTTCTCAAGTGTTTTACCATCTTTGAAAACAAAAATCGAGAAAGTGTTGGCCTCATAATGTGAGGGCCCCACCATTTTTCACTTTCCGAAAATCAGAGTCTATTTTTTTTTTTAAATAAAGATTAAGAGAGAGCGGGATGCCACGACGCGAGCTAAGTCCGAGCTTCCAAAGCCCGGCCCTTAACTAGCCAACCATACGTGTGCGTGGACCAAGTCCACTAAAACAGTTCACACGCTTAAGGTTATACTTGTGGAAATAACCATATTGCGGAAATAATATTTGATTACAAAAACCAACCATGACCTTTACTTAGCAAGTAAGTCAATCACCCAAAACTTAATTGAACTTAATATCCGAAGGTAACGTCAAATCATAGCAAAATAATATCTAAGTCATTACAATCCCAAAATGCAATTAACTCAAAAACACTATCCAAAACTAAGACTTAAAAATAAGCAATAAGCTGCCCAAGCTCCTAAGCTTCGCTCCTTTCGCGTCCATCATCCGTTCCGTTCCCTGTACCATCATCTAAGATAGAAGTAGGGCGTTAGTCAATGTGCCCAGTAAGAATTCCAAGTAGGGTTATACACATAGGATTAGTATAAAGTCAAGATACAAAACATCATACCGTACTTGTAAAACGTAATACCTAAAAATAGAGCATGATAATATAGATCATAATCATGCTGATAAAACCAAAACAGTGCATGATACTCATAACAAAATCATGCCAATGTAATGCCATGTCACGGGGTCATATGCCAATGACCACCACCCCCACCCCCCAACACCCCCCCCACACACACACACACAACATCCATATCACAAATCACATTAGTTTTCACATTGCAAACATAATATATCTCTCCCCACGTATGCCTTATCGATCCCAATGAATGGAGCGTGGATTCCTTTTACATTGCAAACATAATATATCTCTCTCCACGTATGCCTTATCGGTCCCACCGAATGGAGCGTAGACTCCTCTTACAATTCAACATCATACATCTCTTCCCGTATGTCCATTGTAATCAGTGTGGATTCCTCCCCACGGTTGTCTATCAAAAACCCCGAATGGAGCGTGGATTCTTCTCATATGTTCCCTCCCATGCCATGCATGAGATGTGAGTGCAAACATGCTACTTCATATTAAGTTACATAATAGCCTTGAAATCCATTCTTAAAACATAAGCATTTTTTGATACCAAAACTAGATCATCAATCATGGAAATAAAAACTAGTGCATGTACATAATCGAAGTGTTTCAACAAGGTAGGAATCCTACCCAAGTCTGATCTACTGTCCTTATCTTGTTTCGCACGAACAGTCGCTAACCGTCACGTGAAAGTGAATTATGTCTCATTACCTTATCAATTTAACTCATGCACATTTATCAATTTATAATCAACCTTTCATTTCAGTCGCATTTACGCATCATAATCCTTAAGCCGGTTAAGACCCTCAACGGGTGTCGGCCATACGACGTGGCTAAGATGTGTTCATGTTCACCAAGACACATCAATGGGGTTCGGCCCTACAACATGGCCGAACCTCACTCCTTGGTTTTTGACCCTTTTTCTTTAATCCTTGTTTTATTTTAAATACCGCGGGTCCGCCATCATTCCTTTCTTTTTACTTCATAACTTGATAATCCATAGTTAATCAATTAACTTTTAAATATTCATGGACTCATAAAATCATTCATAGGGTTCCCGTCCGCCGGCGCCACCCAACCGGCGGATGATAAAAACCCGAAATCAGTTCTCATTTGTTTGATGTTAGACTTAATCCTTCATCTTAAAATTTGTTTCCTTATTCTTTAAAAACATTTTAAACATCAGCCATATTTCTTCATTCCATCCCTTGGTTGTTGGTCCTCAACACCTACCCATTCCTTGAATGGATACCGACTCTTTGATCATTTATTCCAAAGCGTATTCCATCTTCAAATGGATATCCACCTTCATGGCTTGCAACGGTTTAGCCAATCCTATCCATCAAATATGGGACCCCATGGTTTCTGCCATTCCATAGCTGAAACCATGTTTCCCTTAGCTTCTTTTAACCATTAAACCCTCATTAAACATTACATACCTTTCCTGCGTCTCCTCCGTTTCATTAGGTTTGATTTTGCTCCTCCGCCTTCTCCTTCCTTAGTCCGTGTCCTTCCTTCAAGTCTAGAACAGAAATTGTGTGTGAGAGAGAGATGAAAAGAGGCAATGTGTAACACCCCAGATTTTCAAGTTATTAATATATATCAAAATTACCCATTTAATTTGTGAATTATTAGATATGGACCTTAGATGGGTAAAGTGTTGGGTCATTGCCCAATTAAGACCGAACGGATTGTGGAAATGGTTTCAATAGAATTAAATGGGGCTTAATTAAAATGGTAATGCAATATCTATAAATAAGGGATATGGGTTAAGGATATGCGCATAGAGGGAACTTGGGATAATTGTGCATGGCCGAATATTAGATATCCATATCCATGATTATGCGCAATCCATGGTGATGCACTAAACAGAGTCTTTTCCTTGGTTAAGAGTGATACTAGGGATTTGCTAAATGGAAGGGGCGCATGTCATATTCTAAATAAAGGACTCTCCAAAGTGGGAAACATATGCATGACAATTGCTATCTCAGCAAGACAAGAGGCGCATGGCACCTTCAAAATAGAGGATCAATTGGAAAGGTGTCCTTTCCTTGGTTAAAAACGGCATACACAAAATAAGAGAAGGGCGCACGACAATTGCTATTTCAGCAAGATAGTACCGTGTGGAATTTTTATAAAAGAAGGGCAGCAAGGACACACGGCACACACAACATCAAGATTAGTCTCAGCTGTGTGGAAGATCAAGTAGAAAGAGGCTAATGAAGAAAATGAACGGAAGAACAAGTCGGAGCGAAGGAAAACCGGAGGAGTCGCGGAACCGGTAAGTATTTTGATAATTTAGTATAGAGAAAGGAACCATAGGGTTCGGCCATACCCATGGAAGAAAATTGGAAGATGAATATAGTAATTTTAATGGAAAGGATGAACCATAGGGTTAGGTCATGGTGCATGGCCGAACCCCATGGAAAGACATTGGCTATTTTATGGGTTTTTGAGGGATGAAAACCATGGAATATTATAAAGATGTTAAACGGTTTAAATGGAAGGTTGTTGGTGAAGAACCTTAGACCATGGGTTCGGCCAAGGGGTATGGCTGAACCCCATAAATAATTATGGATATCAAGAACGGAAAGAAGGGAACAAAACCAAAGGGTGAGGTTCAGCCATGTGGTATGGCCGAACCCCACCAAGAGTATATATGGACTTAGGGTTTGAGATATTGAATTTAAGTGGACTGTTTTAATAATTTTAATGGATGAAAATAATAGATGAAGGTTAATGATTTAAATGGTCTTAAACATTGTAAATGGTGAAGAACTATGGACCATGGGTTCGGCCACGTGGCATGCCCGAACCCTATGAAGAGTTATTGGTGGACTTAGATGTTTATGGACCTATGTTTTGAACCTAAACATAAAGTAGTGGAGGAAATGGCAATATTGTAATTTAAATGGAAATAAGGGACCATGGGTTCGACCATGGTGTATGGCCTAACCCATGGGAATTATTTGGTGGACTTAGGGTCTATGTATGGTAGATTAAAATGAATGAAAGGTTAACTAAGAATTAGATCAATGGCAAAGTTGTAAATAGGTGGAAATGATAGACCATGGGTTCGGCCATGGTGTATGGCCGAACCCCATGGGGAATGATTTATGGATTTTATGGACTTGATAAGGTTAGATGATTAATCGATAAGTGTTTGGTTTGATGAATCAAGCAATGGCATGGATGTAATAAAGGGTGAAAGTGATGGATCATGGGTTCGGCCATACATGAGGAGTATTTTTATGGACTTAGGTGGTTGCCAAGAGGGTGAGGTTCGGCCATGTTCTATGGCCGAACCCCACTAAGGTGTGTTTTGGTCGATTAAGTGTTTAAATAAATTAACTTAGGGGTTATTGATTAATAAACAAAAGGAGGGACTAAAACCTAGTAAGTGAGGTTCGGCCATGGTGTATGGCCGAACCCCACAAGGTTGTGTGTAAGGACTTGGACATTATTGTATATCAAATGGGACATGGTTTTAATTGATTGATATGTTATAAGGTAACGGGACCTCACAAGGTGTGTATGATCGTGAGCGGTTACCGGACGAAAGCGCAAAGACACGTTAGTGGTCTTTGGTAGGATTCCACCTCTTTGAAACCATGGGTTTAATGTACAATGTTTTTATCTTATTTTGATGAATTATGTTGTAAAAGATATTGTTTCAAAATGTGAGTTTTAATGCTATGTTTATATGATAAAATAACATGTGATTCATTAGCATCTCATGCATGGCATGGGGTGAAGGATATGTAACCGGAGGGACCACACTCCGTCGGGGCGTCTGAAAAACCTATGTGGGATACCTTGATGTGATTTTCTATCAAAAAGAAACCGGAGGGACCACACTTCGTCGGGGCGTCCGAAAGACCTATGTGGGGGTACTTATATGTACTTGTGATGGGTGGGACTCATTGCATTTGACATCATGACATGGCATGGTTTATATGGTTTTTGACATTATGATATTACTATGCATGTTTTGTACTAACCATGTGTTAGCCCTAATTGGAATACCTACTGGGCACGTTGTTCTGACGCCCTACTTCTACCCTAGTGGATGATACAGGAAATCAGGGGAACGATGAAGGCGAAAAGGGCCAAGTATAGGAGCTTGGATGGTTTCAGTTTATATTTCAATTAAGTTACTTATGGACTTGTATTTGAGTAACTAGACTTTGGGCATGTGATAATTTAGAAGATTGGCTATGGTTGGATGTTTATTTTGGATAATTATGTTATGTTAATAATGATTAAAGACTTGACGTACTTTGCTATCTGAAATGGAATAGAACTAGGTTCTATTATAATTCTACAGTTATGATTTTAATTCCGCATGTTTATATTATTATGTGTGAATTGTTTTTTATGGACTTAGTCCATGCACACATAGGGTTGGCAAGTTAAGGGTCGGACTTTAGAAGTTAGGACTTAGCTCGCATCGTGACTTCCCGCTCTTGCTCACTCTATTATTTAAAAAATAAAATATATATATATATATAGACTCTGATTTACGGAAAGCATTAGTGAAAAAGGACGGGGCATTACAGTTGGTATCAGAGTGAACCAGAAAGATTGAATCTTTCGGAGTAAATTAATCCGGCCCCCGTGCATTAATTTACTTCGTTAGACTCAGACGAAACATTCAATCTGAGAACAACAATGAATGATAGCAAAAGAAGTAGAGGCAAAATAATTGGATCATCAAACATAGCAACGTAGGATATACTTCCCCGATATCCTCAAATTGAAAACAAACAATTGATACTTAGGAAGTTTCCCCAAAAATAAAGAAATACAAAGAGTACTGATTTGGCAATCTCCCCGAAGACAAGAAACACAAGATGTTTATTTAGCAATGTTCCCAAACAAGTGACATTATGTGACACATAGGGAAATTCCCCAAAACGAAGATTAGTTTGATTAGAATTGCGGGTGTCATTGATATGTTGTTGTTGTTGTGATACAGATATGTCGAGCAACATAGAGTATACAGAGTTGTGAGGCAAAGGAACACCTAGTTGTCCGATAGATCTGGTTTCTTCTTCCGACGATTCCAGCGTGCCAAACTTCATCAATGAAGTTGTAGTCAGTCAAGACATGGAAGTAGAATCGCCCAAGTACAATGTTGGGGTTGCTCCAGCCATTGAACCTGAAGAGGACGAGGAAGATGTCCCAAACTTAGAAGAATCCGTAGGGAAGATAGGCTTGCCTGAGTATACTCCGGCTACTCCAACTTCGGATGAGTTGACAGATTATATGTGCGAATTATGCAATCAGGAGGGTCACAACTGTACTTATTGCCCCCACCCTATTGAGATTATTTGCCCGATTTGTGGACTTCACGGGTACGGGAAGGAGAGAACTAACTGTCCATACATTGGGGGACCGGGAATAATACCCTGTATGACTTGTGGAGTGTTGGGGCACACGTCGACGAAATGCCCTGACAACTTATTCAATTTTTATGATGATGCAGGGTCATCTATGAAATGTTAGGCTAATGAGTGATAAGAGAGGAAAGGGGAGATTTTGTAAGGGTTGTGGGTACGTTTGAAGGGTTTGTTCTAATCCTACCAACCCTTGTATTTTGATGAAGTTTGAATAATATTCAATAAAGTATGCAAACTTAAGAGTTTATGAGGACTTTGACATTGAGATGCATGTGACGAGGTCACTTGAGTTTATTGAGATGTGGCATGGGTGTGTCCCTCACGTGATATTGATGAGATAAGTATATAGATTCTATGAGTATGGCTTAGAGTAGCTATGAGACTGTGGGAACCTCGATATGAAATACGGAGACCTAGGTCCTGTAGGGTTGCCGTTGAGGAGTGGGTCCCTCACATGCTATGCTCTGGAGGGCGTTCTCACGGCTATTTCGCACACTTGACGTGAGTGGATGCGCAGAGCTAGTTACTCTTTTACCCCATGGGGGTAGTGCTAGCTTCGTTAGGCGCGGTTCGACCTCCTTAGAGCTTGACTGAATCACCTTTGGGGTGAAGGGATGCAGGGCGAGGTAGACTTGATCACGTTGGACGTGGGTCTTCCGCTTAGTAAGTCATAGGTCCTAAGTCTTGCTAGGGGGTGGGATACATTTATGATTTGTTAATGGTGCCATAGTAATGTAGTGATTCATTTAAGTGGTGTTCATACAGATAGAATATCTCAGGGTAGCTTTTGTGCTTTGGATTAATTATGGCCATGAATGGATTATACCCATAGGAGGTTATATTGATGGATGGTTATTAACCATGGATAGATGATGCTCACTGATAGAGTGGTACCAGGCATGGATGCGTATAACCGTGGATGATGATTCCCATGGTGGTTTGGATTGATGCCGGTATTGGTATCGTACGAGTTTTGAACAAAAGGTGTTAGTCACAATGTACAAATGAAGATATGCTAAATTTTGGAGATGTACTTAGTGGAAAAGTTAAGAGTCTAGTGAAACTCGAATGGGAAGTTATGGGCGACTACCGAGTTAGACTGATCACCTGACTCTGTAGGTAGCCGATGGAGTTCCAGGAGAGTGAAGCTAGAAACCTAGTTAAAATGGAATCAGCAAAAGACTTGAGCATAGGCTCGTATTGGTAGGCTACCACACACAGAGAATAGACGAATGACCATTTTGAGCGAGTACGTATGGAAAATATCTTGGTAGTAGGTAAAGTGAAATAGAATATATTGATCTACATAAGATCGCAAATGGGTTCACGAGAAAATGAGATAACATGAGATAGAGTAAATTCTACAGGAATGAAACTCATAGGTTGATATGAGTGACTTTGACGTAATTAAATGGTACTTGACAAGATTGAACAGGAACAGCGGATAGACCCGGAAGTGGAGGAGATATGGGCCAAGATGTCTACTGGTGAAGTCATACCGGAATGGGAGTTACGACCAGGATAGGGTCTGTATTCCGAGAAAGGATAAATGTGCCTAAGAGCTGCAGAAAAGAGTTACTGATTGAGGTACATCACACCAAACTCTCTTTTCTGTAATAGCCCGGAATTTTTAAATTAATGAATATGTGGCTATTATTTGTTTTAATGATGGAAATTGGGAAATTTAATGGAATAGATGGTAAATGGATCAAAATTTGGGCAAAGGCCCAAGTATGGTCCAATGGACCATGGATTGGATTAAATTCATTTAAATGGTCAATGGTGGTCAATTGGGCCAAGGATGGTCAATTGGGCCCAATACCCATTTGGGACCCAATGGGCCAAGGGGATTTAAGCTCTAAGGTAAATGGATAGGAGGGAATTTAATTGGGATGTGAAGAAGAAAGACGGTACCCTTCAGATGTGTGTGGACTACAGGAAATTAAACCAGTTGACTGTCAGGAATAAGTATCCCCTACCCAGGATTGACGATTCGTTTGATCAACTTAGGGGTTCTTCTCACTTCTCCAAAATTGATCAGATGTCCGGGTACCATCAAATCCGGGTTAGGGAGGAGGATATAGAGAAGACAGCTTTCAGGACACGGTATGGTCTATATGAGTATGTAGTTAGGCCATTTGGACTCAGAAATGCACCGGCTGTGTTCATGGACCTGATGAATAGGATATTCCGTCCTTACTTGGATCAGTTTGTGATTGTATTCATTGATGATATTCTGATCTATTCCAAGAGTCAGGAGGAACATGCTGAGCACCTGCGGATAGTCTTGGACACCTTGAGGAAGAACCAGTTGTATGCCAAGCCCGGCAAGTGTGAATTCTGGCTATCTGAGGTCAACTTCTTGGGGCACATGATATCGGAGGAAGGTATAGCCGTGGACCCGACTAAGGTAGCGGCAGTGAGGGAGTGGAAAGCATGGACGAATGTGACTGAGATCCGCAGTTTTCTGGGATTGGCCGGTTATTACAGGAAATTCATCATGGACTTCCCCAAGATTGCAGCTCCACTTACCCGACTCACTCAGAAAGGAGTCAAATTTGAGTGGTCAGATCTGTACAACCGAAGATTTGAGGAGCTAAAGGAGAGGCTTACACCCGCTCCTATTTTGATCTTGCCGGAAAGAGGCAGAAATTAGGAGGTATACTGTGATGCCTTAGTTGAGGGATTGGGGTGTACACTTAGTCAAGGTAATTGTGCGGTGGCGTATGGATCCAGACAGTTGAAAATTCACGAACGGCATTATCCCACACATGATCTGGAGCTAGCAGCAGTGGTCTTCGCTCTCAAAAGCTGGAGACACTACCTTTATGGTGAGAAGTTTGAGGTGTTCTCAGATCACAAGAGCCTGAAGTACTTATTTGATCAGAAGGAACTCAACATGAGAGAGCGCAGATGGATGGAATACCTGGCGGATTATGAGTTCGCACTTCGGTATCATCCGGGCAAGGCGAACAAGGTGGCGGATGCCCTCAGCCGCATGTCACATGCGACAGTAGCCAGCTTGATCAGGAAAGAATGGGAGGTATTGAATACCATTAGAGAGTTTAAACTCTACCTCAATAATCATGGGACCATATATAACCTGATCATACGATCCAACATGGTCTCCGAGATTGAACGGGAGCAACGGACAGATCCAGAGGTGGAGGAGATATGGGCTAAGATGTCTACCGATGATGTTGTACCGGAGTGGGAACTACGACCGAGACAGGGTCTTGTGTTCCGAGGCAGGACATATGTGCCTAAGAGCTGCAGAAGAGAGTTGTTGATTGAAGCACACCAAACCAAGCTCTCTATCCATCCGGGCAGCACCAAGATGTATCATGATCTTAAGAGGCACTATTGGTGGCGTGGACTTAAGAAACATGTGGCAGAGTTTGTTACTCGTTGCCTAACTTGTCAGCAGGTTAAAGCGGAACATTAGAAACCACCGGGTTTACTTGCACCCTTGCCAGTGCCAGAGTGGAAATGGGAGCACATATCCATGGACTTTGTAACAGGGTTGCCAAGGTCATCAAAGGGCAACAATGCAATATGGGTCGTGGTAGACCGGTTGACTAAGTCTGAGCATTTCCTTCCCATCAAGATGACAGATTCATCGGAGACCTTGGGTCGACGGTATATCCGGGATATCATCAGACTACATGGTATTCCCCGGACTATTGTGTCCGACAGGGATGGCCGATTCACCGGCAGAGTATGGCAGGGCATGCAGTTGGCTTTGGGGACCGATATACTGACTAGCACAACATTTCATCCACAGACTGATGGACAGTCAGAGAGGACGATACAAACTCTGGAGGATATTTGAGAGCATGTATGCTAGACTTCAAGGGCGGATGGGAGGATCATTTGCCACTCGTGGAGATCTCTTACAATAACAGTTACCAGGCAAGCCTTCAGATGGCTCCATTTGAGGCCTTGTATGGTAGGCCATGTAGATCACCAGTGTGCTGAACAGAGGCCGGTGAGCCTGCACTGATTGGACCCGAGTTGGTTGCGGAGACTACAGCGCAGATCAAATTGATATGGAAACACTTACTCACTGCGCAGAACTGTCAGAAGAGCTACACCGACAAGAAGAGAAGGTTCCTCGAGTTTGAGGTGGGAGACTTGGTGTTCTTGAAAGTCTTACCACGGAAGGGACACATGAGATTCGGGAAGAAGGGGAAACTGTCGCCTAGATTTGTGTGACCGTTTCCAATCCTGAAGAGGGTGGGGGGTTAGCTTATCAATTGGCGCTCTCTTCACAGTTATCATCTTTACATGATGTATTCTATGTGTCCATGTTGAGGAAGTACAACCCCGATCCTTCACATGTCCTGAGCGTGCAAGACGTCGATGTGCAAAGCGACGTGACGTATGTGGAGAAGCCGATCAGAGTGATCGGGAGAGAACAAAGAGTGTTGCGGAACCGCGTTATTCAATTGGTCAAGGTGGTATGGTAACGGCATGACAATGAGGAGACCAACTGGGAACTTGAATCAGAGATGAGAGCCGCTCATCCGGAGCTCTTTGTATGAGTTGTTTTGAACCTCTACTTCGCTCGAATTTTCAGGACGAAAATTTCAAAAGAGGATTGTATTGTAATAGCCCGGAATTTTTAAATCAATGAATATGTGGCTATTATTTGTTTTAATGATGGAAATTGAGAAATTTAATGGAATAGATAGTAAATGGATCAAAATTTGGGCAAAGGCCCAAGTATGGTCCAATGGACCATGGATTGGATTAAATTCATTTAAATGGTCAATGGTGGTTAATTGGGCCAAGGATGGTCAAATTGGGCCCAATACCCATTTTGGACCCAATGGGCCAAGAGGATTTAAGCTCTAAGGTAAATGGATAGGAGGGAATTAATTGGGCCATGGGCCCAATGGTGATCCAATAAGAGGAATGGATTTAATTAAATTTAAATCACCTAAGTTAGAATTTATTAAATCAAAGTGACATGGCCAAATGGGACCCACCTCCACCTCACCAAATGAGGTGGCGTGTGGACCAAGGATTGGTGGGGCCGGCCACCATGGTTGAATTGGTCAACCATGGGTGGATACATGGAGGGAATTTAAGAGAATGGAATTAGGTTAAGTGGGAATTAATTAACCTAAGTTAATTGTCTAATTAATTAAATAATTAAACTATTCAAAAGGTGGTCAAATGGTCAAAATTGGAAGACCAAACCACCTTATCTCTAAGGTCAAAACCGTTGGCTAGTAGTGGTGTATCCCAACCACCACCACTAAGCATGGGAGCCCATGCTTGGTTGGTGAGAGGAGTTAATGATGGAGGATAACTTAAGTAACCAAAGGGATGAGATGAGTTTTCATCTCATTCTCTCCATCCCACTCTCATTTCACTCTCTCCCTCTCTTGCTCCCTCTCATTGTCGTCCCTCACACCCCAAGGAAAGAAGAAGAAAACTTAGAAGAGAAGAAGAGAAGAAAGGAGATCAAGCTTGGGCCCTCCACCTCAAGACCAAGGAGGCTAGACATTTTTCTTATCCTCTCCTCCTCTCCCTCTCTCAAACCCACTCCATCTTAGCCAACCCAAGCATTGGAGTTTTTCATTGGGTCAAGCAAATCTTGGCCGACCAACAAAGGAGAAGAAGAAGAAAGAAGGCCAAGGAATCCAAGAGGAGAAAGAAAAGTCAGAGGAGCCGTCGGATCTGTAAGTATTTCTAAAACAAGAGGATAGGTTTTTAAGGTTTAAAAATGGGTCCATTTCTTGGATTTAATGTGGCCAAAAATATCATGGGCCTTGGATTTAAAATCCATCTAAAAGATGAAGTAAGAAATGGACAAAATGGGAAGGAGAGATTAAGAAAAATAAATGGAGGTATTAAAGACATTATGTAATAAGCTTTATTTAAATATGGAAGTGTGGATTTTTTAAGGGATCATAGACCATAGGGTTCGGCCATGTAGTATAGCCGAACCCCATGGTAGGTGATTAAATGATTTGAATGAGGTTATAACGAATGGAAGCCATGGAGGATGAATTATGATTTTAAGGTTTTAATGACTAAATGTAGTGATTTTTATAAGAATTTTAAATGAGGAAATTCATGAAGATGTAAATGGGCTTATGGCCTCAAAAGGCATGGATGAAGGTGACCCATGAACCATGGGTTCGGCCATGGTGTATGGCCGAACCCTATGGTGATGTGTTAGGAATCTAATGGGGTTCTTAATGAATGGAAACCATGGAATATGATTTATGATTTTTAAGATTCTAATGATTAATTGTTAGTGATTTTAAAGGGGTTTTTAAATGAGGAAAAACTATGGAGAGGTTTTATGGATGGAATGTTTTTGAAACCTATGGTGGTGTATTGGATGGGGGTAAAAGATGGAAAAACAATGGGGGAATGTTGATAGTTGTAATGGACTCCAATGTAGTTGAGGAGAATGGTTTAAAAGTGTGATTTAAACCCCTTCATGGAAGGACTTATGGTGGACCTAAGTATTGTGATTAGGTCCAAGAAAAAATGGGAAGAGACATCATGAGTTCGGCCATGGTGTAGGGCCGAACCGATGACCCAATTTATGAGCCATTTGATGGGCTAAGTATGGGGTTATGTATGTGTCTTAATTAATGGGATTAGGGTAATTAAGTGGCTGATTTTTTATGATGTTGTGTCATGGCTAATGAGTCATTAAAGGATCCAAGTCTATGGATCAATTATGGGCCTAAGAATGGAGGAATAAAATGAGAACTTAACGACGGAGGAAGAGTAGCAAAATGGTAAATAAGGGCCAAAAGGAAGAACCATGGGTTCGGCCATGGTACATGGCCGAATCCCATGGAGATTAATCATGGACTTAGGTGTTTTAAAGATGACCTTATGTATGGCTAAATAAAGCCTAGGGTGACTACTTTTTAGACTCATGTAATTAAAATAATTAATGGATTAAATGGGACCTACAAACCTAGTTAGTGAGGTTCGGCCATAGTGTATGGCCGAACCCCGCTAAGGTATGATTAATGGATTTAAATGGTTAAAAACATGGGCTGATTATTCGTATGTAATAAGGTATCGGATATCCCAAGCGGTGCGCGTATCGGTGACCGGATTATCGGACGGAAACGTAAGAGGACATTAGTCGATATTCGGTAGGATTCCTATCTTTTTGTAAGCCATGGATTATGTGTTGTGTGATGGTTTCTTGATTTATTTTTGATAATTATATGATTTATCTTATGATGGGTTTTAATGCTATGAATTATATGTTAATGCTATGAATTATATTTTAAGGTTATGCATTATATGTAAAGGCTATGAATTATATATTAAGGCTATTAGTTATATATATTACATAGCATAATGCATTTACATCTCATGCATGGCATGGGCGGGAAAATAAAGAAACCAGAGTCCATGCTCCGTCGGGGCGACCGAGAAGCAAACATGGGGATAGCCTGATGTGCTATAACCGGAGTCCATGCTCCGTCAGGGCGACCGAGAAGCAAACATGGGGATAGCTTGATATGCTATAACCGGAGTCCATGCTCCGTCGGGGCGACCGAGAAGCAAACATGGGGATATCTTGATGAGGTTTTTCCATCAAGGGGGATTTCATATATGATTGGAAAAAGGGACATTGTAGAATGGTAAGGATGATGGGTGGGACTCATGACATAGGCACCCATGGCATGACATTGATTTTATGGTTTTTGTTTGATATTATTCCCTATATGCATTATTATCACTAATCCATGTGTTAGCCCTACTCGGAGTCCTACTAGGCGCGTTGTCTAACGCCCTACTTCCACCTTAGCTGATGACGCAGGAGATGACGGAATCGAAGGACGAGACGGGCGCCAGGCGTAGGAGCTTGGGGAAGCGAGCTACTTAGTTTATTTAAGATTTATTTTTGGAAATGTAATTTGAGCTACCTAGATTACTTGCTAGGGTCCCCGTTTACACACCCGAAAAATCTCTCTCTACACACCCATTTTCGGGTGGAGGTGGCTAATTACCATTTTGCCCCTGCGTTTCCATTCGTTCGAACGAATCCCCATTTCATTTCGCCATTCGTTCGAACTAATGGACACATGTCCATCTAATTTGATTCGTTCGAATGAATCCCCTTTACAAATCCATTCGTTCGAACTAATGAAACGGGTGAACAGTAACGCGGGTTACTGTTCACCCGTCTGATTCATTTGAATGAATCAGGCTAATTCATTTGAATGAATCAGCCTGATTCATTCAAATGAACTGATTCATTCGAATGAATCAGGTTGATTCATTCGAATGAATCAGGTTGATTCATTCGAATGAATCAGTTCATTTGAATCAGAATGATTCATTCGAATGAATAAGTTTATTTTAAAATTTTAAACTTATTTTTTAAGCACTGTGTATTTCCAAAATTTCTCAAATTAAATATCCGGACTAATTACTATAATCTGATAAAAATACTTTAAGACTTCAAGGTCTTTTGACACTCCTAAATATTTAAAACACAGTATTTTACAAATAAGGGTATCCCTAAGGTCTGTCGAAAATACATTTAAGAGTGTCAAAAGACCTTAAAGTCTTAAAGTATATGTATGAGGTTATTGTAATTAGTTCGGATATTTAATTTGAAAATTTTTGAAAATACACGGTGCTTAAAAAATAATGTGCATAGTGTATTAAATAATAAAATCTCCTTTAAAACTTCAAAGTTATTTTTTAAACACTGTGTATTTCCAAAATTTCTCAAATTGAATATCCGGACTATTTATGATAACCTGATAAATATACTTTAAGACTTTAAGGTCTTTTGACACTCCTAAATGTGTTTTCGACAGACCCTAGGGATACCCTTATTTGTAAAATACTGTGTTTTAAATATTTAGGAGTGTCAAAAGACCTTGAAGTCGTAAAGTATTTTTATCAGATTATAGTAATTAGTCCGGATATTCAATTTGAGAAATTTTGGAAATACACAGTGCTTAAAATATAAGTTTAAAATTTTAAAATAAACTGATTCATTCGAATGAATCAGTTCATTTGAATGAATCAGGCTGATTCATTGACGGGTGAACAGTAACCCGCGTTACTGTTCACCCGTTTCAAAGACAGGTGAATAGTAACACGCGTTACTGTTCACCCATTTCATTAGTTCGAACGAATGTATTTGTAAAGGGGATTCGTTCGAACGAATCAAATTAGATGGACATGTGTCCATTAGTTCGAGCGAATGGTGAAATGAACTGGGAATTCGTTCGAATGAATGGAAACGCAGGGGTAAAATGGTAATTAGCCACCTCCACCCGAAAACGGGTGTGTAGAGAGAGATTTTCCGGGTGTGTAAACGGGGACCCTTTTAGTAATTAAATGAATATATCTTTCCTGCTATCTAAAATTTGTAGGATAGTCTCTATTATAGTTCCGCACTTAGTTTAATACTCCTCAAGCTTACTTCTACGTGTGACCCGTTCTTCGTGGACTTAGTTTCCACGCACACGTAGGGTTGGCCAGTTAAGGGTCGGGCTTTAGAAGCTCGGACTTAACTCGTGTCGTGACGTCCCGCGCCCTATGTCACTTTTTATTAAAAAAAAAAAAAAAAGACTCTGATATTGGTGAAAAGGGGCGGGCGTTACATTTTCATCCGGGCAGCATCAAGATGCATCATGACTTGAAGAGACATTACTTGTAACGCCCGACCCTTTTCACCGAAATATCAGAGTCTATTTTTTTTTTTTTAACTAAAAGTGACAAAGGGCGCGGACGTCACGACGCGAGTTAAGTCCGAGCTCCTAAAGCCCGGCCCTTAGCTGGTCAACCCTACGGGTGCGTGGAACGGAGTCCACAGAGAATAGTTCACCCGTAGAAGAAAACTCACGGAAAGTTACATTAAATGCGGAAAAACATTACAGACTATCCTACCAATTTTTCTGACTATCCTACCAATTTTTCTTTCTAGATAGCAAGGAAGATTTCATCATTTATTTACCAAAATGCCATAACATTACACGTCTACCACAAAATCCAAAACATAGTAATAAGTTTAAAATATTACATTTCCGACAAGCTAAACTATTTCAAATTACATTATCCAACATAAACATTAGTAAACTATCTAGCACGCCTTTCCAAGCTCCTCAGCTTGGATTCCGTCCCGTCCTTCTGCTCCGGCATTTCCTGCGTCATCAGCTAGGGTAGAAGTAAGGCGTTAGACAACGCGTCCAGTAGGACTCCGAGTAGGGCTAACACATGGATTAGTGATAACAAAGCGTATAGATAATACATAACGAAAAGCCATAGAATGAATGCCATGCCATGGGTGTCTGTGTTATGAATCCCACCCATCATCCTTACTATCCTGATGCCATATCCCCCTTGATGATAAGGCCTCATCGAGGTGTAACCACAAATACAATATCCCCCTTGATAGAAGAACCATCATCAAGGTATAACAATAAATATAACATCCCCCTTGACGGTAAGGCCTCGTCAAGGTGTAACCACAAATACAATATCCCCCTTGATGGAAGAACCATCATCAAGGTATAACAATAAATACAACATTCCCCTTGATGGAAAAACCATCATCAAGGTATAATAATCCATACATCATCCCTGATGAGTCAAACACATCATAATGTCCCCATGCCTGTTTATCGGTCGCCCCGACGGAGCATGGACTCTGGTTTCACTTCATCCTTCTCATGCCATATCCCTCCCATGTCATGCATGAGATGTAGATGCCATATGCCATGTAATGAATATAATAACCAACCATGGCATTTAAAAATTCCATCAATAAAACATATGACTTGATTATCAAAAGTAGATCAAGCAAAGCCTCAATACACACATCATAGACTTAAAACCCATTTTAAACCAATCATATGCTTACCAGAATAAATCAAGTAAAAACCCCTACATAATACATAATTCAAAACCAATCTTAAAACAAACCATATAATTTCCAAAATAATTTAAAGAAACCATCACTCAATCCATGGCTTACAAAAAGGTTAGAATCCTACCGAATACCGACTAGGGTTCTTTCTTCCGTTTCCGTCCGACAGACCCGGTCGCTGATCACGCACCGCTTGCGATGTCCGATACCTTATTATACATATCAATTAGTCCATGTATTAACCATTTAAGTCCATAAATCACATCTTAGTGGGGTTCGGCCATATACCATGGCCGAACCTCACTAACTAAGTTTTGCAGGTCCCATTTAGTCCATTAAATATTTTAATCATATGGGTCTAAAAACCAGCCACCCTAGGCTTTATTAATCTCTCATAAGGTTGTTACTTAGAGTCCCTAAGTCCATGACCACCTCCCATGGGTTTCTTCATTTTTTGCCAATATTTACGGTTTTGCCACTACCCTGCCATGGTTACTCATTTACTTAATCCATGTACATTATGGTCCATAATTGATCCATAACTTAGACCCAGTAATTGATTCACAAAATGGTTCCATTGATGTCTCATTAACCATGATATGCACATTAATAATTTAGTCCTTAACTTAGCCTAATTTTTCCATTCATTCCAACCACATACACACACCCTTCCTTAGCCAATAAAATAACTTACAATTGAATCATCATTCTTAACCACATCTTGGGTCCCTAATTGATCCATCAACCATACAACAAGACCACTTACCTCAACCATCTAATTAACCTAATTCCATTAATTTTTAAACACATGCACACACCTTAAACCTTAGCCCCAAAGAGGACTCTCAATGAGTCATGGGTTTTTATTAAAACTAGCCCCTTTAATACAACCTAATCCCCATTTTTTTCTTGGGACTTTTTCACCACATTTAGATCCATAATAAGCCCTCCCATGAGGAGGTTTACATCATGCATTTAAATCATCAACTTTGATCATCACTTGATACATTCTTGAGTCCATTAATGACCCCTTTAATCATGACCTATTCCCCATTAATTTAAACACACACATAAGTCCAACTATGAGGGATTTTAACTCACACATTTAAATCATCCTTCCTTAATCATCATTGTAACCCCTTCCATGGTTCCCATTCTTCAAAACCCCTTAAAACTTACAAACCTTTGACCCTTTTTTTTTTTTTTTTTTTAAACCTCCAATTTATTAGTACATTATTCCATACCTTCCATCCTTCCAAACCCATAAAAATTTACAAACACATAACCCTAAAAACTCCATTAAAGATCCTTAATTACCTACATTTTACCATTAAAATCTTAAAACCCTAAATCATCCTCCATGGCTTCCATCATTTATAAACCCTAATAATTCACTTAAACACCTACCATGAGTTCATGGTTCATCATTCATTGGTAACATTTAAGATCATTAGAAACCTTAACCTTCATCCATTAACTTCCACAATTTCACACCAAAAAATCATTACAACACCTCACTATAGGGTTCGACCATTCACCATGGCCGAACCCATGTTTCATTGTCAACCATTTATTCATGTCTTTTAAGACCATATAAACCACTTTACATCTTCATGAATTTCTTCATTCAAGATCCCTAAAAGAAAACATCACTACACTTAATCATTATGAGCCTCAATATCCTTAACCATTCTTCCATGGTTTTAAACCTTAAAATTCCATTAAAATTCCCAAATTTCTTTCTATGTCTTCCATTCTTCACAACCTTACTAAAATCATTCAATCAACCACCATGGTTTTTCGCATAAAAACCCCTTTTTTTAATCTTCCAACATTTAGTCATTAAAAACCTCAAAATCATAAACCATTCTCCATGCTTAATTAATTTAATTTCATAATATCCTTAATCCATTTAATTTGTTCTTAATCTTAATTTATCCATTTTTCCAACCTTCCATTTGATGGATTTGAGATCCAATGCCTATGATTATTTGGCCACCATCAAATTTAACAAGAATGGATCCCAAAACTTAAACCCTAAAAATCCAAATCTCTTGTTTAGGAATTACTTACAATCCGACGCCTCCTCCGACTTTCGTCACTCCTGTCGGCTTCCTTGGCCTCCTTTCTTCTTCCTCTCCTTGTTTAATCGGCTAAGATGCTTGATCAATGGTGACAACCTCCAAACTTGGGTTTGGCCATAGTAGGGTTTGATTTGAGAGAGAGATGGGAGAGGATGGAGATGAGAAAAGAAGATAGTAGACCTTGATGTGGTGGCTTATCCTTGCACTTCCTTCTCTTTTCTTCTCTTCTTCTTCCTTCTTCTCTTCTCCTCTTCCTTTCTTAATTTTCTTCTTCTCTTCTTGGAGTGTGGGACGGTGGTGGAGAGCAAGATGGGAAAAAATGAAATGAGAGTGAAAGAGCATCGATGGACAAAATGGGTAAAAGAGATAAGGTTTATCTCAATTGGGTGGAGTAATTAATTCCTCCCACCAACCCATGAGATCTTTATCTTGCTTTTTGACCCCAACACCTTAGCCAACATTTTTTTTTTGTTTTTGCAATGGGTGATTTTGGTCTTCCATTGACCATTTGACCACCACTTGGATAACTTAACCATTTATTTCCCACCAACCGCACAAGATCTTTATCATGCTTTATGCTTTATGACTCAACCACCATCAAGTCCCAACGTTTTTGGTGTTTGAAGGTAGGATTGTTTTGGTCTCCCCTCTTTTGACCCCTTTGACCATGATTAGATTAGTTTAGTTAATTTAATTAATTTGATTATTAGGCTAAGTTAATTAATTCCCACCTAATTTAATTCCATTAAATTCCCTCTATGAAATCCACCCATGGTTGACCAAGTCAACCATGGTGCCCGGCCCCACCAATTCTTGGTCCACACGCCACCTCACTTGGTGAGGTGGAGGTGGGTCCCAATTGGCCACATCACCTTGGTCTAATTCCATCACCAACTTAGGTGATTTAGCTTTAACTAAGTCCATTCCAACCAATTGGATCCTCATTGGGCCCATGGCCCAATTACATTTATCCATATCCATTTATCTTAGGGCTTACATTATCTTAATCCATTGGGTCCCAAGTGGGTATTGGGCCCCATTTGACCATCCTTGGCCCAATTGGCCATCATCGACCACTTAAATGATTTTAAAATCCAATCCATGGTTTATTGGGCCATACTTGGGCCTTTGTCCAAATTTTGGCCCATTTACCATTTATTCCATTAGATTTCCAATTTCCACCATTAAAACAAACAATAACCACACATATTTTAGTTTACAAATTCCGGGCCATTACATTAATCATTATTGACCAATTAAATGAATTTCATCCAACCCATGGTCCATTGGACCATACTTGGGCCTTTGCCCAAATTTTGATTCACTTAACATTTATTCCATTAAAATTCTCAATTTCCATCATTAAAATAAATAATAACCACAGACATATTGATTCACAAATTCCGGGTCATTACAATACAATCCTCTATTGAAATTTTCATCCCGAAAATTCGAGTGAAGTAGGGGTTCTAATCATCTCATACAAAGAGCTCCGGATGAGCGGCACTCATCTCTGACTCAAGTTCCCAGGTGGTTTCCTCATTGCCACGTCGTTCCCATACCACCTTGACGAATTGACTGGCACGGTTCCGCAGTACCCTTTGTTCGCTCCCGATCATTCTGATTGGCTTCTCCACATACGTCACGTCGCTTTGTACATCGACGTCTTGTACGTTCAACACCTGTGAAGGATCAGGGTTGTACTTCCTCAATATGGACACATGAAACACATCATGTAAAGAGAATAACTGTGGAGGAAGCACTAACTGATAAGTTACTTCCCCCACCCTCTTCAGGATTGGAAACGGTCCCACAAACCTTGGTGACAGTTTCCCTTTTTTCCCGAATCTCATGTGTCCCTTCCGTGGTGAGACTTTTAAAAACACCAAGTCTCCCACCTCAAATTCGAGGAACCTTCTCCTTTTGTCGACGTAACTCGTCTGACTGCTCTGCGCAGTGAGTAGGTGTCTCTGTCCAACACATTGGCGATCTGCACGGCCTACCACATAAGGCCTCAAATGGAGCCATCTGGAGGCTTGCCTGACAACTGTTATTGTAGGAGAACTCCACCAGGAGCAAATGATCCTCCCATCCACCTTTGAAATCCAGTATACATGCTCTCAGCATATCTTCCAATACCCGTATTGTTCTCTCCGACTGTCCATCAGTCTGTGGTTGGAATGCTGTGCTGGTTAACACGTCGGTCCCCATAGTCGACTGCATGCTCTTAGGCACATCCGTCCTGCCTCGGAACACAAGATCCTGTCCCGGTCGTAACGCCTATTCCGATACCACCTCGCCTATAGATATCTTGGTCCAAATCTCCTCCATTTCTGGGTCTATTCGTTGTTCCCGTTCATTTGTGCTAAGTACCTCTTAATTACATCAACATCACTCACATCAATCTATGAGTTTCATTCTTGCAGAAGTTACTCTGCCTCATGCTATCTCTTTCTCTCATGAACCCATTTGCGATCTTATGTAGATTATCCTCTGCTGATTCCATTTCAACTAGGTTTCTAGCTACACTCTCCTGGAACTCTATCGGCTAACTACAGAGTCAGCTAGCTAGACTAACTCGGCAGTCGCCCATAGCTTCCCATTCGAGTTTCACTAGACTCTTATCTTTCCCATCAACTATATCTCCAAAACTTAACACCTCTTCATTTGCACATAAGTCACTATGTGACTAACCCTTTTGTTCATAATTTCCACGACACCAACACCCGACATCAATCTATACCACCATGGGAACCCTCATCCATGGTTAGTAAGCATCCATGAATATAACCCTCCTATGGGTATAATCCATTCATGGGCATACTAATACCTTCATAGAACTATTCTGTCTATCATAAGACTAGCAGGTCTAACATACGACCCATGCGTCGACTACGAAATCAAAAATCTCTATCATAATGCCATAGCCCGGCATCAATCCAAATCACATAAATACTAATTTCCTACCCCTCTGGATTATTCAACACATATTCATAGATTCCTAAAAATAGTGGTCTAAGCTTACTTAGGTTATGTTAAATAATATCCATTCACCACTAAAAATATTCCCAAGTATTACAAATTTCACCAACTACCAATACTCCCCCATTATTTTTCCATCTTTTCACACCCACTAAATTATTAACACATCACTACAGGGTTACACTTTAAGTTCATCAAAGCTACCACCACTCCCCAATATATATATATTTTTTTTGAAACCCTATTTATAATACCTAAACTCCACTTAAAACAATGCACTTTCTCCATCATTTTTTCCCTACTTTTACACCCTTCAAATTTACAACTGCATAACCCTAGGGTTCATCATCCACTGGTGACACTTAAGACCATAAAAATATTAACCTTCATTCATGGATTCCCTCATTTAAAAAAAAAAACCCCTTTTTAAGATTACCATTAATCTTTCATTCAAAACCTTCAAAATCATTACATAATGTCCTTAGTAACCCCTTTATTCTTCTATCATAATACAAGGGTTAGTAGGGTTAAAATAAACCCTTCAAAACAATAAAGTGTACCCCCAACCCTTACAAGATAACCCTCTTTGAATGACCTTCCTTGCTACTCCCCAGCCTAGTCTTCCATAGAAGACCCTCCATCATCCTCAAACACAAAGGAACTATCAGGGCACGACATCGACATGTGACCCAGTACTCCACATGTCAACCAAGGTATTATCCCTGGTCTTCCAATGTAAGGACAGTTAGTCCTTTCTTTCCCATGTCCATGTAGCCCACAAACCAGGCATACCACTTCAAAAGGGTAGGGACAGTATGCGCAGTTGTGCCCAACCTGGTTGCACAACTCGTACCTATAATCGGGTCCCATTTCCCCTACCGACTTTCTTATCATCGAAAAGTCTTCCACATTCTCTTCAGGAAGAGATGATAAATCCCCTTCATCTTCCTCGGGAGGTCCCTCCTAAAAGTCCAGGCTAACTGTTTATGCTAGATGTAGACACCAAATCTATGGGATAGCTAGGGGTTTCCTTACCCCACAGTTCCATATACTCCCCGTCATTTGACATATCTATATCATAAAATACAATAGAATACACAAACACCATCCACAACAGTTTCCAATAAAACCAATCTAGGTTTTGGGGATTTTCCTATATATAACACAACGTATTTTGGGGAAAATTTTCCAAATTAGCACACTCAGTTTTGGGAATAACATCCCTAAGTACCAATGCTTGTTCCATTTGGTGAGAACGGGGAAACTCTACTACGTTCGATAAACCCATTACTGTTCCATCAATTGGGGGAAAGATTTCCAAGTGATTATACCTTATTTTTGGGTAAAAATTCCTAAGTATCAAAGTATCGTGTTCTCACTTTCGGGGAAAATCAACCCTATCCTGCTATGTTTTGATAGATCTCTCCTAGAATGAATCTTTCTTCCCTTGCTATCATTCCTCTTTGTCAAACGTTGTTCTCAAATTGAATACGTCAGTTTGAGTCAATCGAAGTAAATTAACCCGGCCCCCGTGCAGCGGACTCCGAAGAGTCGATCAGTTGGGTTTCTTAGCTGCTAGTGAGACATGCAACCGTCTTAATCTTACTTCGAGAGATTCATTCTTCCAAGTTCGCTCTGATACCAACTGTAACGCCCACCCCTTTTCACCGAAATATCAGAGTCTATTTTTTTTTTACTAAAAGTGACAAAGGGCACGAACGTCACGACGCGAGTTAAGTCCGAGCTTCTAAAGCCCGGTCCTTAACTACCCAACCCTACGGGTGCGTGGAACGGAGTCCACAGAGAATAGTCCACCCGCAGAAGAAAACTCACGGACAGTTACATTAAATGCGGAAAGACATTACAGACTATCCTACCAATTTTTCTTTCAAGATAGCAAAGAAGATTTCATCATTTAATTAACCAAATGCCATAACATTACACGTCTACCACAAAATCCAAAACATAGCAATAAGTTTAAAATATTACATTTCCGACAAGCTAAACTATTTCAAATTAAATTATCCAACATAAACATTAGTAAACTATCTAGCACGCCTTTCCAAGCTCCTCAGCTTGGCTTCCGTCCCGTCCTTCTACTCCGGCATTTCCTGCGTCATCAGCTAGGGTAGAAGTAGGGTGTTAGACAACGCGCCCAGTAGGACTCCGAGTAGGGCTAACACATGGATTAGTGATAACAAAGCATATAGATAATACATAACGAAAAGCCATAGAATGAATGCCATGCCATGGGTGTCTGTGTTATGAATCATACCCATCATTTTTACTATCCCAATGCCATATCCCCTTTGACGGTAAGGCCTCGTCAAGGTGTAACCACAAATACAATATCCCCCTTGATGGAAGAACCATCATCAAGGTATATCAATAAATACAACATTCCCCTTGATGGAAAAACCATCATCAAGGTATAATAATCCATACATCATCCCTGATGAGTCAAACACATCATAATGTCCCCATGCCTGTTTATCGGTCGCCCCGACGGAGCATGGACTCCGGTTTCATTTCATCCTTCTCATGCCATATCCCTCCCATGTCATGCATGAGATGCAGATACCATATGCCATGTAATGAATATAATAACCAACCATGGCATTTAAAAATTCCATCAATAAAACATATGACTTGATTATCAAAAGTAGATCAAGTAAAGCCTCAATACACACATCATAGACTTAAAACCCATTTTAAACCAATGATATGCTTACCAGAATAATCAAGTAAAAACCCCTACATAATACATAACTCAAAACCAATCTTAAAACAAACCATACAATTTCCAAAATAATTTAAAGAAACCATCACTCAATCCATGGCTTACAAAAAGGTTAGAATCCTACCGAATACCAACTAGCATTCTTTCTTCCGTTTCCGTCCGACAGATCCTGTGGCCAATCACGCACCGCTTGCGATGTCCGGTACCTTATTATATATATCAATTAGTCCATGTATTAACCATTTAAGTCCATAAATCACATCTTAGTGGGGTTCGGCCATATACCATGGCCGAACCTCACTAACTAAGTTTTGCGGGTCCCATTTAGTCCATTAAATATTTTAATCATATGGGTCTAAAAACCAGCCACCCTAGGCTTTATTAATCACTCATAAGGTTGTTACTTAGAGTCCCTAAGTCCATGACCACCTCGCATGGGTTTCTTCATTTTGGCCAATATTTACGGTTTTGCCACTACCCTTCCATAGTTACTCATTTACTTAATCCATGTACATTATGGTCCATAATTGATCCATAACTTAGACCCATTAATTGATTCACAACATGGTTCCATTGATGTCTCATTAACCATGATATGCACATTAATAATTTAGTCCTTAACTTAGCCTAATTTTTCCATTCATTCCAACCACATACACACACCCTTCCTTAGCCCATAAAATAACTTACAATTGAATCATCATTCTTAACCACATCTTGGGTCCCTAATTGATCCATCAACCATACAACAAGACCACTTACCTCAACCATCTAATTAACCTAATTTCATTAATTTTTAAACACATGCACACACCTTAAACCTTAGCTCCAAAGAGGACTCTCAATGAGTCATGGGTTTTTATTAAAACTAGCCCCTTTAATGAAACCTAATCCCCATTTTTTTCTTGGGTCTTTTTCACCACATTTAGATCCATAATAAGCCCTCCCATAGGAGGTTTACAGCATGCATTTAAATCATCAACTTTGATCATCACTTGATACATTCTTGAGTCCATTAATGACCCCTTTAATCATGACCTATTCCCCATTAATTTAAACACACACATAAGTCCAACTATGAGGGATTTTAACTCATACATTTAAATCATCCTTCCTTAATCATCATGAAATACATTTTGGTCCATTAGTTTAACCATAACTCCCATTTATTTTTTCATGGTTCCAAAACACTAAATTCATCCAAATCTCCCCCATGGGGTTCGGCCATACACCATGGCCGAACCCATGGTCCATGGTTTTACTTTTAAAAAAACATCATTTCCACCCATTTAAAACTTCAAAATCATTACCCCTTCCATGGTTCCCATTCTTCAAAACCCCTTAAAACTTACAAACCTTTGACCCTTTTTTTTTTTTTTTTTTAAGCCTCCAATTTATTAGTACATTCTTCCATACCTTCCATCCTTCCAAACCCATTTAAATTTACAAACACATAACCCTAAAAACTCCATTAAAGATCCTTAATTACCTACATTTAACCATTAAAATCTTAAAACCCTAAATCATCCTCCATGGCTTCCATCATTTATAAACCCTAATAATTCACTTAAACACCTACCATGAGTTCATGGTTCATCATTATTGATGACATTTAAGATCATTAGAAACCTAACCTTCATCCATTAACTTCCACAATTTCACACCCAAAAATCATTACAACACATCACTATAGGGTTCGGCCATTCACCATGGCCGAACCCATGGTTCATGGTCAACCATTTATTCATGTCTTTTAAGACCATATAAACCACTTTACATCTTCATGAATTTCTTCATTCAAGATCCCTAAAAGAAAACATCACTACACTTAATCATTATGAGCCTCAATATCCTTAACCATTCTTCCATGGTTTTAAACCTTAAAATTCCATTAAAATTCCCAAATTTCTTTCTATGTCTTCCATTCTTCACAACCTTACTAAAATCATTCAATCAACCACCATGGTTTTTCTCATAAAAACCCCTTCTTTTAATCTTCCAACATTTAATCATTAAAAACCTCAAAATCATAAACCATTCTCCATGCTTAATTAATTTAATTTCATAATATCCTTAATCCATTTAATTTGTTCTTAATCTTAATTTATCCATTTTTCCAACCTTCCATTTGATGGATTTGAGATCCAAGGCCTATGATTATTTGGCCCCCATCAAATTTAACAAGAATGGATCCCAAAACTTAAACCCTAAAAATCCAAATCTCTTGTTTAGGAATTACTTACAATCCGATGCCTCCTTCGACTTTCGTCACTCCCGTCGGCTTCCTTTCTTCTTCCTCTCCTTGTTTAATCGGCTAAGATGCTTGATCAATGGTGACAACCTCCAAACTTGGGTTTGGCCATAGTAGGGTTTGATTTGAGAGAGAGATGGGAGAGGATGGAGATGAGAAAAGAAGATAGTAGACCATGATGTAGTGGCTTATCCTTGCACTTCCTTCTCTTTTCTTCTCTTCTTCTTCCTTATTCTCTTCTCCTCTTCCTTTCTTAATTTTCTTCTTCTCTTCTTGGAGTGTGGGACGGTGGTGGAGAGCAAGATGGGAAAAAATGAAATGAGAGTGAAAGAGCATCGATGGACAAAATGGGTAAAAGAGATAAGGTTTATCTCAATTGGGTGGAGTAATTAATTCCTCCCACCAACCCATGAGATCTTTATCTTGCTTTTTGACCCCAACACCTTAGCCAACATTTTTTTTTTATTTTTGCAATGGGTGATTTTGGTCTTCCATTGACCATTTGACCACCACTTGGATAACTTAACCATTTATTTCCCACCAACCACACAAGATCTTTATCATGCTTTATGCTTTATGACTCAACCACCATCAAGTCCCAACGTTTTTGGTGTTTGAAGGTAGGATTGTTTTGGTCTCCCCTCTTTTGACCCCTTTGACCATGATTAGATTAGTTTAGTTAATTTAATTAATTTGATTAGTAGGCTAAGTTAATTAATTCCCACCTAATTTAATTCCATTAAATTCCCTCTATGAAATCCATCCATGGTTGACCAAGTCAACCATGGTGGCCGGCCCCACCAATTCTTGGTCCACACGCCACCTCACTTGGTGAGGTGGAGGTGGGTCCCAATTGGCCACATCACCTTGGTCTAATTCCATCACCAACTTAGGTGATTTAGCTTTAACTAAGTCCATTCCAACCAATTGGATCCTCATTGGGCCCATGGCCCAATTACATTTATCCATACCCATTTTTCTTTGGGCTTACATTATCTTAATCCATTGGGTCCCAAGTGGGTATTGGGCCCCATTTGACCATCCTTGGCCCAATTGGCCATCATCAACCACTTAAATGATTTTAAAATCCAATCCATGGTTTATTGGGCCATACTTGGGCCTTTGTCCAAATTTCGGCCCATTTAACATTTATTCCATTAGATTTCCAATTTCCACCATTAAAACAAATAATAACCACACATATTTTAGTTTACAAATTCCGGGCCATTACATTAATCATTATTGACCAATTAAATGAATTTCATCTAACCCATGGTCCATTGGACCATACTTGGGCCTTTGCCCAAATTTTGATTCACTTAACATTTATTTCATTAAAATTCTCAATTTCCATCATTAAAATAAATAATAACCACAGATATATTGATTCACAAATTCTGAGTCATTACATTACTAGTGGCATGGACTCAAGATGTAATCGCCCGAATTTTTTAAATCAATATATATTGACTATTATTTATGTTAATGGTTGAAATTTAGAATTTTTATGGAATGGACCGTAAATGGATCAAAAATTTGGACAATGGCCAAGTAGTGTCCAGTGGACCAAGGATTGGATTAATTTTTTTTAATTGGGTCAAGGATGGTCAATTGGGTCAAATACCCGCTTGGGACCCAATGGGTCAAGAGGGTTTATGCATTAGGGTAAATGGGTAGGAGGTGGAATTTAATTGGGCCATGGGCCAATGGTGATCCAATTAGATGGAATGGATTGAAGTGATTAAAGATCACCTAAGTTAAATTTAGAATTATCCAAGTGTTATGGTCTAGTGGAGCCCACCTCCACCTCATCAAGTGAGGTGGCGTGTGGACCATGACTTAGGTGGGGCCAACCACCATGGTTGACTTGGTCAACCATGGATAAGTCAAGGGAATTAAGGAGGATCAAAGTAAAATAAGTTGAGTTAAATTAATTTAAATCACCTAGGTTAAATGGGAATAAAACCAAGGTGGCATGATCAAGTGGGACCCACCTCCACTCATCAAGTGAGGTGGTGGGTGGGCTAAGGCATTGGTGGGGCCGGCCACCATGGTTGACTTGGTCAACCATGGGTGGATTCATGGAAAATTTAAACGGAAATAAATGGAATTAAAATTATGGAATTAAATAACCTAACTTAGATATCAAATTAAACAAATGGGTGAGTTAAATGGGTGAGTCAATGAGTGGTTTCATCTTATAGAAACCACCCAAACCACTAAGATAAGACCCACAAAACCGTTGGCCATGAAAGAGTGGTATGGCTAAGACAAGATCCATGAAATGGGGGCCTAGATTGGACATGCATTCACCATTGTGTGGTGGTGGTTCCATCTCATCCCAACCACCACCACTAAGGGACAAGGGGCCTAGGATTAAGGGCATGCAAGGCCATACCCCCCCATTTGGTTCGGTCAATGGACCTCATGGGGAAGACTCCACCTTAATGAGGGTGGAGTCTAACCCAAGCTACCCAAGGCAAGATAGGAAAAGTCTAAGGTTCCATCCCATTTTCCCATCTCATTTCCATCTCTCCATCTCTCACTCCCTCTCCAAACCGTCCTCCCCTCTCTTCCAACACCAAGAAGAAGAAAAGACTTAGAAAAATAAGAGAACATTCCAAGCTTGGCCGACCACCACCCTAAGATCAAGACTTAGAAGATTTTCCATTCTTTCCTCCTTTCCCTCTCTCAAACCTACCTCAATCATTGGCCGAACCAAACCTTGGTGATCTCATCTTGATCAAGCTCACCATTGGCCGAGCATCAAGGAGAAGAAGGAAGGAGAAAGGCTAAGGATCAAGAGGAGCAAGAGACAACCGGAAGAGCCACGGATTGGTAAGTATCTCCAAACAAGCTGTTATGTTTTTAAGGATTAAAATGGAGTCCATTTTCTTGGATCAAATGGTGGCCAAAATATCATGGGCCATGGATTTAAAATCCATCCAAGAAAGGAGATAGGAAATGGACAAACCCTAGTGGGTAAGGTAGGCTATGAATAATGAAACAAATAAAGACATTATGTATGTATATCGATTATGCATGCATGCATGGCAAGAAGCGTTCAAGGATCATGGTTCGACCATTGCATGGCCGAACCCTAACTGTTATGAAGATGTAGAGAAAACCCCATGCATGGCAAGAATATGATGAGTGAACAAGATGTATGGTTTGGCCTTTGCATGGCCAAACCCTAGGGTTTTCTTGTATGAAAACTATCAAATAATAAGAATGGAAATATGATTTTTGGAGGAATGATGTACCATAGGGTTCGGCCATGTGGTATGGTCGAACCCCATGGAAGGGGATGAATTAATTCTTAAGGGATTTAAAGGATAGAAACCATGGAGCAATGGTTAATGATTTTGGGGTTTTGAAGGGTTAAATATTTGTAAATTTTAAAGGAATTTTAATGAGGAAAATCATGGAGGATGTTAATGATTTTTTTTGGCCTCAAAAGTTGTAAATGAGGATGAACCATGAACCATGGGTTCGGCCATGGTGTATGGCCGAACCCTATGGTGATATATTAATGACTTTAATCGGTATAAGATATGGAAAATAATGGGGAATGTTGGTAGCTTCAATGGACTCAAAAGTGTACCTAATGATGATAAAAAATGATGATCAAAATTTATGATGGAATTCCCTCAAGAAGGGACCTTGTGGTGGATCTAAAATGTGGTAAAAGACCCAAGGAAAAGTGAGGAAAAGACATTCATGGGTTCGGCCATGGTGTATGGCCGAACCCATGACCCATTTGTGAGCCATTTTATGGGCTAAGTTAAGGTCTATGCATGTGTTTAAATGAATGAGAATTAGGTTAAATAAATGGCTGATTTTTAATGATTTTATGTCATGGTTAATGAAATAATCATGGATCCATGTTTATGGATCAGTTATGGACCTAAGGATGTAAAAATAAAATGAGAGCTTAGCCATGGAAAGGAGGAGTGGCAAAAATGTAAATAAGGCCAAAAATGAAGAACCATGGGTTCGGCCATGGTGTATGGCCGAACCCCATGGGGGATGTTTGTAGACTTAGGAGCTTGTAATAATGATCTTATTTGCTGATTAATGAAGCATAGGGTTGCTGGTTTTTAGACTCATATGACTAAAATGGTCAATGGATTAAAATGGGACCCGAAATCAAGTAGGTGAGGTTCGGCCATGGTGTATGGCCGAACCCCACTAAGGTATGAATAATGGACTTAGGCATGGTTGAAACATGGATTAATTGTAACGCCCCACCCCTTTTCACTAAAATCAGAGTCTATTTTTTTTTTTAAATAAAGAGTGACAAAGGCGCGAGACGTCACGACGCGAGTTAAGTCCGAGCTTCTAAAGCTTGGCCCTTAACTGGCCAACCTACGTGTGCGTGGAACTAAGTCCACGAGAACGGTTCACACGTAGAAAGTAAGCTTACGGAAATATCACTTAAAGCGGAATTATAGTAGAGTCTATCCTACCAATTTAATAGATAGCAAGGAAGTATGTCACTTAAATTACTAGAATATCTCAAATTCATAATGTCTAAAATAAAATCCAAACCATAGCAAGTAATCTAAATTATTACAGTCCGACGAGCTAAGTTACTCAAATTACATTCCAAAATAAATTTAAGTAAATCATCTAGCCCGATTTCCCAAGCTCCTACGCTTGGCTTCCGTCTCGTCCTTCGTTTCTGCCATCCCCTGCATCATCAGCTAAGGTTGAAGTAGGGCGTTAGACAATGCGCCCAGTAGGACTCCGAGTAGGGCCAACACATGGATTAATGATAACAAAACACATAGATAATATTATATCAAAACCATACAATTAGGTGCAATGTCATGCAATGGGTGTCCTATGTCATGAATCCCACCCATCAAGCTCATCATCATTGTACAATGTCCCTGTTTCAACCATACATAATGTTCCCCTTGATGGAAAAGCTTCATCAAGATAAAATCACACAAAGTATCCCCCTTGATGGCAAAGCCTCCTCAAGGTATAATAATAATTACGAATATCCCCCTTGATGGAAAAACCATCATCAAGGTCAAATCACACAAAGTATCCCCCTTGATGGCAAAGCCTCCTCAAGGTATAATAATAAATACGAATATCCTCCTTGATGGAAAAACCATCATCAAGGTATAATAAACACATAGTAACATTCCTGATGGATAAAGCACATCAAAATATCCCCATGTTTGTTTATCGGACGCCCCGACGGAGCATGGACTTCGGTTTCATTTCATCCTTCCCATGCCATATCCCTCCCATGTCATGCATGAGATGTAGATGCCATATGCCATGTAATATATATAAATCATAGTCATAAAACCCATCTTAAAACAATCACATGATTACCAAAATAAATCAAAGGAAAAACCATCACATAACACATAATCCATGGCTTACAAAAAGGTAGGAATCCTACCAAATGCCAATTAGCGTCCCTTTACGTTTCCGTTCACGAATCCGGTCACCCAAACGCGCACCGCTTGCGATGTCCGATACCTTATTACATATCAATAATCAGCCCATGTTTTATCCATGATTAAGTCCCTAATACATGCCTTAGTGGGGTTCGGCCATATACCATGGCCGAACCTCACTATCTAGGTTTGTGGGTCCCATCTTAACCCATTCAATATTCCAATTAGTGAGTCTAAAAATCAGCAACCTTAGACTCCATAAATCAGCAATTAAGAGTATTACTTAGAGCCCTTAAGTCCACAAATATCCCCCATGGGGTTCGGCCATACACATGGCCGAACCCATGGTTCTTCATTTTGGCCAATATTTACAATTTTGCCACTACCTCTTCCATGGTTAATCATTCACTTAACCATGTACATGTTTTTGTCCATAATTGATCCATGCACTTAGATCCATTAATGACCCATCAGCCATGTTACAAGATTATTAAAAATCAGCCCTTAACTTAGCCTAATCTCCATTCATCTAAATACATGCATAATTCCAAATTTAGCCCATAAAATGACCTACAAGTGGGTTTAAAATCCAGCAACCTATGCTTCATTTAACCATACATAAGGTTATTTTTAAACACACCTAAGTCCATGATCATCCTCCATGGGGTTCGGCCATGTACCATGGCCGAACCCATGGTTCTTGATTTTGGCCTATATTTACCATTTTGCCACTCTTCTTCCATGGTTAAGTTCTCATTTTATTTTCCATCCTTAGACTCATAACTGATCCATAAAACTTGGATCCACTAATGATCCATCCACCATGACATGAAAACATTAAAAACAGCCATTAACTTAATCAAATCCCCAATCATCTAGACACATGCATGGACTTAACCTTAGCCCACAAAATGGCTCTCAAATGAGTCATGGGTTCGGCCATACACCATGGCCGAACCCATGATGTCTTCTCCTCATTTTCCTTGGGTCTATTTCACCACATTTAGATCCATAATAAGTCCTCCCATGAGGAGGTTTTCATCATGTATTTAAATAATTACTTTTTGTCAATATTAACTACACTTAAGGTCCATTAATTCCACTAACCTTTTCTCATTATCTCTATGATCCAAGTACACTTAAATCCACCAAAATCTCTCCATGGGGTTCAGCCATACACCATAGCTAAACCCATGGTCCATGGTTTTATTTTAAAACATTATTTCCACCCCCTTAAAACCTTATTTATAATACTTAAACTCCACTTAAAAACAATGAACCTTCTCCATCATTTTCCATCTTTTCATATCCATTAAAATTATTCATACATCACCATAGGGTTCGGCCATACACCATGGCCGAACCCATGCTTCATGGCTCACCTTCATCCACCACTTTTGAGGCCATTAAAAATCACTTACATCTCCCATGATTTTCTCATTTAAAACCCCTTTAAAATTTACAATCATTTGACCTTTTTAAGCCTCCAAATTATTAATATATTACTCCATAGTTCCCATCCTTTAAAACCCATTTAAGACCATCATTACATCACCATAGGGTTCAGCCATACACCATGGCCGAACCCATGGTTCATGGTTCATCCCCATCTATGCCTTTTGAGGCCATGACAACCATTTACATTTCTCCAAAAATTCCTTAACATTTAACCCTTTTAACCTCAAAAATCATAAATCATTCTTCCATGGTTTTAAATCCTTTAAATACCCTATTAAAATTCTTAATCATCTACCATGGGGTTCGGCCATACTACATGGCTGAACCCTATGGCCTATGATTCCTTCAAAATCACACTTCCATGCTTAATTAAATCTTAATACATAGTGTCCTTAATATGCATTTATTTTTCTTAATCTATCTCTCCCATTTTATCCATTTCTCTTCTTTTCCTTAGATGGATTTTAGATCCATGGCCCATGATATTTTGGCCACCATCCAATCCAAGAAAAAATGGATTTCATGATCTCTTTTTAATCTTTAAAAATGTAACCTCTTGTTTAAGAGATACTTACAATTCCGACGGCTCCTCCGACTTCTTTTTTTTCTCCTTTGATTTCCTTAGTCTTTCTTCTTCTTCTTCTCTTTGATGTTCTGCCACTAGGTGTGTTTGATTAAGATGAAAACATCAAGGTTGGGTTCGGCCAACATGGAGTGGGTTTGAGAGAGGGGAGGGAGGAGAGGATGAGAAAAATGTCCAAGTCTCCTTGGTCTTGAGGTGTGGTCGGCCAAGTCTAACTCTTTCCTTCTTTTTCTTCTAAGTTTCTTCTTCTTTTCTTCTTAAGTGGATCGGCAATGAGAGGGAGGGGAAGAGGGAGAGAGTGAGATGAGAGTGGGCTTGAGAGATGAGATGAAAACCATCTCATCCCCATTGGTTTGCTTGGGCCACACACTTCCATCATTCCTCCCCACCAACCAGGCATGGCTTACATGTCCTTGGGTGGTGGTGGTTGAGATAAAACCACCATTAGCCAACGGTTTTCTGTGTTTGAAATGGGTGGTTTGGTCTTCCCATTTTGACCATTTGACCACATCATGGAGAGGTATGGGTCAACATGCTTTGGGTGGTGGTGGTTGAGATGAAACCACTACCCTAAGTCCATGGTTTTATTTGTATTTCTTTGGAGTGGTTTGGGTGAGATAAAACCACCACTTGACTTATTCCTTTTGACTCCCCAATGACCCATTTGACTAACTTAATTAATTAATTAATTGGATCCTTAACTTAGCTTAATTAATTCCCATTAAATTTAATTCCATTAAATTTCCTCCATGAAATCCACCCATGGTTGACCAAGTCAACCATGGTGGCCGGCCCCACCAACTCCTAGCCTACCCGCCACCTCACTTGGTGAGGTGGAGGTGGGCCCCATTCGGCCATGTCACTTAGGGCAAATTAATATTAACTTAGATGATTTAAAATAATTTAATCAACTTAATCCACTTTAATCCTCCTTAATTCCCCTTGACTTATCCATGGTTGACCAAGTCAACCATGATGGTCGGCCCCACCTTTTCCTTGGTCCACACGCCACCTCACTTGATGAGGTGGAGGTGGGCCCCATTCGGCCATGTCACCTTGATCATTTCATCATTAACTTAGGTGGTTTAATTTCCAATTCAATCCATTCCTCTTATTGGATCACCATTGGGCCCATGGCCCAATTAAATTCCCTCCTATCCATTTATCTTAGAGCTTAAATCCTCTTGGCCCATTGGGTCCCAAATGGGTATTGGGCCCAATTTGACCATCCTTGGCCCAATTAACTATCATTGACCATTTGAATGAATTTCATCCAACCCATGGTCCATTGGACCATATTTGGGCCTTTGCCCATATTTTGATCCACTTAACATTTATTCCATCAAATTTCCCAATTTCTAACATTAAAATAAATAATAGCCACATATATATTGATTTAAAAATTCCGGGCTATTACATTAATTTGATGATGTGTAATAAGGTATCGGGACATTGCAAGCGGTGCGCGATTGGTGACCAAATTCTTGGACGAAAACGCAAAGGAACACTAGATGGTATTTGGTAGGATTCCTACCTTATTGTAAGCCATGGATTATGTGTATATGAATGTTTTAGTTGATTTATTTTGGTCATCAAATGACATGTTTTAAGATGGGATTTAATGCTATGGTTCGTAATATTATTATATGGCATATTGCACTTACATCTCATGCATAGCATGGGAGGGATGAAGTGAAACCGGAGTCCATGCTCCGTCGGGGCTACCGATAAACATACATGGGGATACTATGTGTATGATTATCTTGATGAGGCTATCCAAACAAGAACGTTACTATGTGTTTATGATTATCTTGATGAGGCTATCCAAACAAGAAGGTTACTATGTGTTTATGATTATCTTGATGAGGCTATCCAAATAAGAAGGTTACTATGTGTTTATGATTATCTTGATGAGGCTATCCAAATAAGAAGGTTACTATGTGTTTATGATTATCTTGATGAGGCTATCCAAACAAGAAGGTTGCTATGTGTTTACGATTATCTTGATGAGGCTATTCAAACAAGAAGGTTACTATGTGTTTATAATTATCTTGATGAGGCTTTTTGACCAAGAGGGACATTGTATGATGGTGATATGGATGATGGGCGGGACTCATGGCATATGACACCCATTGCAAGGCATTGTATTTAATTGCATGGTTTTGATATACTATTACCTATGTGTTTTGTTATCACTAATCCATGTGTTGGCCCTACTCGGAGTGCCTACTGGGCACGTTGTCTAACACCCTACTTCCACCTTAGATGATGATGCAGGAAATGGAGGAAATGAAGGAAGTGACCGGAGCCAAGCGTAGGAGCTTGGAGGAACGAGCCAGTTTAGTTACTTAAGTTTATTTTGAAATGTAATTTGAGTAACACAGCTCGTTGGACTATAATATTTTTAGATTACTTGCTATGGGTTGGACTTTATGTTGGACATTATAATTTTGAGGTGTTATTATTAATTATGTGATGTAACTTCCTTGCTATCTAAAATTGGTAGGATAGACTCTATTATAATTCCGCATTTGGTTAAATATTCCGTAAGCTTACTTTCTACATGTGAACCATTCTTCGTGGACTTAGTTCCACGCACACGTAGGGTTGGCCAGTTAAGGGCCGGGCTGTGGAAGCTCGGACTTAATTAGCATCGTGACATCCCACGCTCTTTGTCACTCTTTAATTCAAAAAAAATAAAAATATACTCTGATTTTCGGCTGTGGCAGAATTTGTGGCTCATTGCTTAACGTGTCAGCAGGTTAAAATGGAACATCAGAAGCCACCAGGGTTACTCAAACCCTTACCAGTGCCGGAATGGAAATGGGAGCACATCTCCATGGATTTTGTAATAGGTTGCCAAGGTCTTCAAACGGCAACGATACGATATGGGTCGTGGTAGACCGACTAACCTAGCTACACATTTCATTCCTATTAAGATGACAAACTCATTTGAGACTTTGGGTCGACAGTATATCAAGGATATCATCATATTGCATGGTATTCCATGGATTATTGTGTCCGACAGAGAAGGTCGATTCACCGGCAGAGTATGGCCGAGTATGCAGTCGACCATGGGAACAGATCTACTGACTAGCACAGCATGTGATACCCTGAAATTTCAAAAATATCAATTTACATGAATTTATTCATATTTACGGAATTGCCATTGTGATTTATTTGATATGAATTTAAATGGGTAAGGTGTTGGGCCAATGGTCCAATCAAGACCCCAAAGGATGGTAGTTTTGTTTACAAGACAAATAAATGGATGAGATTTACTCAAACGGGTCAAGATTTGTAATTGGGTCAAATTTTGTTAAATGGGTCAAAATGGTCAAATAGGACCCAATGGGCCGTTGAGGATATGGTTGACCTGAGATGAGCTCAAGTTTAATTGGTTTAAGTTTAATTAATGTTTGAATGGGATTGAGATAAATTAAATGATGGAGATTAGTTGAGTTGAATTTATGGGTTGAGTTGCATTAAAATGAATGAGTTGAGTTGGGGAGTTAAATAAATGAGTTGGATGGAATGTGTATTTCAAATAAGTGAGGTGTGTGAATGAGAAGGTAGTGTTTTAAATTCCAATTGATAAACTAAGAAACGTTGGCTGCATGGGAGGCTTTACATGCATGTAACTCCTAAGATAGAGATGAATGGTAATGGCATTATATGGGAGTTACATAAGTGAGAAATGCATCTCAACTTCAAGTGTAAAGCACGTTGGAGTTGCATGGGATTGTTATCCCATGCATGTAACTTCTACAAAAGAGATGAATGAATGGCAATTTGGGAGTTACAAATGGGGAGGAATTATGTTTTAAATTTAAAACATATCACAACGTTGGGTGCATGGGGGTTTACCTCATGCATAAAACTCCAAGGATGGAGATAAATGGAATTACCGTTTCATGGAGTTACATATTGGAGAGGTGGTGGTTAACTTAAGCCAAACAATGGCCACATGTTGGAATACATGGGAGTGGTATTATTTGCATGTAACTCCAAGGATGGAGAGTGAATGGAGTTGTTGTTATGTGGAGTTTCAAAAGGGGTTTTTGACATTTTAAATTCAAAATACAAGACTACACGTTGGAGGAGGGTGAAAGGTTTCATCTCAAATATGAAACCCCATGTGAGATGATAATGAGAGGAGGAGGAAAAGGGGAGGTTACACCAATGAATCCATGAGTGACGTTGGATACTTAGGGAGTTTCATTTCATAGCTGAAACCCCCAACTAAGCATAAAGGGCTTGGGTTAATGTGGGTGTTACATGTGAGGTTAACCTTGGGCTGGTTTTGATTAAACAAAGAGTTCTCATTTCACTCTCTCTATCTCTCTCTTTGCCGTCTTCTACATTCCAAGATCAAGAACAGTAGCTGGTTGCTCATTTCAATCAGTCCTTGGGTGATCCTCTCATCAAGAAAAAATCAACAAAAGAGTTTGGCACCAAGGTTTAAGATCAAATATCTATCTCTCTCTCCCTCTCAAATTCATATCACCTGGCTGAAGTATTCCAAGGAGGTTGCAGCAAGGTTTGTCTCAGCCAAAAGAACAAGAAGAAAGAAGGAGAGGCTAGGGAAGTAAAGGACCAAGGAAGGAGTCAAAGAACCGAAGGAGTCGCGGTGTGGTAAGTGCACTATGAACCAAGTCAAATAAGTTGGTCAAGGAAGTGTGATCTGGCCATTGTATGGCCAGATCCATCAATGGTTTAGACCTAGGATTATGATGTTTAAAAATGGTAAAATATGGACCATAGGGTTCGGCCCCATTGGATGGCCGAAGCCCATGGAAAAACTTGGTGATTTTAATGGTGTTTGAGGGATAAAGTCCATATTGGGTAATGAAGATTTTTAAAGGATTTTAAGTGAAGATAGCTTACTGTTTTTTGAGTAGCTATGGCTTGGCTGAAACATATTATCGTTATGGCTAATTTATGGATTAAAACCATGGACAAATGTTGGAAGGATAACACCAAGAGAACCATAGGGTTTGGCCATATGTATGGCCGAACCCCATGGATTGTTTTATGGATTATGTTAATGTATGATATATGTTTATGATTTCGAAATTACATATCTCAATTATGGACTTAGTACTAAGGAGATTAAACATGAAAGAGGATGGAACTTGGGATTAAAATCTCTAGGGTGAGGTTCGGCCATGTGTGGGGCCGAACCCCACCAATTGTCAATTGATGGACTTGATGATCAATTTGTGATAAAATTAAGCAAATGAGATACATGTATGAGGGACTTAAAGAACCGAATAAAGATGGTGAGGTTCGGCCATGTTATGGCCGAGCCCCACTAAGGTGGTTTGGTATTGGACTTTGAATTTTAAGGAAAATTAAGCAAAGGGTAGTATGGTGGCATTATTGTAAATAATGATGAAAAGTTCAAAGATGAAATGATCAAAGGAATGGACGTATGGGCCAAAACCAAAGTGGTAAGGTTCGGCCATGATGTATGACCGAACCCTACCAAGGTTCATTTGGAGGTTTGGTTTAATTGTATGGTTGTAGTTAAATAAAAGAGAGACCAAATTGTAAATGGGTGAGGTTCGGCCATGGGGTATGGCCGAACCCCACAAAGTGGATTTTTGGGACTTAGATTAAGTTGGAATCTTATGGTTAAAAGCTTGACTTGCTGTTATATAAATAGGACCATGGGATTTGCTTGAACGGTGTACAAGTTATAAACGGGAGACGGTTCAAGAGAAGGGTCAAACTAAGTGATCATTGTGTAGGTTTCCTACCTTTATTGTATCCACATTTCTATTTGCTGTTTTATGTTGATTTTGATAAGTTATATGAATGTAAAGTTATGTTTCTAAATGGCATGTTTGCATAGACATCTCATGCATGGCATGGGATGACGGTGTTGTAACCGGAGGCCACACTCCGTCGGAGCGTCCGAAAGACCACTGTGGGGTACCTTGATGATGAGAATCTCATCAAGAGGAATCCGGAGGCCACACTCCGTCGGGGCGTCCGAAAGACCACTGTGGGGTACCTTGACGATGAGAATCCTTTCAAGAGGAAGCTATGTATATTTGTGATGGGTGGGACTCATTACATGTGCATTACATACATAGCATTGTTTTTATGAGATTTTGATGAACATGTATTATTATATTATTTGCATGTTTGGATACTAACCTTGTGGTAGCCCTAATCGGAAACACTACTGGGTGCGTTGATCTAACGCCCTATTTCTATCCTTAGTGGATGACACAGGAAAGGGGAAGAACGAGGATCGAGAAGAAAACCAAGCATAGGAGCTTGGGGATTTTGAATGGATTTGAATGGACTTTGAATGGACTGTTTATGGACTTCTTATTTAAGTTATTTGGACAATGTAATTTGATAATTAGTTGTGTTGGCATGTAATAATGTAGTTAAGTAGTTACAATGGTTTGGAATGAATGGTAGACAAAGGTTATTTAGTAATATTGGAGAATATGATCATGTATTTGCTATCTTAAGATATAAAATGGAGTAGTCTTAGGATCTATTATAACCCGCAGTTAGATTAAGACTAAGTAAATTCCGCAAGTTCATTGTACCATGTGTGGATCGATTCTTATGGACTTAATCCATACGCACATGGGCTTGGCCATGTAAGGGTTGGATTTTAGAAGTCCGAACTTAGCTCGAGTCGTGACATCCCGCCCCGATCACTTGAGTATTATTATATTTAAAAAAATAAACTCTAATATTTATGGTGAAAAGGGCGGGGTGTTACACAGCATTCCATCCACATACTGATGGGCAGTCTAAAAGGACAATACAAATATTGGAGGATATGCTGAGAGCATGTATGCTAGATTTCAAGGGTGGATGGGAGGATCACTTGCCGTTGGTAAAATTCTCATACAACAACAGTTACCAGGCAAGCCTCCAGATGGCTCAATTTGAGGCATTATATGGTAGACCATGTAGATCACCTGTGTGCTGGACAGAGGCCGGTGAGCGTGCACTGATTGGACCTGAGTTGGTTGCAGGGACTACTGTAATACCCTAGACTTTTCAATATATCAATATTTACGAAAATGCCATTGGAGTTATAAATTGAAGGGTTGTGATCATAGATGAGAAAAATGGTGGGACCCGTTGCTCAAGTAAGCCTCAATGCACTTGTGTAAGGTTTAAAATAAGTTAAATGGGTAAGGTACATTTATTTGGGTCAAAGAGGTTTAATGGGTCAAAGGACCCAAATGGGACCCAATGGGTCGTGAATGACATGATTAATCATGGAGTGAGCTCCAAGATTAATTGGTTTAAGTTTCATTAAATATTTGAGTTGGTTTGAATTGAAATAAATAATGGAGTTTAGTTGAGTTGAATTTATGAGTTGAGTTGCATTAAATTGATGAGTTAAATGGGTTGAGTTGAGAAAGGTAGATTAATTGTAAATGAGTGAAGTATGTGAATGAAAGTGGAGTATCTTAATTCCATTTTTAAAACAATGAAAAATGTTGGCTGCATGGTTATCCTATGCATGTAACTCCTAAGATAGAGATGAATGATATTGGCGTTGCATGGGAGTTACATATGTGAGAAATGTATTTCAAATTCAAGTCTATATGCATGTTGGATTGGCATGAGGGTTTATTCCATGCTTGGGTCTTCAAAGGGACAGGCAATGGATGGTTGGGTGGTCCAAAGTTTAAAGATCAAAACCGTTGGGTTCAAGGAGATGAAACTCCCATTTGGGCAATTGAAGATGAGTGGCGGTTACACAAGGTTAACCAAAGGGCTAGCCGTTGGAGCCTATGAGAGTTTCATTTCAAAATGAAACTCTCACATGCAATGGTAATGAAAGATGGATAATGTAAGGAATGCATACAGCAAGATGGTCTTGGAAAGCCGTTGGACACCTTGGGAGTTTCATCTCAAGGATGAAACCCCAAGGGAAGTATTAAACAAATGGGAGTTACAAAGTGTGTTCACATTTGGAGAGGAGATGGAGAAGGGTGTATCTAGGCAGCCAAGACCAAAACCGTTGGAGGGTTTCATCTCAAGGATGAAACCCCCAAATGAAATGAGTTATGGAAGTAAATGGGAGGGGAGTTACAAGTGGTGCCTTAGGCTGAATTTCATTAGCCAAAGGAGCTTCATTTTTACCCTCTCTCTCTCTCTCTCTCTCCTTTGGACGGTTTTCGTCTCACAAGACAAAGATTGTTGGCTGATTGTATCTCATACCAATCAGTCCTTGGTTGATCCTTTCATCAAGACAAAAATCAACAAAGGAGTTTGGCTTCAAGGTTTAAGACCAAATTTCTATCTCTCTCTCTCTCTCTCTCTCTCTCTCTCTCTCTCTCTCTCTCTCTCTCAAATCTATACCTTGGTTGAAGTATTCCAAGGAGGTTGCAGCAAGGTTAGTCTCGGCCAAAAGAACAAGAAGAAAGAATGAGAGGCCAGGGAAGTAAAGGACCAAGGAAGGAGTCAAAGAACCGAAGGAGTCGCAACATTGGTAAGTGCATCATAACCTTTGTTGAATAAAATGGATTAAGGATTATGATCTGGCCATTACATGGCCGAATTTACCAAAGGTTTAGATCAAGGATTATGCTGTCTAAAAATGGCAAAACATGGACCATAGGGTTCGGCCACTTGGGATGGCCGAACCCCATGAAAAGATTTGGTAATTTCTATGGTTTTTGATAGATAAAAACCATACCATGTTGAAGGTTTAAAGGGCTTTTTAAATGGAGATAAGTTTACTGTTTTGGAGCGGCTATGGCATGGCTGAATCATGTTGACGCTATGGCTAAGTTGCTGATCAAAACCTTGGACAAATATTGGAGGGTTTAAATCAAGGAAAACCATAGGGTTCAGCTAAGTGTATGGCCGAACCCCATGGACTGTTTTGATGGATAATCGGATTAAGTTTATGATGGAAATTATGTAATAATTATATGCTTTGATTTAAGAATTATATATGTTAATCTATGGACTTAGTATAGGTAAATAATCAGCCATCATGGATGATGGAAAGAGGAACAAAAAACCAGTTTGGTGAGGTTCGGCCATGAAGGATGGCCGAACCCCACTAATGGTCAATGGTGGCCTTAGTGTATAACTATCAATGTGATTGAAGATGTATGTAAGAATGATTTAAAAGCACCAAATTAAGATGGTGAGGTTCAGCCATGTTGTATGGCCGAACATCACCAAGGTGGATAAGTTATGGTTATTGGTGTTTAAGGAAAATTAAACAAAAGGTTAGTCTAAATGGCATAATGGTAATTATGGATGAAATGATCAAAGATGAAATGATCATAGGATTGGATATATGGGCCAAAACCAAAGTGGTAAGGTTCGGCCATGTTGTATGGCCGAACCCTACCAAGGTTCATTTGGAGGATTTGATTATTTGGATGCTTTTGGGTTTAAAAAAAAGAGACCAAAGTTTTAGTGGGTGAGGTTCGGCCATGGAGTATGGCCGAACCCCACAAAGTGGTTTTTGGAACTTAGGTTTAGTTGGCAATTAAATAGATTTATGTTTAACTTGCTGTTATGTAAATAAGGTATTGGGATTGCTAGAACAGTGTACAAGTCGTGAACGGGAGACGGTTCAAAAGAAGGGTCAAATTAAGTAAATATTGTGTAGGTTTCCTACCTTTTTGAACCACACTTTTATATGATGTTTTATCATAGTTTTGATGAATTATGTGTCAAGTTATTATGTTTCAAAATGGTTTTGTATGATAAGATGTATTTACAAATGGCATGAACACATTGGCATCTCATGCATGGCATGGGGTGGTAATTATGGAAACTGGAGGCCACACTCAGTCGGGGTGTCCGAAAGACCACTGTGGGGTACCTTGATGATGAGAATCCCATCAAGAGGAATCCGGAGGCCACACTCCGTCGGGGCGTCCGAAAGACCACTGTGGGGTAAATTGACGATGAGAATCCCATCAAGAGGAAGCTATGTATATTTGTGATGGGTGGGACTCTTACATGAGCATAACATACATAGCATTGTTTTTATGAGATTTTGATGAACATGTATTATTATATTATTTGCATGTTTTGTTACTAACGTTGTGGTAGCCCTAATCGGATGACCTACTGGTCGCGTTGATCTAACGCCCTATCTCTATCCTTAGTGGATGACACAGGAAAGGGGAAGAATGAGGATCTTGAAGGCAACCAAGCATAGGAGCTTGGACTTTTAATGGACTTTTATTGGATTGATTTATGGCCCTTTTATTTGGACAATGTAATTTGATAGTTAGACGTTATTGACATGTAATAATGTAGTTAACTATGGTTTGGATGGTTTGGTATGAATGTTTAGTTTAAGGCTATGCTAGTAATTTTGGAGATAATGTTTATATGATTTGCTATCTAAAGATGTAAAATGGAGTAGTCTTAGGATCTATTATAATCCGCAGTTAGACTAAGATTATGTTTATTCCGCAAGTCTTATTGGTACCATGTGTGGATCAGTTCTTATGGACTTAGTTCATACGCACATGGGCTTGGCCAGTTAAGGGTCGGACTTTAGAGGTCCGAACTTAACTCGCGTCGTGACATCCCACCCCGATCACTTGTTATTATTATGTTAAGAAAAAAAATAAACTCTTATTTTTAAGCGTGAAAAGGGCGAGCTGTTACAGATACAACGCAGATACAGTTGATATGGCAGCATCTATTGACTACGCAAAGTCGTCAGAAGAGCTATGCTGACAAGAGGAGGAGGTTCCTTGAATTTGAAGTGGGGGACATGGTGTTCTTGAAAGTCTAGTCACGAAAGGGACACATGAGATTTGGAAAGAAGGGGAAATTGTCACCAAGATATGTGGGACCATTTTCAATAATAAGAAGGATGGGGGACGTGGCTTATCAATTGGCACTCCCTTCACAGTTGGCATCTTTGCACGATGTGTTCCATATATCGATGTTGAGGAAATACAATCCTGATCCCTCTCATGTACTGAACATACAAGACATAGAGGTCCAAAGCGACGTGACATACGTCGAAAAACCTTTCCGAGTTGTGGACACAGAACAAAGGGTATTACGGAACTGAGCGATCCAGTTTGTCAAGGTGGTTTCGGATCGACATGGCATTGAGGAAGCCACTTGGGAACTCGAGTCAGAAATGAGGACAGCTCATCCTGAGCTATTTATGTAAATGTTTGAAACCCTGCTTCACTCGATTTTCGGGACGAAAATTTTAAAAAGAGGGTTGTACTGTAACACCCCGGATTTTCAAGTTATTAATATATATGAAAATTACCCATTTAATTTGTGAATTATTAGATATGCACCTTATGTAATGGCCCGGAATTTGTAAATCAATATATATGTGTTATTATTTTATTTTTAATGGTGAAGATTGGAAATCTAATGGAATAGATGGTAAATGGATCAACATGTGGACAAAGGCCCAACTAGGACCCAATGGACTATGGATTGGGTTTAAGTTCACTTAAAGGGTCAAAGATGGTCAATTGGGCCAAGAATGGTCAAATTGGGCCCAATACCCATTTGGAACCCAATGGATCAAGATGATGTAAGCTTTAAGGTAAATGGGCAAGATGAAAATGTAATTGGGCCATGGGCCCAATGGTGATCCAATTGGAATGAATTAAATGGGTTCAATTCACCTAAGTCAATACGAAGTTGACCAAGGTGATGTGGTCAAGTGGAACCCACCTCCACCACACAAAGTGAGGTGGCGTGTGGACCCAAGGTTTGGTGGGGCCGACCACCATGGTTGAATTGGTCAACCATGGGTGTATGCATAAAGGCAATTTAAGCAAGTGGGATTAAGTTCAAGTGGGAATTAATTAACTTAATCAAATAATCCAATTAATTAGTTAATTAAACTAAGTTAAAGTGGTGGTCAAAGAGGGGAGACCAAAACACCTCATTCCAAGCTTAAGAGAAGAAAAAACGTTGGCTAAGGTGTTGGAGTCAAAAAGCATATAAAATATCTATGGGTTGGTGGGAGAAGTAATGGGAAGCTTTATCTTAACCAATGAAGAGTAGATAAGTTTTATCCTATTTTCTTATCTTTTCCATCTAACTCTCATTTCACTCTCTCCCCATTTTGCTCTCTCATAGCCGTCCCACCCTAGCAAGAGAAAGAAGAAGAAAAATTTGGAAAAAGAAGGAGAAGAGCTTAGGGAGAGGAAGAAAAGGTTGGCCCACTACCTCAAGGTAAAGACTTTGAGACACTTTTCCCATCTCCATCCTCTTCCCTCTCTCAATTCAAACCCTATTATGGCCGATCCTAAGATTGGAGGTTGTCACCATTGATCAAGAATCCTAGCCGATCAAACAAGGAGAGGAAGGAGAAAGGAGGCTAAGGAAGTCGACGGGAGTGGCAAAAGTCGGAGGAGGAATCGGATTGTAAGTATTTTCTTAAACAAGAAATTTTGGATTTTTAGGGTTTAAGATTTGGGATTCATTTTGTAAATTTAATGGTAGCCAAATGATTTTATGCCATGGATTTTAAATCCATCAATTTGAAGGATGGAAAGTGGACAAAACCCTAATGGGTAAATTAGGGTTAGGTTAAGGAAAAATAAATGGATTGAGTGCATTGTGTAATTAGGTATTAATCAAGCATGGAAGTGGGGGTTTTAGATGGATTAGTGGACCATAGGGTTCGGCCATGTAGTATGGCCGAACCCCATGGTAAAAAGGGTTGATGAATCTAATTAAGGTTATGTAATTAATGTGTAAAATTTTTAGGGTTTTAAGGAATGGAGGACATTATGTAATGCAGTTAAATTGATTAAGCAATGGATATATGTAAATATTTTTGGAAGTGAGGATTGGTGAAGGAATCAAAGGCCCTAGGGTTCGGCCATGTAGTATGGCCGAACCCCATGGTAAATAATTGAGGAAATTTTAATGGGGTGTTAGGGTTAAAATTTTGAAGGATGAATTATGGTTTTAGGGTTTAATGATTAAATGTTGGTAAATTGTTTTAAAGGGATGGTAAATGAAGAAATGCATGGGAGAAGTGCATGATATTGATGGCCTTAACAATGGTAGATGATGGAGTATTTTATTGGGTTTTGTAAAAATGGAAGCATGGAGAATGTTTTAGGGTTTTGATATGGTTAATGATTTAATGTAGGTAATGTTGAGGAGGTTTATTATGATGGAATCCATGAATAAATGTGAGTGTTTTTATGGTCTAAAAGGGCACCAATGGAATAGTGGACCATGAACCATGGGTTCGGCCATGGTGTATGGCCGAATCCTATGGTGGTGAAGTGATGAAATTAATGGATATAGGGATATGGAAATTAATGGAGGAAATTGATGGACAAAGTGAACCTAATGTTGATTGTTGGGATGGAAATGTGATTAAGGAATGATGAATCAAATGTCGGGTTTAGGTTCTCTCAATGGAGGGACTAATGATGAATCTAATGTGTAATCAAAGACCGAGGAAAATGGGGATTTGGTTAAGTTAAAAGGGGTTGATTGTTAATGAACCAATGGTAGATCATTTTGGCCTAAGACTAATGTGTAGGTATATGTTTAAATAAATGGACTTTAGGTTAAAATTAAATGGCTGATGTAAGTGATCTTGTGATATGGGTGATGGGTCAATTATGGACCCAAGAATGTGCCTAAGAATGATGATTTAATTATAAGTCATTTTTAAGGACAAAGATTAAAGCGTATGCATGTGGATTTATTAATGGGGATTAGATTAAGTAAATGGTTATTTTTAATAATTTTTATGTCATGGTTGATGGGTCATGAATGGATCCAAGTGTATGGTCAATTATGAACTTAGTTGGGCAAGGGTAAATGAGTCATTAACCATGGAGAAGAGGTAGTGGCAAAACCATAATTAATGGCCAAATTCAAGAACTCCATGGGAGATGACCAAGGGCTTAGGGGCTCTAAGTATTAAGACTATGTATGGTTAAATAAAACCTAGGATGGCTAATTTGTTTTAAACTCACAAATTAAAGGGGTTAATGGATTAAATGGGACCCACAAAACCTAAATGGTGACCGACTATTCATGTGGACTTGGAAATGATAATGGGCTTGGAAATAGTTAGAAACATGGACTAATTGGTATGTATAATAAGGTACCGGACATCGCAAGCAGTGCGTGATCGGCGACCGGGTTTGTCGGACGGAAACGGAAGAAAGAACGCTAGTCGGTATTCGGTAGGATTCCTACCTCTTTGTAAGCCATGGATTATGTGTTATGTATGGGTTTCTCCTTGATTTATTTTGGTAAGCATATGATTGTTTTAAGATGGGTTTTAAGGCTATGGTGTGCATATTGATGCTTTGCTTGATCTACTTTTGGATAATCAAATTATATGTTTTATTGATGGGATTTTAAATGCCATGGTTTGTGTTATCATATTTATTACATGGCATATGGCATCTACATCTCATGCATGACATGGAAGGGATATGACAGGGGAAGGATGAAATGAAACCGGAGTCCATGCTCCATCGGGGCGACAGATAAACAACCATGGGGATATTCTGATGTGTTTGATTCATCAGGGAGGTTACTATGGGCTCTATGATATGTTGATAAGGTTATTCAAACAAGAATGTTACTATGTGTTATTATACCTTGATGATGGTTCTTCCATCAAGGGGGATGCCTAATGTGGATCACATTTTGATGAGGTTTTTCCATCAAGAGGGTCATGGCACGATGATGGTATGGATTATATTTTGAACATTATGTATGGATGAAAAAGGGCATTGTACAATGATGATGAGATTGATGGGTGGGATTCATGACATAAAACACCCATTGCATGACGTTGCACCAAATTGCATGGTTTTGTTATAATATTATTTATATGCTTGGTTATCACTAATCCATGTGTTAGCCCTACTCGGAGTCCTACTGGGCGCACTGTCTAACGCCCTACTTCTACCCTAGTTGATGACGCAGGAGATGGCGGAGCGAAAGAACGAGGAGGGAGCCAAGCTGAGGAGCTTGGGAAGGCGGTCTAGCTAGTTTTGTAATGTTTATTTTGGATAATGTAATTTGAAGTAGCTTAACTTGTTGGAAATGTAATAAGTTTAGATTACTTGTTATGTTTTGGAATTTACGTTGGACATTATGAATTTTGAAGCACTTTAGTAATTTAATGAATGTCATCTTCCCTGCTATCTAAAATTGGTAGGATAGTCTATATTATTGTTCTGCATTTAATTTCACTTTCTACAAGCTTACTTCTACGTGTGAACCATTCTCCGTGGACTTCGTTCCAAGCACACGTAGGGTTGGCCAGTTAAGGGTCGGGCTTTAGAAGCTCGGACTTAACTCGCGTCGTGACGTCTGCGCCCTTTGTCACTCTTTTATAAAAAAAATATAGACTCTGATTTTCGGTGAAAAGGGGCGAGCGTTGCACCTTAGATGGGTAAAGTGTTGGGTCATTGCCCAATTAAGACTCAACGGATTGTGGAAATGGTTTCAATAGAATTAAATGGGGCTTAATTAAAATGGTAATGCAATATTTATAAATAAGGGATATGGGTTAAGGATATGCGCATAGAGGGAACTTGGGATAATTGTGCATGGCCGAATATTAGATATCCATATCCATGATTATGCACAATCCATGGTGATGCACTAAAAGGAGTCTTTTCCTTGGTTAAGAGTGATACTAGGGATTTGCTAAATGGAAGGGGCGCATGTCATATTCTAAATAAAGGACTCTCCAAAGTGGGAAACATATGCACGACAATTGCTATCTCAGCAAGACAAGGGCCGCATGGCACCTTCTAAATAGAAGATCAATTGGAAAGGTGTCCTTTCCTTGGTTAAAAACGGCATACACAAAATAAGAGAGGGGCGCACGGCAATTGCTATTTCAGCAGGATAGTACCGTGTAGAATTTTTATAAAAGAAGGGCAGCAAGGACACACGGCACACACAACATCAAAATCAGTCTCGGCTGTGTGGAAGATCAAGTAGAAAGAGGCTAAGGAAGAAAAGGAACGGAAGGAACAAGTCGAGGCGAAGGAAAACCAGAGGAGTCACGGAACCGGTAAGTATTTTGATAATTTAGTATAGAGAAAGGAACCATAGGGTTCGGCCATGGTGTATGTAACACCCCGGATTTTCAATTTATTAATATATATGAAAATTACCCATTTAATTTGTGAATTATTAGATATGGATCTTATGTGGGTAAAGTGTTGGGTCGTTGCCCAATTAAGACCCAACGGATTTTGGTAATTGGTTTCAATTAAATTTAATGGGGCCGAATTAAATTACTAATACATTATGTTTATAATTAATTGTCATGCGCATATAGAGACTTGGAATGGAAGGTAGTGATGGAAAGATTTTAGGATGGTCCTAAAATGGGCCACACGTTGGGATAAGTTGGATTAGGTAATGGCATCCGATTGTCTAAACCAAATGAGGAAGTTATCTAATCTAAATAAAGATAGATTACTATGGTCGAGTATGAAGATTTGAATATCTATGATTATGCGCATAAAGGAAACTTGGAAGGTATGGATGACTAGATTTTAGGAGTTTTAATTTAACAAGGATTGCCAAATAATAAGATGTCTAAAATTAAATAATTGTGCATGGCCGTGTATGGGATATTGATTGGCCGAATATAGCAGATTTGTACATTCATGAAGGTGCACATAAGATCTCTAGAAAGGGGTCCTTGCCTTGTTGAAAGTGGTATTTAGGCAACCACTAAATGGAAGGGTCGGCAACATCTGATTAAGGCACAAGGAAGGGGCGCACGGCACACACACCAAATCTGGAAGGGTCTTGGCGACTTCTATGTACATTACATTGGCTGAAAATGAGGAATGGAAATTGCTATCTTAGAGAGACAAAGGAGCACGGCTTACATGAAATTGTGACTTGCTATCTCAGCAAGAGAAACCGATTGGGAGTATTTTAACAAGGGGCTCATGGCATTAGGCTTTGGCTAAGCTAAAGGGTCTTGGTACCTTCTAAGTCAGGACCCATTGGAAATTATAAAAGAAAGAGGCAAGGGCACACGGCAACACATACACTCCAAGGCCGAATTCTCTCTTTCTCCTAAATCTCACTCTCGGCTTTCATAATACACAAAGGAAGAGAAGGCAGCCAGCAAGTGAAAGATCAAGGAGGCTAAGGAAAGAAGAAGATTGGAAGAGCAAGATCAACCGAAGGAAAACCGGAGGAGTCGCTGAACTGGTAAGTGATTTGATGTTTTTGATTAAAAGAAAGGAACCATAGGGTTCGGCCATGGTGTATGGCTGAACCCCATGGAAGAAAAATTGAGGGATGACTATGGTTAAGTTTAATGGAAAGAATGGACCATAGGGTTCGGCCATGGTGCATGGCCGAACCCCATGGAAAGACATGGTTAATATTTTTTATTGGATTTAAAAGAGGAAGCATGGAACCATAGGGTTCGGCCATGATGTATGCCCGAACCCCATGGAAGAAAATGATTGGATGATTATGAAGTTTTTAATGAACCGTTTGATGGAAAAATATGGAAGGACTTTTGGTGAATTTTAATGGAAGTGTGGAGGATCAAAATCATAGAGTTATGGTTTTAATTTTAGAAAGGTTTTAATGAATTTACATTACAAATAATATGATGATGTTAAAGGGTTTTAATGGATGATTTTTGTGAAGATCCTTAGACCATGGGTTCGGCCATCGAGTATGGCCGAACCCCATAATCAATTATGGATTTATGTTCATGAATTTAGACCTTGGAAACCATAGAAGGAATACCAATGTTTTGAAGGGATTAAATGGAGACCGTGGAATAAGATTAAGGGATGAATGTTAAGGTTTAATAATTTTTAGAAGGAGGATTATGAACCATAGGGTTCGGCCATGGTGTATGGCCGAACCCCATGGAGTTGTATTGGTATTATTATCTGACTTATTTTGGTGATTGATTAAATAAAGATCATAGAAGATGATTATAAATTTGGAAACTTTCTAATTATGGAAGGATGGATGATAAATTTGGAAACTTTCTAATTATGGATTATTGATGAAAATGGAAACTTAGACATCCATGGCTGAACCCCATGAACCAATTATGGATCTATTATGTTTACGTGTTAATATTATTGATGGGTTTTGGACATAAACCTAAGGTAATGACAAAGTTGTAAATATATGCTAAAATGGAAGGTTAGCCAAGAATGGCAATATTGTAATTTAAATGGAATTAAGATATCATAGGGTTCGGCCATGGTGTGTGGCCGAACGCCATGAATCAAGTTGAATGGATTTTATGAACTTAAGTTAGTGATTGGATTAATGGAGAGACAATGATAGAGGTAATGGCATTTTGGTAATTAAGTGAAAATAAGGGACCATGGGTTCGGCCATGGTGTATGGCCGAACCCCATGGGGAATGTTTGCTGAACTTAATGTTTGATGTATCTTAGATGATTAATTGGGTTATCATCAGATTAATGCATAAAAAATGGTAAGAATGGCATTATTGTAAATATGGCCAAAAATGAAAGACCATGGGTTCGGCCATGGTGTATGGCCGAACCCCATGGAGATTGTTTTGATGGACATAGGGTTACGTATGTTACATTAAATGAATGAAATGTTAAGTAAAGATTAGACCAATGGCAATTTGGTAATATCGGCTGAAAATGATAAACCATGGGTTCGGCCATGGTGTATGGCCGAACCCCATGGGGATTGGTTTATGAAGTTAAAATATTGTAAATCAAGTGGGACTTGGTTTTGATTGATTGTTATATTATAAGGTAATGGGACCTCACAAGGTGTTTACGATCGTAAGCGGTTACCGGACGAAAGACGCAAGGATACGTTAGCGGTCTTTGGTTGGATTCCACCTCTTTGAAACCATGGGTTTATGTACATTGTTTTTATCTTGATTTGATGAATTTATATTGCAAAGGGTATGTTTCAAAATGTGAGTTTTAAATGCTACGTTTATATGATAAAATAACATGTGTTGTATATGTTTCAAATATGAGCTTTTAAATGCTATGAGTTGTATAATTGCATAGCATGTGGACATTTGCATCTCATGCATGGCATGGGAGGGATGAACGGTAACCGGAGACCCACACTCTGTCGGGGCGTCCATAAAACATTCGTGGGGGATACCTTGATGAGGAGCTTTCCATCAAGAGGATACTATGTATGAAATGTAACCGGAGATCCACACTCCGTCGGGGCGTCCATAATACAATCGTAGGGGATACCTTGATGAGGAGCTTTCCATTAAGAGGTTACTATGTGTTTGTGATGGTTGGGACTCATTGCATATGATAGCATGACATGGCATTGAATCGGCATGATTATGATATTTATTATCATGTAAGGTTTCTGGTTTTTATCGGTATGATTGGATCTCTATTATCATACACTGTTTTGGATACGATGCTTTATAAGTATGGTATGATTTATTATAACTGGATTTGATATATATTATATTTGGATTTTTGGTACTAACCCATGTGTTAGCCCTAATTGGAATACCTACTGGGCGCGTTGTTCTTGTAAGGCCCGCCCCTTTTCACCGAAAATCAGAGTCTATTTTTTTTTTTTAAGCGGCAAAGGTCGCGGACGTCACGACGCGAGTTAAGTCCGAGCTTCTAAAGCCCGATCCTTAACCGGCCAACCCTACGTGTGCGTGGAACGAAGTCCACGAGGAACAGTTCACACGTATAACTAAGCTTGCAGAATGTTACATAAAACGCGGAATGATAATAGAGGCTGACCTATAAATTTTAGATAGCAGGGAAGATTACATTCATCTAATTAATAAAACATCTCAAAATCACCGTATCCAAAACAAAACTAGAATATAACAAGTAATTATACAATCCGACAAGCTAAACTAGACAAATACACATTTCCCAAAATAAACTTAATTAAAGCAAACAGTCTTCCTCCCCAAGCTCCTAAGCTTGGCTCCCGTCTCGTCCTTCTGCTCCGGCATTTCCTGCGTCATCAGCTAGGGTAGAAGTAAGGCGTTAGACAACGCGCCCAATAGGACTCCGAGTAGGGCTAACACATGGATTAGTGATAACAAAGCATATAGAAAATATTATATCAAAATCATTCCATTTAGTACAATGTAATGCAATGGGTGTTTTATGTCATGAATCCCACCCATCAATCTCATCATCATTGTACAATGCCCCTTTTTCATCCATACATAATGTTCAAAATATAATCCATACCATCATCGTGCCATGACCCTCTTGATGGAAAAACCTCATCAAGATGTGATCCACACTAGGCATCCCCCTTGATGGAAGAACCATCATCAAGGTATAATAACACATAGTAACATTCTTGTTTGAATAATCGTATCAACATATCATAGAGCCCATAGTAACCTCCCTGATGAATCAAACACATCAGAATATCCACATGGTTGTTTATCGGTCGCCCCGACGGAGCATGGACTCCGGTTTCATTTCATCCTTCCCCTGTCATATCCCTCCCTTGTCATGCATGAGATGTAGATGCCATATGCCATGTAATAAATATGATAACACAAACCATGGCATTTAAAATCCCATCAATAAAACATATAATTTGATTATCCCAAAGTAGATCAAGCAAAGCATCAATATACACACCATAGCCTTAAAACCCATCTTAAAACAATCATATGCTTACCAAAATAAATCAAGGAGAAACCCATAGATAATACATAATTCAAAGAAACCATCACTCAATCCATGGCTTACAAAAAGGTTAGAATCCTACCGAATATCGACTCGCGTCTTTGTTTCGTTTTCGTCCGATAATTCGGCTACCGACACGCGTATCGCTCGCGATATCCAATACCTTATTACATACACACATCAGTCCAAGTTTTAACCATTTCTAAGCCCATAAATCATTTCCAAGTCCATATGAAAAACCGGTCACTATTTATGTTTTGTGGGTCCCATTTCATCTATTAAAACTTTTAATCCCATAATTCTTAAAAATTGGCCACCCTAGGCTTGATCAATCACTTATAAGGTTATTACATTAGAGCCCCTAAGTCCATGATCAATCTCCATGGAATTCTTGAATTTGGCCATTAATTACGGTTTTGCCACTACTTCATTTTCCATGATTAATCACTCATTTATCCATGCATGATTAAGTCCAAAAATTGATCCGTAACTTAGATCTATTAGTAGTCTATCAACCATAACATGAACTCATTAAAGATAAGTCCTTAACTTAACCAAATCCCAATCAATCTAAACACATTCATAATCCAACCTAACCCATCAAAAGACTCATAAATGGGCCATGGGTTCGGCCATACACCATGGCCGAACCCATGGTGTCCTTTTCCCATTTTTTCTTCTTTGGGTCCATTGTTCACATTTGAATTTATCACAAGTCCCTCCATATGGGGATTTCACCATTCATTTAAATCACCCATTTGATCAACATTGGTCTCATCTCTTGAGTCCATCAAAACTACTAATATTCCCCCCTCATCTTCTCATGGTTTCAAACATACTTAAACCATTAACTCTTCCCATTTTCCATCCTTTTAAACCCATTTAAAATTTGTAATATATGACCATAGGGTTCGGCCATACACCATGGCCGAATCCATGGTTCATGTTCCATTATTTTCCTATGCCTCTTGAGGCCACAACATTATTCATTTAAAACCCTAAACTCATTAACACCTTAATCCATCTTTTCTATCCTTTAAACCCATCATTTGATCACCATTACATCACCATAGGGTTCGGCCATGGTGGTTCATGATCCAATATTTCTTTATGCCATTTTAGACCATAACACAATCATACTCATCCATGGATTCCATCACAAAACCTCTTCAAAACTTACCCACATTTATTCATTTAAAACCCTAAAATTCATTAGATAAAAACCCTCATTGTCTTCCATTTTTCAAAACCCTAAAAAAAATCATACATTACTTACCATGGGGTTTGGCAATGCTGCCCTTGACTCAAAAAATTGCATTTACCTCCATGTTTAATCACATTAACCATATAATGTCCATAATCCCTTTTTATTTTTCTTAACCCTAATTTTTCTCCATTAGTGTTTTTACCCACTTTCCATTCCTTCCATTTGATGGATTTGAAATCCATGGCATAATATTATTTAACCACCACTAATTTTACAAAATACATCCCAAATCTTAAACCCTAAAAATCCAAAATTTCTTGTTTAAGAAATACTCACAATCCGTCGTCTCCTCCGACTTCCGCCACTCCTGTCGGTTTCCTTAGCCTCCTCTCTCCTTCCTCTTGATCTTTGGTAGGTCAAGATGCTTGATCCATGGTGGCAACCTCCACTCTTAGGATCGGCCAAGGTAGGGTTTGTGTGAGAGAGGGAGAGGGAAAAATGACTAGAGGGGAGATGATAAACCTTAGCTTTAGAGTGATTTTGCTTAAATTTCCATTTCTTCATTCTCTTCTCTTCTCCTTAGCTCTCTTTCTCTCCTTCACTTGGAGCATGGGACGGAAATGGAGAATGAAAAATGGAGAGACTAACAATGAAGAGAGGATAAGAAATGGGAAAGAAACTCAAGACTTATCCCCATTTGGTGACTTAAAATTACACTTTACATTAATTATTTTCACCAACCAACAAGATATTTATCTTGCTTTATGGCTTATGACTCCACCACCCTCAAGTCCCAACGTGTTTCACTTCTTAACATGAGGTGATTTGGTTTTCACCTTTTGACCCCACTTTGACCACTTCATTTGGATAATTTTAATCATTTAATATTTAGATATTTTAGTTACTTTAATTCCCATTTACTTAAATCATCGTCTTTATAAATCCACCCATGGTTGACCAATTCAACCATGGTGGTCGGCCCCACCAAACCTTGGGCCCACACGCCACCTCACTTGGTGAGGTGGAGGTGGGTCCCATTGGACCATGTCACCTTGGTCAATTTATCACTAACTTAGGTGATTTAAATTTCATTAAGCCCATTCCCACTAGTTGTATCACCATTGGGCCCATGGCCCAATTACATTTCATCTTACCCATTTACCTTAGACCTTAACTACCTTGACCCATTGGGTCCCAAATGGTTATTTGACCTAATTTGACCATTCTTGACCCATTTAACCCTCATTGCCCCTTTAAATGAATTTAAATCAACTCCATAGTCCATTGGGCCATACTTGGGCCTTTGTCCAGATTTTGGCCCATTTACCATTTATTCCACCAATTTTCCAATTTTCATCATTAAAATAAATAACATTCACATATTCATTGATTTACAAATTCCGAGCCATTACATTAATCATTATTGACCAACTAAATGAATTTCATCCAACCCATGGTCCATTGGACCATACTTGGGCCTTTGCCCAAATTTTGATTCACTTAACATTTATTCCATTAAAATTCTCAATTTCCATCACTAAAATAAATAATAACCACAGATATACTGATTCACAAATTCCGGGTCATTACAGTTCTAACACCCTACTTCTACCCTAGTGGATGATACAGGAAACGAGGGGAATGATGAACGCGAAACGGGCCAGGAGTAGGAGCTTGGATGATTTAGTTTATATTTTGATTAAGATACTCATGGGCTTGTATTTTGAGTATCTAGAATTCGGATGTAATAACTTAGTTGAATTTGCTATGGTTGGATGTTTTATTAGATAATTATGATATAATTAATTACGAATAAAGACTTGATGTACTTTGCTATCTGAAATGGAATAGAACTGTAACGCCCCGCCCTTTTTCACTCATTTTTTATCGTAAATTCAGAGTATATATATATATATATATATATATATATATATATATATATATATATATATTTATAACAGAGTAGAGTGATAGAACGCAGAACGTCACGACGTGAGCTAAGTCCGAACTTCTAAAGTCCGACCCTTAACTGGCCAACCCTATGTGTGCATGGACCAAGTCCATCTCAAGGTGCTACCAGCATGTATGCTGGCTGCAAACAACCTGGGCTGTTCTTGAGGACAGAGAGTTGCTGCCAGCGTGAAAGATCAAGAAGAGAAGCCATTGTGAATGCTGAGAGGAGATAGCAGCTTGCAACAACACAAGAAGAGAGGTGCGCTGATAGCAAGACGTTGTGCTTATCATGTGATGCACACGGTATCAAAAAAGAAGGGAATATAAGCTTCTTATCAGCGGCATACAGATCTGTACACACAGATCGGAAAGAATCCATCTGAGGTTTTGCTTAAAGGTGAGCATGAGGTTTCAGTAAGGCAAGATACCATATTGACTGTCTACATGTATGGTTGTCAAACAGAGAGCAGCACTGTTTTGAAGGGAAGAAAACCCATTGGCTAATTGGTGGATACAAAGAAGGAACTGATCTGAATATAGTGGATCAGATCGGTGAAGCACATACAATGGGTATTGTGTGAAAATAATGCCATACAGCAAAGGGGCTGCCATACAACATGTATTGTTCTTGGATGTGCTGGAGAGGAACATATGCTTGCATGTTAATAATGCATGCATGTACGATGGTTGGATTTCATTGGCAATAAACAAAACCCAACACGTGTTGGGTTCAATGCAGCAGATGGTGGAAGAACTCTTGTGCAAGATATACAACGTTTGTAACGTTGTAGTAATAATATGTGAGGCTAGCAGCAAGGGCAGCAACACCCAGTTGCAGCATTCCTGCAAGGTGTTGTCGAGTCCTGAGAAGTCAAGGACGTGAGGGTGATTTGAAGGCAAAATTCCAAATACCCAAATCAAGCCCAAGTATTGTGACTGATTTGCACATCTACTTCAGGAACCAGGTAAGCCCATATTCTCTTAAGACTTTGGGTTTAATTTAATTTAAAGGGTTTTGAAAGGATGTTACTAATTTTAATGGGTGGATGAATATGGTGTATCAAGGACCATGGAAGATGTCTTATTAGATTTACAAGGTTCCTAATTATTGGAATTATTTGGCGATTGATTAAGATGGATAATAGTTATTAAAGTTGGAAACCTCTTAATCATGGAACTTGTATATTAAATTTAGAAAGTTTCTATTTGTGGAAACTTTCTAATTATGGAATGATGGAGGATAATTTGGAAAGTTCTAAAAATAGAAAGTGGAGATTAAATTGGTAAGTTTCCAACTATGGAAAGTAGAGATTAAATTGGTAAGTCTCCAATTATAGAAAGTGGCGATTAAATTGGGAAACTATCTAAATATGGAAGGTTATTGATGGTTAACTAATTATGGAAACATGAATGCTAACTTAGGAAACTTTCTAATTAAGAAAGTTTGGATTTAAAAAGGGGAATGAATGAAATGGTTAGACCGATGGCAAAATTATAAATATGAGGAAATATTAGCCATAGGGTTCGACCAAGGAGTATGGCCGAACCCCATGAACTGTTTTGATGGAATTTGGGATATTGATTTAAGGTAGTGATAAAATTAGAAACTATCTAATAATGTACCTTAGATTAAAATGGAAAGTGGAGGATCATGGGTTCGGCCAAGGTGTATGGCCGAACCCCATGAGGTTTATTTTATGAATCATGTTTAGGGTTCAATGATGGGAAAAGTCTATGATTTTAAAGGGGTTAAAATGGATGAGCATTGGTTATATTTTAAAGGATGGTAATTTTGTAATTATCACCTAAAAGGAAAGATCATGGGTTCGGCCATGGGTATGGCCAAACCCCATGAATTTGGATTAATGGGTTGATTATTAGCCCAAGTATATTATAAATAAAAATATTGGGTTATATTGGCCATGGATGGCAATCTTGTAAATATATGAAAATAGGGAAGGTAAATGGATATGGATATGTATAATGGCATATGGTAATTAAGTGAAAATAAGGGACCATGGGTTTTGGCCATGACGTGTGGCCAAACCCCATGGTGATTGTTTGGTGAACATAGGGACTATGTTTGGCATATTAAAATGAAAAAGAAGTAGACCAACGGCAATTTGGTAAATAAGTGTGAAAATGATAAACCATGGGGATTGGTTTATGGACTTAAAATATTGTAAATCAAGTGAGACTTGATTTTGATTGTTTATTATATTTTAAGGTAACGGAACCTCACAGGGTGTTTACGATCTTGAGCGGTTACCGGACGAAAGACGCAAGGACGCGTAGCGGTATTTGGTAGGAATCCACCTCATTGAAACCATGGGTTTGTGTACAATTGTTTTATCTTGTTTTGATGAATTTATGTTGCAAAGAATTATGTTTCATATTATGATATCCAGTGATATGTTTATATGATAAAATACCATGTGCGGTATATGTTTTAAACTGTGATTTTTAAATGCTACGATTTGTGTTTCTGCATAGCACGTTGGCATTTGCATCTCATGCATGGCATGGGAGGGAAGACAGGTACCCGGAGCCCACACTCCATCGGAATATCCATAAGGCAATTGTGGGGGCCTCCCTTGGTGATGAGAGTCCTACCAGGAGGATTACCTTGATGATGAGAGTTCCATCAAGAGTATACCATATGTTCTGCGACCTTGGTGATGAGAGTCCCACCAGGAAGATACCTTGATGAGGAGAATTCCATCATGAGTATACCATGTGTTTTGCGATGGGAGGGACTCATTGCATATGATAGCATGGCATGGCATTGAATCGCATAATTATGATCTTTATTATCATGCAAGGTTTCTGGTTTCATCGGTATGATTGGATCTCAATTATCATATGCTGTTTTGGATACAATGTTTTGAAAGTATGAAATGATTTATTATAACTGGTTTTGTTATATATTATATCTGGATTTTTGGTACTAACTTATGTGTTAACCCTAACTGGAATTCCTTCTGGGCGCGTTGTACTAACTCCCTACTTCTACCCTTTAGTGGATGATGCAGGAAATGAGGAAAATGCTAAGCGCGGAAAGGGACAAGCATAGGAGCTTGGAACGCTTTTAGTTTTATATTTTGTTTGAGATACTCAGAGATTTGTATTTAGAGTATCCAGATTTTTTAATGTAATAACTTAGATGAATTGCTATGGTTGGATGTTTTATTTGGATAATGATGATTGTGATTTTATTAACTAAGTACTTTGCTACCAATGGAATGGAACTAGGTTCTATTATAATTCCGCAAATTGATGTTATGATTCCGCAAGTTGTGATTTTTATTCCGCATGTTAATATTGCTATGTGTGAACCATTTTAGTGGACTGAGTCCATGCACACATAGGGTTGGTCAGTTAAGGGTCGGACTTTAGAAGTTCAGACTTAGCTCGCGTCGTGACGTCCCGCGCTCTATCACTCTACTTTGTTATAAAAAAAAATATACTCTGAATTTACGGGAAGAAGCGAATGAAAAAGGTGGGACGTTACAAGAACTGGGTTCTATTATGATTCCGCATGTTATGATTATAATTTCGCAGTTATGATGTTATTCTGCATGTTGATATTGTTATGTGTGAACCGCTTTCATAGACTTAGTTCATGCACACATAGGGTTGACCAGTTAAGGGTCGGACTTTCGAAGTTTGGGCCTAGCTCGCGTCGTGATGTCCCGCTCTCTCTCACTCTTCGTTTATAAAAAAAAAAAAATAGACTCTGATTTTCGAAAAGAAAGCGAGTGAAAAAGGGCAGGGGGTTACAGTGTATGGCCGAACCCCATGGAAGAAAATTGGGAGATGAATATAGTAATTTTAATGGAAAGGATGAACCATAGGGTTCGGCCATGGTGCATGGCCGAACCCCATGGAAAGACATTGGCTATTTTATGGGTTTTTGAGGGCTGAAAACCATGGAATATTATAAAGATGTTAAATGGTTTAAATGGAAGGTTGTTGGTGAAGAACCTTAGACCATGGGTTCGGCCAAGGGGTGTGGCCGAACCCCATAAATAATTATGGATATCAAGAACGGAAAGAAGGGCACAAAACCAAAGGGTGAGGTTCGGCCATGTGGTATGGCCGAACCCCACCAAGGAGTATATATGGACTTAGGGTTTTAGATATTGAATTTAAGTGGACTGTTTTAATAATTTTAATGGATGAAAATAATAGATGAAGGTTAATGATTTTAATGATCTTAAACATCGCAAATGGTGAAGAACTATAGACCACATGGCCGAATCCCATGAAGAGTTATTGGTGGACTTAGATGTTTATGGACCTATGTTTTGAACCTAAACATAAAGTGATGGAGGAAATGACAATATTGTAATTTAAATGGAAATAAGGGACTATGGGTTCGGTCATGGTGTATGGCCGAACCCCATGGGAATTATTTGGTGGACTTAGGGTCTATGCATGGTAGATTAAAATGAATGAAAGGTTAACTAAGGATTAGATCAATGGCAAAGTTGTAAATAGGTGGAATTGATAGACCATGGGTTCGGCCATGGTGTATGGCCGAACCCCATGGGGAATGATTTATGGATTTTATGGACTTGAAAAGGTTAGATGATTAATCTATAAGTGTTTGGTTTTATGAATCAAGCAATGGCATGGATGTAATAAAGGGTGAAAGTGATGGATCATGGGTTCAGCCATGGTGTATGGTCGAACCCCATGAGGAGTATTTTTATGGACTTAGGTGGTTGCCAAGAGGGTGAGGTTCGGCCATGTTGAATGGCCGAACCCCACTAAGGCGTGTTTTGGTGGACTAAGTGTTTAAATAAATTAACTTAGGGGTTATTGATTAATAAACCAAAGGAGGGACTAAAACCTAGTAAGTGAGGTTCGGCCATGGTGTATGGCCAAACCCCACAAGGTTGTGTGTAGGGACTTGGACATTATTGTAAATCAAATGGGACATGGTTTTAATTGATTGATATTGTAACACCCCGCCCTTTTCACTCTAATTATCAGAGTTTATTTTTTTATTTTTTTTAATAAATAATAATACTCAAGTGATCGGGGCAGAGTGTCACGACGTGAGTTAAGTTCGGACTTCTAAAATCCGACCCTTAACTGTCCAAGCCCATGTGCGTATGGACTAAGTCCATGAGAATCGATCCACACATGGTACTAATAGAATTGCGGAAAATACTTAAACCTAAACTAACTGATGGTTATAATGGAACCTATGACTACTCCAATTATCATTCTTAGATAGCAAAGTACTTAATCATAATCTCCAAAAATTACTAAACAATCTTAACTAATCGTTCAATCAAACCATCCAAAATAAATCAAACCATAGCATCTACTTAACTACTTATTACATGCCAACACATCTAAGTACCAAATTACATTATCCAAATAAATCAAATAGCAAGTCCATAAGTAGTCCATTCAAATCATTCAAACTGCCCACGCTCCTTTGCTTGGTCCCCTTCTCGATCCTCATTCCTTGTCTTTCCTGCGTCATCCACTAAGGGTAGAGATAGGGCGTTAGATCAACGCGCCCAGTAGTGTTTCCGAATAGGGCTACCACAAGGTTAGTATAAAACATGCAAATAATATAATAATACATGTATGTCAAAGTTCCATAAAAACATGCTATGTATGAAATGAACATGTAATGAGTTCCACCCATCACCATTCTACATAGCCTCCTCTTGACGGGATTCTCATTGTCAAGGTACCCCACAGTGGTCTTTCGGACGCCCCGACGAAGTGTGGCATCCGGATTCCTCTTGATGGGATTCTCATCATCAAGATACCCCACAGTGGTCTTTCGGACGCCCGACGGAGTGTGGCCTCCGGTTACAACACCATCATCCCATGCCATGCATGAGATGTCTATGCAAACATGCCATTTAGAGACATAACTTTACATTCATATAACTTACCGAAATCAATATAAAACAGCAAATAGAAATGTGGTTACAATAAAGGTAGGAAACCTACACAATGATCACTTAATTTGGCTCTTCTTTTGAACCATCTCTTGTTTACAACTTGTACACTGTTCAAGCAAATCCCGTGGCCCTATTTATTAACAGCAAGTCAAGCTTTTAACCATAAAATTCCAATCTAGTCTAAGTCCCAAAAATCCATTATGTGGGGTTCGGCCATACCCCATGGCCGAACCTCACCTATTTTCAATTTGTTTCTCTTTCATACAACCATACAATTTAACCAACCTCCAAATAAGCCTTGGTAGTGTTCGGCCATACATTATGGCTGAACCTTACCACTTTGGTTTTGGCCCATTTATCCAATTACATGATCATTTTATCTTTGATCATTTCATCCATAATTTACAATAACGCCACCATACAACTCTTTGCTTAATTTTCCTTAAAATTCAAAGTCCAACACCAAACCACCTTAGTGGGGTTCGGCCATACACATGGCCGAACCTCACCATCTTTATTTGGTCCTTTAAGTCCCTCATACATGTATCTCATTTGCTTAATTTTATGACAAATTGATCATCAAGTCCATCAATTGACAATTGGTGAGGTTCGGCCCCACACATGGCCGAACCTCACCCTAGAGATTTTAATCCCAAGTTGCATCCTCTTTCATGTTTAATCTCCTTAGTACTAAGTCCATAATTGAGATATGTAATTTCGAAATCATAAACATATATCATACATTGACATAATCCATAAAACAGTCCATGGTATGGCCGAACCCTATGGTTCTCTTGGTGTAATCCTTCCAACATTTGTCCATGGTTTTAATCCATAAATTAGCCATAACAATAATATGTTTCAGCCAAGCCATAGCTACTCAAAAACAGTAAGCTATCTTCACTTAAAATCCTTTAAAAAATCTTCATTACCCAATATGGACTTTATCCCTCAAACACCATTAAAATCACCAAGTTTTTCCATGGGGTTTGGCCATCCAATGGGGCCGAACCCTATGGTCCATATTTTACCATTTTTAAACATCATAATCCTAGATCTAAACCATTGATGGATCTGGCCATACAATGGCCAGATCACATTCCCTTAACCAACTTTATTTATCAATGGTTCAAAGTGCACTTACCAATACCGCGACTCCTTCAGTCTTTCACTTCTTGATCTTTTTCTCCGATTTGATCTTCCGTTCTTTTCCTAGTCCTTCCCTCTTCCTTCTGGTTCTCTTGGCTGAGACTGGTCTTGCTGCAAGATTCTTGGGATAATTCAGCCAGGTGATATGGATTTGAGAGATAGATAGAGAGAGAAAGGGAACTTTGATCTTAAACCTTGGTGCCAAACTCTTTTGCTCAAAGTGTGCTTTTGTCTTGGTGAAAGAAATCAACCAAGGACTAATTGCAAATCAGTAACCAGCTGCTGTTCTTGCTTTTGGAAAGATGAAGGACGACCAAGGGAGAGAGAGATAGAGAGAGTAAGAAATGAAACTTCTTTGGCTACTCAAATTCAGTCCAATTTTATCTCTCATGTAACTCCCATATTAATAATGCCCTTTCTGCTTACTTGGGGGTTTCATCTATGAAATGAAACCTCCCCAAGCTTCCAACATCTCCTTTGGACTGTATTTGTGTAACCCCCTCCTTAGATCCTCTCTCATTAACAATTCAAATGGGGGTTTCATCTTAAGATGAAACTCTTCCCCTCCTCCAACGTGTAACCTAACCATTTGAATTTGAAATATTATAATCTATCATGTAACTCCATAAAACAGCCAACCCTATTCATGCTCCATCTTTGGGAGTTACATGCATGAAATAACCATCCCATGCAACTCCAAATGTAACTCTCATTTGTTTACTACTTCCCTTGCTGCCTTCCAACGTGTGAAGTATTTGAATTTGAAACACAACTCTCACCCAAGTAACTCCCATGTAACGCCATTTCATTCATCATTTAGATGGGAGTTACATGCATGTAAAACCTCCCATGCAGCCAACGTTTTCATAGTTTAACAAATGGGAATTTAAAACACTCCATTCTCATTCACACACCTCACTTATTTGAAATAAACATTCCATCCAACTCATTTATTTAACTCCCCAACTCAACTCATTCATTTTAATGCAACTCAACCCATAAATTCAACTCAACTCATCTCCATCATGTAATTTATCTCAATCCCACTCAAATATTAATTAAACTTAACCCAATTAAGTTTTGAACTCACAAATTGATTAATCATATCCACCTCAACCCATTGGGTCCAATTTGACCATTTTGACCCATTTAACAAAATTTGACCCAATTACAAATCTTGACCCGTTTGAGTACATCTCATCCATTTATTTGTCTTGTAAACAAAACTACCATCCTTTGGGGTCTTGATTGGACCATTGGCCCAACACCTTACCCATTTAAATTCATATCAAATAAATCACAATGGCAATTCCGTAAATATGAATAAATTCATGTAAATTGATATCTTTGAAATTCCCGGGTGTTACAGATATGTTATAAGGTAACGGGACCTCACAAGGTGTGTACGATCGTGAGCGGTTACCCGACGAAAGCGCAAGGACACGTTAGTGGTTTTTGGTAGGATTCCACCTCTTTGAAACTGTAATGGCCCGGAAATTGTAAATCAATGAATATGTGAATATTATTTATTTTAAGGATGAAAATTGGGAAATTGATTGAATAAATGGTAAATGGGCCAAAACTTGGACAAAGGCCCAAGTATGGCCCAATAGACCACGGATTGGATTTTAAAATCATTTAAGCGGTCAATGATGGCCAATTGGGCCAAGGGTGGTCAAATTGGGCCCAATACTCACTTAGGACCCAATGGATTAAGATAATGTAAGCCCTAAGATAAATGGGTAAGGATGAATGTAATTGGGCCATGGGCCCAATGATGATCCAGTTGGTTGGAGTGGGCTTAATGAAATTTAAATCACCTAAGTTAATTTGGATTAGGCCAAGGTGGTGTGACCAAATGGGACCCACCTCCACCTCACCAAGTGAGGTGGCGTGTGGACCAAGAGTTGGTGGGGCCGGTCACCATGGTTGACTTGGTCAACCATGGGTGGATACATAGAGGGAAGTTAAGAAATGGAATGAAATTAGGTGGGAATTAATTAAACTAAGGTAATTAGTTAATTTATTAAATGATTAAAATAATCAAATGAGGTGGTCAAATGGTCAAATAAAAGACCAAAAGGCATCTCATTTTTAAACATAAAGGAAAAAAAAACGTTGGGTGGTGGTTATCCCAACCACCACCATAAAGTACGATAAAAATCCCATTGGGTTGGTGGGGGAATTAAAGGCACCAAAGGAGATTAAATCTTATCTCTTTTCTTTTCATCTCCTTTACTCTCATTTCACTCTCCTCATCTTTCACACTTTCCTAGCCGTCCCTCATACCCAAGGTACAGAAGAAGAAAAAAATTAAGGAAGAAGAAGAAGAAAAGCTTGGAAGAAAAGAGAGGAGGAATTTGTAAGTTGGGCTATCCCTTTAAGATCAAACTATAGAATCCTATTTTCTCATCTCCATCTTTCCCTCTCCCTCTCTCAAGCAAACCCTACCTTGGCCAATCCTAAGTTAGGAGGATTTCACCATTGATCAAGCATCTTGGCCTACCAAAGATCAAGAGGAAGGAGAAAGGAGGCTAAGGAAGCCGACGGGAGTGGCGGAAGTCGGAGGAGACGATGGATTGTGAGTATTTCTTAAACAAGAAATTTTGGATTTTTAGGGTTTAAGAGTTGGAATTCATTTTGTAAATTTAATGGTGGTCAAATGATTTTATGCCATGGATTTTAAATCCATCAATTTGAAAGATGGAAAGTGGAGGAAACTCTAATGGATAAATTAGGGTTAAAGAAAGAAAAAAAAAATATAAATGGATTAAGGGTTATGTAATTAATGTGTGAATTTTTTTAGGGTTTTAAGGAATGAAGGACATTGTACAGTTAGGTGTTAATTAAGCATGGAAAAAGGGTTGATGAATTAAGTAGGGTTTTAAGGTTTAAAGCTATGGAGAATGAATATGTTTTTTTAGGGTTGTAAATGATTAAATGTAAGTAGTTTTGAAGAGGTTTTTATGGATAGAATGTTGTGGAACCCTATGGTGATGAATGTTGGTGGTTTTGTTGTACCAAAATGAACCAAGTGTTGATATTTATAATGGACTCCAATGTAGTTAAAGATAAGGGTTTTATGATGGTTTGACAATGCTTATGAATAATGGAAAATAAATGGGAATGTGGCTTAGTTTATAGACTTGAATGTGATTAAGGATGATGGGTCCAAATGTGTAGATAGGCCAAAGAAAAAAATGGGATAAAGACATCATGGGTTCGGCCATGGTGTATGGCTGAACCCATGATCCATTTGTGGGTAAACATGTGGATTAATATGGTATTGTGTATGGGAGAAATGAATGAGGGTTAGAGTGTTTAAATGGCTGATTTTTCTAGGGTTGTTAGGTTGTGGGTGATGAGACATCAATGGACCCATTTTGTGAATAAATTAAGGCCTAAGATTAATGTGTATTTGTATGTTAGGTTAATGGAGTTTAAGTAAATTTAATGGCTAATTTTAATGGTCATGTGACATGGTGGAATGGGTCATTAATGGACCTAAATCCATGAATGAATTTTGGCAAAGAAATGTATATAATTAAGTGAAGGTTTAACTATGGGAAAGGTAGTGGCAAAACCGTAAATATTGGTCAAAATGAAGCAACCCACTAAGACATGATGTATGGGCTTAGAAATGGTTAAAACGTGGACTGATTATGTGTATGTAATAAGGTATTGGATATCGCGAGGGTACGCGTGTCGGTAGCCAGACTATCGGACGAAAACGAAAGAGAAGAATGCGAGTCGGTATTCGGTAGGATTCCTACCTACTTGTAAGCCATGGATTAGGTGCTATGTGAATGGTTATTACTTTATTTTTGGAAATTATATGTTTGGTTATATGATGGTTTATGAAATTATAGTTTATATGTACTTATGGCATATGGTTAACCTATGAGTTATATGTTAGTGATATGAGTAATATGTAAAGACTATGACCCAAATATATTACATAGCATAATGCATTACATCTCATGCATGGCATGGGCGGAAAAAAAATAAACAAACTGGAGTCCATGCTCCGTCGGGGTGACCGAGAACAGGCATGGGGATAACCTGATAGGTTATAACCGGAGTCCATGCTTCGTTGAGGCGACCGAGAACAGGCATGGGGATACCTTGACGAGGTCTTGCCGTCAAGGGGGATATGACGTCATGATGGTAGGGATGATGGGTGGGATTCATAACACAGACACCTATGGCATGGCATGCACTTCATAATTTCATTATTTGATTGTCTACCAGTTTTTATTATATTGTTATCTGCATGCTGTTATTACTAATCCATGTGCTAGCTCTACTCGGAGTCCTATTGGGCGCGTGGTCTAACACCCTACTTCTACCCTAGCTGATGATGCAGGAAATGCTGGAGCAGAAGGACGGGATGGGAGCCAAGCCTAGGAGCTTGGGAAGGCGGACTAATTATTTGTTTAAGTTTATTTTGGGAAATATGTATTTGTATAGTTTAGCTTGTCGAAAATGTAATATTTTAGACTTATTACTATGATTTGGATCTTATTGTAGACACATGATGTTATGGCTTTTTAGTAATTGAATGATGAAATCTTCCCTGCTATCTAGAAAAATTGGTAGGATAGTATCTATTATCATTCTGCTTTTAATGTATTTTTTCCTCGAGCTTATTTCTACGGGTGAACCATTCTCCGTGGACCCGTTCCACGCACCCGTAGGGTTAGCCAGTTAAGGGCCGGGCTTTAAAAGCTCGGACCTAACTCGCGTCGTGACGTTCGCGCCCTTTGTCACTTATTAAAAAAAAAAAATTTGACTCTGATTTTCAGTGAAAAGGGACGGGTGTCACAGAAACCATGGATTTAATGTACGATGTTTTTATCTTATTTTGATGAATTATGTTGTAAAAGATATTGTTTCAAAATGTGAGTTTTAATGCTATGTTTATATGATAAAATAGCATGTGATTCATTAGCATCTCATGCATGGCATGGGGTGAAGGATATGTAACTGGAGGGGCCACACTCCGTCGGGGCATCCGAAAAACCTATGTGGGATGCTTTGATGTGCTTTTCCATCAAGAAGAAATTGGAGGGCCACACTCCGTTGGGGAGTCCGAATGACCTATGTGGGGGTACTTATATGTACTTGTGATGGGTGGGACTCATGCATTTGACATCATGACATGGCATGGTTTATATGGTTTTTGACATTGTGATATTATTATGCATGTTTTGTACTAACCATGTGTTAGCCCTAATTGGAATACCTACTGGGCACGTTGTTCAATGCCCTACTTCTACCCTAGTGGATGATACAGGAAACCAGGAAACGATGAATGCGAAAAGGGCCAAGCATAGGAGGTTGGATGCTTTCAGTTTATATTTTGATTAAGTTACTCATGGCCATGTATTTGAGTAACTAAACTTTAGGCATGTAATAATTTAGAAGATTGGCTATGGTTGGATGTTTATTTTGGATAATTATGTTATGTTAATAATGGTTAAAGACTTGACGTACTTTGCTATCTAAAATGAAATAGAACTAGATTCTATTATAATTCCACAGTTATGATTTTAATTCTGCATGTTTATATTATTATGTGTGAATTGTTTTTCATGGACTTAGTCCGTACACACATAGGGTTGGCCAGTTAAGGGTCAGACTTTAGAAGTTCGGACTTAGCTCGCGTCGTGACGTCCCGCGCTTGCTCACTCTGTTATTTAAAAAAAAAAAATATAGAATCTGATTTACGGAAAATATTAGTGAAAAAGGGCTGGGCGTTACACAATGCAACCTCTCGTTCCACCTTGAGAATTCGGCCAAGGATGATGAGAGATCGAGAGAGATTGAGATGAAAAACTCCTAATGGAGGATTCGGCCAAAGAGGTCTTTTTGAAATCAACTCCCAAACTCCTTCCTTTCTTTGTTAATTCCTCTTTTTCCTTGATACTTTGCTGGCCCTCTAAGTGTTAAGACCAAATGTGGGAGAGAGAGAGAGAGAGAGAGACAAGAATCGGCTAAGTGTAGTTTGAGAGGGGGAGAGAGGGAGAGTGAGAGATGGGAGTGGAGATGAGATTTCTTTTGCTCAAGAGGGAGGGAGAGGATGAGATGAAACTCTATCTCTTTTCTCTCCAAGAGAGGATCGGCCAAGGGTGTTTTGGTGTGAGTGTGTCTTTCGTCTAGCCCTAGCCTTGCAACCAAGAAGATGCAGGGCTTACACTTGAGGCTTTGTCTTTCCCATTAGTCTCATCCAAGGAGACACATGGCTTACACTTGAGGCTTGTCTTTCACATAGCTTATACTTGTCCCTTGGTCAACCAAGAATATGCATGGCTTATACTTGGGGCTTTGTCTTTCCCATGGCTTACACTTGGGGCTTGTCTTTCAAATGGCTTATACTTGTCCCTTGGTCAACCAAGAATATGCATGGCTTACACTTGGGGCTTTGTCTTTCCCATGTGTCCCAACCAAGGAGACCATGACTTACACTTGACTCACATAATTTTCTTGAACTCATTTCCATATAACTCAAGTGATTTTAATTTCCAACTCAATATAATTCAACTCATCCCATTTGAACTCACCCATGCAACTCTTAACTCAAGACTTGAATTTATTCCTTAATTAAATAACTCCTTAACTCAACTCACTTCACTTAACCCTTTTGAACTCACCCATGGTTGACCAAGTCAACCATGGTTAGCTGACCATGCATGTGCATTAAATCATTTGCCACCTCACTTGATGAGGTGGATTTGGGTCCCACTTGGCCATGTCACTCACATGCCACCTCACTTGATGAGGTGGATTCCATGTCTTGGGTCTTAATTGGGTACATGACCCGATTAAATCAATTCCTTACCCATTTACTTTTCATTCAAACTCTATCCATGACCCGTTGGGTCACAATTGGGCCATTGCCCCAATTGTTACCCATCTAACCTTCATTCCATCTATAAATCTTAAATTTAACAATTAAAACAGATGATACCCAATATAATAATGCATTTGAAAACCCAGAATGTTACAATATTATCCTCTTTTGAAATTTTAGTCCCGAAAATCGAGCGAAGTAGGGTTTCAAACAACTATACAAAAAGCTCATGGTGAGCTACTCTCATTTCTGATTCAAGTTCTTAGGTGGCTTCCTCATTACCATGTCGATCCCATACCACCTTAACGAACTGAATGGCTTGGTTCCGTAACACCCTGCCAATGAATCGGCCATCTCTGTCGGACACAATAGTCCTGGGGATACCATGTAGCCTGATAATATCCTTGATGTATCGTCGTCCCAAAGTCTCAGATGAATCTGGCATCTTGATGGGAAGAAAGTGTGCAGACTTGGTCAATCGATCTACCATGACCCATATTGCATCGTTGCCCTTTGATGACCTTGGCAACCTTGTCACAAAATCCATGGAAATATGTTCCCATTTCCACTCTGGCACTGATAACGGTTTGAGTAGTCCTGGTGTTTTTTGATGTTCAGTCTTGACCTACTGACAGGTCAAGCAGTGACCAACAAACTCTACCACATCTCTTTTAAGTCCATGCCACCAATAGTGTCTCTTCAGATCATGATACATCTTTGTGCTACCCGGATGAATAGAGAGTTTGGTTTGGTGTGCCTCGATCAATAACTCTCTTCTGTAGCTCTAAGGCACATATGTCCTGCCTCGGAATAAAAGACCTTGTCCCGGACGTAATTCCCATTCCGGTACAACCTCACCAGTAGACATTTTAGCCCATATCTCTTCTACTTCCAGATCTGTCTGTTGTTCCTGTTCAATCTTGGAAACCATGTTGGATCATACGGTCAGATTATACATACTCCCATGATTCTTGATGTACAAATTGAACTCTCGAATGGTATTCAACATTTCCCATTCCTTCATAATCAAGCTCGCCACTGTTGCATGTGACATACGACTGAGGGCATCTGCCATTTTGTTTGCTTTTCCAGGATGATATCGAAACGCAAACTCATAATCTTGCAGATATTCCATCTATCTGCGCTGCCTCATATTAAGTTCCTTCTGATCAAGCAAATATTTCAAACTTTTGTGATCTGAAAATACCTCAAACTTCTCGCCATAGAGATAGTGTCTCCAACCTTTGAGAGCGAAGACCACTGCGGCTAATTCCAGATCATGTGTGGGATAGTGCATTCATGAATTTTCAACTGCCTTGAACCATAAGCCACTACGTGATGACTTTGGGTAAGAGTACACCCAAGTCCTTCACCTGAAGCATCACAATATACTTCACAGCCCTTGCCTCTTTCCAGAAAAATCAGGATAGGTGCAGTCGTAAGCCTCTCCTTCAGTTCTTCGAATCTTCCGTTGCATACAGCGGACCATTCAAATTTGACTCCTTTCTGAGTAAGTCGGGTAAATGGAGATGCAATCTTGGAGAAGTCCATAATAAACTTCCTATAATAACCAGCCAATCCCAGAAAGCTGCGGATTTCTGTCACATTCTTTGGAGTTTTCCAGTCTCTAACTGCCGCCACTTTAGCTGAGTCCACGCTATTCCTTCCGCTGATATGACATGCCCTAAGAAGTTAACCTCAGATAGCCAGAATTCGCACTTGCTTGCTTTGGTATACAACTGTTTTTTCTTCAGGGTGTCCAAGACTATCCTTAGATGTTCTGCATGCTCCTGCCGATTGTTGGAATAAATCAGGATATCGTTAATGAAGACGATTACAAACTTGTCCAAACAAGGACGAAAGATTTTGTTCATCAGATCCATGAATATAACCCCTCCATGGGTAAAATCCATTCATGGGCATAACTAATACCTTCGTAGAACCAATATGTCTATCATAATGCCAATATCCGGCATCAATCCAAACCACCATGGAAACCGTCATCCATGGGAAGATAATATCTATCCATGGAACCGTCACATCTACCATGGGACCAGTGTATCTATCGTGGGATTGATATACCCACCAATTGTCGTCAGCGTCTACCATTAGGGAATACTATAGTAAGTGTAATGGACATTTGTTATACTAAAGTGCTAGTAACAGATGTGAAGGCAGTAGATACAAAAGAGTGGGATGCTCCCAAATCAAATAACGTATAAGCATATGAACTACAAACTACTGCCATACCTTGAATCACCGAATGATCCACTGTCTCTGGAGGAGAAGCCAAAGTATTCAGTCATCCAGATCCTGTCGGAATAGGTGCCCATCCTGTCTGGTCATGTGCTCTAGATCCTTGTGATTGAGCTGGTTGAGCTGGATGACGGAAAGAACCCCTGAAGTGAAAAGATCTATCGTTCTGTGGACATTCTCCTTTGAAATGGCTCTGCTGAACACACTGGAAACAAGTGTTCACCCCTCGAGAAATCTGAGAGACGGATCCTGATGTGGAGGGATGATTGGAACGAAAACTTCTAGTGGAACCAGTAGAGGCAAAAGGTCTCCCAAAGTTGGGTTTGAATCTCTTGTGAGGGCGAAATGTATTTCCCCCACCCTGACCTCTTCGGTCATGTGTTTCATTGGAGGTTGTGTCTCCATTTCCATTCAAGAGTTGCTGTAGAACAGAAGTGACTACTGCTTGTACTAGGTTCTGTAGTTCAGGAGGTACTTCAGGAATGTTTACACTGCCTCGACCCTCTCCATTATGTTCTTCATCCTGATGTTGGTTCTGTCATGTATGTCTTCTTTTCGGAGACATTTTCCTATGTAATCGACACATTGATCGACTTAGTTTCTCATTAGAATCTATGTTCACATACTTGAGGAAATTGCCTAATCATCATCTTGTATTTCTTGTTTTGGAGAGTTTTCCTATGTATCACACAATGTCTCTTGTTTGGGGAACTTTCCTATGTATCACATAATGTCTCTTGTTTGGGGAAATCTTGATGTTTCTTCTTTCGGAGAAATATGTCCTACGTTGCTATGTTTGATAAATCCGTGTTTATAGTGATTGTCTTTCCTTTGCTGTTATAGTGTTGTTCTCAGTTGAATGCTTCAGTCTGATTCTTAACAAAACAAATTAATTCGGCCCCCGTGCAGCAGGCTCCGAAGAGTCGGTTAGTTGGGATTCTTATCTTGTCAGTGAGACATGATACTGTCTTAATCTTACTTTGAAAGATTCAAATTTCCATTTTCTCTCTGATACCAACTGTGAGGGCCCCGCCCTTTTACACTAGCTGAAAATCAGAGTCTATTTTTTTTTTTTTGGAAATAAAGAGTGAGAGAGAGAGCGGGACACCACGACGCGAGGTAAGTCCGAGCTTCCAAAGCCCGGCTCTTAACTGGCCAGCCATACATGTGCGTGGACCGAGTCCACGAAAACAGTTCACACGCTTAAGGTTATACTTGTGGAAATAACCATATTGCGGGAATAATATTTGATTACGAAAACCGACCATGACCTTTACTTAGCAAGGAAGTCAATCACCCAAAACTTAACTGAACTTAATATCCGAAGGTAACGTCAAACCATAATCCCATGGTCTCCTTTAACTTCCTTTTAATTTATAAACCATACGTACCGATTCCGAGACTCCTCCGATTTCTTTCGTTCCGCTTTGCTCCTCCACTTTTCTCCTTCCTTAGTCTCTTCTTTCTTCTGCCTTGATCTTCGGCCAAGATAAAAACCCTAAGAGTGGTTCAGCCAAGTAGTGTAGGTTTGAGAGAGGGAGAGGAGGAGAGAATGGAACTCTTAAGTCGTTTTCCTTTGTCTTTGTGAGAGGTCGGCCTTGAGTGTGAGGGAGAGAAGCTTGAGATGGAAAATACTCTAAGTGTTTCTTGTCTTGAGAGGGGGATCGGCCAAGAGAGAGAGGGAGAGAGTGAGATGAGATGAATGAGATCAAAAGCCTTCTTTCCATCTTGTCTTGGGGTTCCATGGGTTAGACTCCACCCTCATCAATGTGGAGTCTTCCCCATGAGCCCTTTGATCAAACAAGGGAGTGCATGCCCTCCACTTGGCACATACCACTCCCATCCAACGGTTTTGGCTTGTGGTTTCCTCTTCGTGGTTTGGTGGTTTGCATGAGATGGAACCACCACTTCTTGTTTGACCAACCATGACCTTGCATGCCTCCACATGGCACATACCACCCTTCCAACGGTTTTGGACTTGGTGGTTTCCTCTTGGTGGCTTGGTGGTTTGCATGAGATGGAACCACCACCTCTCCTTTGACCAACCATGACCTTGCATGCCTCCACATGCCACATACCACCCTTTCAACGGTTTTGGGCTTGGTGGTTTCCACTTGGTGGTTTGGTGGTCTGCATGGGATGGAACCACCACCTCTCCTTTGACCAACCATGACCTTGCATGCCTCCACATGGCACATACCACCCTTCCAACGGTTTTGGTGGAGTGGTTTCCATGAGATGGAAAACCCTCTTTGACTCACTCCATCTTTTGATATTTTATGTGACTCACCCCCATTTGACTCACTCCATTTAAATGCAACTCAATTCCCAACTCAATCATTTGAATTTATATCTAACTTAGGTGATTTAATTAAATAATTTAATTCTACTTTCTTCACTTGATTCTCTTTAATTCATCCATGAACTCACCCATGGTTGACCAAGTCAACCATGGTGGGCAGCCCCACATGTGTCTTGGTCCACACGCCACCTCAATTGATGAGGTGGAGTTGGGTCCCACTTGGCCATGCCACTTGGATAATTCCACTCCTACACTTGCCAATGAGATGGACCGCATGCCTTTGATCTTAATTGGGTCCATGACCCAATTAACTCCATTCCTTACCCATTTACCCTAATCATCAATCCATCTTTACCCATTGGGTCCCAATTGGGCATATGACCCAATTGACCACTTTGACCCAATTAAATAAAATCAAGCCTATCCATGGTCCATTGGACCATACTTGGGCCATTGCCCCAATCCTTATTCATTAAACATCCCTTCCATCTATAATTCATAATTTTTCACAATTAAATTAAATAATAGCCAGTATATTTATTGAGTTAAAAATCCGGGCTATTACAGGAATACCTACTGGGCATGTTGACTAATGCCCTACTTCTACCCTATAGATGATGGAACATGAAATGATAAGGAAAAGGACATGGGACCGGAAGGGAGCCATGCGTAGGAGCTTGGGAAGATTTAAGTTTTAAAATTACTTAGTTTTGATTTCGATGATGTATTCGTAGGACTTATATTTTGGATTGTAATAACTTAGAACTTATTGGTTTGATAATCTTTAAATTTTATTGGAATTTTATGGTGATTGGCTTTCCTTGCCTAATGATGACAAGAGAATGAATAGCATCTTATTCATATAAATTATTCCGCAAACAATAAGATAAGCATGTGTAAATCTTTTAGTGGACTTAATCCACGCACACGTAATGGTGGCCAGTCAAGGGTCGGGTTTTGGAAACTTGGACTTGACTCGCGTCGTGAAAAAGGGCGGAGTGTTACACTTAGAACTCTGGAGTACCGTAGCACCCCGGATTTTCAAGTGATTAATATATATGAAAATTACCCATTTAATTTGTAAATTATTACACATGGACCTTATATGGGTAAAGTGTTGGGTCATTGCCCAATCAAGACCCAACGGATTGTGGAAATGGTTTTCAATAAATTTAAATGGGGCTTAATTAAAATGGTAATGCAATATCTATAAATAAAGATTTTAGGAATGGAATATAGATTACATGGCCGTGTGTGTGAGATTTGCACATCCATGAGGATGCGCATTAGATAATTTAAAAGGTGTCTATTTCCTTGATTAAGAGTGAAATTAGAAGATGTCTAAAATTAGATAGGATGCTTTGCCGTGTATGAGAGATTTGCACATCCATGAGGATGCACAAAAGATCATTTAAAAAAGGGTCTTTCCTTGTTAAAAACAGAATAAGGGAATTGCTAAATTAAAAGATTGCTTAGGTCGTGTATAGGGTTATGCGCAAGATAAGTTGGAGTATCTAAAAAGGGGTCCTTCCCTTGTTGAGAGTGGTATTTAGGCAAGTGCTAAATTGAAGGGTCGGCACCTTCTAAATATGGGACCAAGTGGAGGTTTTATAAAGAAAGGCACCAAGGGGCGCACGGCAACACACAACCATCAAGAAGGTCTTGACGTTGAGAGCTCTAGCAGGAAGGTAGAACGCACGGCATACCCATTCAAGGAGAGGGCAGCCAGCAAGTGTGCAAGGAAGAAAAGGATTGGAAGAGCAAGAACAAGCGAAGGAAAACCAGAGGAGTGGCGGAACCGGTAAGTAGTTTTGATATTTTTGTTTAAGATAAGGAACCATAGGGTTCGGCCATGGTGTATGGCCGAACCTCATGAAAGAAAATGGAGGGAATGATTATGGTTAATTAATGGAATGATAAACCATAGGGTTCGGCCATGTTGTATGGCCGAACCCCATGGAAGGACTTTGGTGATTTTAATGGAAGTTTGGAGGATGAAAATCATAGAGTTATGGTTATAATTTTAAAAGGGTTTTAATGGATGTTTTTGGTAAAGAACCTTAGACCATGGGTTCGGCCATGGAGTATGGTCGCTCCATGGCCGAACCCCATAAATAATTATGGAATTATGTTCATGTATTTAGATCATAGAAAATGATGGGAAAGGTTATTTATGAATTAATTTAGATGGATGGAAGGTTTGATGGTTATTAAATTAGAAAGTTTCTAATTATGGACTTTTGGATCAAAAAGGAAGGAACCTTCAATTATGGATTCAAGAATGGGAATTGATGAAATTGGAAAGTTAGACAACATAAGGTTTTGCCATGGTGTTTGGCCGAACCCCATGAATCGATGTTATGGATCGGTTTTGGACATAAACATAAGGTAATGGCAAAAATGTGAATATGGTCTAAAATGAAAGACCATGGGTTCGGCCATGGTGTATGACTGAACCACATGGGAAATATTTAGTGGATCATGTTTGGATTAAGGAATCGGTTATGGACTTAATATAGTGATTGATTAAATGGAGAATTAATTGGAGGATACAAATATATGCTTATGGATTATGTTATTGGATTATGGGTTATGTTAGCCATGGATGGCAATGTTGTAAATAGGTGAAAATAATGGACATAGGGTTCGGCCATGGTGTATGGCCGAACTCCATGAACTATTTGATGGATCATGTGTTTGAATTAAAGAACTATGTATGGTAGATTAAAATGAATGAAATGTGAACTAAGGATTAGACCAATGGCAAAGTTGTAATAAAGGGTGAAAGTGATGGATCATGGGTTCGGCCATGGTGTATGGCCGAACCCCATGAGGAATGGTTTATGGACTTAAACATAATAGGAAATCAAATGGAACATGGTTTTAATTGATTGATGTATTATAAGGTAATAGGACCTCACAAGGTATGTACGATCGTGAGCGGTTACCGGACGAAAGCACAAGGACATGTAGTGGCCTTTGGTAGGATTCCACCTCTTTGAAACCATGGGTTTATGTATAATATTTTTATCTTATTTTAATGAATTTATTGTAACACCCGCCCCTTTTCACTGTGCTACTTAGCCGAAAATCAGAGTCTAATTTTTTTTTCTAAATAAAAGTGACAAAGAGCACGGGACGTCATGACGCGAGTTAAGTCCGAGCTTCTAAAACCCGACCCTTAACTGGCCAACCCTACATGTGCGTGGAAACTAAGTCCACGATAACGGTTCACACGTAGAAAGTAAGCTCGCAGAATTAAAACTTAATGCGGAATTATAATAGAGTCTATCCTACCAATTTTATATAGCAAGGAAGATTACACTACTTAAATTACTAAATTACCTCAAATCATAATGTCCAAAAGTAAAGTCCAAACCATAGCAAGAAATATAAATTATTACAGTCAGACGAATTAAGTTACTCAAATTACATTTCCAAAATAAATCTAAGTAAATTAACTAGCCCGCTTCCCCAAGCTCCTACGCTTGGCTCCCGTCGCGTCCTTCCTTTCCGCCATCCCCTGCGTCATCAGCTAAGGTGGAAGTAGGACGTTAGACAACGTGCCCAGTAGGACTCTGAGTAGGGCCAACACATGGATTAGTGATAACCGGCACATAGGTCATAATTTAATAAAAACCATAAAATGAATGCCATGCCATGGGTGTCTTATGTCATGAGTCCTACCCATCATCCATACCATCATTGTGCCATGTCTCTCTTGATCGAAAAGCCTCATCAAGATATGATCAACACTAGGCATCCCCCTTGATGGCAAAGCCTCACCAAGGTATCCCCATGCTTGCTTCTCGGTCGCCCGACGGAGCATGGACTCCGGTTATATCTCATAATGCCCTTCTTGATGGATGAAACACATCAAGATATCCCCATGTTTGCTTCTCGGTCGCCCCGACAGAGCATGGACTCCGGTTTCATTATTTTCCCGTCCATGCCATGCATGAGATGTAAATGCATTATGCTATGTAATATATATAATTCATAGCCTTAATATATAATTCATAGCCTTAACATATAATTCATAGTCTTAAAACCCATATTAAAACAATCACATAATTACCAAAATAGATCAAGGAAAATAATTGTACAACACATAATCCATGGCTTACAATAAGGTAGGAATCCTATCGAATACCGACTAACGTTCCTTTACGTTTTCTGTCCACAAATCCAGTCACCGATCGCGCACCGCTTGCGACGTCCGATACCTTATTTTACATCAATGAATCAGCCCATGTTTAAGCCCCTAATAAATGCCTTAGTGGGGTTCGGCCATACCCCATGGCCGAACCTCACTGTCTAGGTTTGTGGGTCCCATTTAGTCCATTAATCCTTTAATTATGTAAGTTTAAAAAAGATCCATCAACCCTAGGCTTCAATGATCCACATCTAAGGTCATCTTAAATGCACTTAAGTCCATGATCATCCTCCATGGGGTTCGGCCATGGTATGGCCAAACCCATGGTTCTTCATTTTGGCCCATATTTATGGTTTTACCACTACCTCTTCCATAGTTAATCATTCACTTAACCATGTACATTTTTGTGTCCATAATTGATCCATACACTTAGATCCATTAATGACCCATCAACCATGTTACAAGATTATTAAAAATCAGCCCTTAACTTAGCCTAATTTCCATTCATCTAAACACATGCATAATTCCAAATTTAGCCCATAAATTGACCTACAAGTGGGTCATGGGTTCGGCCATACACCATGGCCGAACCCATGATGTCTTTTTCTTATTTTTCCATGGACCCATTTCACCATATTTAGATCCACAATAAGGCCTCCCATGAGGGGGTTCACATCATGCATTAAATCATCATTCTTAACCACATCTTGAGTCCATTAACTTAACTATATTCTCCATTCATTTCATGGTTCCAAAATACCCAAGTTCACCAAAATCTCTCCATGGGGTTCGGCCATACAGCATGGCCGAACCCATGGTCCATGGTTTTATTTTTAAAACATTATTTATAATGCTTAAAAATCCACTTAAAAACTACCAACCTTCTCCATTAATTTCCATATTTTTACACTCATTAAATTTACAAATACATCACTATAGGGTTTGGCCATACACCATGGCCGAACCCATGGTTCATGGTTAATCTTCAGCCATACCTTTTGAGGCCATAAAAACCATTTACGTCTCCCATGATTTTCCTTATATAAAATCCTTATAAAAATCACTAACCTTTAATCATTAAAATCCTCAAAAATCATTAACCACCTTCCATGGCTTCTATCCTTAAAAACCCCATTAACATTTACTTAATCACCTACCATGGGGTTCGGCCATACTACATGGCCGAGCCCTATGGTCCATGATTCCTTTAAAAATCCATTTTTCCATGCTTAAGAAAACCTTAATTACCTAGTGTCCATATCATTCCTTTATTTTTCTTTTGTTAACCTATCTTATCCATTTTGTCCATTTCTCATTTCATCTTTGGATGATTTTAAATCCATGGCCCATGATATTTTGGCCACCATTCAATCCCAGAAAAATGGATTCATGATCTCTTTTTAACCCTTAAAAAAAATGTAAATTCTTGATTAAGAGTTACTTACCACTCCGGCGGCACCTCCTGCTTCTTTTCCTCCCTTTGGATTCCTTAGCCTTTCTCCTTTCTTCTTCTCCTTGATCTTAGGCCAAGATGTGCTTGATCAAAATGAGATCATCAAGGTTTGGGTCTGCTAATGATGTAACACCCCAAATTCTCAATGAAGTGGATAATTATGAAAATGCCGCTGGTTTGTTAAATTAATTATTTTGTGAAGTCAAATAAGAAAATGGTGGGGCCCATTGCTCAAATTAGGATCATATGAGCACATTATAAATGTCAAGTTTGATTGGATGGGTAATGTACATCAATTAGGTCGAAAATGGCTAAATGGGTCAAAGGGCCCAATTGGACCCAATGGGTCATAATGGATGATTTGACCATTGTGTAAGCTCAAATTAAATGGGGTCAAGCTGAATTGATTGGAAATCAAGTGTAGCAAATGGGTAGGCTTGATGCACAAGTGGAAACCATTTAAAAGTGGCAAAATCAGCCCATTAATGGGTCATGTTGTCAAAACGGGTCAAGGGGTTAATTGGGGACCCAATGGGTCGTGTTGACTATGTTGACCACGGATGACCGTGTGGGCCCTCAATTGAACTCAAGTATGAGTTAGTTCAGCTTGAGTTGGACTGATTTGGAGTGAGTTTGAATTAAGAAAAGAGTTGACTCAAATATAGTGCATTAAATGTGTTGAGTTGGATGAGTTGAGTTAGAATAAAAAGATCATGAGTCAAGTGAGTCAAGAGGAAGTGGAAAGGTGTTTTTAATCACACACAACTCTTGGGGAATCAATCTTAGCCGTTGGAATGAAGAGGTGCCTTGGCAAAGCCAAGGGACACCAAGGTTGGGCGGCATCATGCATCTCATGAGATGCATGTGTTAAACATGAAAGGATACAACGTTTGGCATGAAGGGGTGTCTTGGATGGCACCCAATATTCCATCGTTTTTGACAAGGGTTAATGAGGATTAAAGAGGGAGGCTTGGCTGATTTAACAAAAGGATAAACAGCCACCATTTGGCCGAATTTACCTTAAAGAAATTCTAAGGAAATCCTCATCTCTCTCCCACTCTCCAAACTCGTTTTTCTTGGATGAACAGCAAAGGTGTAGGCACCAATTAATCAAGCATAAACCAGCAAAGGATTAAGGAAGAAAGGAAGGAAGCAAGAGGGAAGGAGCAAAGGAAATTGGTAAGATTTTCTTAAGTGTTCAAGTTAAACAAGTTGTAAGAAAAGGGTATGTATTGGGCCATGGTTATGGCCGAATGCACCAAGGTCTTAACCTTGAGTAATAGAGGTTTTAAGAAGGTAAAAGTGATCATTGGGTTCGGCCACCATGGAGGGCCGAACCCCATGTAAATGATTGGTTAGTTTTGATGTCTTTGAAACATAGAAACCATGAAGTTTTGTGGACTGTTTTTGATGTTTCTTTAAGACTTAAAATGCATGTTTTAAAGAGGGTTAAAACATGGACTTGAATGTCATGAAGGACTGAAGGTATCATGGGTCTAAATCATGGATTTAAATTGATGAAATGGACCATTGGGCTCGGCCATCTTGGATGGCCGATTTCCATGAAGTATTATGGTCATTTGGATTGAGTTTTTATAAAGTGGAAACCATGCAAAGTGATGGACTTATTTGGATGGTTTTGAGAGGTAAAAATCCGGTAATGTTATACTGATTAGTACATGTTTAAATGAGACCTAAAACATGTTCATAAGGACCAAGACATGGACATAGGATTCGGCCACCTTGGATGGCCGAACCCCATGAAAGTATTTGATGATTTTGTGAGATAAAAACCATATAAAGTTATGGTGTTCTTATGGCAATTAATGGAATACATGTTTACTGTTTTTGGTTGGTTAATATACGGCTGAACCATGTATTATTCATGGTTGAATTAGCATGTTAAAATCATGAGTAATCATGGTGAATATTGAACCAAGTGAACCCCCATGGTCGAACCCCATGGGCTGCTTCATGGGCTGTTTGTATGGGTTTTACTTGGGGTTATGGTTATTGATTTGGCTCAGCCTATGGATGGCTGAACCATGTAATAACCTTGGAAAAATGATGTAGCCTAAGTTAAATACCTAGGTTAAAGTTATTGGACCAATGGAGCCATTGGGTTCGGCCATTCATAGGGCTGAACCCCATGGACCACTTCATATGGATTATTTTATGTGGAATGTTTTTATTGAATTAAAAGGTTTCAATGTAAAGATCATGGACCATGACAATAGGTTTTGGCGTGGATCCATTCCATGGAATTGATCGGTAGTTTTAAAGGTTAAAATGGGATATAATTGAGTATTGGAACCAATGGCATAATAGTAAATATGGGTGAAATGATCAAAGGTGGAATGATCATAAGTATGGTTGTATGGAACCCTACCAAGGTATTTTTGTACAATTTGATGTTTAATAGAGATTAAACGAATGAGAGACTAAAAGGATAAATAGGTGAGGTTCGGCCATGGGCATGGCCGAACCCCACATAGTACATTTTTGGGACATTGACAAGTTGGAATTACATGATAAATGTTTGGTTTGCTGCTATTTAAATAGGGTATCCAGACTTGCATATATGGCGTACGAGTCGTGAACGGCTGACGATTAAGAAAGATCAAATACTGAAGTGAATCTTCAGTAGGTTTCCTACCTACTTGTAACCACATTTACACTTGTTTTCATGATGGTTTTTATGAGATATTGTCATACAATTATTTATTATATATTCAAAAGATGAGTTATGTATTTACAAATGACATACAACGCATTGGCATCTCATGCATAGACATGGGATGATGATTGAGGATATGCTGTGTTGCAATTATGAGTTACCATCTTCCTTAGGCGATGAGAGTCCCGCCAGGAGGAGTAACATGATGATAAGAGTCACAATTGGTCTCCTTAGGCGATGAGAGTCCCGCCAGGAGGACTAATATGTGATATGAAACAACTCAATGATGAAGTGTCTTTCCACAGGTAACGAGGATTACTGTGGATTACCTTATCGTGTGAGTCTCAAATGAAAGAGTATTGTGATTTACCTTGACGGTGAGAGTCCCGTCAAGTGATGGCTATGTATGTGTGATGGGGTGGGGCTCATTACATTTGCATACATACATAGCATGATTTTATAAGTTTTTTATAATCATGTACTATGATATATATGCATGTTTTACATGCTAACCATGTGGTAGCCCTAATCGGGAACCTACTGGGCGCGTTGATCTAACGCCCTAATTCTATCCTTAGAGGATAATGCAGGAACAAGGAAAAGGAAAGAGAAGGCCGATGACCGGGAGGGGAGTCAAGCCTAAGCGCTTGATTGATGAACAAGACTTATTATTTATTGTCGTTTGAGTTATATTTGATGGACATGTAATAAGTTAATACTTTGCAATGGTTTGATTAGGTTATTAACTATGGATGGTTGTTTTATGTTAATTATTAATTGAGACTGTTACTTGCTATCTATTCATTCTATTTCCGCAATTAGTCTAGTTTATTCCGCAAGTTATTGTTTAGTTCCATGTGTGATTTTATCTATCATGGTTTAGTCCATGTACACATGGGTGGCCAGTTAAGGGTCGGACTTTGGGTAGTCCGGACTTAGCTCGCGTCGTGACGTCTCTCCGCCCTTGTCCGGTGTTTATGTTTTTAAAAAAAAAAATAGACTCTGAATTTGTCTCAGAGAGGGCGGGGCGTTACAAATGATGGAGTGGGTTTGAGAGAGGGAAAGGAGGAGAGGATGGGAAAAACTATCCCAAAGTTTGGTCTTGAGGTGGGGGTCGGCCAAGCCTTGTTCTTTCCTTCTTTTCTCCTTGGGTGTGGGTCAGCAATGAGAGGGAGCAAGAGAGGGAGAGAGTGAGATGGAAAAGAGATGAAGGAATGAGATCAAAACTCATCTCATTTGGTTGCTTGAGTTAGGCTCCATCATCATTCCCTTCCACCAACCAAGCATGGGCTCACATGCCTTAGTGGTGGTGGTTGGGATAAAACCACCACTAAGCCAATGGTTTTGGGCCTCTTGAGATGGAGTGGTTTGGTCTTCCATCTTGACCATTTGACCATCATCATGGAGGGTATGGGTCCTCATGCTTTGGGTGGTGGTGGTTGAGATGAAACCACCACCCTTAGTCCATGGTTTTGTTTTGTGTTTCTTTAAGTGGTTTGGGTGGTTTCAATGAGATGAAACCACCCCTTGACTTATTCCTTTGACTCCCCATTGACCCATTTGACTAACTTAATTAATTAATTAATTGGATCCTTAACTTAATTCTCAATTAACCTCTTTAATCTCCTTGATTCTTCTCCATTAATCCACCCATGGTTGACCAAATCAACCATGGTGGCCGGCCCCACTAACTCCTAGCCTACCCGCCACCTCACTTGGTGAGGTGGAGGTGGGCCCCATTCGGCCATGTCACCTAGGCTTAATCAAAATTAACTTAGGTGATTCACATTAATTAAGTCACATTAATTCACTTTGATCCTCTTTAATTCCCTTTGACTTATCCATGGTTGACGAAGTCAACCATGATGGTCGGCCCCACCTATGCCTTGGTCCACACGCCACCTCACTTGATGAGGTGGATGTGGACCCCACTTGGTTATGCCATCTTGATCATTTCATCACTAACTTAGGTGGTTTAATTCCAATTCAATCCATTTCAACCAATTGGGTCACCATTGGGCCCATGGCCCAATTAAATTTGTTTCCTACCCATTTACCTTAGAGCTTAACCATCTTGACCCATTGGGTCCCAAATGGGTATTTGACCCAATTTGACCATCCTTGACCCAATTAATCATTATTGACCAATTAAATGAATTTCATCCAACCCATGGTCCATTGGACCATACTTGGGCCTTTGCCCCAAATTTTGATCCACTTAACATCTATTCCATCAAAATTCCCAATTTCCATCATTAAAATAAATAATAGCCACATATATATTGATTTAAAAATTCTGGGCTATTACATTTATGTTGTAAAGGATATGTTTCAGATGTGAGATTTTAATGCTATGTTTACAATATAAAATAGCATGTGTTTCATTAGCATCTCATGCATGGCATGGGGTGAAGGGTATGCAACCGGAGGGGCCACACTCCTTCGGGACGTCCAAAAAACCTATATGGGATACCTTGATGTGCTTTTCCATCAAGAAGAAACCGGAGGGGCCACACTCCGTCGGGGAGTCCAAAAGACCTATGTGGGGGTACCTTGATGATGAAAATTCCATCAAGAGGATACATGTGTTTATGATGGGTGGGACTCATTGCATACTACACATGTGATGGCATTGTTTTTATATGGATTTATTATTATGTTATATGCATGTTTTGTACTAACCATGTGTTAGCCCTAATTGGAATACCTTCTAGGGGCGTTGTTCTAACGCCCTACTTCTACCCTAGTGGTTGATATAGGAAACGAGGGAAACGTTGAACGCGGAAAGGGTCAAGCATAGGAGCTTGGATGATTTAGTTTATATTTGATTAAGTTACTTATGGACTTGTATTTGAGCAACTAAACTTCGGGCATGTAATAATTTAGAAGATTGGCTATGGTTGGATGTTTATTTTGGATAATTACGTTATATTAATAATGATTAAAGACTTGACGTACTTTGCTATCTGAAATGGAATAGAACTAGGTTCTATTATAATTCCGTAGTTATGATTTTAATTTCGTATGTTTATATTGCTATGTGTGAACAGTTTTCATGGACTTGGTCCATGCACACATATGGTTGGCCAGTTAAGGGTCGGACTTTAGAAGTTCGGACTTAGCTCTCGTCGTGACGTCCCGCTCTCTATCACTCTCTGTTTATAAAAAAAAAAAAATAGACTCTGATTTTTGGAAAGCTTGTAGGGTCGAAAAGGGGGGGGGGGGGGGGGGGGGGAGGGGCGTTACAAGTACTATCTGATAGACACGTAGAGGTCATCGACCCATCGAGAGTATCAGAACCGACCCATCGATGTTCAGACATGCCGATCAATCTTTTCATGGTTCTGGATAAGCAGGCTCTGTATTTTTATGCCCCTATTTGATAATCTGGACCAATCCATCGACTTGTAGAACATAAGTCATGTTGACCCATCAAGGAGATCGACCCATCGCTAGTGACCGTTTTATATCCGTTGGAATATTAACGGTCATATTGCAACGCCACGGTCATATTCCAAAGCCACTATGCCAGTACCAACCCGTCGACAATCGAAGTTGGGATTTTTGTGTTTGCTTATATTCTCCAAACCTTAATGAGTTTGGTTGGACACTTGGAGAGAGCTTTGAAAAGAAAAATCCAAAGGCATTCCCAAAGATCCCTCCTCCTCTCTATGTACCTTACTTAGGAGAATCATTTTCAATCCAATTATCTTGATTGAGATTAAGAGAGAGTAAGAGAGAGAGAGAGAGAAAAAAAAACTAGCCTATGATCAATTTGCAAATCCATATCCTAGCAACCTCCCATAGATTGTGATTGAACATACACAAGGCACATCCTCGACAACGTTGACATCACATTGGGAAAGACATCTTCAAGAAGCACACATCTAAAAGTTTGAGCTATCAAAAGACAAGTGCTTCTTAGATTGGATTTTATTTTTAAATCATCATCTTGTAAAGTGGACTAAGGCAAGGAAGCTTGAACCACTATAAAAAATAGAGGGATAAGGACGTAGACCAGGGTAGGCCAAACCTTTCAAAAACTTGGGGATTGGGTGAAATTCCGAATGAATCGAGTTAGGTGAAATTCCTACTCTATTTGTAAGTCCCCACATAGTGAATTGGGATAACCCAAGGTTGGGTGAGTCCATCAGTAGATGTAGGAGGGTTTACTTCGAACCATTATATATATAGTGTTGTGGGTGATGAACGTTGTTTGCATAGAGGTGAAACTCGGGTCGAGTTTTGACCCGACCTGCATGAATCGACCCGAGAAATCTTTCGGGTCGAGTTAGCGGGTTGGTTCGAGTTGAGAAGAGAAAAACCTGCATTCAATTCGGGTCGGGTAGAGGTGGGAAATTTACAAGTTAACTCGACCCGACCCGACCTAGCAAAATTAGGCTAAAATGGGTTCAGGATGCAGGTTGTGTCAAAATTCGGGTTGGGTCTGATTAGAATTCAGGTTGGGCCGGGTCGAGAATTTCGGGTCATTAATTCGGATCGGGTCGGGTCAGGTTCTATAAATGTAACACCCCAATTTCTCAATAAGATGAATATTTACGAAAATGCCCTTGGATTGGTGAATTCAATAAATGTGATTGTAAATAAGGAAATGGTGGGGCCCATTGTTCAAATTAAGACCCTATGAATATATTATAAGGGTCAAATTATCATGAATGGGTAATGAACATCAATTTGGGTCAATATGGTTAATTGGGTCAAAGGACCCAATTGGACCCAATGGGTCATAATGGACTTATTAGACCATTGGGTGAGCCCAAATTTAATGGGATTAAGCTGATTTGATTGGAAATTAAGTGGAGCATAAATGGGTAGGCTTGATGCACATGTGAAAACCAAATGCAAATGGCTAAAACAACCCATAAATGGGTCATGGTGTCAAAATGGGTCAACAAGCTAAATGGGGACCCAATGGGTCGGGTTGACCTTGTTGACCACGGCTAACCGTGTGGGCCCTCAAATGAGCTCAATGGTGAGTTAAATCAGGCTGAGTGGAACTGAATTGAGCTGGTTTTGAATTAAGAATGAGTTGACTCAAGTGCATTAAATGAGTGTCATTTAATGTGGTGAGTTGGGTGAGTCAAAATGGAAATCAAAGGGGCTGTAAAATCAGTGAATTAAAGGGGAAGATAAGAGTTACTTGGGTCTCAAGCCACGCAAGACAAGTCCCACACGTTAGAGACTTGTGGTGTGAGCTTCCATGCAAAATTTTAAATGGAAATGAATGGGAATTGGATGAGATAAATGGGGAGCTGAAAGGTTGCATTGGATGGTGCCAAGGGGTGCCTTGGTTGGCACCAAATATCCCATTGGTTTGAGGAAGATGAATGAGGGTAATGAAGGATCCAAAGGGTTGTTGAACAAAAGGATTACATCACCATACTTGGCCGAATTGGTCATTGCAAAACCATATAATTCATCTCTCTCTCCCTCCCTCAAGAACACACCTCCTTGGCCGAGTTTTACCTTGGTGATTTCACCATTGGTTCATGCTTCTAATCAGCTGAGACTAAGGAAGAAAGAAAGAAGGAAGAAAGAGGGAAGAAGGCAAGGAGCAAAAGGCAAGAAGAAAAGCTTGGAATTTGGTAAGTATTTCCATGGATTTTTGTTTAATAAAATGGGATAAATGAAACATGATTGAGCCATGGGTTGGCCGAATCTATCAAGGGTTAGACCTTGGTTGGTGTTTCATAAAAGTGACGAAAAATGTATCATTGGGTTCGGCCAATTTGGATGGCCGAACCCCATGCAAAGAATTGGTTAATTTTGATGGTCTTTGTAACATGAATCCATGCAAGTGTTGGACTGTTTTAGATGTGTAAGATGCATGTTTTGAAAAGGTTTAAATCATGATTTTGAGTGTCATGTTTTGGGCCTTGGAATGGCCGAATGTTTCAAGGAAATTAACCTTGGATAAAGGTTGTGTAAATGGAAAGGAAAAAAAATATATATCATTGGGTTCGGCCACCTTGGTTGGCCGAACCCCATGAAATTCATTTGGTTAAGTTTATGGTTTTGAAGTCTACAAAACCATACAAATGGTGGAGATGTTTGCATGTTTTAAATAAGGCTAAGTATTTGACAAAAGAGGTTTAAATCATAGGCCATTGGGTGCGGCCAATTGGGATGGCCGAACCCCATGAAATCATGTGATTATTGTATGGTAATTTTTGAGTGTCATGTTTTGGGCCTTGGAATGGACGAATGTTTCAAGGAAATTAACCTTGGATAAAGGTTGTGTAAATGGAAAGGAAAAAAAATATATATCATTGGGTTCGGCCACCTTGGTTGGCCGAACCCCATGAAATTCATTTGGTTAAGTTTATGGTTTTGAAGTCTACAAAACCATACAAATGGTGGAGATGTTTGCATGTTTTAAATAAGGCTAAGTATTTGACCAAAGAGGTTTAAATCATAGGCCATTGGGTTCGGCCAATTGGGATGGCCGAACCCCATGAAATCATGTGATTATTGTATGGTAATTTTGATGGTTTTGAGAGATAAAAACCATACAAGAATATGGTGTTTTTATGGGATTTAAAGGAATATAAGTTTGCTATTTTGGGTCAGCCATTGGATGGCTGAACCGTGTAGTTAACATGGCTAAAGAGTAGAGCCTAACTTGTATACAAATGATGGGATCATTGAGTAAGAGGACCATAGGGTTCGGCCTTGTGAATGGCCGAACCCCAAAGATTATTTTGTTGGAGATTATGGTTTGTTTTATGATTTGAATTAAGGAATCATACATGATAAATTATGGACTAAGTGTAAGAAAATAATCACTCATTGTAGATGATGGAATATGGGATAAAAATCCATAGGATGTGGTTCGACCATGTGGTATGGCCGAACCCCATCAATGATTATTTGATGGTTTTGGGTTAAGTCATAATGGAATTAGAGATGATGAATGAAGGACCAAATTAAATGGTGAGGTTCGGCCAAGTTGTATGGCCGAACCCCACTAAGTTGGTTTGGATATGGTTAGTGGTGTTTAAGGAAAATAAAACAAAAGGTTAGCCTAATTATTGATGAATTGATCAAAGATGGAATGATCATAGGATTGGATGTATGGACCCAAACCAAAGTGGTATGGTTCGGCCATGTTGTATGGCCGAACCCTACCAAGTTATTTTTGTGGTATATGATGTTTAATAAGGATTAAATAAAAGAGAGATCAAATGAAAAGGGAGGTTAAATCCTAAGTTGATGAGGTTCGGCCATGGGTATGGCTAAACCCCACAAGATGGCTTTTGGGTCTTAAGATGTGAATGGAAATTTAAAATGATAGTATGATTGACTTGCTGTTACATCACAAGGTAACGGAACGTGAGCGGCGTACGAGTCGTGAACGAGTGACGCTAAAGAAAGAACGAACACTGAAGTGAATCTTCAGTAGGTTTCCTACCTACTTGTAACCACAATTATGATTTGATTTTATTATGTTTTTATGAGATATGTTGTATTTGATTTATGTTTTAAATGTGGTTTTGAATGATGAGTTATGTATTTACAAATGACATGCAATGCATTGACATCTCATGCATGACATGAGATGATGATTGTGGAACTCGGAGCCCACACTCCGGTGATATGCTGTGACGCAACTGTGAAACCTCCTTAGGCGATGCAGGTCCCGCCAGGAGTAGTATCATGATGATGATAATACATTGGTCTCCTTAGGCGGTGCAGGTCCCGCCAGGAGAAATGTTATGATGATGAGAAATACATTGGTCTCCTTAGGTGATGCAAGTCCCACTAGGAGAAATGTGTAATGATGAGAATCACATTGGTCTCCTTAGGCGATGAGGGTCCCGCCAAGGAGAAATATTATGATGATGAGAGCCACATCAACCTCCTTAGGCGATGCAAGTCCTGCCAGGAGGAATATCATCATGTAAAAATGAAAGTGTATTGTGATTTACCTTGACGGTGAGAGTCTCGTCAAGTGATGGCTATGTATATGCATGATGGGAGGGACTTATTACATGTGCATATTTACATAGCATTGATTTACCTGTTTTGATGACCATATATATTATGATATATGCATGTTTTTATATACTAATCATGTGGTAGCCCTAATCGGAAATCCTACTGGGCGCGTTGATCTAACGCCCTAATTCTATCCTTAGAGGATAATGCAGGAAATGGAAAAGGAAAAGAGAAGGTCGTGGACCTAGAGGTGAGCAAAGCTTAAGCGTTTGATTGATGTTTGGGATGTCTTTGTTATTGTCTTTTGAGTTATATTTCATGGACATGTAACAAGTTGATACCTTTTCTATGGTTTGTTTATGATATTGACAATGGATGTTTGGATCAAGATATTTAATAATTGAGACTTGTACTTGCTATCTAAACAGTTTATTTCCGCAATTGGTTTAGTTTATTCCGCATGACATTGTTTAGTTCCATGTGTGGTTTGTCTTTCATGGGTTTAGTCCATGCACACATGGGTGGCCAGTTAAGGGTCGGACTTAGGAAGTCCGAACTTAGCTCGCGTCATGATGCCGCCCGCTCTCTTCTGGTGTTATGCTATTATTATTTTAAAAAAAATTAGACTCTGATTTCTCGGAGAGGGCGGGGCGTTACAATAAATATTAACTCGGGTTGGGATCGGTTTTGAGAAACCCGACCCGATTTCATCTCCACAATCGTTGAACTAAAAGCTTACTCCTCATGGACTGGAGATGAAAAGACCTCATGCACAACTAATGGTAGAGCACTAAATGCTCTGAATTGTGCACTCTCACCAAATGAAGACAAAAGAATAATGATGTACGAAACCGCACAAGAGGCATGGGAAATTCTCGAGAGAACCCACTTTAATGACCCGAAGTTTTAACTCCCTATTTTGTATGTAATTCCTCTTTAAACAAATGAAATGAATGATGAGATTTTTGGTCCAAAAATGATATGAATAGAAAAGTGGTTAATATACATTGAAAGAAATATAGAAACTGAATTTTACCAAGACGATAAATCGACTACGTCGATAGTGTCGGCAAACTGAACTTCCTGGGATGAGGCATCGACTATATAGATGTGTAGGTGAAAACTGAAATCTGAACCCGGAACTTGAATTGCCAGAGGGATGCATCGACATGGTCGATGTATTAGCAAAAGGCCAAAATCAGACTAAGCCAAGTATAGAACACCCAGATGGACATATCGACCATCTCGATATAATCAAACTGTTGGAAACATCGACGAGGTCGATGTGTCGGGGTAGTTCAAACGCCTCTAGCAGACAATTATGTCTATCGCCTCCCGCACTACTTTCCATGCGTGGTTATCCTCCCACGCCAATTCCCACATTCCAACCACACATTTAAGAGTCTAGGGCAACTGAAGGAAGAAGATAAAAAGGAAGAGAAAACGAAAGAGAAAAAAAAAAAAAGAAAAAAAAAAACCAAAGAAAGAGAGGAGAGAAAAGAAAAAGAGCACCACTCCATTTCATTCACTCAATCTCATATTCTCAGTCAACCTAAACCCTTAGCTCGACAGTGAGCCTTCTTCCCTCTCCATTGATTTCATCTCTTTCGGAAAAGGGAGGAGAGACGAGGCAAAAAAGAAGGAGAAATCGAGTTAACATGGAGGAAGGAAGCATGGATCTCATCCTTCATCCACTCGAATACACCTGCAAATCCCTCAAGGTAGGTAAATTTTAATGTGATTTCAAGTAAAATAATCACACTAGGATGCTTATAGAACTTGTATGGATAAAAGACCAAGAATAATGGACATGCAAGTAAAGGGAAAGCATGGAAGGCGAATCCATGGCTTTCGGACTCAACCTGGTCGACATATCGATTATTTTGATATGTCTTCTGAAACATAAGTCCAATGAGCCAGGAATCTCGTGTATTGAACTAAAAAGAATCAACCCAGGACGACCTATCCATGAAGTCAATGTGTCGGCCTGGTTATGACAAAAATGAAAAATAAATCAGAAGGATGATGAATTGATCCCAAAACGACCTAATGACAATGTCGATGTGTTGGTCTGGGTATCACAGAACTAAAAATGAATTGAGAGGTGACAAATTGGTCCCACGATGATGTATCGACTAGGTCGATGTATGGGCCTGGAAATTACCAGAAATGAATGTAAAGATGATGACGGAAGAAAGAACCTGTGGACATATCGACCAGGCCAACATATCGGTCTGGAAACAAATGATGAATGTTAATAGACCAAACCCCGGAGGACATGTCGACGAAGTCGGCATCTTGGGTATATGCACTTGTATATGTATCAGCTGGTTCGATACATATGGTTTGAGAACAAAGAACAAACACGAATATTGATAGATCAAACTCAGGAGGATATGTCGATGTGCTCGACACCACGAACCAATGTACCCATAGATGTATCGACTGGGTCGATACATATAACCTGAGAACAACTTGAACAAATGGAGTTAGTCGACATGTCGAGATGATGATGTGTCGGCTGTGTCCAGGGGCGATGTATCGACACTATCGATATGTCAGCCTGAGACATGGACAATTTAATGGGGCTAATGAACTTGATGATAAATCAGATTTACGTGGAGTCTTTCAGACTCTAAAGATCATACAGATTACCTTAGGTCTTAGTTTGACATACATAATTTGAATTAGAAGGATTGTATATTTTAATGACACGGAATTATGATTTGAAACATGTACATGGACAAAGGAAATGAGGGTAGTCCTGACACCATTTGAGAGACTTTGAGAGTAACCCCTTTTTGCTGATCATCCTAGATCAGGTAGGAGTTCCTACTTTATTGAAGCACATAAGTCTGAAATATTTATCATTATTTTGTTTTTTCGTTTGAAATTATAAGTCTAGAATTATGAAAATATGATGTTTTCAACATGATTTGCCTTGACCTAAATTATCATGATGTTTTATGCATTGAAAAAGTATTAGAACTATATAATGCATGGTTTGTGATCATGATTGCATACATGTACCTCATGTATGATTGCATGGGAGGGATTTCATTACCGAGCCAATAATGAATTGTCCGGACATCGCTTGGTCTCGTGTATGAAAGGTTATTGATATGATATTAAAAATGGTATACTTTGGCCACATCCATTTGTTGTGAATGTTATGGCGTTAATTGGGCCAAAGAGCTCCTAGGGAGGTCCCAAAATCCTATTTAGAGGGAGGAGTCCACACTCCATTAATAGTTTCAGTTAACTTGTGGATGGGTAACAACACCCTAGAGGTTGCCGCCTCAAATGTTGTTGGACATAACTGGCCATTATGAAACTAGTTGGATGAGATGACTAGTGTGATTTGATGCATGGGTATGGGATGGCATTTCATTGATGCATGACACCCATGGCATATCAATATATGATAAGTATCAAGTATGATTTCTAGATCATGAGATTTTAGTATACCTTGATTTCATTTAGAAATGTATATTATGTTATAACATGTGATTTCCTCGACATTCCTTTTGGATTATATGAAATTATGTTATCACACACGTAATGCATTTCCTTGATCAGAAATCCTACTAGGCAAGTTGATTAAGCCCATACATTTTCCCCTTTTAGATGTTAATGCAGATCATGGCAAAGGAGAAGAGGCTGGACCTAGTGGTATCCAAGCCTAAACAAAGTGAAGAAGGAGAAAGCTTGGAGATCTTAGCTGCTTTCATTTGATATTTTCGTAGAACAATGTAATTTCGTAGGAGTATTTGTTGGGAATGTAATAACTTAGATATAATTCCTATTTTTGGACTTCATTATGGTATTTGACTTTTATGGTTTGAGTAATTTCCTATCTTTGCTAATGAGGTGAAATTGGTATCATGTTTGAATGTTATAAATATTTCCGCAATTGTTATTTCCGAAGATTGTGCTAGCACATGCACAAATATTTGTGGATTGTCCCACGTGTGTGCTAGGTTGGGCCAGTTGAGGGTTGGGTCTTTGAACTCAAACTCGGCTCAAGTCGTGGTGCACTCCATCCTTTTCCAAATTTCTATTTAAAATAATATATATATACTTTGATTTTAAGCGTTGTAAAAAGGGCGGGTCGTCACACCCACAAAGGCACATCCGTTGTAAAAATATCAAAACTCAAATTTTTGGAAGCTCAATTTGATGCCTTAAAACATGAGGGAAGAATAAACATTCATGGATTTCTATTCTAGAGTTAGTGACATAGTCAACTCTATGTGGGCTCCTGGTCAAAAAATTCCCAATGCCAAAGTGTGCACAGAGATATTAAGAAATCTTGCCTAGAGGTTTGACTTTAAAAAGGCCGAAATTGAAGAGTACCGGAATGTGGCCCAAATGACAATTGATGATTTGATTGCCTCTCTTCAAACCTTTGAGCTCAATTTTGAACCAACCAAGGAAAAGTCAATTGCCTTGAAATCTTCCATTAAACCTCCAACCATTAAAGAAAAAGAATCGTAGGTGGAAGAAGACCCAAGTGAAAAATGGCCATGATTGCTAAAAAATATTTAAAAAACTTTAAAAGGTTTGAAAGTTCCCAGGGGTGCAAGAACACGATGCAAAATTGACCCTAGGGGGGAGGTGAATAGGGCAATCACCACTTTTTATGGTCTTCAGAAATTTCTTCATCAATTTAAATGATTTGCAGCGGATTAAACAAATTAATCAAGATAAGTGTGTTGTGTGATACAAAAGTTTGCCAATAAAGGATCAATCACACAAAGATAAGACCAAACACCCACAACACAAGATGTATAGTGGTTCGGTTTAAACAAACCTACATCCACTGTTAGACTCACCTAACCTTGGGCTATTCCAAATACACTATGTCAGGAATTACGCCCTCACAAATAGAATAAGACTTCCACATATCCAATTGATTGGGAATTTCACCCAATCGCCTAAGGTTTTTGAAAGGTTCACCAAACCCCGATCTATGTCCTTATCATTCTATTTTTTAGAGTGGTTTGATCACCTTGATCTACTCCACTGTACAATGAAAATGATTTAAAAAATAAATGAAACCTAAGAAGCACTTGTCTTATATGAGCTCGCTTGTAGATGATGTGCTTCTTGAAGATTATCCCAATGCGATGTCATATGGTAACAATGATGTGCATTTGTATGTGCAATCACAATCTATGGGAGATTTCTAGGATATGGATTTGCAAGTTGATCTTAGGCTTGGTTTCCCTCTCCCTTTCTCTCTCTTAATCTCAATCAAGATGATTGGATTGAAAATGATTCTCCCAAGGTGCATAGAGAGGAATGGGGAGTTTCAGTTTTGCCTTGTGATTTTCCAAGTGGGAGGTCCAACCAAAACACAACAAGGTTTGGTGTTTAAATAGGTAAACAAGATTTTCGGATCAGTTCAAACTCGACAGGTTGAGTTTACCAATGGGTCAGTGAAAAAAAAATGTATCAGTTTAATCGTTCGACCGTTGTGCATTAATTGCACTCCAATAGTACTATAACGGGAACAACTGTAACACCCTAATTTCTCAATGAAGTGGAAATTATGAAAATGCCCCTGGTTTGTTAAATTAATTATTTTGAGATGTCAAATAAGGAAATGGTGGGACCCATTGCTCAAATTAAGGCCATATGAGCACATTATAAATGTCAAGTTTGATTGGATGCGTAATGAACATCAATTGGGTCGAAAATGGCTAAATGGGTCAAAGGGCCCAATTGGACCCAATGGGTCAAAATGGATGATTTGACCATTGTGTAAGCTCAAATTAAATGGGGTCAAGCTGACCTGATTGGAAATCAGGTATAGTAAAAATGGGTAGGCCTGATGCACATGTAAAAACCAATTACAAATGACCAAAATACCCATAATTGGGTCATGGAATCAAAAACGGGTCAAGGGGCTGATTGGGGACCCAATGGGTCGGGTTGACCAAGTTGACCACGGTTGACCGTGTGGGCCTTCAAATGAACTCAAGTGTGAGTTAATTCAGCTGGAGGTGGATTGATTTTGAGTGAGTCTAAATTAAGAAAAGAGTTGACTCAAATATGGAGCATTAAATGTGATGAGTTGGATGAGTTGGGTTAGAATAAAAATATCATGAGTTAAGTGAGTCAAGAGGAGGTGGAAATGAGTTGTAATCTCACACAACACTCGATCAGAATCAATCTCAGCCATTGGTATGAAGAGGTATCTTGGCAGGGCCAAGGGACACCAAGCTTGGGCGGCACCAATGCATTGATTGGATGCATTGTTTCATTTCCAATGGGTGCAACGTTTGGCACCAAGGGGTGTCTTGGTTGACACCCAACATCCCTTCGTTTTTGGCAAGAGTAAAGAGGGAGGATGAATGGGAGTTGGGGGCTGAAACTACAAAAGGCAAAGGTTGCCTTTCTTGGCCGTTCTTGTCATTGCAAATCCAAGAATTCCCATCTCTCTCTCCCTCTCTCCAATTCTTTTTTCTTGGCTGAACAACAGAGGTTTTGGCAGCAGTTAATCAAGCATAAACCAGCAAGGAATTAAGGAAGAAAGGAAGAAATAAAAGGGAGAAACCAAGGATCAAAGGCAAGAAGAAAGTTTGGAAAATTTGGTAAGTATCTATGTGTTATTTTGGTTTAATAACATGGAACAAATGGGGTATGTGTTGGGCCAGGGTTATGACTGTAACACCCCGATTTCTCAATGATGTGGATAATTACGAAAATGCCCCTGGATTGGTAAATTTAATAGTTGTGATGTTGAATTAGGAAATAATGGGGCCCATTGCTCAAACTAAGATCCTATGAACATATTATAAGGGTCAAATTTTAATGGATGGGTAATGTACATCAAATTGGGTCAAAATAGTTAATTGGGTCAAAGAATTCTCAATGATTGGAATAATTACGAAAATGCCCCTGGTTTGTTAAATTAAATGTTTGTAATTTTAAATAAGGAAAAGGTGGACCCCATTGCTCAAATTAAGATCCTATGAACACATTATAAATGTCAAATTTGATTGGATGGGCAATGTGCATCAATTGGGTCAAAAATGGCTAAATGGGTCAAAGGGCCCAAATGGGACCTAATGGGTCTTAATGGATTATTTGATCGTTGTGTGAGCTTAAATTAAATGGGGTTAAGCTGATATGATTGGTAATCAAGTGGAGTAAAAATGGGTAGGCCTGATGCACATGTGAAAACCAAGTACAAATGACCAAAATACCCATAATTCGGTCATGGAGTCAAAAACGGGTCAAGGAGCTAAAGGGGGACCCAACGGGTCGGGTTGACTTTGTTGACCACAGCCGACCGTGTGGGCCCACAAATGAGTTCAATGGTGAGTTAAATCAGGTTAAGTGGAACTGATTTTATTTAATTTGAATTAAGAATGAGTTGACTCAAATGCATTAAATGATTGCCAATTAATGAGGTGAGTTGGACATGTGAGTTGAGTGAGTTAAAATGGAAATCAAATAGGCTGTAAATTCAGTGAGTTAAGTGGAATATGAGGAGGTGTTTTTATCTCAAACAAACCAAAACAAGTCCCACACGTTGGGGGACTTGTTATGGTGATTTCCATGCAAAACGTTAAACGGAAATGATGTGAAGGTGATGACATTAAATGGGGCTGCCAAAGGTTGCAACAGTTGAGGCCAAGAGTGGTGACCATTGGTACCAAGGGGTACCTTCCATGTCCCATCGTTTTTGTCAAGAAGTTATGAAGGAATAAATGGATTTTGTGGTTGAAGAATAAAAAGGGTAGACCATCCATTTGGGCTGTTTTTCACACAAGGAAATCCAAGAATTCCCATCTCTCTCTCCCTCTCTTCTAGTTTGTTTTCTTGGCTGAACAGCAGAGGCTTTGGCAGCAGTTAATCAAGCATAATCCAGCAAGGAATTAAGGAAGAAAGGAAGAAATAAAAGGGAGAAACCAAGGATCAAAGGCAAGAAGAAAGATTGGAAGTTTGGTAAGTATTTATATGTTATTTTGGTTTAATAACATGGAACAAATGGGGTGTGTATTGGGGCATGGTTATGGCCGAATACACCAAGGTTTTAACCTTGGTTAATAGAGGTTTAAAATGGTAAAAATAACCATTGGGTTCGGCTACCATGGAGGGCCGAACCCCATGTAAAAGATTGGTTGGTTTTCATGTTTTGAAACATGGAAACCATGGAGTTTTTGTGGACTGTTTTTGAGTTTTATTTGAGATTCAAATGCATGTTTTAAAGAGGGTTAAAAACATGGATCTGAATGACATAAGGACTGAAGGTATCATGGGTCTAAAACAGTGGTTTAAAACTGATGAAATGGACCATTTGGATCAGCCATCTTGGATGGCCGAATCCCATGAAGTATGATGGTCATTTGGACAAAGTGATGAATTTATTGGATGGTTTTGAGAGGTAAAAATGCAGCAATGATGTACTGATTTTTATATGTTAAGATGACACCTAAAACATGTTTGAAAGACCAAAACATGGACATAGGGTTCGGCCACCTTGGATGGCCGAACCCCATGTAAGTTGTTGATGATTTTGGTGAGTTAAAAACCATATAAATTTATGGTGTTCTTATGGCAATTAATGGAATAACATGTTCACTGTTTTGGTGGATTATTATGCGGCTGAACCATGTATAATTCATGGTTGAGTTAGCATGATTAAACCATGAGTGATCATAGTGATTATTGGATCAAGTGAACCCTAGGGTTCGGCTATGAGTATGGCCGAACCCCATGGGGCTGTTTTGAAATAAATGGACTAAGTTCATGGGTTGTGTTTGACATTGTTTCCATGATTTCATAAAGGGTTTGAAGTATTTTAATGGAGAACCATTTGATGATGGAAAAGTGTGAATACAAGGTTCAGCCAGGTATAGGGCCGAACCCCATAAAAGGATAATTGTTTTGATATGTTTAGCCTAGTGGCAAAACTGTAATTAAGGATGATAATGGATAGAGAAAGGTCATGAAAGGAGATTAAATCCTAAGTCGATGATGTTCGGCCAAGGGCATAGCCAAACCCCACATGATGTGTCTTAGATATGAATGAACAAGTAAGTGATAATATGATTTACTGATTGTTGTATGGACAAGGTACCGGAAGTTGAACGACATGCGAGTCGTGACCGGGTGACGCTAAAGAAAGGGTCAAATACTGAAGTGAATCTTCAGTAGGTTTCCTACCTACTTGTAACCACAATTATGATTTGGTTTTATTATGTTTTTATGAGATATGTTGTATTTGATATTATGTTTCAAATATGGTTTTTAATGATGAGATATGTATTTACAAATGACATACATGTACATTGACATCTCATGCATGGCATGAGGCGATGATTATGCATTACCTTGACTTGAGAGTCCCAATGAAAGAACACTGTGAAACAACTCAATGATGAAGTGTCTTTCCACAGGTAATGAGGATTACTGTGGATTACCTTATCATGTGAGTCCCAATGAAAGAATACTGTGAAACAACTCAATGATGAAGTGTCTTTCCACAGGTAACGAGGATTACTGTAGATTACCTTATCATGTGAGTCCAAATGAAAGAATACTGTGAGTCCCAAATGAAAGTGTATTGTGATTTACCTTGACGGTAAGAGTCCCGTCAAGTGATGGCTATGTATGTGTGATGGGGTGGAGCTCATTACATATGCACTTACATACATAGCATTGTTTTCAGATGTTTTATTGATAATCATGTATTATGATATACATGCATGTTTTACAAGCTAACCATGTGGTAGCCCTGATTCGGGAACCTACTGGGCGCGTTGATCTAACGCGCTAATTCTATCCATAGAGGATAATACGGGTACAAGGAAAGGGAAAGAGAAGGACGATGGCCAGGAGGGGAGCCAAGCATAAATGCTTGAATGCTGGAATGAATTTATATTTGATGTTATTTGAATACTTTATTATGGACATGTAATAATATAAATACTTGCTATGGTTTGTTTAGACTATTAACTATGGATGGTTGTTTACCTTAATTATCAATTGAGACTGTTACTTGCTATCTTTTCATAATATTTCTGCAGTTAATCTAGTTTATTCCGCATTTTGTTGTTAGTTCCATGTGTGATTCATTATCATGGTCTAGTCCATGTGCACATGAGTGGCCAGTTAAGGTTCAGACTTGAGTAGTCTGAACTTAACTCGCGTCGTGGCGCCCCCGCTGTCTTCCACTCTGTGTTTCTTTCAAAAGAAATTTTCAGACTCTGATTTTCGGAAGGGTGGGGCCTTACAGTTGGTATCAGAGCGAAACGAGAAGTTGAATCATCGAAGTAAGATTAAGACGGTTTCATGTCTCACTGACAGATAAGAATCCCAACTGACCGACTCTTCGGAGTCCGCTGACTGGGGGCCGGATTAATTTACTTCGAGTGACTCAGACTGAACAATCAATCTGAGAACGACAATGAAAGATAGCAAAGTAAAGTACAGTCATCATAATTGGACATATCAAACATAGCAAAGTAGGATGTACTCCCTTGATATCCCCCATTGAGAAACAAACAACAGGAATTTAGAGATTTCCCCAGAAACAAAAGAAACAAAGAGTGATGATTTGGCAATATCCCCAAACTCAGAAGTGATACATAATACTTAGGGAGGTTTTCTCCGAGAACAACAGAACATCAGGATTTCCCCAAATTGAGAAATGATACTCGATATTTAGGAAGTTTCCTCAAAAACAAAGAAATACAAAGAGTGCTAATTTGGCAATTTCCCAAATTATGAAGAACACAAAACTTTACGTAGAAGCTAAGTCAACTGATGTTTCCATGACTTAGGAAAAATGTCTCCATAGGAAGAAGAACATAACGGAGAGGGTCGGAATGGTTCAAACATTCCTGAAATACCTCCGGAATTACAAAACCTAGTACAGGCGGTGGTCACTTCCGTTCTACAACAACTCGTGAGCGAAAATGGAGACACAAACCCGAATAAAACACATGACCAAAAAGGTCAGGGTGGGAGAAATTCTTTTTGCTCTCGCAAAAGACTCAGACCCTACTTATGGAGATCTTCAGCCTTTACTGGTTTCACTGGAAGTTCCTGTTTCTAATGTGGTCGACCAGGCCTTTTCAAAAGAGAGCATCCATAGAATGTTAGATCTCCTAGTACCTGCTTCCAATGTGATCAGTCGGGTCATTTCAAAAGAGTGTGTCCGCAGAATAGTGAATCTCCCTACTCCTGTTTCCAATATGGTCGGCAGGGCCATCATAAAAGAGTGTCCACAGAAGGGTAGATCTCCTAGCACCTGGTTCCGTTGTGGTCGGCAGGGCCATTTCAAAAGAGTTTGTCCACTGAATGATGGATCTCCTCACTTCAGGAGTTCTCCCCTTAGCCTGGCTCAACAAGCTCAGTCACAAGGATCTGATCTACTAAATACTCTGACTTCTCCTCCAGAGACAGTGGAACATGCGGTAATTCAAGGTATGGCAGTAAAATGTAGTTTGTATATTTATACGCAATTTTGATATACTGCCTTCGCATCTGTTACTAGCATCGTAGTACAACAAATGCCACTACACTTATTATAGTATTTCTTATTGATAAACGATGATGACTATTGGAGGATATGTAGATTCAACAATTGATATAGTGGCCTCATGGTAAATGTGATGGATCTTTGGATGGATGATTATTAACTATGGATAGATAGTACTCACGGGTAGATGAGTTGCTCAATGATTGTTTTCCATGAATGGATTATACCCTAGGGGGGTTATATTCATGGATGATTATTAATCATCATAGATAATACTCATGGTCAGAGTGATACCAAGGATGGATGGTTTCCATGAATGGATTATACCCAGAAGATGGGTTATATTCATGGACGGATATTAATAATGGATAGCTGATATTCATGAACAGAGTGATACCAAGGGTGGATTGTTTCCATGAATGGATTATACCCATAGGTGGGTTATATTCATGGGTGATTATTAAACAGGGATAGATGATATTTAATGAAAGAAAAATACCCAGGATGGATGTATTTAACCATGGGTGATTATTCCCCTGGTGGTTTGGATTGATGCCGAGTATCGGTATCGTGGAAGTTGGAACAAAAGGTGTTAGTCACATAGAGACATATGTGCAAATGAGGATGTGCAAAATTTTTGAGATACATTTAACGGAAAAGATAAGAGTCTGGTGAAACTTGAATGGAAAACTATGGGCGACTGTCGAGTTAGACTGATCAGCTGACTCTGTAGTTAGCCGATGGAGTTCCAAGAGAGTGTACCTAGAAACCTAGTTAAAATGGAATCAGAAAAAGCTTTGAGCATAGGCTCTCATTGACAGACTACCTCACCCAGAGAGTAGATGAAAGAACATATTGAGCAGGTATGTATGGAAAATATCATGAGAACAGGTGAAGTGAAACAAAGTAGATTAATCTACGTAAGATCACAAATGGCTCACGAGAAAAAGATATAACGTGAGACAGAACAAAAGGTGTTACGGAACCAAGGGATTCATTTTGTCAAAATGGTGTGGACCGACATGGTAATGACGAAGCCACTTGGAAACTTGAAATCGGAAATGAGAATAGCTCACTCTAAGCTTTATATGTAAATCGTTTGGAACCCCACTTCGCTCGATTTTCGGGACGAAAATTTTAAAAGAGGGTTATATTGTAACACCCCGATTTCTCAATGATGTGGATAATTACTGAAAATGCCCCTGGATTGGTAAATTTAATGGTTGTGATGTTGAATAACGAAATAGTGGGGCCCATTGCTCAAACTAAGATCCTATGAAAATATTATATGGGTTAAATTTTAATGGATGGGTAATGTACATCAAATTGGGTCAAAATGGTTAATCGGGTCAAAGAATTCTCAGTGATTGGAATAATTATGAAAATACCCCTGGTTTGTTAAATTAAATGTTTGTAATGTTAAATAAGGAAAAGGTGGGGCCCATTGCTCAAATTAAGATCACATTATAAATGTCAAATTTGATTGGATGGGTAACGTGCATCAATTGGGTCAAAAATGGCTAAATGGGTCAAAGGGCCCAAATGGGACCTAACGGGTCTTAATGGATTACTTGACTTTGTTGACCACAGCAGACCGTGTGGGCCCACAAATGAGTTCAATGGTGAGTTAAATCAGGTTAAGTGGAACTGATTTTATTTAATTTGAAGTAAGAATGAGTTGACTCAAATGCATTAAATGATTGCCAATTAATGAGGTGAGTTGGACATGTGAGTTGAGTGAGTCAAAATGGAAATCAAATGGGCTGTAAATTCAGTGAGTTAAGTGGAATATGAGGAGGTGTTTTGATCTCAAACAAACCAAAACAAGTCCCACACATTGGGGACTTGTTATGGTGATTTCCATGCAAAATGTTAAATGGAAATGATGTGAAGGTGATGAGATTAAATGGGGCTGCCAAAGGTTGCAACGGTTGAGGCCAAGAGCGGTGACTGTTGGTACCAAGGGGTGCCTTCCATGTCCCATCGTTTTTGTCAAGAAGTTATGAAGGAATAAATGGATTTTGTGGTTGAAGAATAAAAAGGGTAGACTATCCATTTGGGCGGTTTTTCACACAAGGAAATCCAAGAATTCCCATCTCTCTCTCCCTCTCTTCTAGTTTGTTTTCTTGGCTGAACAGTAGAGGTTTTGGCAGCAGTTAATCAAGCATAAACCAGCAAGGAATTAAGGAAGAAAGGAAGAAATAAAAGGGAGAAACCAAGGATCAAAGGCAAGAAGAAAGATTGGAAGTTTGGTAAGTATTTATATGTTATTTTGGTTTAATAACATGGAACAAATGGGGTGTGTATTGGGCCATGGTTATGGCCAAATACACCAAGGTTTTAACCTTGATTAATAGAGGTTTAAAATGGTAAAAATAACCATTGGGTTCGGCCACCATGGAGGGCCGAACCCCACGTAAAAGATTGGTTGGTTTTCATGTTTTGAAACATGGAAACCATGGAGTTTTTGTGGACTATTTTTGAGTTTTATTTGAGATTCAAATGCATGTTTTAAAGAGGGTTAAAAACATGGATCTGAATGACATAAGGACTGAAGGTATCATGGGTCTAAAACAGTGGTTTAAAACTGATGAAATGGACCATTTGGATCGGCCATCTTGGATGGCCGAATCCCATGAAGTATGATGGTCATTTGGACAAAGTGATGAATTTATTGGATGGTTTTGAGAGGTAAAAATGCAGCAATGATGTACTGATTTTTATATGAATAAGTGACACTTAAAACATGCTAAGGAGGACCAAAACATGGACATAGGGTTCGGCCACTTTGGATGGCTGAACCCCATGAAAATATAGATGGTTTTGGTGAGTTAAAAACCATATAAAGTTATGGTGTTCTTATGGAAATTAATGGATTAACATGTTTACTGTTTTGGTGGATTTTTATGTGGCTGAACTATGTATAATTCATTGGTGAGTTAGCATGATTAACCATGAGTAATCGTGGTGATTATTGGATCAAGTGAACCCTAGCGTTCGGCTATGGGTATGGCCGAACCCCATGGGGCTGTTTTGGAATAAATGGACTGTTTTGGATGGGAGGTTATGGTTGTTTTAATTAAGGAATCGTACATGATAAGTTATGGACTATGTGTAAGAAAATAATCAACCATTGATGATGATGGATTGTGGATAAAAATCTATAGGATGTGGTTCGGCCATGTGGCATGGCCGAACCCCATCAATGATTATTTGATAGAATTGGGTTAAGTAATAAATGGGATTAAAGGTGATGAATGAAGAACCCCACATGACGTGGTTGGGTCTTAGATATGAATGAACAAATAAGTGATAGTATGATATGCTGATTGTTATGAACAAGGTACCGGAAGTTGAATGACATGCGAGTCGTGACCGGGTGACGCTAAAGAAAGATCAAATACTGAAGTGAATCTTCAGTAGGTTTCCAACCTACTTGTAACCACAGTTTTATCCTAGTTTTCTTTATGAGACTCTTGTTTATTTTATGTGGTTTCAAATGATATATTATGCATTTACAAATGGCATACAAAGCATTAGCATCTCATGCATGGACATGGGATGATGACTGACGTTCTACAGTGTTGCAATTATGAGTTACGTCCTCCTTAGGTGATGAAAGTCCCGCCAGGAGGAGTAACATGATGATCATAGTCACATTGGTCTCCTTAGGCGATGAGAGTCCCGCCAGGAGGACTAATAGGTGATATGAATCAACTCAATGATGAAGCGTTTTTCCACAGGTAACGAGGTTTACTGTGGATTACCTTATCATGTGAGACCCAGATGGAAGTGTATTGTGATTTACCTTGACGGTGCGAGGCACGTCAAGTGATGGCTATGAATATACATGATGGGAGAGACTCATTGCATGTGCATACTTCATAGCATGGTTTTACCTGTTTTTACTAATCATGTACTATGATATATATGCATGTTTTATATGCTAATTATGTGGTAGCCCTGATTTGGGAACCTAGTGGGCGCGTTGATCTAACGCCCTAATTCTATCCTCAGAGGAGAACGCAGGTACAAGGAAAGGGAAAGAAAAGGTCGATGACCGGGAGGGGAGCCAAGTCTAAGTGCATGAATGATGAACAAGATTACTTATTTACTGTCATTTGAATTATATTTTGATGGACATGTAATAAGTTAATACATGCTATGGTTTGATTAGACTATTAACTATGGATGGTTGTTTACCTTAATTATCATGTGAGACTGTTACTTGCTATCTTTTCATATTATTTCCGCAGTTAATCTAGTTTTATTCCGCATGTTGTTGTTAGTTCCATGTGTGATTCATATTCATGGTCTAGTCCATGTACACATGGGTGGCCAGTTAAGGTTCAGACTTGAGTAGTCTGAACTTAACTCGCATCGTGGCGCCCCCGCTCTCTTTCACTCTGTGTTTCTTTCAAAAGAAATTTTCAGACTCTGATTTTCAGAAAGGTGTAAAGGGCGGGGCGTTACAACAACTGATGGGTCGATGTCATCGATGGGTCGACAATCCTTATGTTAATGACATGTCAATCTTGTCGATGGGTCAGTCCAGATTATCAGAGAGCAACCTAAAAATACAGAGCCTGCTCATCCAGAACCTTGAAAATACTGATCGACATGTCTGTACATTGATGTGTCAGTCCTGGTACTCTCGATGGGTCGATGACCTCGATATGTCTATCTGAGAGTATGCTAGAGTTCTAAGTCCAAAGCTCAACTCGACCCAGGTCGACATGTCGTGTTCCCCGACAGGTCAAACCTGATTATCAGAGAGCAGGTCGAATTTTTAGTATGTTCTTTCCAGAGACTGCCCAAATCTAGTCGATGTATCGATGACTACGATGGGTCGGTCCTGTGTCACGGATGGGTTGGTGCACTCGATATGCTTGAAATAAGAGTTGTCCTAAATGACAGTCCTTCCAGTCCAGAACCCTTGTCAATCCGGTCGACCTGTAGATGATCTCAATGGGTATGTTCTGTCTTTCACCGATGGGTCGGTGGATTGGACGGGTCGACCTAACAGATTACCATATTTCCAATGTCTATCCCATCTGGTTTTATGACTGTCCAGGAACCACTTAGACTTAGATTAATTTTTACCAATATGATCTCTAAGTCTAGGTAAGGTCCACTAAGGGTGTGGGTTCGACCTAAGGTCATCTATGGCCAGTTTACCTTTGTGATTTCCATACACAAGTTGATCCCTTGAATCTTGACCTTCAACCAACACTTGAGTCTTAATTCTTGGGCTTCTCTCTTTAAGGCAATGCTTCACATAAGTCATGGAATTGACAAATAAGTGACTTGGCAAGCCGGGGCACTAACAAGGTTCAATAAGATGAGAAGATTTAGAAATGAAGAATCTATTGAAAAGGTCCCTAAAAGACATGAACCTCATGGTGAGAAAGAGAAGAAAAAGAAGACCAAGGAACAAGAATGACTCAATTGTGGTGGGAGAGGACATTACTCAAATGTATGTCCTTCAAAAACCTCAAGAAGGCTAGGAATGCCAAATATGAGGATGCCTTAGAATCCAAAAGTGCTTCGGAAGAGGAGACTCAAGTCAAGGAAAAAAACCATAAAGTCCTTGTGGCCTCAATTGTACAAAACGAGGATGCTCCCACAATTGATAAAACAACGGATATTGAAAGTGGTAGTGACGAAGATGATGATATTCAACCCTCTTTCAATGCCTTGTACCTTGAGAGTGAGAAGTTGGCCAAGAAACCTGATAAGGCTAAAAGTGAAACTTAAATTTGTCAAGCCAACTTGAATGTGTAAAAAATGAAAACATACAACTCAGCTCTCAATTAAAAGCCTCTAATGATGAAAACATTAAACTAAAGGATAATGAGAAAGCTCTTAAAGAAGAAATGGAATACATTGTAAAGATGTAAAAAACTTATGGAAAATCAAACGTAATCTCGAAGTGGAATTTAGGAAACTAACTCATGATTTAATGGAACATAAAAGACACAAGGATAAGTTCCAACATAAATTTACCCAAGGTGAACAAAGACTAGAAAAACTCTTAGGTTTGGGTAAAAAGTTTGGCGATAGATCGGGTCTTGGTTTCTCATTGGAAAACAATGGATCTAAAACCAAAGGGTGTTTGTGAAGGGTAGTATGCCTAAGACCCCCATGGGGAAAGGCTTTTATTGTCATAAGTTTGGACACTACAAGATGGAGTGTAACCTTAGGAAGAGGCACCTTCAAGAAAAGACCCTTAATCACCCTCCAAACATTAAGGTTAAAGGACATCCACCAAACTTTAATGGAAAGCCTAAAATGCATCCACCAAGGCCTAAGGTTCCAAGATATGCACCCCAAGGATGGTGGACCTAAGGCAACACTCCTTGTTGAGACAGTTAGACCATGTCTTGAAGGAGTTAAGGCAACCTATGTTTGGACCCCCAATGTATGCCCAAAGGAATGTGTATGAGAGACCAAACTCAATAATTTGGATACCTAGGAGATAGATCACAATTTAATCATGTTTTGTTTTCGTTTATGATTCAATTTCATATCTTAAACCATTACAAATTGAAAACTAGTGACAAGTGAGTTCAAATAGCCCAATTTCTATGACATGTGATAAGAAATTGGTGACTACAAGCTTAGACTATGCTTTTCTTGGCTATAGCATCAGTCTTTCTTGGAAAACCATACATACCATGGAAATACAGTTTCCAAGTGCAAAATTTCAGTTTCAATATGTTAAACATGGTTGTTTATTTGCATGTTTGAATGTATATGGTTTGATACATTTGTCTTGCATGGATTTGATCAAATATGCTTAACTTGATATGCAATTTTCAATTTGATCAATTGCAAGATGATTCTATGGCATAATTATGTTTAATCATGATGTATTTGACTTATATATGCCATATATTTTGATTAAAATCAAATGGGGATTTTTCAAAAAAAAAAAAATCAAATTTTTAGAAAAAATCAGTTTCTGGTATGGAGACACATCGCCCGTGTGCGATACTTTGGAAGAATGATCAATCGTCAAGTGATGATACATCGGCCGTAGATAGAAATTGACTTAGGCAGAAAACCCATCTATTAAGTCACGGTGACAGATGGCAAGGTGACTTTGCATCGGCACTACGACCGATTGTGCAGGACGATGTATTGTCTGTGTCGAGCAGGTGTTTAAGTTAAAACCCTGGCTGCATTTTTTCAAAATCCAAAAACCCATTCCATCTTCTTTTTACGATCGTTTTTCCCTCCGAAACCCTTCCTAAACCGTGACCAATCGTAACCTAGCCTCTCAAAATCATCCCTTCATCGAATTTCTCACCGGAATAGGCCAAAGAAAAGCTTTGTACTCCTTTAGTAACCCTTTGTCTCACGGATTTACGAGTTTTCTTAGTTCCGGTAAGGCTCCACTCTTCTCCATTTCGATTTTCACTTCAAGGAGTCAAGGAAAAACACATTGAAAATGGCAAGGGCGAAGCACCCTTTGGACTTTTGAGACTCCAGACCTTGAGAAAGAAACCCATAGCCATCTCTTCTCATCCCAAAAGGCCCAAACCTTCTCGAGGGAAGCGAATAGCTAGTAGAAAGGGTGGGTCGACCCTTTAGCTTTGAGCAATCCCCCACATCTCAGAGTCCTAGCTCTCCTGGACTTATATTCAAGTCCAAGGCAACCAATGAGTTCTAAGACTCCTAAGCTCACTCCTAGAAGACTTAGATCAGATTAGGGAGCCTACCTCACCTGTCCGACCTCAAGTGAAGGAGGTAGAGGGAAAATGAAAAATGGTTAGAGAGCCCAGTCCTCAACAAAGGGAGTCAAGTAGTGATGAAAAAGAGGTAAGGGTACCTCCTATTCTAGGAGAAATAAGTGGTGTAGGAAGAGAAAATGAAAATTAGAAAAATGAGGAAGGTGAAGAAAATGAGGAAGAAATAGAACACGATGGTGATCAAGTTGATCATGGAATGGGAAGGTAATCAAGCCTATGTTGAAGAGCCTAAGGAAGTAGAGGAAAAATAGAAGAAGAAGAGGATTATGATGCCCCTCTACTCTTGCTCCTCGAACCATACCCCTCTTTTGAAGAACTCGACATTGAGAGGACAACAGATCCAGAGATCTTTGAAAAATGTCACTTCCTCAACCACATCAGAAAGGCTGGGTGGTTGAACCTCCTCAGTGGGGTGGAAAAAATTATCCGCGTGTGGTCAAAATATGTTTTGCTCCATCGAACCTCACGAAGAGAAGAAGAATTGGTTCTAAATGTACTTCTAGAATATTGGACCAAAAAAGGTTGGCCCTGTAACACCCGCCCCTTTTCACCATAATCAGAGTCTAATTTTTTTTTTTTAAAGTGACAAAGGGCGCGGATGTCACGACGCGAGTTAAGTCCAAGCTTCTAAAGCCCGGCCCTTAACTGGCCAACCCTACGTGTGCGTGGAATGAAGTCCACAGAGAACGGTTCACACGTAGAAGTAAGCATCGGGGAACACTTAAACCAATTGCGGAAAATTATAAAAGAGTCTAACCTATAAATTCTTAGATAGCAGGGAAGATACATTCATTTAATTTCTAACATACCTTAACTGATAATGTCCAAAATAACACCCAAACATTGCAAGTAAGTTAAATTATTACAATCCGACAAACTAAATTACTCAATTTACATTTTCCCAAAATAACATCAGTAAACTATCTAGCACGCCTTCCCAAGCTCCTCAGCTTGGCTCCCATCTCGTCCTTCGCTTCCGGCATCTCCTGTGTCATCAGCTAGGGTAGAAGTAGGGTGTTAGACCACGCGCCCAGTAGGACTCCGAGTAGGGCTAACACATGGATTAGTGATAACAAAGCATATAGATAATACATAACGAAGACCATAAAATGAATGCTATGCCATGGGTGTCTGTGTTATGAATCCCACCCATCATCCATACCATCATGCTATCATATCCCCCTTGACGGTAAAACCTCGTCAAGATACAAACAATCACAAATCATCCCCCTGCACGGTAAAACCTCGTCCAGATATAAAACAATCACAAATCATTCCCTAGACTGCAAAACCTCGTCCAGATATAAAACAATCACAAATCATCCCCCTGGACGGCGAAACCTCATCCAGATATAAAACAATCACAAATCCTCCCCCTTGATGGAAGAACCATCATCAAGGTATCATAATTACATACAACATCCCTAATACATCAAACACATCAAAATATCTCCATGTCTGTTTATCGGTCGCCCCGACGGAGCATCGACTTCGGTTTCATTTCATCCTTCCCCTGTCATATCCCTCCCATGCCATGCATGAGATGTAGATGCCATATGCCATGTAATGAGTATAATAACAAACCATGACATTTAAAGAAAATCCCATCAATAAAACATATAACTTGATTACCCAAAATTGATCAAGCAAAGCCTCAATAATCACATCATAGCATTAAAACCCATTTTAAACCAATCATATGCTTACCGGAATGAATCAAGTAAAAACCTCTACATAATACATAATTCAAAACCAATCTTAAAACATACCATATAATTTCCAAAATAATTCAAGGAAACCATCACTCAATCCATGGCTTACAAAAAGGTTAGAATCCTACCGAATACTGACTCGCGTCTTCGTTTCGTTTTCGTCCGATAGTCCGGCTACCGTCACGCATATTTACCGTGATATCCAATACCTTATTAAATTTCCAAATCAGTTCAAGTTTTAACCATTTCTAAGCCCATATGAAAAACAGGTCACTATTTAGGTTTTGTGGGTCCCATGTCATCTATTAAACCTTTTAATCCCATAAGTCTTAAAATTCGGCCACCCTAGCTTTATTAATCACTTATAAGGTTATTACATTAGATCCCCTAAGTCCATGATCAATTTTCCATGGAATTCTTGAATTTGGCCACTAATTACGGTTTTGCCACTACCTCATTTTCCATGATTAAACACTCGTTTATCCATGCATGATTTAATCCATAATTGATCATAGACTTAGATCCCTAACTTAGGTCCATTAATGACCCATTGAACCATGTCATAACATCATTAAAATTAGCCTTTTTTATTAATTTCACCATTATTCATTTAAACCCATTCATAACCCCACACTTAACCCTTTAAATGGTTCACCAATGGCCATGGGTTCAAATTACCTAATTCATCAACTCTTCCCATGGGATTTACCTCATGTATTTAACTTCAATGAGTCCATTACTCATTCATTTCCTTTGGAGGCCACACACACACCATTCATCATCCAATTTAACCCACCAAAATGGATCACAATTGGGCCATGGGTTCGGCCATACACCATGGCCGAACCCATGGTGTCCTTTCCCCATTTTTCTTGGATCTATTTACACCATTTAGATCCAAAATAAATCCTTCCTTGAGGTGGTTTAAATCACACTTTTAAACCACTACTCTTAGCCCCATTTGGATCACTACATTTGTTCATTTGAAACCCTAACTCATTAACACATTAATCCATCTTTTCCATCCTTTAAACCCATCATTTGATCACCATTGCATCACCATAGGGTTCATGATCCACCATTCATTGCTCCAAAATACCTACATTCACCAAAATATTAATTTCATCAATCTTCCCATTTTTTTTCCATGGCTTCATACCCTAAAACCCTAATTAACTTCACACAACAACCTAGGGTTCGGCATGGCCGAACCCATGGTTCATAATTCATTCTCTTTTATACCTTCCAATGCCATAAAATCCATTTGCATTTTTCATCATAAAACCATATTAAAAACTTACCCACATGCATTCATTTACAACCCTAAATTTCATTAGCTAAAAACCCTCATTGTCTTCCATTCTTTAAAACCCTAATTATTTACATCAACTAGCTAATCACCCACCATGGGGTTCGGCCATGCTACATGGCCGAACCCTATGGCCCATGATTTTCTTCCAATCATCCAATTCCATGCTTAATTTCATAATTTATCCAATGCACATAATCCATTTATTTATTTCTTTTCCCTAACCCTAATTTACCCATTTAGGGTTTTCTCCATCTTCCACCCTTCCATTTGATGGATTTAAAATCCATGGCATAGAATTATCTAACCACCATTAATTTCACAAAAATAAATTCCAATTCTTAAACCCTAAAAACCCAAAATTTCTTGTTTAAGAAATACTCACAATCCGTCGTTTCCTCCGACTTCCGCCACTCCCGTCGGTTTCCTTAGCCTCCTCTCTCTTTCCTCTTGATCTTTGATAGGTCAAGAGGCTTGATCAATGGTGGCAACCCCCAACCTTAGGGTCGGCCAAGGTAGGGTTTGTATTGAGAGAGGGAGAGGGAAAGATGATGAGAGGGGAGGTGGTAACCTTGACCTTAGAGTAATTCTTCTTAAATTTCCACTTCTTTCTTCCCTCCTTCTCTTCTCTTCTCCTTAGCTCTCTTCCTCTCCTTCACTTAGAGCATGGGACGGCAATGGAGAATGAAAAATGGAGAGAGTAAAAATGAAGAGAGGATCGGAAAAGAAATCAAGGCTTATCCCCACTTTTTTACACTTTACATTAATTAGCCCACCAACCTTATGAGATATTTTCTTACTTTATGGTGGTGGTTTAGATACCCACCACCAAGTTCCAACGTGTTTTACTTTGAGTTGGAATGAGGTGATTTGGTTTTCACCTTTTGACCCCACTTTGACCACCTCATTTGGATAATTTTAATCATTTAATATTTAGATATTTTGGTTACTTTAATTCCCATTTATTTATTTAAATCACCTTAGGTTAATTCATTGTACTTAACCTAATTCCATTATTCCACCCATGGTTGACCAAATCAACCATGGTGGTTGGCCCCACCAAACCTTGGCCCACACGCCACCTCACTTGACGAGGTGGAGGTGGGTCCCACTTGGTCACATCACCTTGGTTAAATTTTACCTTAACTTAGGTGATTTAAATTCCATTGAATTCATTCTAAATGGATCACCATTTAGGCCCATGGCCCAATTACATTTCCATCTTACCCATTTTCCTTGGAGCATTAACCATCTTGACCCATTGGGTCCCAAATGGGTATTTGACTCAATTTGTCCACCCATGGCCCAATTGGCCATCATTGACCACTTAAATGACTTTAAAATGCAATCCATGGTCTATTGGGCCATATTTGGGCCTTTGTCCAAATTTTGGCCCATTTACCATTTATTCCACCAATTTCCAATTTTCATCATTAAAATAAATAATTTCACATATTTATTGATTTAAAAATTTCGGGCCATTACAGGCCCCCCACTAGTTGCTGAGTTGCTAGGGATACCCATAGTCAAGAATGGATACTTGCCTACTATCCATGAGAATTTTGAAAAGAGGGAGAAGGACAAGCAAAAGTATGTGAGGCAATTTGCTGGAAAAAGGAAGAGAGTGGAGTGGAGGAAGAAGATTTGGCTGATGAAAGCCCACATGCTAGCAAAGTACAGATTGTTGCACTTGTTCTTTTACTCGAATGTCTACCCCAGACATGGGAATCAAAGAGATCTAAAAATGTTTATATTGGTCCACATGTATGCAGCAATGACCGGGAACAAATTCTATTTGTCTACTCTCATGTGCAAGACCATCATTAAGTACATCAGCTCATCCATGACTAGTCATCCTCCTTTCTGCTGCCTCATGTATAGTATAGCATTGAATTTTGGAGTTCGACCCTCAAAGGGAGATGTTTCCAAGAGTATCAGGCCAATCAATGAAGCAATTGTACGGAAGTCCCTAGGAAAAACCTTGTATCTCCAAATCATTAGGTGAGGAACCCTCTTAGTCAACTACTTAAGCCTCCTCCTCTTTCACTTCAATCCCGGACATGCAAGCAGAAGAAACAGTAGAGGAAGAACATGTAACGCCCCGCCCTTTTTCACTCGCCGAAAATCAGAGTCTATTTTTCTTTTTTTTGAAATAAAGAGTGACAAGAGAGCGGGACATCACGATGCGAGCTAAGTCCGAGCTTCTAAAGCTCGGCCCTTAACTGGCCAACCCTACGTGTGCGTGGAACTAAGTCCACGAGAACGGTTCACATGTAATAAGTTAAGCTTGCGGAATGTAAACTTAAAGCGGAATTATAATAGAGTCTATCCTACCAATTATTAAATAGCAAGGAAGTACATCACTTAATTAATAAATAACTTAACTTAGAATGCCCAAAAGTAAAGTCCAAACCATAGCAAGTAATCTAAATTATTACAGCCCAACAAGCTAGTTACTCAAATTACATTTCCATAAATAAAACTTAAGTAAATAAAACTAGCCTCTCCAAGCTCCTAAGCTTGACTCCGGTCACGTCCTTCACTTCCTCCATTTCCTGCGTCATCGTCTAAGATAGAAGTAGGGCGTTAGACAACGCGCCCAGTAGGTACTCCGAGTAGGGTCAACACATGGATTAGTATAACAAAAACACATAGATATAAATAATATCAAAACCATGCAAGTAAATACCATGCCATGGGTGTCATATGCCATGAGTCCCACCCATCATCCATATAACATAGTATTCCTCTTGATGGAAAATCCTCATCAAGACATCACAATCACATAGTATCCCTCTTGATGGAAAATCCTCATTAAGGTATCCCCACGTTTGTTTATCGGCGCCCCGACGGAGCATGGACCCTGGTTACAATCACAATCACATAGTATCCCTCTTGATGGAAAAGCCTCATCAAGGTATCACAATCACATAGTATCCCTCTTGATGGAAAAAGCCTCATCAAGGTATCACAATCACATAGTATCCCTCTTGATGGAAAATCCTCATCAAGGTATCACAATCACATCTCATAACATCTCACTTGATGGAAAACCCTCATCAAGGTATCACAATCACATAGTATCCCTCTTGATGGAAAATCCTCATCAAAGTATCACATTCACATAGTATCCCTCTTGATGGAACATCCTTATCAAGGCATCACAACTCCATAGTATCCCTCCCATGCCATGCATGAGATGCAAGTGCAAACATGCTATGTAATAATACAAATCATAGCATTAAAAATCCCATCATTAAGACATATCATTTGATACTAAAATAATTCAAGTAAACACATCATACACACATGTTCCATGGTTTTCAATGAGGTAGGAATCCTACCAATGACCAATTAATGTGTCCTTGCATTTTCGTCCGAAAATCGATCACCGATCGCACACCACTTGTGAGATCCCGTTACCTTATTACGTATCAACAAATCAAACCAATGTTCCATTTGATTTCTAATCATGCTTAAGTCCATAAACTTGCCTTAGTGGGGTTCGGCCATACAACATGGCCGAACCTCACTCACTTGGTTTTTGGGTCCCTTTTTAATCCTTATCATTCTAATCATGTGGCTTCAAGATCATGCCATCTTTTGTTTATTAACCAATCACATAAGTTAAACATTTAAAGAACCCTAAGTCCACAAACATTCCCCATGGGGTTCGGCCATACACGATGGCCGAACCCATGGTCCTTTCATTTCCACCATCTTTCCATCTTAGCCATTATTCTTTCTATGGCTAAACACTCCTTTTACTTATACATACCTAGGTCCATAACTGATCCATAAACATAGATCCAAAAATGATTCATTAATCATGACATAAAACCCTAATAATTCCCTCCATTCCTTAGCTTAATCATTCATTTATTTAAACTGTAACACTTCGGAATTCCATGTTATCAATATTTATGAAATTTGCCATTTTAATTGTTAATTAACGGATATGAACCTTAAATGGGTAAAATGTTGGGTCAATTGCCCAATGAAGACCTAACGGATTGTGGATATGGTTGTAATTGAAATAATTGGGCAAGATGTATTCAATTGGGTCAAGATTGGTACTTGGGTCAAAATTGTTAATTGGGTCAAAATGTCCAATTGGGACCCAATGGGCCGTGTTTGACTTGGTTGACCACCAAGTGAGTCCAAGCTTAATTAGGTTGGGGCTGATTTGAGTTGGAAATGGAATCAAATAATTGAGTTAATTCAAGTGAATAAAATGAGTTGAATTAAAGAGGTGAGTTGAGTTAAATGGATGAGTTAAGTTAAATGTGTTGGATGGGAAGTTATGGGGATATTCATCTCAAGTGAGTGGAGTGTGAAGATGAAGGTGGTTCATTGTTTCAAAATTCAAACAATGGTTTACACATTGGAGCCTTGGAGTATCATCTCATGGATGAAACTCCCACATGGAAAGATAATGGAGGGGACGGTTACACATTTCAAATTCAAACAAAGGCACACGTTGGAGCCTTGGAGTTTCATCTCATGGATGAAACTCCCACATGGAGAGATAATGGAGGGGATGGTTACACATTTCAAATTCAAACCCTTTCTTGGCCTATCACTCCTCCAGACTAGAGACATAGAGTTTCATTCAAAGTTCTATCATTCTCACACAAGGCCGAACTCTCCCTCTCTCTCAAGTTTCACTCTCGGCTAAAGAAGTAAGAAGAAAGGAGGAAGAGGCTAAGGAAGGAAAGGATCGGAAGAACAAGTCGGAGCGAAGGAAAACCGGAGGAGTCGCAGAACTGGTAGGTATTTTGATATATTTGGTTTAAAGTAAGGAACCATAGAGTTCGGCCATGGTGTGTGGCCGAACCCCATGGAAGAAAACTTGGGGAATGATTTTGGTATTTTAATGGAAAGGAGGAACCATAGGGTTCGGCCATGCACATGAAAGAACATTGGTTATTTTTAAATGGAGTTTGAAGGGTAAAAATCATAAGTTTATGTGTATGATGTTAAAAGGTTATCAAAGGATTATAAGCTTGGATAAATGATTGTTAAGAGAAGATTATGAACCATAGGGTTCGGCCATGGTGTATGGCCGAACCCCATGGAAGGTTATTAATAATATTGAAAAGGATGAACCATAGGGTTCGGCCATGATGTATGGCCGAACCCCATGGAAGGACATTGTTAATATTTTTAATGGATTTGAAGGATGGAATATAGACATCATAGGGTTCGGCCATGGTGTGTGGCCGAACCCCATGAATCAATTTTTATGGGTCATTCATGGACCAATCATGTTAGATGAATAATTATGTTAGGAGATGGAAGGATTGGATTATGGGTTTGTTCATGTTGATGAATTATTTAGTCATGAACATATGTTTTTGGACCTAAAAATAAGGAGATGGAAATAATGGAAATATTGTAAATATAGGCTAAAATGAAAGATCATGGGTTCGCCCATGGAGTATGGCCGAACCCCATGAACCATGTTAGTGGGTTATTTATTAGCCTAAGCATGTTTTTAAATTAATTAAATGGACAGCCACAGATAAAACAATGGCAAGGATGTAATTAAGGGTGAAAATGATGGACCATGGGTTCGGCCATGGTGTATGGCCGAACCCCATGGGGATTGTTTTGTGGACTTTGTTGTTATCAATATTAAGTAATTGTTGTATAAGAGATTAGATGTATGAATAAAAAAGGGCATGATCTTGTATCGAACTTAAAGATCAAAGGATTGAAAAGATGAGCACAAAACCAAGGGAGTGAGGTTCGGCCATGTTGTATGGCCGAACCCCACTAAGGAATTTATGGACTTAGGGTTTTAAGTATGTTAGATGGTTAATGTATGAATGATTAGAGTAATGGATTGTGTGATTGGACTTAAGTTAAAAGATCAAAGAACTCAAAGGAGGGACTAAAACCAAATAGGTGACGTTTGGCCATAGTGTATGGCCGAACCCCACAAAGTTGTATTTGGTGGACTAAGGGTTTTTTAAAATGGTTACTTGGAAGTGATTGGTTAAATCCAAAGAGGGACCAAATTCAAGTGGGTGAGGTTCGGCCATGGTGTATGGCCGAACCCCACGAGGTTGTGTTTTATGGACTTTGACTTAATATTAAATCAAATGGAATATGGGATTGACTTGTTGATATGTAACAAGGTGATGGGACTTCATAAACGGTGCGCGATCATGAGCGGTTGCCAGTTTAAGACGCAACAACACTTTAGTGGTCTTTGGTAGGATTCTACCTCTTTGAAACCATGGCTTTATGTATGATGGTTTTTATCTTATTTTAATGAATTTATGTTGTAAAAGATATATTCCAAATGTGAGTTTTAATGCTATGTTTATAATATAAAATAGCATGTGTTTCATTAGCATCTCATGCATGGCATGGGGTGAAGGATGTGTAACCGGAGGGGCCACACTCCGTCGGGGCTTCCGAAAGACCACTGTGGGGATACCTTGATGTGCATTTTCCATCAAGAGGTAACCAGAGAGGCCACACTCCGTCGGGGCGTCCGAAAGACCTATGTGGAGATACCTTGATGTGCATTTTCCATCAAAAGATAACCGGAGGGGCCACACTCAGTCGGGGCGTCCGAAAGACCTATGTGGGGGTACCTTGATGAAGAGAATCCCATCAAGAGGCTATATATACTTGTGATGGGTGGGACTCATTGCATTTGACATCATGACATGGAATTGTTTTATATGGTTTTGACATTATGTTATTATATATGTTTTGTACTAACCATGTGTAGACCCTAAATGGTATACCTACTGGGCGCGTTGTTCTAACGCCCTACTTCTACCCTAGTGGATGACACAGGAAAGGAAAGATGATGAACGTGATTGGAGCCAAGCATAGGAGCTTGGACATGTGATTGGATTATATTTTGTTTAAATTACTCATGGACTTGTAATTTGAGTAGCTAAATTTCGGGCATGTAATAACTTAGATAATTTTGCTATGGTTTGAATGGTTGGTTGGATATTTAAGTTAAGTTTAATTGTGGTTAAAGACTTGATGTACTTTGCTATCTAAAAAAGAATAGATCTAGGTTCTATTATAATCTGCAGTTTGTGATTTAATCTGCATGTTTATATTATTATGTGTGAACCGTTTTCATGGACTTAGTCCATGTACACATAGGGTTGGCCAGTTAAGGATCGGACTTTAGAAGTTCGGACATAGTTCACGTCGTGACGTCCCGCTCTCTATCACTTTTTTTAAAAAAAAATAGACTCTGATTTTTGGAAAGCGAGTGAAAAAGGACGTGGCGTTACACAAACATGCATGGATCTACCAAATGATCCATCAATGGTCCATAAAATAGGTCATGGGGTTCGGCCATACAACATGGCCGAACCCATGATGTTCATTTTCATGGCCTAATGTCTCTTAGTCCATCAACATCCCTCCATGGGGTTCGGCCATACACCATGGCCGAACCCATGGTCCATGGTTCTCCACCCTTTGCAACATTTGAGACCATTTACCTTGTTAATATTCTTCCATCATTCTCACCCTTAAAACCCTTTAAACATTCCTTAACATAGATCCATTGAAAACCTTTAAAAACACCAACATGCATCTAGGGTTTTCATCCTTTAAAACTCATTACAAGTCACCAATGTCCTTCCATGGGGCCCTATGGTTCATCACTTACCCTTAAAAAAAACACACACTTATGATTATATCCCTTGATGAGGTTCGGCCATACATCATGGCCGAACCTCATCCAAATCCTTTTTAGTTCTCATGATCCATATACATAGAAATCTAGGGTTTGGCCATGCAAGGGCCAAACCATGATCTTGGTCATATAATTTATCTTAGACATGCATGAGGTCCCTTCCATATATCCGTAATAATTAGGGTTCGGCCATGTAAGGCCAACCCATGATCCATGATCATAATCCTTATATGGTTCATGCAAGAGGTCCTTAGCCATATATACATAATGTCCTTAATATTCCATTATTTACATAGCCTATCTTACCCATTAGGGTTTGTCCATTTTTCCATCTCATTCCTTGGATGGATTTTTAAATCCATGGCCCATAATATTTTGGCCAACTCTCCAATCTAAAAATGGGATTCCATGGTTTCCTTTAACTTCTTCACATTAGTAAAATCTTGTTAAGTGATACTTACCGATTTCGCGGTTCCTCTGGTTTCCTTCTCCCTTTTTTGCTCCTCCAATCTTCTCCTTAGTCTTTCTTCTTTCTTGCTCCTTGATCTCGGCCAAGAGTGTGTTGAGGTCTTGAGATGAAAACCCAAAGAGAGGGTTCAGCCAAAGAGGTTTGAGAGAGAGAGAGGAGGAGGGATGGAAGATACCAAGTGTTTCTTTGTCTTAGTGTAAGGGTCGGCCAAGCTTGATAGAGAGAGGAGATGAGATCCAAATTTCTCTAAGTCTTTTTTCTTCTTTCTCTTAGAGTGATGGTCGGCCTTGAGAGAGAGAGGGAGAGAGTGAGATGAGGGAATGAAATCAAAAGTCCTCTTTTCCCTCTTGTCTAGGGTTTGCTTGGGTTAGACTCCACCCTCATCAATGTGGAGTCTTCCCCATGAGCCCATTGACCAAACTAAGGAGTGCATGCCCTCCACATGGCACATACCACTCCCATGCCCAACAGTTTTGGCTTGGTTTCCTTGGGTGGTTTGGTGGTTTCCATGAGATGAGACCACCACCTCTCTTTTGCCCAATGCATGGTCTTGCATGTCCCCATTTTAAGCTTCTTATCTTGCATACCACCCCCATGTCCAACGGTTTTGGTTCGGGTTTCCTTGGGTGGTTTGGTGGTTTCCATGAGATGAAACCACCACCTCTCTTTTGCCCAATGCATGGTCTTGCATGTCCCCATTTTAAGCTTCTTGTCTTGCATACCACCCCCATGTCCAACGGTTTTGGTTTGGGTTTCCTTGGGTGCTTTGGTGGTTTCCATGAGATGAAACCACCACCTCTCTTTTGACCAATGTATGCCCTCCACCTAAGCTTTTGGTCTAGCCAAAGGGGTGCATGGTGGTTTCCTTTGGTGGATTGGTGGTTTGCATGGGATGGGACCACCACCTCTTCTTTGACCAACCATGGTCTTGCATGCCTCCACATGGCACATACCACCCTAAAAACGGTTTTGGCTTAGGTAGTGGATTCCATGAGATGAAACCACCCTCTTGACTCACTCCATCTTTTCATCTTTTATGTGACTCACTCCCCATTTGACTCACTCCATTTAAATGCAACTCATTTCCCAACTCAGTCATTTGAATTTATCTCTAACTTAGGTTATTACAATTAAATACTTTAATTCCACTTACTACATTTAATCTTCTTTAATTTAACTTTGACTCACCCATGGTTGACCAGTCAACCATGTGGTTGGCCCCACTTGTGCCTTGGCCCACATGTCACCTCACTTGATGAGGTGGAGTTGGGTCCCACTTGGCTATGCCACTTGGATTTATTCAAAATTAACTTAGGTGACACTTGATCCTCTTTAATTCTGTAACGCCCGCCCATTTTCACCATATTTCAGAGTCTATTTTTTTTTTGAATTAGATCAAGGTGACAACGGTGCGGGCGTCACGACGCGAGTTAAGTCCGGACTCATAAAGCCCGGCCCTTAACTGGCCAACCCTACGCGTGTACGGAATGAAGTCCACGAGTACGGTTCATGCGTAGGAAGTAAGCTCGCGGAACATAATTACATGCGGAACATTATACTAGTACTATCTTGCCGTTTTTAGATAGAAGAGAAGATACCACATTAAATTACCAAATACCCCCATGTTCATGATTATGTCTCAAAATGTTAACATACAGAGTTTAATCCAGACCATAGTAAGAAATCCAAAATTATTACAATTCAACAAGCTAAGCTACTTGAGTTACAACATTTCCAAAATAAAACTTTGATAACAAAGTAGCCGCTTCCCCACGCCCCTAAGCCTGACTCCCGTCACGTCCACCATTTCCTCCGTCTCCTGTATCACCAGCTAGGGTGGAAGTAGGGCGTTAGTCAACGCGCCCAGTAGGACTCCGAGTAGGGCTAGCACACGGATTAGTGATAATACACATACCGATAAAATAACATATAATAAAATAAGCATGTGATGAATGCTATGTCATGGGTGCTTATGTCATGTGTCCCACCCATCATCTACATCATCATGAAATATCTTATTCCCCTTAACGGCAAATCCTCGTCAAGGTGTCCCCATGCTTGCTTCTCGGTCGCCCCGACGGAGCATGGACTCCGGTGAATACCATATCAATGTCCCCATGTCTGTTCTCGGTCGTCCCGACGGAGCATGGACTCCGGTGATACCATATCAATGTCCCCATGTCTGTTCTCGGTCGCCCCGACGGAGCATGGACTCCGGTGATACCATATCAATGTCCCCATGTCTGTTCTCGGTCACCCCGACGGAGCATGGACTCTGGTTTGTTTATTTTTTTCCGCCCATGCCATGCATGAGATGTAGTGCATTATGCTATGTAGTGTATGTAGATAAGCCATAATTTTGATATACCATACATAGCCATATAGTGCGTAATGTTAAAATATAATCCGTATGATTCATAACTTAAAACTCGTCATAAGATAAATCATAATCATAAATCCATCATAAGCCAAACCAAAATAATTTAAAATGCCATCATATATCCATCGCTTACAAAAAGGTAGGAATCCTACCAAATACTGATAACGTCCTTTTTCGTTCTCGTCCGATAATTAGGGTTGCCGTTTGCGTACCGTTGCGATGTGCCAATACCTTATTATACATTTCCCAAGTTAATCTATATCTTATCCACGATTAAGTCTCTAACTGATCATAAGCCTATGTTCATTAGTGATCTTTAACCACATTATCAGATTACTATAATCAGCCCTTATCTTGGCCTCTTTTTCCATTAATTTCAACACGTATATAATTCAATCCATAACTGATCTATACACTTGGATCCATTAATGACTTACCAACCATGTCATAAGATCATTAAAATCCGTCCCTTTAATTTAATATCATCTCCATTTATCTTATCGGATTAGTAGTGTCTTAGAAAATATTCAAAAACTGTACATTTCAATTTAGTCGACTGAAATATGAGTTCAGTCGACTGAATCATGAGTTCAGTCGACTGAATCACCGATTCAGTCAGCTGATTTTGAATCAGATTGTCTGTTTGTCTAGCTAGTTCAGTTTCAGTCGACTGAAATATACATTCAGTCGGCTGAAACATGGTTCATACCCTTTCAGTCGACTGAATTACAGATTCAGTCGGCTGATTTTGAATCAGATCGTCTGTTTGTCTTGCCATTTTATTTTCAGTCGACTGAAATACACATTCAGTCGGTTGAACTATCAACCATCCGTTTACGTGTTTAATAAGCATTCCTTCAGTTGACTGAATTATATATTCAGTCGGCTGAAACTTCCAGAACCCTTTTCTTGTCCGAGATGTTTGTGTTCAGTCGACTGAATCCTCAGATTCAGTCGGCTGAAACTCCTAGAAACTCCTTCTGTTTTCCGCCACCATTAGTTCAGTCGACTGAAACTCTAGTTTAGTCAGCTGAAACTCCCAGAAACTCGTTTCTGATTCGTCCATTGTCAGTTCAGTCGACTGAATCCCTGATTCAGTCGGCTGACACTCCCAGAACTTCTTTTGTGGTTCGTTCATTATCTGTTCAGATTCAGTCGACTGACTGTTTCGTCAGTCCTTTCCATTGCATGTTTTGGACTTCCTTCCTTCGCAATTTCCATTAAAAATATTCTATTTTTAACAATTACGAAACTTAGTATCTTGTTTAGAGATACTTACAACCTGTGGCTCTCCCAGTTGTCTCTTGCTCCTCTTGTTACTTATTCTTTCCCTTTCTCCTTCTTCTTTCTTCTTGATACTCGGCCAGTGGTGAGTTTGATCGGGGTAAGGTCACCAAGGTTTGGTTCGGCAAAGGTGTAGCAGCTTTGAGAGGCAAAAACGGAGGAGTGAATGGGAAAATATCACAAATCTTGGGTCTTAAGAGTGATCGACCAACTCTTAGCTCCTTCTTCCCTTCTTTCTAAATTCCTTTCTCTCCTTTTCTCCTTAGTATTTTCTTTGGAAGAGAGGAGAGGACGGTTTTGGTGTGTGAGGGAGAGAGGGAGAGAGTGAGAGGGAGATGGTGTGATGATTGGTTTGACTCCCTCCACCAACCAAGCATGGAGGGAGGTATGGGCTTGCATGCCCCCATTTTTAGGGTCATTGTCCCCTTTAGTGGAGGTGGTTGGAATGGGTTTGAGTCCCAACTCATTCCAATGAGTTTGGTGAGTCAATTAAGATGGGAAACCATCTTGACTGACCCCATTATTCAATTTCTTTCTTAACTTAGCCCCTTTAATTTAATAATTTAATTCCTATTTAATTCCCTTCAAATGTTTCATGTATCCACCATGGTTGACCAAGTCAACCATGGTGGCCGGCCCCACCAAATCTTAGTCAACCCGCCACCTCACTTAATGAGGTGGGGTGGACCCCACTTGATTATGTCATCTTGATTATTTCCTCATTAACTTAGGTGATCAATTCCAATTAATTTGGTCACCATTGGGCCCATGGTCCAATTAAATTATTTTCTACTATTTACTTTAGAGCTTGGATCAATTATGATCCATTGGATCCCACATGGTTATCGGGCTCACTTTGACCATTATTGACCCTTTAAATGAATCCTATCAAATCCATGGTCCATTGGGCCATACTTGGGCCTTTGTCCACATTTTTATCCATTTAACATCCATGACATCAAAATCTCCATTTTTCCATTATTAAAATAAATAATTGCCACATATATATTGATTCAAAAATTCGGGCTATTACAAATTCACCCATGAACTCACCCATGGTTGACCAAGTCAACCATGGTGGCCGGACCCACTTGTGCCTTGGTCTACACGCCACCTCACTTGATGAGGTGGAGTTGGGTCCCACTTGGCTATGCCACTTGGATTTATTCAAAATTAACTTAGGTGACACTTGATCCTCTTTAATTCACCCATGTACTCACCCATGGTTGACCAAGTCAACCATGTTGGCCGGAATCACTTGTGCCTTGGTCCACACGCCACCTCACTTGATGAGGTGGAGTTGGGTCCCACTTGGCAATGCCACTTTGATAATTCCACTCCTACACTTGCCAATGAGATGGACTCCATGCCTTTGATCTTAATTGGGTCCATGACCCGATTAATCCATTTCTTACCCATTTACCCTAATCATTAATCCATCTTGACCCATTGGGTCGCAATTGGGCATTTGACCCAATTGACCACATTGGCCCTATTAAATAAAATTAATCATATCCATGGTCAATTGGACTATACTTGGGCCATTGCCCCAACTTTGATCCATCTAACATCCATCTCATCAACGAATTGGGTCATTGCCCCAACTTTGATCCATCTAACATCCATCTCATCAATGAATCTTAATTTTCAACAATTAAAATAAATAATAGCCAATATATTTATTGCATTAAAAATCCGGGCTATTACAGAACAAAAAGAACCAGAGTTTGACCCAACTAGTTGAAGGTTCTCTAAAGATCGTCTCCATGCACTTGAAGACAGACAGCTTGCCAAATACACTGCCCTGGAAACTAAGTTGGAAAGAAAGTTTGACGCTTGGGCCAACTCTGTAAAGGAGACCCTCATAGCTTCCTCTCCTCCATGTCCTACAGAGGAGAAGACGCAGCCCCTCATCACAGATCTCCTACTCCACCTCCTCTTCCTCTAGATGGTACCTATGAGGATAGTTTTTCTTATGTGTTTTTGAAAAACTATGTGTTTTGGACATGCATGTATTATAAACCATTTGTACATTAATAGAGTTTATCATTTGAATGGATTGATGTTTATTTTTGTTGCCCTTATTTCTTTCCATGTGTATGCCATGGTGAATGTCTCATATGATGAATTATTCATGTTTATTGAATGGTTATGATTCAATATGGATGCATGAATGGTTAATGTCATGTTGAAGTTTGGAGAAACACAAAATATATGCATGTTTAGCCCTTGGTCCGTTAGTGATAAAATGGGGGAGAAATGGGTAGAAGCAAAAAATCTTTGGAAATCTTTGGGGGAGAAAGGAGAAAGAAGAAACTCTTAGAAGCTTGAAAGAAAACTTGGAGTATAATGGTGGAGAAATTGCAAACTTGGATTAGTTTGTTAATAGAGAAATTGCAAGCTTAGATTAGCTAATGGAGAAATTGTAAACATGGATTCATTTGTTAATGGAGAAATTGCAAGCTTGGAATAGCTTGGAATATGGGGGAGAATCACTTGAAAATACTCATCGAAGTATGGGCGAGAGTATGAGTATGAATGTGATTGTTTGTTTAGTCCATGGATACATGTTTTATGTTTAGACTAACATTACTAATGTTTTCTCTACATTTTGTGTTGCTTGCTCATGTGTGTGTATTTGCAGGTATTTTTGAAAATAGAGCAAGTTGAGCAAGAATATGAAGCTAGGCCAAGACCTTGTGTCATTTGAATGTACTTGTAAAGTTTTTATAATATTTATTCAAATGATGTATAATTGGGTTGGGGTTGTCCATTGAGTATGTATTTGTTTAGATTCTAGGTTTTGTCACGAATTGACAAAGGGGGCGATTGTTAGTGCCCCGGCTTGCCAAGTCACCTGTTTGTCAAGATTGTGATTAGGTAAAGTCTTGCCTTGAAGAGATAAGCTCAAGACTCAAGATCTCAATCGTTAGTTGAAGTGTGGAGACTCAACGGATCAACGTGTATGGCAATCACTGATAGTAAGTGACCATAGATGACCTAAGGTGGTACCCAGACCTTAGGTGGACCATGCCTAGGCTTAAAGATCACATCAGGATAATTAAACAAGGCTAACATGTGTTCGACAATGAATTGGAACCCAGCTTGGAAACATGAATTCACTGTCAGGGCGACACATCATGTTGGGTGACCATTCGCCCAAGACAGCACACAACCAATCGTGGTTTTGCAATATATCATGTGGAAAGTTGGGGGTTCTGGTTGAACAAGACTATCAAACCCATGTGGTCTCAGGACGATACAATCGGGAGCCCACGATCGATCCTCTGGAACCTCGACGAATCAATCGTGTGGGCGATGTATCGCTGAGATAGGACATAGGCAGGAAATAAACAAAGCCTGGAAAACTTGGAATCTTACGATCAATCAGGTATGCAATCGATCGTGATTACAGGGCAGGAACAGATCCGTATCACGATCAATCGCCCTAGGCTTGGATGAGACTTCACACTGGAAAATACAATCAGTCTCAGGCCAATACATTCGCCAACCCGCAATCTGTCGCCAGGATACACGGACGATCAATCATGTGGCATAGTGTATCATGAGGTTACCGTTTTAGAGACGTTACCGTGTAGTAAATGATCAACAGTCGGGTTGGTGAAGAGGAATTCAAACACGGATGATCGATCGTCGGTACACAATCAATCGTATGTTGAAGTGATACAAATTTTTTTTTGCCTATAAATACGTTCATTGTTTGGAGGTAAGGTTGGTCGAATTTATGAGCATTCAAAGAGCCATCTACCCAAGTTAATCCTCACCCACCAAAAGCAATTGAAAACCATTCAAGAATCCAATCGTAAAGATTGAGATTAAAGAGAAGGATTAAGCCAACCCTCTAGGATAGACATTGGACCTCCAATTTTCTAGATACCCAAGGATTGTGGTTGCTCTGCACGACGAGTCTTCATCAACGTCGGGATTGTATGATCTCGCATTGGGTGGATCATTTCGGAAGCACATCTACACATTTTCAAGGCTTCAAGGCAAGTGTTTCCTAGTTTCATTTTTCTTTAAAAATCTTATTATTGTGAAGTGGATTAAAGAGATAATTTTTCTCTTGAACCACCATAAACAATAGTGGGACAGGAATTGGGTGAAAGTCCCGATCAATTGGATAGGTGGAAGTCCTATTCTAGTGTGTTGGTGTAATTCCAATGCTTAGTAACTGGAGATAGCCCAATGTTGGGTTAGTCTGGACAGTGGATGTAGGTTGCTTAACCAAACCACTATAAATCGTGTGCATTGTCTCTTTGTGTGATTGATTATCGTGTTCACATTGCATCTCACACACACACTTGATTAATTTTTTTAATTACGCACTCTATTAATCAAGAAAATTTAAAGAGGCATTAAAATTTATGATTACCCTATTCACCTCCCCTCAAGGTTAATCTGGTTCTTAGCACTCGGGGAACTTTCAAGAACAACCACTTTTGATATGTGGATTTGTATAGGGTTTTAAGAAAAAAAATTAGTTGCATTCCGATTCCACATTCGGGTCGGAGCGTGACATCGCGTCACGGGCCCATGTTGGGACAGGGCGTGACTACTTGGTATCAGAGCGTTTGGTTCAACTACCTCTGTTTGTGTAGGAAATTACATATTTAAAGACATATTTTAGGACAAATTGGTATTAAAAACTCTAAAATTGAGATGGGGCATCGGGTAATATAACTATGCTGTGTGCTTGGAACATCAAACTCTTTTTCATTTGAACTATGCTGCATTTCTTTGTGAACTGATATCTAGTTTTAACAACTATGTCTAGGGCATCCAACAGTCGCCGAGGAAACGAGTCTTCCCATGGCAAACCCGAGTACATAAAAAAAGTGATGGATCTAGGGACAAATATAAATGCATCCACTATGATCATCCTAGAAGAAGTGGCAAACCAAAATAAGTTGATAGAAGTTTATGGGATCCCCAATCCAATAAGGACTCGGAGCGGTTCGTGACAGTTGTTGAGATGCATGGGTTGGAACATTCATCATGTTACTGTATTGTTGCATAACATGTACTCTTTATTGCATAACATGATTTAATTTGAAATGAACTTTAAATGCCTAGTATATTTAGAATATTGTATGGTTTGTTTTCTTCACTGGGCATGGAGCTAGTTCCTTTTATAAGAAATCAGTTGGAGATAGAAACTTGTGAGGCTCAAAAGTAGATTCAAGACATTCGTAGAGTGACTAGACTGGAAGCTTAGTTATTTATATTTTCCTTTAAAATTCCTAGACTTTAATTTGAGATTTGGTTTATGTAAGACACAGTAAGTGTCAATTTCGAATTGGATTTATTTGGGCTTTAAGTATTTGATTTCATTTTGGTTATGGCTTCATATTTATGGATTATGTGAATGTGAGATTAGATTTCCTATATTCCTTGGTTTATTTAGGGTTTGTTTGGCTTGATAAATCTATGCAACGCTGATGACAAATCTTGTGGGAATGTAATATTTCGGATATGGCAAACTTATTGGAATTATCCGCACTCTAATTATTCAAACTATTAATTGGTTTTTTTTTAAAAGGGCCAAGAAAATTCGATGTTCCCATACTTGGATCTTGTTTGATTCGTCTAAGGACCCGTTTGTTGTTGTTGCACGGGCGGGTCCTTACATTTAAGAATTTACTTGTAAAGTTACTTCTTGTTTGAACATCATGGCTTAACCCAAACTTAGATGGACTATAGGACCTCAAAACTTCATAGAACATATGTTGGATGGGTTTCTAAAACTTTGGCTAAGTCCCAATCACCAAATAAACACATTTTAAAGAGGCCCAAAGTTTAAATTTCAAAAACAAGGGATTAGCGAGCGACTTCTTAGTTTAGAGCAGTCAATCAATATTTGGTAAGCAAAGCAAATAAGCGCCAGTTAAGAACGGGTGACTATTCCTCAAAGACAGGACGAGTGGTATATAAACTAATAGAAAAATCTTCTCTTATTTAAGAACGGGCAACTGTTCCTCTGAGAGAGGTTGATCGGTATATATGCCTAACAGAGTGATCTACTCCTGTAACGCCCGACCCTTTTTCACCCGTTTTCCTATAATCAGAGTCTATTTTTTTTTTTTAATAGAAGAGTGAGAGAGGGCGAGGACGCCGCGACGCGAGTTAAGTCCGAGCTTCTAAAGCCCGGCCCTTAACTGGCCAACCCCACGCGTGCGCGGAGCTAAGTCCACGAGAACGGTTCACGCGTAGGAAGTAAGCTCGCAGATTATAATTATTGCGGAACATGATAATAGAGTCTATCCTACCGGTTTTTAGATAGAAGGGAAGATACAACATTGAATTACCAAAATGCCCCTATGTTCATATTTATATCACAAAATGTAATCGTCCATAAGTAACGTCCAAACCATCGCAAGAAATGTAAACTTATACAACCCGACAAGCTAAGTTACTTTAAAATTACATCTCCAAAATGTGAACGTAAATAAACTAAGACTGCGTTGCCCAAGCTCCTAAGCTTGGCTCCTGTCATGTCCACCGCTTCCGCCATCCCCTGCGTCATCAGCTAGGGTAGAAGTAGGGCGTTCGTCAACGCGCCCAGTAGGACTCCAAGTAGGGCTAGCACATGGATTAGTGATAATACACATACCGATAAAATAACATATAACAAAATAAGCATGTGATGAATGTTATGCCATGGGTGCCCATGTCATGTGTCCCACCCATCATCCGTATGATCATACAATGTATTGTGCCCATGTTTGCTTCTCGGTCACCCCGACGGAGCATGGACCCCGGTTATAGCCCTCAGGCTATCCCCATGTCTGATTCTTGGTCGCCCCGACGGAGCATGGACTCCGGTTATGGCCCCTCAGCTATCCCGATGTTTGCTTCTCGGTCGCCCCGACGGAGCATGGACTCCGGTTTGTTTTTTTTTTTTCCGCCCATGCCATGCATGAGATGTAATGCATTATGCTATGTAGTATATAGATAAACCATAATTTTGATATACCATACATAGCCATATAATGCATAATGTTAAAATATAATCCATATGATTCATAACTTAAAACTCATCATAAGATAAATCATAATCATAAATCCATCATAAGACAAATCAAAATAATCTAAAATACCATCACATATCCATCGTTTACAAAAAGGTAGGAATCCTACTGAATACCATGTAGCGTTCCGTTACGTTTTCCGTTCGATAGTCCGGTCCCCGATCGCATACCGTTTGCGACGTCCCCATACCTTATTACATTTACCGAATTAGTCCATACGTTATCCATGATTAAATTCCTATCTGATCATAACCCTAGATCCATTCAATGATCCTTTATAAGTTTATTAAAAGTCGGTCCTTAACTTAGCCCATTATCCATTTGGTTAAACCATATACATAAATCCGATTTTGGCCATTTCAAATATTACATTGAGCGAGCCTAAAACACAGCATTTATACGTTTTAATTAATCATTCATAATGCATTCGATTCCATGTCTAATCCACATAGGGTTCGGCCATGTACCATGGCCAAACCCATGGTTCTTCAAAGTGGCTATAAATTACGGTTTTGCCACTCCGCTTCCATGTACATTTTGAATTCGTATTTGACCCATAAAATTGGGCCCATTTATAATTCCATAACATATCCAAAATCAGCCACCTATTGTTTGATTTTGAAAAACATTTATCCCCATATGTCCTTTCACATTTTGGCCCTAAAGGTGGCCCACAAAGGGATCATGGGTTCGGCCATACACCATGGCCGAACCCATGGTACCCTATCTTTATTTTTCTTGGGTCCATTTTACTCCCTTTAATCCAATCTCCAATGAAATTAAAACATCAACTTAAGTCCCCATTTTTCATCTCATTTAAATCATCACTTACATACTCATAAATCCATTTAAATTTGTCATCTCTTTCCATTCCTTTACATTATTTTCCATGCTTAGAAATCCCAAACCATTACCATAGGGTTCGGCCATACACCATGGCCGAACCCATGGTTCATGGCCCACCTTTCTTAGAGCCATTTAAGACCAAAGTTCTATGAACATTTGTCCATGATTTTTCTTTGTTAAAAATTCCATTTAAAGTCAATAATATCATTCATTTGGTCCATTTAAAACTTATGTCATACACTTTGGAAATCCATTTGCAACTATCATTTCCTCCATTACTTTCTATCCTTTGTCATCCATTAAAATTACTATCTATCACCAACTTTAAGATCTTCATAAAAACCATTAATCATTTTTTGTACTTAAAAACCCTTAACCATTTTTCCTACTTACAAAACCCTAATTAATTGCATACATCTTCTAATCACCCACCATTGACCGAACCCTATGGCCCATTAATCCATTAAAATCCCACGTTCCTATGCTTAATAAAGACTTAAAAATTCCATTTTTCCATTTCATCTTTTTCTTAAATCCATTCCTCCATTTTTATCCATTTCTTATCCTACCTTTTGATGGATCTTAGATCCATGGCCCACAACATTTTTGGCCACATTTGGTCTAAGGAATGGATTCCATATCCTAAAAATAAAATCTTGTTTTAAGAAATCTTACCACCCGACGACTCCTCCGGTCCTTCTTTGCTTTTGGGCTTTCCTTAGTCTTCTCTTCTCTTCCTCTCCTTGATGGACGGTCAAGATGAGCTTGATCAATGGTGAGATATGCCTGGATCGGCTATGTAGATGGGGTTAGATTGAGAGAGGGAGAGGGGAAGGTGATGGAAAACAAGATCTTAGCCTTTGATCTTGAGGGGATGGACCAAGGCTTGCTCTCTCCTTCTCTTTTTTCTCTCTTCTTCTTCTAAGTTTTCTTCTCTTTTCCTTTGCAAGGTAGGGGACGGTTTTTGTGTGTGAGGAGGCTAGAGTGAAATGGGTTAGTTTGAAATGAGATGGAGGTGGTTGGAGTGGCTTTCACTCAACATTAACTTCCCCACCCACCAAGCATGGGCTAGCTTGACTTTGGTGGTGGTGGTTGAGACCCAACCACCAAGCATGGCTCCCATGTCCTCTTTGACTTGTTTATGTTGACCCTAATTAATCGACCTAATTAATTTAGTTAAGTCCTCACTTAGGTTAATTAATTTCCATCCAATTTAATTCCATTAAACTATCTATCTAATAAATCCACCCATGGTTGACCAAGTCAACCATGGTGGACGGCCCCCACCTATACCTACCCCACCCGTCACCTCACTTGATGAGGTGGAGGTGGGCCCCACTTGGCCATGTTATTTTAATTCCATTGATTTTAACTTAGATAATTTTACAATAATTTTAATCAATTTTAATTTACCTTAATCCACCTTAGTCTTTTTAAATTTATACATGGTTGACCAAGTCAACCCTAATGGTTGGTCCCACTTTTTCCTTGGTGCACACACCACCTCAATTGGTGAGGTGGAGGTGGGCCCCATTTGGTCATGCCATTTCATTTCATTACTAACTTAGGGGTTTTAATTCCAAATCACCCTTTTTAAATTAATTGGCCCACCATTGGGCCCACGGCCCAACCGATTATTTTCTACCCCTTTACCTTAGGGTTTCGACCAATTTTGATCCATTGGGTCCCACATGGTGATTGGGCCCACTTTGACTCAAATTGACTATCTTTGACCCAATTACTTCTCATTGACCCATTGAATGGATTTCATCCAATTTGTGGCCCAATTGGGCCATTCTTGGACCCTTGTCCCAAAGTTGATCCATTTGGCATTTTCATCACATCAAATTCCAAATTAAAATAATTAAATGTCCAATATATATTGCTTCGAAAATTCGGGCTATTACAATAGAATCCTCTTTTTAAATTTTCGTCCCGAAAATTCGAGCGAAGTAGGGGTCCAAAACAACTCATGCGAAGAGCTCCAGGGTAAGCGGTTTTCATCTCCGACTCAAGTTCCCAGGTGGTTTCTTCACTGCCATGTCGTTCCCGTACCACCTTGACGAATTGAATGGCGCGGTTCCGTAGCACCCTTTGTTCCCTTCCAATAACTCTGACCGGCTTCTCCACATATGTCACATCGCTTTGTACATCGATGTCTTGAACATTTATCACATGGGAAGGATCAGGGTTGTACTTTCTCAGCATGGACACATGAAATACATCATGTAGAGATGACAGCTGTGGAGGGATCGCTAATTGATAAGCTACCCCTCCCACCCTCTTCAGTATCGGAAACGGCCCCACAAATCTAGGCGACAATTTCCCTTTCTTTCCGAACCTCATGTGCCCTTTTCGTGGCGAGACTTTTAAGAATACTAAGTCTCCCACCACAAACTCGAGGAACCTTCGCCTCTTGTCAGCATAGCTCTTCTGACGGCTCTGTGCAGTGAGTAGATGTTACCGTATTAGCTTAATCTGTGCTGTAGTCTCTGCAACCAAATCCGGCCCGATCAACGCAGGCTCACCGGCCTCCGTCCAACACACTGGCGATCTACACGGTCTACCATACAAGGCCTCAAATGGAGCCATCTGAAGGCTTGCCTAGTAACTGTTATTGTAAGAGAACTCCACCAGTGGTAGATGATCCTCCCATCTGCCTTTGAAGTCTAGCATGCATGCTCTCAGCATATCCTCCAGTGTCTGTATCGTTCTTTCTGACTGCCCATCAGTCTGTGGTTGAAACGCTGTGCTAGTTAATACGTCGGTCCCTAGAGCCGACTGCATGCCCTGCCATACTTTGCCGGTGAATCGTCCATCCCTGTCGGATACAATAGACCAGGGAATACCATGTAGCCTGATGATTTCTCAGATGTACCGTCGGCCCAAAGTCTCTGATGAATCTGTCATTTTGATGGGAAGGAAATGTGCGGACTTGGTTAACCAGTCCACTATGACCCATATCGCATCATTGCCCTTTGATGACCTTGGTAACCCTGTTACAAAGTCCATAGATATATGTACCCATTTCCATTCTGGTACCGGTAGGGGTGCAAGTAGGCCCGGTGGTTTCCGATGTTCTGCCTTAACCTGTTGACAAGTCAGGCAACAAGCGACAAAGGCTGCCACATCTTTCTTAAGTCCATGCCACCAATAGTGCCTCTTAAGGTCATGGTACATCTTCGTGCTGCCCGGGTGGATAAGAGGTTTGGTTTGGTGTGTGTCAATTAGCAACTCTCTTCTACAATTCTTAGGTACGTATGTCCTGCCTCGGAACATAAGGCCTTGTCCGGGTCGTAACTCCCACTCCGATACAACCTCACCGGTAGACATCTTAGCCCAAATCTCCTCCACCTCTAGATCTGTCCGTTGCTCCCGTTCAATCTCGGAGACCATGTTGGATCGTATGATCAGATTGTATATGGTCCCATGATTATTGAGGTAAAGTTTAAATTCTCTGATGGTATTCAGTACCTCCCATTCCGTCCTGATCATGCTGGCTGCTGTCGTATGTGACAAGCGGCTGAGGGCATCCGCCACTTTGTTCGCCTTGCCCGGATGATACCGAAGTACGAACTCATAATCCGCCAGATATTCCATCCATCTACGCTATCTCATATTGAGTTCTTTCTGATCAAATAAGTACTTCAGACTTTTGTGATCGAAGAACACCTCAAACTTTTCACCATAGAGGTAGTGTCTCCAGCTTTTGAGAGTGAAGACCACCGCTGCTAGTTCTAGAACATGTGTGGGATAATGGCGTTCATGAATTTTCAACTGTCTTGATCCGTACGCCACCACACGATTACTTTGACTGAGTGTACACCCCAGTCCCTCACCGGAGGCATCGCAGTACACCTCATAATTTTTGCCTCTTTCCGGTAAGATCAGAATAGGAACGGTCGTAAGCCTCTCCTTAAGCTCCTCAAATCTTTGATTGCACAAATTGGACTACTCAAACTTGACTCCTTTCTGAGTGAGTCGGGTAAGTGGGGCCGCAATCTTGGAGAAGTCCATGATGAATTTCAGATAGTAACCGGCCAATCCCACAAAACTGAAGATCTCGGTCACATTTGTCGGCGCTTTCCATTCCTTGACTACTGCTACCTTAGCCGGGTCCACGGCTATACCTTCCTCTGATATGATGTGCCCCAAGAAGTTGACTTCAGATAACCAAAATTCACACTTGCTGGCTTTGGCATACAATTGGTTCTTCCGCAAGGTGTCTAGGACTATCCGTAGGTACTCGGCATCTTTGTTCTGACTTTTGGAGTTGATCAGAATATCATCGATGAATACGATCACAGACTGATCTAAGTATGGATGGAATATCCTATTCATCAGGTCCATGAACACCGCCGGTGCATTAGTAAGCCCAAACGGCATGACTACATACTCATATAACCCATACCGTGTCCTGAAGGCAGTCTTCTCTATGTCCTCCTCTCTAACCCGAATTTGATGGTATCCGGACATCAGGTCAATCTTGGAGAAATGAGAGGAACCCCTAAGTTGATCAAACAGATCATCAATCCGGGGTAGGGGATACTTGTTCCTGACAGTCAGCTGATTTAACTTCCTATAGTCCACACACATTCGTAGGGTACCGTCTTTCTTTTTCACAAACAACACTGGGGCTCCCCATGCAGATATACTGTTCCGAATGAAGCCTAGTCTGAGCAGTTCATCAATTTGCTTCTTCAGCTCGGTCATCTCAGCTGGTGCCATCCTATAATGGGGTAATGATACTGGAGCGGCGCCGGGGTATAATTTTATTTCAAAGTCTATCTCCCTCTTGGGTGGCAAACCAGGGACTTCTATTGGGAATACCTCGGCAAAATCTGCTACTACCGCCGGAAGTTAAACCATTGGTGCCTTATCTAGTCTGAGGTTGTTCAAGGCGAGATGGTTCAATTCCTCCTGCAGCCTTCTAGGGATACCCTGCCTATCAGGGTGTACCACGTACCGCTTTCCCTCGGGTGACCAAAATATCGCCCTACGAAGGTGACAATCAATATGAGCCTGATATGTAGTCAACCAGTCCATGCCAAATACGACATCATATTCTCCCATATCGATTACTAAATAATTGAACTCGAATCTGAATCCCACGAGTTCCGTGTTCAATGCCGTACATATTAGTCCTAATGATGTGTCTCCGACGGGGGATACAATGGTGAGTGATGTGGACAGGTTTTGTACTAGTGTACCCGTGGCAGATATGAATGCAGCCGATATTGTAACGCCCGCCCCTTTTTCACCCGCTTTCCGAAAATCAGAGTCTATTTTTTTTTTAAATAGAAGAGTGAGAGAGGGCGCGGATGCCACGACGCGAGTTAAGTCCGAGCTTCTAAAGCCCGGCCCTTAACTGGCCAACCCCACGCGTGCGCGGAGCTAAGTCCACGAGAACGGTTCACGCGTAGGAAGTAAGCTCGCGGATTATAATTATTGTCGAACATGATAATGGAGTCTATCCTACCGGTTTTTAGATAGAAGGGAAGATACAACATTGAATTACCAAAATGCCCCTATGTTCATATTTATATCACAAAATATAATCGTCCATAAGTAACGTCCAAAACATCGCAAGAAATGTAAACATATACAACCCGACAAGCTAAGTTACTTTAAAATTACATCTCCAAAATGTAAACGTAAATAAACTAAGACTGCACTGCCCAAGCCCTAGGCTTGGCTCCTGTCATGTCCACCGCTTCCGCCATCCCCTGCGTCATCAGCTAGGGTAGAAGTAGGGCGTTAGTCAACGCGCCCAGTAGGACACTGAGTAGGGCTAGCATATGGATTTGTGATAACAAAATAAGCATGTGATGAATGTTATGCCATGGGTGCCTATGTCATGTGTCTCACCCATCATCCGTATGATCATACAATGTATTGTCTCCACGTTTGTTTCTCGGTCGCCCCGACGGAGCATGGACTCCGGTTATAGCCCTCAGGCTATCCCCATGTCTGATTCTCTGTCGCCCCGACGGAGCATGGACTCCGGTTATAGCCGTCAGGCTATCCCCATGTCTGATTCTCGGTCGCCCCGATGGAGCATGGACTCCGGTTATGGCCCCTCAGCTATCCCCATGTTTGCTTCTCGGTCGCCCCGACGGAGCATGGACTCCAGTTTGTTTATTTTTTTCGGCCCATGCCATGCATGAGATGTAGTACATTTGCTATGTAGTATATAGATAAACCATAATTTTGATATACCATACATAGCCATATAATGCATAATATTAAAATATAATCCATATGATTCATAACTTAAAACTCATCATAAGATAAATCATAATCATAAATCTATCATAAGCCAAATCAAAATAATTTAAAATACCATCACATATCCATCGCTTAAAAAAAGGTAGAAATCCTACCGAATACCGTGTCGCGTTCCATTACGTTTTCCGCTCGATAATCCGGTCGTCGATCGCGTACCGTTTGCGACGTCCGATACCTTATTACATTTACTGAATTAGTCCATACGTTATCCATGATTAAGTTCATAATTGATCCATCTAATTACACCCATTAATGGCCATTAATTATGTTATAATTTTATCACAAATCAGCCCTTATCTTAGCCCATTATCCATTAGTTAAAACACATAGATAAATCCCATTTTTGACCAATTTACGAGCCTAAAACGTAGCAACTATCCTCTTCATTTAATCATTCATAATGTATTCGATTTTCATGTCTAATCCACATAGGGTTCGGCCATGTACCATGGCCGAACCCATGGTTCTTCAATGTGGCACTTATTTACCGTTTTGCCACTCCTCTCTCATGGTTCAATCATCCATTCGTTTATGTATCTTCTAAGTCAAAACTTCATCCCTAATTTAGATCCATTAGGGTTTCATTGACCATGACCTAACATCCATAAAAAAAAACAGCCACCTAATTTAATTAAATTTGTAATCATCTAACTCCATCTATGATTCAATAATTGGCCCATAATCATGACCTCCAAATGGGTCATGGGTTCGGCCATACACTATGGCCGAACCCATGGTGCCTATTTCCATTCCCTTGGGTCTATTTTACCTTCACCAAATGAAATTAAATCATTCATTTAAAATCCCATTTTTCATCTCATTTAAAACATCACATACCTACTCATAAATCCATTTAAATTTATCATCTCTTTCCATCACTTTCCATTCCTTTTACCTTCATTAAAAATCACTAAATCATCACCATAGGGTTCGGTCATGCACCATGGCCGAACCCATGGTTCATGGCTCACTTTCATGGATGTTATTTTAAAGACTAAGTTTTGTCCCAAATTAATCCAATTTGAAATTACTAATCTTTGTTCATTTTGGCCCTTTAAAACAAACTCCTAAGCATTGATACATACATTAACCTTAGCCTAAAATTGATCCAAAATTGCGTCATGGGTTCGGCCATACATCATGGCCGAACCCATGATGTTTCTTTCTCCATTTTTCTTGGTTTCATTTACCCATTTTAACATACTTCCAAATGAAGATTAAATCATCCATCTAAATCTTCATTTCCATCCAAAGATTACTACATACCATACTTACTCATCTATTCAAATTCCTATTCCTCCATATTATTTTCCATGCCTAAAAGTCCCATAACCTTACTATAGGGTTCACCTTTATGGATGCCATTTTCAAAGACTCATGTTTTGTCCCAAAAAATAATCCATTTAAAATCACTAACCTTCATTCATTTTGGCCCTTTAAAAAAAACTTATATCATACACTTTGTAATCCATTTAAAACTATCATCTTCTCCACCATTTTCTATCTCTTCACTCTCATTAAAATAATTAATCATCACCATAGGGTTCGGCCATGGTGGTTCATGGTTTATCTCCTCCATGCTATTTTAGAAGTCATAATAATCATGTGCATTTCCCATGATTTTCTCATCTTAACAATCCTTTAAAATCACCCATTCTTAACCATTTGAAACCTAATTTTCATTAACCATTCTCCACCATTTTAAACCTTCACACCTTAATTAAAAATCATCCACATTTACCATGGGGTTCGGCCATGCTACATGGCCGAACCCTATGGCCCATTAAACCATAAAAATCCAATTTTTCCTATGCTTAATAAAGACTTAAAAATTCCATTAAAAATTCCATTCTTCCATTTCATCTATTTCTTAATCCATTCCTCCATTTTTTATACATTTCTTATCCTATCTTTTGATGGATCTTAGATCCATGGCCCACAACATTTTTGGCCATATTTGGTCTAAGAAATGGATTCCATATCCTATCTTTAGAAATATAATCTCTAGTTTATGAAATTCTTACCGCACCGACGACTCCTTCGGTCCTTCTTTCTTCTGTTTTCCTTAGCCCTTTCTCCTTCTTTCTCTTCTTGATGATCAGCCAAGATGAGCTTGATTCAATGGTGTGGCCCTCCAAGCTTAGGATCGGCCAATATTTAGTGAGTTTGTTTGAGAGGGATGGAGAGGGGAAGGTGATGGAAAACAAGATCTTAGCCTTTGATCTTGAGGTGGTGATGGTTGATCAATGCTTGGTCTTCCCTTTTCTTCTCTTCTTTTCCTCTAAGTCTTCTTATTTTCTTCGTTTCTTCTCTTGATACATGGAGGGACTTTTTTTTTTGGGTGTGAAGAGAGGGAGAGTGAAATGAGAGGGATGAGATGGAAAACCCATCTCATCTTTGGTCTTACTTGGACCATACTCCTCCATCATGTCTCCACCAACCAAAGTATGGGCTCCCTTGACCTTGGTGGTGGTGGTTGAGATCCAACCACCAAGCATGGCTCCCATGTCCTCTTTGACTTGTTTATGTTGACCCTAATTAATCAACTTAATTAATTAAGTTAAGTCATCACTTAGATTAATTAATTTCTATCCAATTTAATTCCATCAAATTATCTATCTAATAAATCCACCCATGGTTGACCAAGTCAACCATGGTGGACGGTCCCCACCTATACCTACCCCACCCGCCACCTCACTTGATGAAGTGGAGGTGGGCCCCACTTGGCCATGTTATTTTAATTCCATTGATTTTAACTTAGATAATTTTACAATAATTTTAATCAATTTAAGTTACCTTAATCCACCTTAGTCTTCTTAAATTTATCCATGGTTGACCAAGTCAACCATGATGGTTGGTCCCACTTTTTCCTTGGTCCACACGCCACCTCAATTGGTGAGGTGGAGGTGGGCCCCATTTGGTCATATTATTTCATTTCATTACTAACTTAGGGGTTTTAATTCCAAATCACCCTTTTTAAATTAATTGGCCCACCATTGGGCCCACGACCCAACCGATTATTTTCTACCCCTTTACCTTAGGGTTTGGACCAATTTTGATCCATTGGGTCCCACATGGTGATCGGGCCCACTTTGACTCAATTTGACTATCTTTGACCCAATTACTTCTCGTTGACCCATTGAATGGATTTCATCCAATTTGTGGTCCTATTGGGCCATTCTTGGACCCTTGTCCCAAAGTTGATCCATTTGGCATTTTCATCACATCAATTCCAGATTAAAATAATTAAACGTCCAATATATATTGCTTCGAAAATTCGGGCTATTACAATAGAATCCTCTTTTGAAATTTTCATCCTGAAAATTCGAGTGAAGTGGGGGTCCAAAACAACTCATACGAAGAGCTCCGGATAAGCGGTTTTCATCTCCGACTCAAGTTCCCAGGTGGTTTCTTCACTGCCATGTCGTTCCCATACCACCTTGACGAGCTGAATAGCGCGGTTCCGTAGCACCCTTTGTTCACTTTCAATAACTCTGACCGGCTTCTCCACATATGTCACATCGCTTTGTACATCGATGTCTTGAACATTTATCACATGAGAAGGATCAGGATTGTACTTTCTCAGCATCGACACATGAAACACATCATGTAGAGATGACAGCTGTGGAGGGAGCGCTAACTGATAAGCTACCCCTCCCACCCTCTTCAGTATTGGAAACGGCCCCACAAATCTAGGCGATAGTTTCCCTTTCTTTCCGAACCTCATGTGCCCTTTCCGTGGTGAGACTTTTAAGAACACTAAGTCTCCCACCTCAAACTCGAGGAACCTCCTCCTCTTGTCGGCATAGCTCTTCTGACGGCTCTGTACAGTCAGTAGATGTTGCCGTATTAGCTTAATCTGCGCTGTAGTCTCTGCAACCAAATCTGGTCCGATCAACGCAGGCTCACCGGCCTCCGTCCAACACACTGGCGATCTACACGGTCTACCATACAAGGCCTCAAACGGAGCCATCTGGAGACTTGCCTGGTAACTGTTATTGTAAGAGAACTCCACCCGTGGCAGATGATCCTCCCATCCGCCCTTGAAGTCTAGCATGCATGCTCTCAGCATATCTTCCAGTGTCTGTATCGTCCTCTTTGACTGTCCATCAGTCTGTGGATGAAATGCTGTGCTAGGTAATAAGTCGGTCCCCATAGCCGACTGCAGGCCTTGCCATACTCTGCCGGTGAATCGGCCATCCCTGTAGGATACAATAGATCGGGGGATACCATGTAGTCTGATGATCTCCTCGATGTACCATCGACCCAAAGTTTCTGATGAATCTGTCATTTTGATGGGAAGGAAATGTGCGGACTTGGTCAACCGGTCCACTATGACCCATAACGCATCATTGCCCTTTGATGTCCTTTGCAACCCTGTTACAAAGTCCATGGATATGTGCTCCCATTTCTATTCTGGTACCGGTAAGGGTGAGAGTAAGCCCGGTGGTTTCCGATGTTCTGCCTTAACCTGCTGACAAGTTAAGCAACGAGCGACAAACTCTGCCACATCTTTCTTAAGTCCATGCCACCAATAGTGCCTATTAAGATCATGATACATCTTGGTGCTGCCCGGTTGGATAGAGAGTTTGGTTTGGTGTGCTTCAATTAGCAACTCTCTTCTACAATTCTTAGGCACATATGTCCTGCCTCGGAACATAAGACCCTGTCCTGGTCGTAATTCCCACTCCGGTACAACCTCACCGGTAGACATTTTAGCCCAAATCTCCTCCACTTTTGGATCTGTCCGTTGCTCCCGTTCAATCTCGGAGACCATGTGGGATCGTATGATCAGATTATATATGGTCTCATGAATATTGAGGTAGAGTTTAAACTCTCTGATGGTATTCAGTACCTCCCATTCCGTCCTGATCATGCTGGCTACTGTCGCATGAGACAAGCGGCTGAGGGCATCCGCCACTTTGTTTGCCTTGCCAGGATGATATCGAAGTGCGAACTCATAATCCGCCAGATATTCCATCCATCTGCGCTATCTCATGTTGGGTTCCTTCTGATCAAATAAATACTTCAGACTCTTGTGATCCGAGAATACCTCAAACTTTTCACCATAAAGGTAGTGTCTCCAACTTTTGAGAGCGAAGACCACCGCTGCTAGTTCCAGATCATGGTGGGGTAGTGGCGTTCATGAATTTTCAACTTTCTTGATCCGTACGCCACTGTACGATTACTTTGACTGAATGTGCACCCCAGTCCTTCGCTGGAGGCATCGCAGTACACCTCATAATTTTTGCCTCTTTCCTGTAAGATCAGAATAGGAGCGGTCGTAAGCCTCTCCTTAAGCTCTTGAAATCTTTGATTGCACAGATTGGACCACTCAAGCTTGACTCCTTTCTGAGTGAGTCGGGTAAGTGGGGCTGCAATCTTGGAGAAGTCCATGATGAATTTCCGATAGTAACCGGCCAATCCCAGAAAACTGCGGATCTCGGTCACATTTGTCGGCGCTTTCCATTCCTTGACTGCTGCTACCTTAGCCGGGTCCACGGCTATACCTTCCTCTGATATGATGTGCCCCAAGAAGTTGACTTCAGATAGCCAAAATTCACACTTGCTGGCTTTGGCATACAATTGGTTCCTCCGCAAGGTGTCTAGGACTATCCGTAGGTGCTCGGCATGTTCGTTCTGACTTTTGGAGTAGATCTGAATATCATCGATGAATACGATCACAAACTGATCTAAGTATGGACGGAATATCCTATTCATCAGGTCCATGAACACCGCCGGTGCATTAATACGCCCAAACGGCATGACTACATACTCATATAATTCATACCGTGTCCTGAAGGCAGTCTTCTCTATGTCCTCCTCTCTAACCCGAATTTGATGGTATCCGGACATCAGGTCAATCTTGGAGAAATGAGAGGAACCCCTAAGTTGATCAAATGGATCATCAATCCGGGGTAGGGGATACTTGTTCCTGACAGTCAGTTGATTTAACTTCCTATAGTCCACACACATTCGTAGGGTACCGTCTTTCTTTTTCACAAATAATACTAGAGCTCCCCATGCGGATGTACTGTTCCGAATGAAGCCTAGTTTGAGCAGTTCGTCAATTTTCTTCTTCAGCTTGGTCATCTCAGCTGGTGCCATCCTATAATGGGGTAATGATACTGGAGAGGCGCCAGGGTATAATTTTATTTCAAAGTCTATCTCCCTTTTGGGTGGCAAACCAGGGAGTTCTATTGGGAATACCTCGGCAAAATCTGCTACTACCGCCTGAAGTTCAACCATTGGTGCCTTATCTAGTCTGAGGCTGTTCAAGGCGAGATGGTTCAATTCCTCCTGCAGCCTTCTAGGGATACCCTGCCTGTCAGCGTGTACCATGTACCGCTTTCCCTCGGGTGACCAAAATATCACCCTACGAAGGTGGCAATCAATATGAGCCTGATATGTAGTCAACCAGTCCATGCCAAATATGACATCATACTCTGCCATATCGATTACTAAATAATTGAACTCGAATCTGAATCCCGCGAGTTCTGTGTTCAATGCCGTACATATTAGTCCTAATGATGTGTCTCCGACGGGGGATACAATGGTGAGTGATGTGGATAGGTTTTGTACTAGTGTACCCGTGGCAGATATGAACGCAACAGATATGAATGAATGTGATGCCCCAGAGTGAAATAAAGTAACAGCATAGGAACTACCAATTACAGCCATACCTTGCATCACTGAACGGTCCACTGCTACTGGAGATGGTATAGTGAAGAGTCGTCCCGATCCCGCAGGTTTTGGTGCTCCTCCCGCCTGATTGTATGTCCTGCTCCCCATGACTGAGTTGATCTAGCTGGAGGGCAGAAAGCACCCCTGGAGTTAGAGGGTCGGTTGATCTGTGGACAATCCCTCTTGAAGTGGCCATGTTGGCCACACTGGTAACATGTGTTCCCACCCCGGGGAACTTGTGTGACTGATGTTGATGTAGAAGGCTGACTGGGGCGAAAGCCCCTGGTAGACCCCGTGGAGGGTGAGGGCCTGCTAGGATTCGGGCGGAACTTCTTGCTGGGTTGGAATGTTCCCCGCCCACCCTGCCCTCGGTGGTTGTCGAACCGCACTATCTCGTTTAGTTCCATTTCTGCGATGGTGGCCCTGCTACCCACCCCTGCCAGTGTGGGCTCCTTGAAAATGGTCACTCTAGTCTTGATGCTTGGCCGAAGGCCCCGTTCAAACTTGTGGGCCCTTCGGTGTTCAGTATCCACCACATAGAACCCATAGATAGACAGCTTGAGAAATTCTCTGTGATACTCAGCCACTGTCATGTTGCCCTGTACCAGTGGGATGAAAGCTTCAGTCTGGCACTCTCTTTCTTCCTCCGGAAAGAATTGTTCTAGGAAGGTGGCCGAGAACCACTCCCATGTCATGGGTATCCTTTCTCCTTCCGGTATCAATGCTTGTTGCTTTTCTACCACTTCCCACCAACTACCGGCATCCTCGATCAGTTGGGATGTGGCCAGTAAGATTTTATCAGCAATACTGGAAATCTGGAGCAAATTCAAGATTTGGTTGATCCTCTTTAACTAGTATTCCGCTCCCACAACCCTTTCCTTTCCCTTGAAGTAGGGAGGGCGCTGTTGTTGGAAATCCTTGACTATCTTCCGCTTATTGGAGTCGCTGGCGGTCTCATTGCCTGCTTGAATGTTGTTGTAGAGCAGAAGCGATTGCCGCTGGAACTATGTCTTTCAACTCGGGAGGTACACCTTCTACATTGATACTATTTTGTCCCTCGGCTGAATGAGGTGGTGGTACCTCTTCTTCCTGTCAAGGGGGTGTTACCTCTCTCTCCACTCGGGGGTTGCGACGGGTTCTTCTCTTTGGCGGCATTTTTTTTCCTAAGTCATCGAAAAATATTGACTTAGTTCTTTCACAATCATTGTCATGTTCATAGTTTGGAATAATTTTCCTAAGTATCAAATGTTCCTTCAATTTGGGGGAGAATTATTGATTAAGTATACTTCATTTTTGGGGGAAATTCCTATGTCTTGAATATTGTTTCTTTCATTTGGGGAAGGTTGCCAAATAAGCATACTTGGTTTGGGGAAAACTTCCCATCTAGCTATGTTTGTCCATTTTTGTGAAATTGGGGGAAATTTTCCTACGTTTGATAAATCTATCAATGTTATATTTATTGTACTTCCCTTACTATCATTTTCTTATGTCAAATGTGGCGCTCAGATTGAATGTTTCAGTTTGAGTCAATCGAAGTAGATTAATCCGGCCCCCGTGCAGCGGACTCCTAAGAGTCGGTCAGTTGGGAATTTTAGCTGTTCATGAGACATGCAACTGTCTTAATCATAATTCGAGAGCTTCATTCCTTCGATTTTGCTCTGATACCAACTGTAACGCCCGCCCCTTTTTCACCCGCTTTCCGAAAATCAGAGTCTATTTTTTTTAAAATAGAAGAGTGAGAGAGGGCGCGGATGCCACGACGAGAGTTAAGTCCGAGCTTCTAAAGCCCGGCCCTTAACTGGCCAACCCCATGCGTGCGCGGAGCTAAGTCCACGAGAACGGTTCACGCGTAGGAAGTAAGCTCGCGGATTATAATTATTGCCGAACATGATAATGGAGTCTATCCTACCGGTTTTTAGATAGAAGGGAAGATACAACATTGAATTACCAAAATGCCCCTATGTTCATATTTATATCACAAAATATAATCGTCCATAAGTAACGTCCAAAACATCGCAAGAAATGCAAACTTATACATAATGTATTCGATTTTCATGTCTAATCCACATAGGGTTCGGCCATGTACCATGGCCGAACCCATGGTTCTTCAATGTGGCACTTATTTACCGTTTTGCCACTCCTCTCTCATGGTTCAATCATCCATTCTTTTATGTATCTTCTAAGTCCAAACTTCATCCCTAATTTAGATCCATTAGGGTTTCATTGACCATGACCTAACATCCATAAAAAAAAACAGCCACCTAATTTAATTAAATTTGTAATCATCTAACTCCATCTATGATTCAATAATTGGCCCATAATCATGACCTCCAAATGGGTCATGGGTTCGGCCATACACTATGGCCGAACCCATGGTGCCTATTTCCATTCCCTTGTGTCTATTTTACCTTCACCAAATGAAATTAAATCATTCATTTAAAATCCCATTTTTCATCTCATTTAAAACATCACATACCTACTCATAAATCCATTTAAATTTATCATCTCTTTCCATCATTTTCCATTCCTTTTACCTTCATTAAAAATCACTAAATCGTCACCATAGGGTTCGGCCATACACCATGGCCAAACCCATGGTTCATGGCTCACTTTCATGGATGTTATTTTAAAGACTAAGTTTTGTCCCAAATTAATCCAATTTGAAATTACTAATCTTCGTTCATTTTGGCCCTTTAAAACAAACTCCTAAGCATTGATACATACATTAACCTTAGCCTAAAATTGATCCAAAATTGGGTCATGGGTTCGACCATACATCATGGCCGAACCCATGATGTTTCTTTCTCCATTTTTCTTGGTTTCATTTACCCATTTTAACATACTTCCAAATGAAGATTAAATCATCCATCTAAATCTTCATTTCCATCCAATACTACATACCATACTTACTCATCTATTCAAATTCCTATTCCTCCATATTATTTTCCATGCCTAAAAGTCCCATAACCTTACTATAGGGTTCACCTCTATGGATGCCATTTTCAAAGACTCATGTTTTGTCCCGAAAAATAATCCATTTAAAATCACTAACCTTCATTCATTTTGGCCCTTTAAAAAAAATTTATATCATACACTTTGTAATCCATTTAAAACTATCATCTTCTCCATCATTTTCTATCTCTTCACTCTCATTAAAATAATTAATCATCACCATAGGGTTCGGCCATGGTTCATGGTTTATCTCCTCCATGCTATTTTAGAAGTCATAATAATCATGTGCATTTCCCATGATTTTCTCATCTTAACAATCCTTTAAAATCACCCATTCTTAACCATTTGAAACCTAATTTTCATTAACCATTCTCCACCATTTTAAACCTTCACACCTTAATTAAAAATCATCCACATTTACCATGGGGTTTGGCCATGCTACATGGCCGAACCCTATGGCCCATTACGCCATAAAAATACAATTTTTCCTATGCTTAATAAAGACTTAAAAATTCCATTAAAAATTCCATTCTTCCATTTCATCCATTTCTTAATCCATTCCTCCATTTTTTATCCATTTCTTATCCTATCTTTTGATGGATCTTAGATCCATGGCCCACAACATTTTTGGCCATATTTGGTCTAAGAAATGGATTCCATATCCTATCTTTAGAAATATAAACTCTTGTTTAAGAAATTCGTACCGCACCGACGACTCCTTCGGGCCTTCTTTCTTCTGTTTTCCTTAGCCCTTTCTCCTTCTTTCTCTTCTTGATGATCAGCCAAGATGAGCTTGATCAATGGTGTGGCCCTCCAAGCTTAGGATCGGCCAATATTGAGTGAGTTTGTTTGAGAGGGATGGAGAGGTGAAGGTGATGGAAAACAAGATCTTAGCCTTTGATCTTGAGGTGGTGATGGTTGATCAATGCTTGGTCTTCCCTTTTCTTCTCTTCTTTTCCTCTAAGTCTTCTTATTTTCTTCTTTTCTTCTCTTGATACATGGAGGGACGTTTTTTTTTTGGGTGTGAAGAGAGGGAGAGTGAAATGAGAAGGATGAGATGGAAAACCCATCTCATCTTTGGTCTTACTTGGACCATACCCCTCCATCATGTCTCCACCAACCAAAGTATGGGCTCCCTTGACCTTGGTGGTGGTGGTTGAGATCCAACCACCAAGCATGGCTCCCATGTCCTCTTTGACTTGTTTATGTTGACCCTAATTAATCAACTTAATTAATTAAGTTAAGTCCTCACTTAGATTAATTAATTTCTATCCAATTTAATTCCATCAAATTATCTACCTAATAAATCCACCCATGGTTGACCAAGTCAACCATGGTGGACGGTCCCCACCTATACCTACCCCACCCGCCACCTCACTTGATGAAGTGGAGGTGGGCCCCACTTGGCCATGTTATTTTAATTCCATTGATTTTAACTTAGATAATTTTACAATAATTTTAATCAATCTAAGTTACCTTAATCCACCTTAGTCTTCTTAAATTTATCCATGGTTGACCAAGTCAACCATGATGGTTGGTCCCACTTTTTCCTTGGTCCACACGCCACCTCAATTGGTGAGGTGGAGGATGGGCCCCATTTGGTCATATTATTTCATTTCATTACTAACTTACGGGTTTTAATTCCAAATCACCCTTTTTAAATTAATTGGCCCACCATTGGGCCCACGACCCAACCGATTATTTTCTACCCCTTTACCTTAGGGTTTGGACCAATTTTGATCCATTGGGTCCCACATGGTGATCGGGCCCTACTTTGACTCAATTTGACTATCTTTGACCCAATTACTTCTCATTGACCCATTGAATGGATTTCATCCAATTTGTGGTCCAATTGGGCCATTCTTGGACCCTTGTCCCAAAGTTGATCCATTTGGCATTTTTATCACATCAATTTCCAAATTAAAATAATTAAACGTCCAATATATATTGCTTCGAAAATTCGGGCTATTACAGATATGAATGAATGTGATGCCCCATAGTCAAATAAAGTAACAACATAGGAACTACCAATTACAGCCATACCTTCCATCACTGAACGGTCCACTGCTACTGGAGATGGTATGGTGAAGAGTTGTCCAGCTCCCGCAGGTTTTGGTTCCCGGCCCGCCTGATTGTATGTCCTGCCTCCCCGTGACTGAGTTGATCTAGCTGGAGGGCGGAAGGCACCCCTCGAGTTAGAGGGTCGGTTGATCTGTGGACGATTCCTCTTGAAGTGGCCCTGTTGGCCACACGGGTAACATGTGTTCCCACCCCGGGGAACCTGTGTGACTGATGCTGATGTAGAAGGCTGACTAGGGTGAAAGCCCCCGGTAGACCCCGTGGAGGGTGAGGGCCTACTAGGATTCGGGCAGAATTTCTTGTTAGGTTGGAATGTTCCCCGCCCACCCTGCCCTTGGCAGTTGTCGAACCGTACTATCTCATTTAGTTCCCGTTCTGCGATGGTGACCCTGCTAACTACCCCTGCTAGTGTGGGCTCTTTGAAAATGGTCACTCTAGTCATGATGCTTGGCTGAAGGCCCCGTTCAAACTTGCCCTTCGGTGTTCAGTATCCACCATATAGAACCCATAGATAAACAGCTTAAGAAATTCTCTGTGATACTCCGCCACTGTCATGTTGCCTTGTACCAATGAGATGAAGGCTTCAGTCTGGCTCTCTCTTTCTTCCTCTGGAAAACATTGTTCTAGGAAGGTGGCTAAGAACCACTCCCATGTCATGGGGATCCTTTCTCTTTCCGGTACCAGTGTTTGTTGCTTTTCTACCACTTCCCACCAACTACTGGCATCCTCGATTAGTTGGGATGTGGCCAGTAAGATCTTATCAGCAGGACTGGAAACCTGGAGCAAATTCAAGATTTGATTGATCCTCTTTAACCAGTGCTCCGCTCCCATAGCCCCTTCCTTTCCCTTGAAGTAGGGAGGGCGCTGTTGTTGGAAGTCCTTGACCATCTTCCGTTTACCGGAGTCGCTAGCGGTCGCATTGCCGCTTGAGTGTTGTTGTAGAGCAGAAGCGATTGCCACTTGAACTATGTCTTTCAACTCGGGAGGTATACCTTCTATGTTTATACTATTTTGTCCCTCGGCTGTATGAGGTGGTGGTTGTACTTCCTCGTCCTGACGAGGGGGTGTTACCTCTTTCTCTACTCGGGGGTTGCGACGGGTTCTTCTCTTTAGCGGCATTTCCTAAGTCATTGCACAATGTTTGTTGCCTTAGTTCCTTCATAAAATTGTCATGTTCATAGCTTGGAACAATTTTCTTAAGTATCAAATATTTCCTTCAATTTGGGGGAGAATTATCGATCAAGTATACTTCATTTTTGGGGAAAAATTCCTAAGTATTGAATATCGTTTCTTTCATTTGGGGAAGGTTGCCAAATAAGCATACTTGGTTTGGGGAAAACTTCCCATCTAGCTATGTTTGTCTATTTTTGTGAAGTTGGGGGAAATTTTCCTATGTTTGATAAATCTATCAATGTTATATTTATTGTACTTCCCTTACTATCATTTTCTTACGTCAACTGTGGCGCTCAGATTGAATGTTTCAGTCTGAGTCAATCGAAGCAGATTAATCCGGCCCCCGTGCAGCGGACTCCGAAGAGTCGGTCAGTTGGGATTCTTAGTTGTCAGTGAGACACGCAACTGTCTTAATCTTACTTCGAAGGATTCATTCTTTCGATTTCGCTCTGATACCAACTGTAACGCTCGGCCCTTTTTCACCCGTTTTCCGATAATCAGAGTTTATTTATTTATTTTTTTTAATAGAAGAGTGAGAGAGGGTGCGGACGCCACGACCCGAGTTAAGTCCAAGCTTCTAAAGCCCGACCCTCAACTGGCCAACCCCACGCGTGCGCAGAGCTAAGTCCACGAGAACGGTTCACGCGTAGGAAGTAAGCTCGCGGATTATAATTATTGCGGAACATGATAATAGAGTCTATCCTACCAGTTTTTAGATAGAAGGGAAAATACAACATTGAATTACCAAAATGCCCCTATGTTCATATTTATATCACAAAATGTAATCGTCCATAAGTAACGTCAAAACCATCGCAAGAAATGTAAACTTATACAACCCGACAAGCTAAGTTACTTTAAAATTACATCTCCAAAATGTAAACGTAAATAAACTAAGACTGCGCTGCCCAAGCTCCTAAGCTTGGCTCCTGTCATGTCCATCGACTTCCGCCATCCCCTGCGTCATCAGCTAGGGTAGAAGTAGGGCGTTCGTCAACGTGCCCAGTAGGACTCCGAGTAGGGCTAGCACATGGATTAGTGATAATACACATACCGATAAAATAACATATAACAAAATAAGCATGTGATGAATGTTATGCCATGGGTGCCTATGTCATGTGTCCCACCCATCATCCGTATGATCATACAATGTATTGTCCCCATGTTTGCTCCTCAGTCGCCCCGACGGAGCATGGACTCCGGTTATAGCCCTCAGGCTATCCCCATGTCTGATTCTCGGTCGCCCCGACGGACCATGGACTCCGGTTATGGCCCCTTAGCTATCCCCGTGTTTGCTTCTCGGTCGCTTCGATGGAGCATGGACTCCAATTTCTTTATTTTTTTTCCGCTCATGCCATGCATGAGATGTAGTGCATTATGCTATGTAGTATATAGATAAACCACAATTTTGATATACCATACATAGACATATAATGCATAATGTTAAAATATAATCCATATGATTCATAACTTAAAACTCATCATAAGATAAATCATAATCATAAATCCATCATAAGACAAATCAAAATAATTTAAAATACCATCACATATCCATCGCTTACAAAAAGGTAGGAATCCTACCGAATACTGTGTAACGTTCCGTTACGTTTTCCGTTCAATAGTCCGGTCGCCGATCGCTTACCGTTTGCGACGTCCCGATACCTTATTACATTTACCGAATTAGTCCATACGTTATCCATGATTAAATTCCTATCTGATCATAACCCTAGATCCATTCAATGATCCTTTATAAGTTTATTAAAAATCGGTCCTTAACTTAGCCCATTATCCATTTGGTTAAAACACATACATAAATCCGATTTTGGCCATTTCAATATTACATTGAGCGAGCCTAAAACGCATCATTTATACGTTTCAATTAATCATTCATAATGCATTCGATTCCATGTCTAATCCACATAGGGTTCGGCCATGTACCATGGCCAAACCCATGGTTCTTCAAAGTGGCTATAAATTACGGTTTTGCCACTCCTCTTCCATGTACATTTTGAATTCGTATTTGACCCATAAAATTGGGCCCATTTATAATTCCATAACATATCCAAAATCAGCCACCTATTGTTTGATTTTGAAAAACATTTATCCCCATATGTCCTTTCACATTTTGGCCCTAAAGGTGGCCCACAAAGGGATCATGGGTTCGGCCATACACCATGGCCGAACCCATGGTACCCTATCTTCATTTTCTTGGGTCCATTTTACTCCTTTTAATCCAATCTCCAATGAAATTAAAACATCCATTTAAGTCCCCATTTTTCATCTCATTTAAATCATCACTTACATACTCATAAATCCATTTAAATTTGTCATCTCTTTCCATTCCTCTACATTATTTTCCATGCTTAGAAATCCCAAACCATTACCATAGGGTTCGGCCATACACCATGGCCGAACCCATGGTTCATGGCCCACCTTTCTTAGAGCCATTTAAGACCAAAGTTTTATGAACGTTTGTCCATGATTTTTCTTTGTTAAAAATTACATTTAAAATCAATAATATCATTCATTTGGTCCATTTAAAACTTATGTCGTACACTTTGGAAATCCATTTGCAACTATTATTTCCTCCATTACTTTCTATCCTTTTTCATCCATTAAAATTACTATCTATCACCAACTTTAAGATCTTCACAAAAGCCATTAATCATTTTTTGTACTTAAAAACCCTTAACCATTTTTCCTACTTACAAAACCCTAATTAATTGCATACATCTTCTAATCACCCACCATTGACCATGGGGTTCGGCCATGCTACATGGCCGAACCCTATGGCCCATTAATCCATTAAAATCCCATTTTCCTATGCTTAATGAAGACTTAAAAATTCCATTTTTCCATTTCATCTTTTTCTTAAATCCATTCCTCCATTTTTATCCATTTCTTATCCTACCTTTTGATGGATCTTAGATCCATGGCCCACAACATTTTTGGCCACATTTGGTCTAAGGAATGGATTCCATATTCTAAAAATAAAATCTTGTTTTAAGAAATCTTACCACCCGACGACTCCTCCGGTCCTTCTTTGCTTTTGGGCTTTCCTTAGCCTTCTCTTCTCTTCCTCTCCTTGATGGACGGTCAAGATGAGCTTGATCAATGGTGAGATATGCTTGGATTGGCTATGTACATGTGGTTAGATTGAGAGAGGGAGAGGGGAAGGTGATGGAAAACAGGATCTTAGCCTTTGATCTTGAGGGGATGGACCAAGGCTTGCTCTCTCCTTCTCTTTTTTCTCTCTTCTTCTTCTAAGTTTTCTTCTCTTTTCCTTTGCAAGGTAGGGGACGGTTTTTGTGTGTGAGGAGGCTAGAGTGAAATGGGTTAGTTTGAAATGAGATGGAGGTGGTTGGAGTGGCCTTCACTCAACATTAAATTCCCCACCGACCAAGCATGGGCTAGCTTGACTTTGGTGGTGGTGGTTGAGACCCAACCACCAAGCATGGCTCCCATGTCCTCTTTGACTTGTTTATGTTGACCCTAATTAATCAACCTAATTAATTTAGTTAAGTCCTCACTTAGGTTAATTAATTTCCATGCAATTTAATTCCATTAAACTATCTATCTAATAAATCCACCCATGGTTGACCAAGTCAACCATGGTGGATGGCCCCCACCTATACCTACCCCACCCGTCACCTCACTTGATGAGGTGGAGGTGGGTCCCACTTGGCCATGTTATTTTAATTCCATTGATTTTAACTTAGATAATTTTACAATAATTTTAATCAATTTTAATTTACCTTAATCCACCTTAGTCTTCTTAAATTTATCCATGGTTGACCAAGTCAACCATGATGGTTGGTCCCACTTTTTTCTTGGTCCACACGCCACCTCAATTGGTGAGGTGGGGGTGGGCCCCATTTGGTCATGCCATTTCATTTCATTACTAACTTAGGGGTTTTAATTCCAAATCACCCTTTTTAAATTAATTGGCCCACCATTGGGCCCACGGCCCAACCGATTATTTTCTACCCCTTTACCTTAGGGTTTGGACCAATTTTGATTCCATTGGGTCCCACATGGTGATCGGGCCCACTTTGACTCAATTTGACTATCTTTGACCCAATTACTTCTCGTTGACCCATTGAATGGATTTCATCCAATTTGTGGTCCTATTGGGCCATTCTTGGACCCTTGTCCCAAAGTTGATCCATTTGGCATTTTCATCCCATCAAATTCCAAATTAAAATAATTAAATGTCCAATATATATTGCTTCGAAAATTCGGCCTATTACAACTCGTAGTTAAGAACGGGTGACCGGCAATCACATAGTGGGCGACTGGTCTTTTAAATTATACTTTAAAATTCGAGCATGTGGGTGACCGCTCCTTGGGATAAGTCGATTGATCATGCGGCAATGGTCCTATCTTGGAGCATTAAATGTCTCTCCAAACTGGCCAAATTCGCATTTAATGCTAACAAACGGTCTAAATTTGAAAATGTGTATAAATACTAGCCTTAATGGCCATTCAATGCTCTCCAACAACTAAAAAATCTAGGAAATCAATTTGAAATCCACAGAAGCTCAAAAACCCCCTTTCACTTGTAAAATCTTTATTTAGCTTTTTTTGTTCACCTTTTTAGTAACTCTTAGTGAGCAATATTTGTACATCTTTGAGAGCTATTCCTAAGTATTAATCTTGTAATCCCTTTTGTTGTGCAAACAACCCACAATGCAATCGCAAATCAAAGAGAAAAACACACGCACAATAAGAGAACGAAGATAACACAGAGATATTCGCGGTTCGAAAAAACCCAACCCTTTTTCCTCTCTTCTCTGTCTCTCTAGTTTTCCTCTCTTTCTCTTTTCTCTCACCAACTACCTCTACAGTGTTACACAGCTTACCCTAAAAGGAATGAAAGAGAGACTATATACTAGTGGGGTTAAGTTACAAGCTGGGCTTACTTGGTCCATTGAGCCTTACAAACAGTCCAGGCCCAACAAAGGTCTTTAAGCAAAAAACTAACAATTGCCCACCTTGGCGAAAAGGCGAGTCCTTGAAAAATGTTGTACTTAGTTTGTAACTTCTCCGCCCACTGTGAATTCCACCAACATTGGAAACAACCTAAGATAGAAACATGTCCTGTATTTGCAGATTTATCCATATCGGCCGCTATTGATCCACCTGCAGCTGCAATCCTCTACATCTCTATGTGAGATGGGCATCCCCACACTTTGGGATGCTCCACTCTCTTCTTCAATTAGAAGAATTGGCCAAGTCCAAGCCCCGCTTGTACTTGACGGCTATCCATTTCTTTGTTGAACCCTTTACATTTTCTGTGTGTCATGTTGACACTTTTATCTTTCCATCTTTGCTTTCATCTGCAGTCATGGAAACCAAACATACCACCACAACCATCTAATGCAAAAGTTGTAACACCCCTGATTTTTCAAAGATATAAATATTTACAAAAATGCCATTGGAATGGTAAATTAGAAGGTTATGATTGTAGATGAGAAAATTGTGGGGCCCATGGTTCAATTAAGATCCAATGTACATATTTTAAGGTTCAAATTAAAATAAATGGGTAATGTACATCTAATTGGGTGAAGATGGTTATTTGGGTCAAAGGACCCAATTGGGACCCAATGGGTCATGGTAGACTTGTTTGACCCTTGGATGAGCTCAATTCTAATTGGGTTAGGCTGAATGGAATGTGAGTACAATATAGGATAAATGGGTAAGCTATGTACAAATGGGTAAACCCCATTTAAATGGACAATGGTCACTCAAATGGGTCATGGCGCCTAATTGGGTCAAGAGGCTCAAATGGGACCCAATGGGTCGAGTTGACCATGTTGACCAGGTTGACCGAGTGGACCATCAAGTGAACTAAAAGAGTTGAGTTAAATCATGTTGAGTTGGGGCTGAAGTGAGTTGGATTTGAATCAAACAATGGAGTTGACTCAAGTGCATTAAATGAGTGGTATTAAATGGGGTGAGTTGAGCTAATGAGTTGGGTGAGTTAAATTGGAAACCAAAGAGACCATTAATTCAAGTGAGTCAAGTGGGAGGTGAGGAGTTTCCTTGATCTTAAACACCGCAAAGACAAGTCCCACACGTTGGTGGCTTGGGAGTAATGTTTCATGCATGAAATTCAATGAGATGGGATAAGTTTTGCATTGGGAACTTGGAGGGTTTCCATCTCATCATGGAAACCCAAAGCCCAACGTTGGGGAGATGAAAGGTTTACTTGAGCTTAGGCCAAGTGTCCCTTAGGTATGCCAAAGGAACCCTTGGTTAGACCAACATTCATGAGGGTAAATGAATGGTTTAAGGGGCTGTTACACAAAAGAGTTAAACCATACCCTTTGGCCGAATTATGCATTGCAAAAAGCTTGGAGCTTTCATCTCTTTTCCTCTCTCAAAAATCTACCCCCTTGGCCGAACCAGCCCTTGGTGTTTTCACCATTGATCAAGCACATAATTAGCAAAAGGATTAAGGGAGCAAGAAGGAATGAAGCAAGGATCAAAAGACAAGAAGAGAGGCTAAGAGGATTGGTAAGTGTTTCATAAAAACTTAGTTAAATAAATTGGTAAAAGGGAGCATGATTTGGCCATGATATGACCGAATCTATCAAGGGTTTAAACATGGAAGATGATGTTTAAAATGAGTAGAAAACATGGATCATAGGGTTCGGCCACTTTGGATGGCCGAACCCCATGAAATAATTTGGTTATTTGTATGGTTTTTAAAGGACAAAAACCATACAATGATTTAAGGTTTTAAGTTGTTTAATATGGAGAAATGATGGATGTTTTGGGTTGGCCATTGGATGGCTGAACCATTACTATGATTATGGTTAAAATGTTGGGTATTAAACCATGAATAATTATGGGAAGGATTGAGTCAAGAGAACCATAGCGTTCGGCCATGTGTATGACCGAACCCCATGGACTATTTTTATGGGTTAATTGGAGTAAGATTATGTTAGAAATTATTATTGGTTCTATGATGTTTTATAGTGTAAATAGATGGAAATAAGGAACCATAGGGTTCGGCCATGTGTATGGCCGAACCCCATGGAGAGATTTAATGGATGTAAGTATTTTTGGAACCATGAAGATGATGGAGAATATGGTTGAGTCTAAAAGGTTTAAAAGTGGATAAAGATGATGACCAAAATGTATGATGGAATCCCCTTTAAGAAGGGACCTTGCTGTGGATCAAAATGGTTGAAAAAGATTCAAGGAAAATGAAGAAAATAACATCATGGGTTCGGCCATGGTATATGGCCGAACCCCATGACCATTTTATGAGTCATGTTATGGGCTAAGTTTAGGTCTATGTATGCACTAAAATGAATGGGAAATAAATTAAGGAAATGAATGATGTATAGTGTTTCCTTGTCATGATTGATGAGGCATGGATGGATCCATGTTTATTGATCAGCTAGGGTTATGAACATAAACATATGAGAGGTGATTAACCATGGGAAGAATGAGTGGTAAGGATGTAAATATGGCCAAAAATGAAGAATCCCATGGGGGATGATTGTGGCATTTGGATTTAATTAAAAGACCAAATTTGAGATGGTGAGGTTCGGCCATGTTGTATGGCCGAACCCCACTAAGGTGAATTTTATGGATCATGGTTATTAAGCAAGATTAAATATGAGTTAAGTCTAGTGACAAAACTGTAAATACAAGTAATAATGTAAATATGGATGAAGAAGGATTAAAGGACTTGAAAGAGGGGTCAAACCAAAGTTGTATGGTTCGGCCATGCTGTATGGCCGAACCCTACCAAGGTATGTCATTTAATATAAGGTGTTTATGTAAGTTATATGGATGGTATTGATCAAATGAAAAGGAAGATCAAATTCAAAGTGGTGAGGTTCGGCCATGGGGTATGGCCGAACCCCACAAGATGATTTTTGGGATTTAAACTTAATTAGAAATCACAAGGGTATGTGATTGACTTGCTGTTATATAAATAAGGTATCGGGACTCCTTAAACGGTGCACGACCCGTGAACGGGTGACGGTCTAAGAAGAGCATACTGTTAAGTGAACTTTCAGTAGGTTTCCTACTCTTTGTAACCACATATTATATTGATGTTTTATCTTGATTTTCATGAGTTATTTATGTTAAAGTATTATGTTTCAAATGGGATTTGAACGTTAAGATTTATTTACAAATGACATGTATTCATTGACATCTCATGCATGGCATGGGGTGATGGTTATGGAAACCGGAGCCCACACTCCGTCTGTATGTCCTGTGATGCAACGTGGGGCCTCCTTAGGTGATGAGTGTCCCACCAAGAGGAATACTTTGATGATGAGAGCACCATCAAGAGTAAACGAAAGAACATTGTGGAATATCTTGACGATGAGAGTCCCGTCAAGTGATGGCTATGTATATTTGTGATGGGTGGAACTCATTACATGTGCATACATACATAGCATTGTTTTGGAAGTATTTGATGATCATGTATTATATGTTATATGCATGTTTTTATACTAACCTTGTGGTAACCCTAACCGGAAGACCTACTGGGCGCAGTTGATCTAACGCCCTATTTCTATCCTTAGTGGATGACGTAGGAAAGGGAAAGGCAAAGGCTGAGGATCACGAGGAAAGCTAAGCATAGATGCTTGGGTGTTGGAATGGAGTTTATTTATTGACATTTTGAATACATTATTATGGACATGTAATAATGTAGATAACTGCTATGGTTTGATTTAGGGTCCATATAATAATGTAGATATCTGTTATGGTTTGATTTAGGTTTGAATGAATGTTTAGTTAAAGTAATCAGGACTTGTACTTGCTATCTAAGATTGGAGTAATCTTAGGATTGATTATATTTCCGCAATCAGTTTGTATATTTCTCAAGTTTTATTTAATTCCATGTGTGGACCGATATTCATGGTCTTAGTCCATGCACACGTGGGAGGCCAGTTAAGGGTCGGACTTGGGTAGTCCGGACTTAGCTCGCGTCGTGACGTCTCCCCACTCTCTTCCACTTGATTATTTATAAAAAAAAAATAGACTCTGATTTCGGAAGGGTGGAAAAGGGCAGGGTGTTACAAAAGTCACCTAATTTTTCGAACTTTGCCTGACTGGAGGCTTGCGGGCTCTTTTCCTTCTACCTACAGCTCGAGTAGAAGATGTTTGTTGTCTATCGAAGACTGTGTTCCCTGACAGTGTATACAGACATCACTGCCTCTTCCCCTTCATCACTATCATGGCTCCACTCTAAGAGCCCCATCCTTAGCTTTAAGTGTGAATCCTTCAGATTCAAGCATACCCAATGAAATTAAATTCATTTTCATATCCGGGATATGACGCACATTATCTAACATCTTCACCATACTATCAAACATTTTAATTTTTATTGTCCCGGTCCCAATGATTTTGTTAATTGCCCCATTTACCATCTGGGCAATTCCTCCATTGCATGGTTTGTAAATGTCAAACCATTCTCTCACCGGATACATATGATATGAACACCAAGAATTCTAAACCCATTGATTATTTCGATTGTTCGTACTTATGCTGACCGTTCAACACTCTAGCAACAACCTCCTCTGCTGAGGCACCATGTGCTTCGTTCGATTGATCTAAATCTTGTGATCTGGCCTCTCGATCACGTTTCAGTTTGTTGCAATCCCTCAACTTGTGTCCTTCATTCACAAAGTAATAGCACTTAAACTTCCCGACACTCTTACCCCTTGATTTCGGCCGTGACGACCTCCTACTACCAGAACATCTGTCAAAATCTCTCCTGCAGTGCGGATCACCTGTAGCCACCAACCCCTCGGTACGATATGATCTCGATGTCTCACCCGATTCGTTCTTGTGGATTTTTTCGCTTAGAATCAAATCCTGAACATCATCATATTTCAATTTCATACTTCCTGAAGAGCTGTTTACGGCTATTACAATAGCATTCCAACTTTTTGGTGAAGAGGATAGATGAATCAACTCCCTTATCTCATCCTCAAAGTCAATCTTCACCGAACTCAGCTGACTCGTGACTGAATTGAATTCGTTCAGATGTTCAACAACTAATGCACCTTCTGACGTCTTCAGGTTGAATTACCGTCGCATCAGATGTACTTTGTTGGAGGTAGAAGGTTTCTGTAACGCCCCGCCCTCTCCGAGAAATCAGAGTCTAATTTTTTTTTTAATAATAGAATAACACCGGAAGAGAGCGGGCGGCGTCACGACGCGAGTTAAGTTCGAACTACCCAAGTCCGACCCTTAACTGGCCACCATGTGTGCGTGGACTAAACCCACGATAACAAACCACACATGGAAATATACAATGACTTGCGGAATAAACTAGACTAACTGCGGAAATAGATTGAATAGATAGCAAGTACCAGTCTCAATTAATAAATAACATAAACCAACCATCCATTATTAATATCCTAAACAAACCATAGCAAGGTATCAACTTATTACATGTCCACAAAATATAACTAAAGGACTGTAATAAAGAAATTCCAATCAACAATCAAATGCTTAGGCTTGGCTCCCCTCCTGGTCATCGACCTTCTCTTTCCCTTTCCTTGTACCTGCACTCTCCTCTGAGGATAGAATTAGGGCGTTAGATCAACGCGCCAGTAGGTTCCCGATCAGGGTTACCACATGGTTAGCTTATAAAACATGCATATGTATCATGGTACATGATAATCAATAAAACATCTGAAAACGAATGCTATGTATATGCACATGTAATGAGTCCTACCCATCACAAGTCTACATAGCCATCATCTCAAGAAACTCTTACGTCAAGATATTCCGGAGTAGTCCTCATTTCCTCTGGATGGGTAAGCTAGAGTAATCCACATTTCCTCTGGGTATGGTGCTTATGTCAAGTTAATCCAGAGTAATCCACATTTCCTCTGGATAGGATACTTATCATTATGTTGTTCCATTCCCATCACCCCATGCCATGCATGAGATGTCAATACATTGTATATCATTTGTAAATACATAGCTCATCATTCAAAACCACAATTGAAACATAATAATAAATACAACATATCTCATAAAAAACATGATAAAACCAAATCATATTTGTGGTTACAAGCAGGTAGGGAAACCTACTGCAGATTCACTTCAGTGTTCGATCTTTTTTTAGCGTCACTTGCTCACGACTTGCCCGCCATTCACTTCCGTCACTTTGTCCATATAACAATAAGTAAATCATATTATCCTTTAATTATTCATTCACATCTAAGACCCAAAACATCTTGTGAGGTTCGGCCATGCCCATGGCCGAACATCACTAACTTAGGATTTAACCTCCTTTTTCATTTAATCAATTCTTAAATACTTAACCCTTTAAATATGTCTTTGTAGGGTTTGGCCATACACCATGGCCGAACCATACCACCTTGGTTTAACCCTTTTTTCATGTCTTTTTAAACTTTCTCTATCCATATTTACATTATCACCCATATTTACAACTTTGCCACTAGGCTAAGCCATATCAAAACCATTGTCATTTCTATGGGGTTCGGCCCTATACATGGCCGAACCTTGTAATCCCTTTTATCCATCACCAAATGGTTCTCCATTGGGATATTTTAAACCCTTTATAAAATCATGGAAACAATAACAAATACTACCCATAAACTTAATCCATTTAAACCAACCATGGTCCATGGGGTTGGGCCATACCTATGGCCGAACCCTATGGTTCACTTGGTTCAATATTCACCATGATTACTTATGGTTTTAACATGCTAATTCAACCATGAACAATACGTGGTTCAGCCATGTAACGCCCGCCCATTTTCACCATATTTGAAGTCTATTTTTTTCTTGAATTAAATCAAAGGGACAACGGCGCGGACGTCACGACGCGAGTTAAGTCCGGACTCATAAAGCCAGGCCCTTAACTGGCCAACCCTACGCGTGCGCGGAACGAAGTCCACGAGTACGGTTCACTCGTAGGAAGTAAGCTCGCGGAACATAATTACATGCGGAACATTATACTAGATACTATCTTACCGTTTTTAGATAGAAGGGAAGATACAACATTAAATTACCAAAATACCCCCATGTTCATGATTATGTCTCAAAATGTTAACATACAGAGTTTAATCCAGGCCATAGTAATAAATCCAAAATTATTACAATTCCACAAGGTAAGCTACTTGAGTTACAACATTTCCAAAATAAAACTTTGATAACAAAGTAGCGCTTCCCCACACCCCTAGGCCTGACTCCCGTCACATCCACCGTTTCCTCCAGTCTCCTGTATCACCAGCTAGGGTGGAAGTAGGGCGTTAGTTAACGCGCCCAGTAGGACTCCGAGTAGGGCTAGCACATGGATTAGTGATAATACACATACCGATAAAATAACATATAACAAAATAAGTATGTGATGAATGCTATGTCATGGGTGCTTATGTCATGTGTCCCACCCATCATCTACATCATCATGAAATATCTTATTCCCCTTGACGGCAAATCCTCGTCAAGGTGTCCCCATGCTTGCTTCTTGGTCGCCCCGACGGAGCATGGACTCCAGTGAATACCATATCAATGCCCCATGTCTGTTCTCGGTCTCCCCGACGGAGCATGGACTCTGGTGATACCATATCAATGTCCCCATGTCTGTTCTCGGTTGCCCCGACAGAGCATGGACTTCGGTGATACCATATCAATGTCCCCATGTCTGTTCTCGGTCGCCCCGACGGAGCATGGACTCCGGTGATACCATATCAATGTCCCCATGTCTGTTCTCGGTCGCCCCGACGGAGCATGGACTCCGGTTTGTTTATTTTTTTCCGCCCATGCCATGCATGAGATGTAGTGCATTATGCTATGTAGTATATGTAGATAAACCATAATTTTGATATACCATACATAGCCATATAGTGCATAATGTTAAAATATAATCCATATGATTCATGACTTAAAACTCGTCATAAGATAAATCATATCATAAATCTATCATAAGCCAAACCAATATAATTTAAAATACCATCATATATCCATCGCTTACAAAAAGGTAGGAATCCTACCAAATACTGATAACGTCCTTTTTCGTTCTCGTCCGATAATTCGGGTCGCCCTTCGCGTACCGTTGCGATGTGCCAATACCGTTATTATACATTTCCCAAGTTAGTCTATATCTTATTCACGATTAAGTCTCTAACTGATCATAAGCCTATGTTCATTAATGATCTTTAACCACATTATAAGATTACTATAATCAGCCTTTATCTTGGCCTCTTTTTCCATTAATTTCAACACGTATATAATTCAATCCATAACTGATCTATACACTTGGATCCATTAATGACTTATCAATCATGTCATAGGATCATTAAAATCAGTCCCTCTAATTTAATATCATCTCCATTTATCTTATCGGATTAGTAGTGTCTTAGAAAATATTCAAGAACTGTACATTTCAATTCAGTCGACTGAATCACAGATTCAGTCGGCTGATTTTGAATCAGATTGTCTGTTTGTCTCGCCAGTTCAGTTTTAGTCGACTGAAATATACATTCAGTCGGCTGAAACATGGTTTATACCCTTTCAGTCGACTGAATCATAGATTCAGTCGGCTGATTTTGAATCAGATTATCTGTTTGTTCTGCCAGTCTATTTTCGGTCGACTGAATCATAGATTCAGTCGGCTGAACCATCAACCATCCATTTACGTGTTTAATATGCATTCCTTCAGTCGACTGAATCATATATTCAATCGGTTGAAACTTCGAGAACCCTTTTCTTGTACCAGACGTTTGTGGTCAGTCGACTGAATCATTAGATTCAGTCGACTGAAACTCCAGAAACTCCTTCTATTTTTAGCCACCATTAGTTCTGTAACACCCCGCCCTTTTCACTCTAAATTTTCAGAGTTTATTTTTTTTTTTAAATAATAATAATCAATAAGTGATCGGGGCGGAATGTCACGACGCGAGTTAAGTTCGGATCTCTAAATCCGACCCTTAACTGGCCAAGCCCATGTGCGTATGAACTAAGTCCATAAAACTGATCCGCACATGGTACATATTTATCTAGTGGAATTAACTTAGTCTAGATCTAACTGAGGTTATAATAGAACCTATGATTAATCCAATTTCCATTTTTAGATAGCAAAGTACCTTATTTATTCTCCAAAATTATTATATAACCTTAGTCTACTATTCATTCCAAACCATTCAAATAAATCCAACCATAGCATCTACTTAACTACTTATTACATGCCAACACCTAATTTAACAAATTACATTGTTCCAAATAAATCAACTAACAAGTCCCTAAATAATCCATTCATAGTCCATTGCAATCATTCAAATCGCCCAAGTTTTCGCACTTGGTCCTCTTCTCCAACCACGTTCTTTCCTTTCCCTGCATCATCCACTAAAGATATAGATAGGGCGTTAGATCAATGCGCCCAGTAGTGTTTCCGAATAGGGCTACCACATGGTTAGTCAAAAACATGCAAATAGGATAATAGTTATACATGTGTGACAAAATTCTGTAAAAATATGCTATGTATGAAATGAACATGTAATGAGTCCCACCCATCACCATTCAACATAGCCATCACTTGACGGGATTCTCATCGTCAAGGTAACCCACAGTGGTCTTTCGGACAGCCCCGACGGAGTGTGGCCTCCGGATTTCTCCTGATGGGATTCTCATCATCAGGGTACCCCACAATGGTCTTTCGGACGCCCCGACGGAGTGTGGCATCCGGTTACTTCACCATCATCCCATGCCATGCATGAGATGTCTATGCAAACATGCCATTTGTAAATATAACATTTGATTCAAATAACTTATTCAATAAACATAAAACAGCAAATAAGTTATGTGGTTACAACAAGGTAGGAAACCTAGTTAAAATGGAATCAGAAAAAGCTTTGAGCATAGGCTCGTGTTGACAGACTACCTCACACGGAGAGTAGATGAAAGAACATATTGAGCAGGTACGTATGGAAAATACTATGAGAACAGGTAAAGTGAAATCAAAGAGTTAGAAACCATGCAATACCATGGGGTTTCTATAGGAGTTTAAATAGAATTAGGTTTGTTGTTTTTATGCCTAAGATACAGGATAAATGATGAAAGATTATTAGAAGAATTGAATCCCAAAGAGCCATGAGGTTCGGCCATGTGAATGGCCGAACCCCATGGGTTGCTTTATGGTTTTTATTTTGTTTACTTAGGGTTATGGTTACTGATTTGGGTCAGCCTTTGGATGGCTGAACCATGTATTGATCATGGTTGAATTAGCATGATTAAACCATGAGTGATCATGGTGATAATCAGATCAAGAGAACCATTGGGTTCGGCCATGTGCATGGCCAAACCCCATGGGGCTAGCTTTGGGATGAATGGACCAAGATTTATGGGTTTTCCTATGTATGTTAAATGAAATAAGCTTGCTGTTTTGGGTTGGCCATGGGATAGCTGAACCTTGTAGTTAATATGGCTAAATGGTAGAGCCTAACTTGTTAACAAATGATGGGATCATTGTGTAGGAGGATCATAGGGTTCGGCCCTATGAATGGCCGAACCCCATAGATTGTTTTGTTGGAGATTATGACTTGGTTGTATGAGTTGGATTAAGTAAACATATGGATTTATCTTTGGACTTAGTGATAAGTAAATAACCAGCCACTAAGGTAGATTACTTTTATGAACTTTGATTATGAGCAAGATTAGACATTGGTTATACCAATGGCAAATCTGTGAATACAAGTCAAACGAAGGGATTGATCAAAGGACTCACATGATGTAGTTGGGTCTTAGATATGAATGAACAAGTAAGTGATAGTATGATTTATTGATTGTTATATGGATAAGGTACCGGAAGTTGAACGACGTGCGAGTCGTGACCGGGTGACGCGAAAGAAAGATCAAGTACTGAAGTGAATCTTTAGTAGGTTTCCTACCTTTATTGTAACCACTATTTCATATGCTGTTTTATGTTGATTTCGATAACTTATATGATTGTAAAGTTATGTTTCTAAATGACATGTTTGCATAGACATCTCATGCATGGCATGGGATGATGGTGTTGTAACCGGAGGCCACACTCCGTCGGGGCGTCCGAAAGACCACTGTGGGGTACCGTGATGATGAGAATCCCATCAGGAGGAATCCGGAGGCCACACTCCGTCGGGGCGTCCGAAAGACCACTGTGGGTTACCTTGACGATGAGAATCCCGTCAAGTGATGGCTATGTTGAATGGTGATGGGTGGGACTCATTATATGTTCATTTCATACATAGCATGTTTTAATGGAATTTTGTCTCACATGTATTATTATTATGTATATGCATGTTTTATATGCTAACATGTGGTAGCCCTGATTCGGGAACCTACTGGGCGCGTTGATCTAACGCCCTAATTCTATCCTCAGAGGAGATTGCAGGTACAAGCAAGGGGAAAGGAAAGGTCATTGACCGAGAGGGGAGCTGAGCCTAAGTGCTTTAATGATGGATTTGGATTACGTTATATTAATGTCATTTGAATACTATTGTTGGACATGTAATAATTCGTTATTTGCTATGGTTTGATTAGGATAATAACCTGTGGATGGTTGATCTATGTTATTTAATATTTAAGACTGTTACTTGCTATCTCATCTTTTTATTCCGCAATTATCTAGATTATTCCGCATGTTGATGTTAGTTCCATGTGTGATTCACTATCATGGTCTATTCCATGTACACATGGGTGGCCAGTTAAGGTTCAGACTTGGGTAGTCTGAACTTAACTCGCGTCGTGACGCCGCCCGCTCTCTTCCGATGTTTATTTTAAAAAAAGAAATTAGACTCTGAAATTCTCGGAAAGGGCGGGGTGTTACAGTTGGTATCAGAGCGAAACGGGAAGTTGAATCTTCCGAAGTAAGATTAAGACGGTTTCATGTCTCACTGACGGATAAGAATCCCAACTGACCGACTCTTCGGAGTCCGCTGACTGGGGGCCGGATTAATTTACTTCGTAGACTCAGACTGAACAATCAATCTGAGAACAACAAAGATTACAAAGGAAGTATAGTCAACATAAATGGATATACCAAACATAACAACATAGGAAACACTTCCCTGATATCCCCAAATGGAGAAACAAACACATGATACTTAGGGAGGTTTTCCCCGAGAACAAGAGAACATAGAGACTTCCCCAAATTGAGAAATGATACTTGATACTTAGGAAGTTTCCCCAAAAAACAAAGAAATACAAAGAGTGCTTATTTGGCAATTTTCCCCAAGGACAAGAAACACAAGATGTTTATTTGGTAAAATTCCCCAAACACGTGACATTATATGATACATAGGAAGAATCCCCAAACAAGAAGTACAAGATGTTGATTAGGGAAAATTCCCCAAAACAATGATTAGTTTGATTTGATTTATGGTTGTTATTGATATGTTTTTGTTGCTGTTATACAGATATGACGAGCAACATAGAGTACACCGAGTTGTGGGACAAAGGGACACCTAGCTGTCCGATAGACCTAGTTTCTTCTTCCGACGATGCTAGCATACCAAACTTCATCAATGAAGTTGAAAACAGTCAGGACATGGAGGTAAGATCGCCCGAGTACAATGTTGGGGCCTTTGTACCCGAAGAGGATGAGGAATATGTCCCAAACATAAGAGAATTTGTAGGGGAGATAGAGCCCGGGTATATGTGCGAGTTGTGCAATCAGGAGGGGCACAATTGTACTTACTGCCCCTACCTCCTTGAGGTCATTTGCCCTGTTTGTGGACTGCACGGGCACGGGAAGGAGAGGACTAATTGTCCTTACATTGGAGGACCGGGAATAATACCCTGTTTGACGTGCGGAGTGTTGGGGCACGTGTCGATGACATGCCCTGACAATTTCTTTGACGATGATGCAGGGTCTTCTACGGAAGACTAGGTTAAGAGGTAGAAAGAAAGGTTAGGGAAATGGAAATATTTTGTAAGGGTGTATTTTGTGATTCTAAGGGTTTGTTTTACCCTATCAACCCTTGTATGGTGATGGAAGTTTAAATGATTTTCAATAAAGTATGCAACTTTAAGAGTTCATGAGGACTTTGACACTGAGATGTATGTGAATAATTATTGGAGTATATTGAGATGTGGTATGGGTGCGTCCCTCACGTGATATTGATGATTGAGACTGTGGGAAACTCGATACGAATTACGGAGACTTGGTCCCGTAGGGTTACCATTGAGGAGTGGGTCCCTCGCATGCTACGCGCTGGAGGGCACTCTCACGACTGTTTGGCACACTAGATGTGCTAGAATGCGCAGAGCTAGGTACTATTTTACCTGGTGGGGGTGGTACTAGCTTCGTCAGACGCGGAGTGACCGTCTTAGAGCTTGACTGAATCACCTATGAGGTGCAGGGATGCAAGGCGAGGTAGACAGGATCACGTTGGACGTGGGTCTTCTGCTTGGTAAGTCATGAGCCCTAAGTCTTGCAAGGGGTCAGGATATAATTGTGATTTGATATGGTTACCACAGTCTTATAGTGATTCATTTGAATGTTGTTCTTACGGATATTAAATCATGGATAGATGATACTCATGGACAGAGTGATACCAAGGATGGATGGTTTCCATGAATGGATTATACCCATAAGTGGGTTATTTCATGGATAGTTATTAATCATACATAAATGATACTCATGGACAGAGTGATACCAAAGATGGATGGTTTCCATGAATGGATTATACCCATAGGTGGGTTATTTCATGGATAGTTATTAATCATACATAAATGATACTCATGGACAGAGTGATACCAAGGATGGATCGTTTCCATGAATGAATTATACCCATAGGTGGGTTATATTCATGGATGGTTAGTAACTGTGTTTAGATGATGCTCCTGGACAGAGTAATACCAAGGATGGATTGTTACCATGAATGGATTATACCCATAGGGGTTATATTCATGGATGATTATAAAACAGGGATAGATGATATTTACTGAAAGCGAAACACCAGGGATGGATGTATTTAACCATGGGTGATTATTCCCATGGTGGTTTGGATTGATGCCGGGAATTGGTATCGTGGAAGTTGGAACAAAAGTTGTTAGTCACATAGAGACTTATGTGCAAAGAAAGATGTGTTTAAATTTGGAGATATACTCAACGGAAAAGATAGGTGTCTGGTGAAACTTGAATGGGAAACTATGGACAACTGCCGAGTTAGACTGATCACCTGGCTCTGTAGTTAGCTAATGGAATTCCAGGAGAATGTAACTAGAAACCTAGTTAAAATGGAATCAGAAAAAGCTTTGAGCATAGGCTCGTGTTGACAGACTACCTCACACGGAGAGTAGATGAAAGAACATATTGAGCAGGTACGTATGGAAAATACTATGAGAACAGGTAAAGTGAAATCAAAGAGTTAGAAACCATGCAATACCATGGGGTTTCTATAGGAGTTTAAATAGAATTAGGTTTGCTGTTTTTATGCCTAAGATACAGGATAAATGATGAAAGATTATTAGAAGAATTGAATCCCAAAGAGCCATGAGGTTCGGCCATGTGAATGGCCGAACCCCATGGGTTGCTTTATGGTTTTTATTTTGTTTACTTAGGGTTATGGTTACTGATTTGGGTCAGCCTTTGGATGGCTGAACCATGTATTGATCATGGTTGAATTAGCATGATTAAACCATGAGTGATCATGGTGATAATCAGATCAAGAGAACCATTGGGCTCGGCCATGTGCATGGCCAAACCCCATGGGGCTAGCTTTGGGATGAATGGACCAAGATTTATGGGTTTTCCTATGTATGTTAAATGAAATAAGCTTGCTGTTTTGGGTTGGCCATGGGATAGCTGAACCTTGTAGTTAATATGGCTAAATGGTAGAGCCTAACTTGTAAACAAATGATGGGATCATTGTGTAGGAGGATCATAGGGTTCGGCCATATGAATGGCCGAACCCCATAGATTGTTTTGTTGGAGATTATGACTTGGTTGTATGAGTTGGATTAAGTAAACATATGGATTTATCTTTGGACTTAGTGATAAGTAAATAACCAGCCACTAAGGTAGATTACTTTTATGAACTTTGATTATGAGCAAGATTAGACATTGGTTATACCAATGGCAAATCTGTGAATACAAGTCAAACGAAGGGATTGATCAAAGGACTCACATGATGTAGTTGGGTCTTAGATATGAATGAACAAGTAAGTGATAGTATGATTTATTGATTGTTATATGGATAAGGTACCGGAAGTTGAACGACGTGCGAGTCGTGACCGGGTGACGCGAAAGAAAGATCAAGTACTGAAGTGAATCTTTAGTAGGTTTCCTACCTTTATTGTAACCACTATTTCATATGCTGTTTTATGTTGATTTCGATAACTTATATGATTGTAAAGTTATGTTTCTAAATGACATGTTTGCATAGACATCTCATGCATGGCATGGGATGATGGTGTTGTAACCGGAGGCCACACTCCGTCGGGGCGTCCGAAAGACCACTGTGGGGTACCCTGATGATGAGAATCCCATCAGGAGGAATCCGGAGGCCACACTCCGTCGGGGCGTCCGAAAGACCACTGTGGGTTACCTTGACGATGAGAATCCCGTCAAGTGATGGCTATGTTGAATGGTGATGGGTGGGACTCATTATATGTTCATTTCATACATAGCATGTTTTTATGGAATTTTGTCTCACATGTATTATTATTATGTATATGCATGTTTTATATGCTAACATGTGGTAGCCCTGATTCGGGAACCTACTGGGCGCGTTGATCTAACGCCCTAATTCTATCCTCAGAGGAGATTGCAGGTACAAGCAAGGGGAAAGGAAAGGTCATTGACCGAGAGGGGAGCTGAGCCTAAGTGCTTTAATGATGGATTTAGATTACGTTATATTAATGTCATTTGAATACTATTGTTGGACATGTAATAATTCGTTATTTGCTATGGTTTGATTAGGATAATAACCTGTGGATGGTTGATCTATGTTATTTAATATTTAAGACTGTTACTTGCTATCTCGTCTTTCTATTCTGCAATTATCTAGATTATTCCGCATGTTGATGTTAGTTCCATGTGTGATTCACTATCATGGTCTATTCCATGTACACATGGGTGGCCAGTTAAGGTTCAGACTTGGGTAGTCTGAACTTAACTCGCGTCGTGACGCCGCCCGCTCTCTTCCGATGTTTATTTTAAAAAAAGAAATTAGACTCTGAAATTCTCGGAAAGGGCGGGGTGTTACAAGTTCAGTTGACTGAAACTCTAGTTCAGTCGGCTAAAACTCCCAGAAGCTCGTTTCTGATTCGTCCATTGTCAGTTCAGTCGACTGAATCCCTGATTCAGTTGGCTGAAACTCCCAGAACTTTGATTCTGGTTCGTTCATTATCTGTTCAGAGATTCAGTCGACTGAATGTTTCGTCAATCTTTTCCATTGCATGTTTTGTACTTCCTTCCTTCGCGATTTCTCTTAAAAGAGCCATAACGGCATGTTTGGAAATACTTACAATCCTTGGTTTTCCCGGTTGTCTCTTGTTCCTCTTACTCCTTAGCCTTTCTCCTTCTTCCTCCTCCTTGATACTCGGCCAATGGTGAGCTTGATTAAGGTAAGGTCACCAAGGTTTTGTTCGGCCAAGGTGTAGCAGCTTTGAGAGGGAAAAACGGAGGAGGGAATGGGAAAATATCACACGTCTTGGGTCTTAGGAGTGGTCGGCCAACTCCTAGCTCCTTCTTCCCTTCCTTTTAAGTCTCTTTCTCTTTCTTTCCTTAGTGTATTTCTGGTCTTGCAAGAGGGAGGACGGTTTGGAGAGGAGAGGAAGAGAGTGAGAGAGAGATGGGTGCCATGATTTGTTTGACTCCCTCCACCAACCAAGCATGGAGGGAGGTATGGGCTTGCATGCCCCCATTTTTAGGGCCATTGTCCCCTTTAGTGGAGGTGGTTGGAATGGGTTTGAGTCACAACTCATTCCAATGAGTTTGGTGAGTCAATTAAGATGGGTAACCATCTTGACTCACCCCATTATTTAATTTCTTTCTTAACTTAGCCCCTTTAATTTAATAATTTAATTCCTATTTAATTCCCTTCAAATCTTTCATGTATTCACCATGGTTGACCAAGTCAACCATGATGGCCGGCCCCACCAAATCTTAGTCAACCCGCCACTTCACTTAATGAGGTGGGGTGGACCCCACTTGATTATGTGCCTTGGTCTATTCAAGACTAAACTTAGGTGTTTTATATTAATTAAATTAACTTTATTTACTTGGGTCCTCTTTAATTCCATTTTGACTCATCCATGGTTGACCAAGTCAACCATGATGGTTGGCCCCACCTTTTTCCTTGGAGTTTGAATCAATTTGATCCGTTGGGTCCCACAAAGTTATCGGGCCCACTTTGACCATCATTGATCCTTTTGATGGACCCTATCAAATCTATGGTCCATTGGACCATGCTTGGGCCTTTGTTCAAATTATGATCCATTTAATATTCATGACATCCAAGTTCCCATTTTTTCATTATTAAAACAAATAATTGCCATATATATATATTGATTTAAAAATTCGGGCTATTATAATAGAATCCTCTTTTAAAATTTTCGTCCCGAAAATTCGAGTGAAGTAGGGGTTCTGAACATCTCATTTAAAGAGCTCCGGATAAACGGCTTTCATTTCCGACTCAAGTTCCCAAGTGGTCTCTTCATTGCCATGCCGTTCCCATACCACTTTGACGAACTGAATGGCGCGGTTCCGCAGTACCCTTTGTTCACTTCCAATAACTCTGACCAGCTTCTCCACATATGTCACATCGCTTTGTACATCGATGTCTTGAACATTTATCACATGAGAAGGATCAGGATTGTACTTTCTCAGCATGGACACATGAAACACATCATGTAGAGATGACAACTGTGGAGGGAGCGCTAACTGATAAGCTACTCCTCCCACCCTCTTCAGTATCGGAAATGGCTCCACAAATCTAGGCGACAGTTTTCCTTTCTTTCTGAACCTCATGTGCCTTTTCCGTGGAGAGACTTTTAAGAACACTAAGTCTCCACCTCAAACTCGATGAACCTTCTCCTCTTGTCGGCATAACTCTTCTGACGGCTCTGTACAGTGAGTAGATGTTGCCGTATCAACTTAATCTGTGTTGTGGTCTCTGCAACCAAATCTGGCCCAATCAATGCAGGCTCACTGGCCTCTGTCCAACACACTGGTGATCTACACGGCCTACCATACAAGGCCTCAAATGGAGCCATCTGGAGGCTTGCCTGGTAACTGTTATTGTAAGAGAACTCCACCAGTGGCAAATGATCTTCCCATCTGCCCTTGAAGTCCAGCATGCATGCTCTCCGCATATCCTCCAGTGTCTGTATCGTCCTCTCTGACTGCCCATCAGTTTGTTGATGAAATACTGTGCTAGTTACTACATCGGTCCCCATAGCCGATTGTAAGCCCTGCCATACTCTGCCGGTAAATCGTCCATCCCTGTCGGACACAATAGACCGGGGAATACCATGTAACCTGATGATCTCCCGGATGTACCGTCGACCCAAAGTCTCTGATGAATCTGTCATCTTGATGGGAAGGAAATGTGCAGGCTTGGTCAACCGGTCCACTATGACCCATATTCGTTGCCCTTGGATGACCTTGGCAACCCTGTTACAAAGTCCATGGATATGTGCTCCCACTTCCATTCTGGCACCGGTAAGGGTGCGAGTAAGCCCGGTGGTTTCCGATGTTCTGCTTTGACCTGTTGACAAGTTAGCAACGAGCAACAAACTCTGCCACATCTTTCTTAAGTCCATGCCACCAATAGTGCCTCTTAAGATCATGATACATCTTGGTGCTGCCCGGGTGGATAAAGAGTTTGGTTTGGTGTGCTTCAATCAGCAACTCTCTTCTGCAATTCTTAGGTACATATGTCCTGCCTTGGAACATAAGACCCTGTCCTGGTCGTAGATCCCACTGCGGTACAACCTCACCGGTAGACATCTTAGCCAAATCTCTTCCACTTCTGGATCTGTCCGTTGTTCCCGTTCAATCTCGGAGACCATGTTGGATTGTATGATCAGATTATATATGGTCCCATGATTATTGAGGTAGAGTTTAAATTCTCTGATGGTATTCAGTACCTCCCATTCCGTTCTGATCATGCTGGCTACTGTCGCATGTGACAAGCGGCTGAGGGCATCCGCCACTTTGTTCGCCTTGCCAGGATGATACCGAAGTGCGAACTCATAATCCGCCAGATATTCCATCCATTTGCGCTGTCTCGTGTTGAGTTCTTTCTGATCAAATAAGTATTTCAGACTCTTGTGATCCGAGAACACTTTGAACTTTTCACCATAGAGGTAGTGTCTCCAGCTTTTGAGAGCGAAGACCACCGCTGCTAGTTCCAGATCATGGGTGGGGTAGTGGCGTTCATGAATTTTCAACTGTCTTGACCCATACGCCACTACACGATTACCTTGACTGAGTGTACACCCCAGTCCCTCACCGGAGGCATCACAGTACACTTCATAATTTCTGCCTCTTTCCAGCAAGGATCAGAATAGGAGCGGTTGTAAGCCTCTCCTTAAGTTCCTCAAATCTTTGATTGCACAGATTGGACCACTCAAACTTGACTCCTTTCTGAGTGAGTCGGGTAAGTGGAGCTGCAATCTTGGAGAAGTCCATGATGAATTTCCGATAATAACCGGCCAATCCCAGAAAACTGAGGATCTCGGTCACATTTGTCGGCGCTTTCCATTCCTTGACTGCTGCTACCTTAGCCGGGTCCACGGCGATACCTTCTTCTGATATGATGTGCCCCAAAAAGTTGACTTCAGATAGCCAAAATTCACACTTGCTGGCTTTTGCATACAATTGGTTCTTTCTTAAAGTGTCTAGGACTATCCGCAGGTGTTCGGCATGTTCCTTCTGACTTTTGGAGTAGACCAGAATATCGTCAATGAATAAGATCACAAACTGATCTAAGTAAGGACGGAATATCTTATTCATCAGGTCCATGAACACCGCCGGTGCATTAGTAAGCCCAAACGGCATGACTACATATTCATATAAGCCATACCGAGTCCTGAAAGCAGTCTTCTCTATGTCCTCCTCTCTAACTCGAATTTGATGATATCCGGACATTAAATCAATCTTGGAAAAGTGAGAGGAACCCCTAAGATGATCAAATAGATCGTCAATCCGGGGTAGGGGATACTTATTCCTGACAGTCAGCTGATTCAACTTTCTATAATCCACACATATTCGCAGAGTACAGTCTTTCTTCTTCACAAATAATACCGGGGCTCCCCATGCGGATATGTTGTTCCGAATAAAACCCTGTCTGAGCAGTTCATCAATCTGCTTCTTCAACTCTGTCATCTCAGCTGGTGCCATTTTATAATGGGGTAGTGATACTGGAGCGGCGCCGGGATATAATTTGACTTCAAAGTCTATCTCCCTCTTGGACGGTAAACCAGGGAGTTCTGTTGGAAATACCTCGGCATAATTTGCTACTACCGCCGGAAGTTCAGTTATTGGTGCCTTATCTAATTTGAGACTATTCAAGGCAAGATGGTTTAATTCTTCCTGCAGCCTTCTAGGGATGCCCTGCCTGTCAGCGTGTACCACATACCGCTTTCCCTCGGGTGACCAAAATATCACTCTACGAAGGTGGCAATCAATATGGGCCTGATATGTAGTCAACCAGTCCATGCCAAATATAACATCGTATTCGGCCATATCGATCACTAAATAGTTAAACTCGAATTTGAATCCCACGAGTTCAGTGTTCAATGCCGTACATATGAGTCCCAGTGATGTGTCTCCAACAGGGGATACAACGGTGAGTGATGTGGACAAGTTTTGTACTAACGTGCCCGTGGCAGATATAAATGCAGCAGATATGAATGAATGTGAAGCTCCAGAGTCAAATAATGTAACAGCATAGGAACTGCTAATCACAGCCATACCTTGCATCACTGAGCGATCCACCGCTACTGGAGTCGGTATGGTGAAGAGTCGTCCAGATCCAGTGGGGGTTGGCGCCCGTCTTGCCTGATTGTATGCTCTGCCCCCCCGCGACTGAGTCGATCTGGATGGAGGGCGGAAGGCACCCCTGGAGTTAGAGGGTCTGTTGATCTGTGGGCAATCCCTCTTAAAGTGGCCCTGTTGGCCTCACTGGTAACATGTGTTCCAACCTCCGGGAACCTGTGTGACTGATGTTGATGAGGAGGGCTGATTGGGGCGAAAGCCCCCCGTAGAGCCTGTGGAGAGTGAAGGTCGGCTAGAGTTCGGGCGGAATTTCTTATTGGGTTGGAATGTACCACGCCTACCTTGCCCTTGGCGGTTGTCAAACCGCATTATTTCGTTCAACTCTCGCTCTGCTATGGTGGCCCTACAGACCATTCCTGCCAGTGTGGGCTCTTTGAAAATGGTCGCTCTAGTCTTGATGCTTGGCCGAAGGCCACGTTCGAATTTGCGGGCCCTTCGGTGTTCAGTATCCACCATGTAGAATGCATAGAAGGACAGCTTAAGGAATTCTCTGTGGTATTGTGCCACCGTCATGCTGCCTTGTACCAATGAGATGAAGGCTTCAGTCTAGCTCTCTTTTTCTTCCTCCGGAAAGTATTGTTCTAGGAAGGTGGCTGAGAACCATTCCCATGTCATGATGGTCCTTTCCCGTTCTGGCACCAGGGCATGTTGCTTTTCTACAACTTCCCACCAACTACTGGCATCCTCGATCAGTTGAGAAGTGGCCAGTAAAATTTTATCAGTAGGACTGGAAATTTGGAGCAGATTAAAGATCTGGGTGATCCTTTTTAACTAGTGTTCCGCTCCAACAGCCCCTTCTGTTCCCCTGAAGTAGGGAGGGTGCTGTTGTTGAAAATCCTTGACCATTTTCCTTTTACTAGGATCGCTGGCGGTCGCATTTCCGCTTGAGTGTTGTTGGAGAGCAGAAGCGACTGCTGCTTGAACTACATCCCTTAACTCGGGAGGTACACCTTGTATATTTATACTGTTTTGTCCCTCGGCTGGGTGAGGTGGTGGCACCTCCTCTTGATACGGTGGGTGCACTTCCTCTTGATGAGGTGGTGGTACCTCTTCTTCTACCCGGGGATTTTTGCGAGTTCTTCTTCTTGGTGGCATTTCCTAAGTCATTGAAAAAAATATCAACTTAGTTCTTTCATAACATTGGTGCGTTCATATTTAGCTTTGAAAACAGTGCCAATATACCCATACTTAGTTTCTGAGGGGATAATTCCTAAGAGTTACGTATTGTCTCTCATATTTGGGGAAAATTGCCAAATCTGCATACTTGGTTTGGGGAAAACTTCCCAAATAACTATGTTTGTCTATTTTTGTGAAGTTGGGGAAAATTTTCCTATGTCTGATAAATCCATCCACGTCATAATGATTGTACTTCCCTTACTATCATTTTCTTACATCAGATGTGACGCTCAGATTGAATGTTTCAGTCTGAGTCAGTCGAAGTAGATTAATCCGGCCCCCGTGCAGCGGACTCTGAAGAGTCGGTCAGTTGGGATTCTTAGCTGTCAGTGAGACATGCAACCGTTTTAATCTTACTTCGAAGGATTCATTCTTTCAATTTCGCTCTGATACCAACTGTAACGCCCGCCCATTTTCACCATATTTCAGAGTCTATTTCTTTTTTTTTGAATTAAATCAAAGTGACAACGGCGCGGACGTCACGACGCGAGTTAAGTCCGGACTCATAAAGCCCAGCCCTTAACTGTCCAATCCTACGCGTGCACGGAACGAAGTCCACGAGTACGGTTCACGCGTAGGAAGTAAGCTCGCGGAACATAATTACATGCGGAACATTATACTAGATACTATCTTACCGTTTTTAGATAGAAGGGAAGATACAACATTAAATTACCAAAATACCCCCATGTTCATGATTATGTCTCAAAATGTTAACATACAGAGTTTAATCCAGACCATAGTAATAAATCCAAAATTATTACAATTCCACAAGCTAAGCTACTTAAGTTACAACATTTCCAAAATAAAACTTTGATAACAAAATAGCGCTTCCCCACGCCCCTAGGCCTGACTCCCGTCACGTCCACCGTTTCCTCCGTCACCTGTATCACCAACTAGGGTGGAAGTAGGGCGTTAGTCAACGCTCCCAGTAGGACTCCGAGTAGGGCTAGCACATGGATTAGTGATAATACACATACCGATAAAATAACATATAACAAAATAAGTATGTGATGAATGCTATGTCATGGGTGCTTATGTCATGTGTCCCACCCATCATCTACATCATCATGAAATATCTTATTCCCCTTGACGGCAAATCCTCGTCAAGGTGTCCCCATGCTTGCTTCTCGGTCGCCCCGACGGAGCATGGACTCTGGTGAATACCATATCAATGTCCCCATGTCTGTTCTCAGTCGCCCCGACGGAGCATGGACTCCGGTGATACCATATCAATGTCCCCATGTCTGTTCTCGGTCGCCCCGACTGAGCATGGACTACGGTGTTACCATATCAATGTCCCCATGTCTGTTCTCGGTCGCCCCGACGGAGCATGGACTCCGGTGATACCATATCAATGTCCCCATGTCTGTTCTCGGTCGCCCCGACGGAGCATGGACTCCGGTTTGTTTATTTTTTTCCGCCCATGCCATGCATGAGATGTAGTGCATTATGCTATGTAGTATATGTAGATAAACCATAATTTTGATATACCATACATAGCCATATAGTGCATAATGTTAAAATATAATCCGTATGATTCATAACTTAAAACTCGTCATAAGATAAATCATATCATAAATCCATCATAAGCCAAACCAATATAATTTAAAATACCATCATATATCCATCGCTTACAAAAAGGTAGGAATGCTACCAAATACTGATAACGTCCTTTTTCGTTCTCGTCCGATAATTCGGGTCGCCGTTCGCGTACCGTTGCGATGTGCCAATACCTTATTATACATTTCCCAAGTTAGTCTATATCTTATTCACGATTAAGTCTCTACCTGATCATAAGTCTATGTTCATTAATGATCTTTAACCACATTATAAGATTACTATAATCAGCCCTTATCTTGGCCTCTTTTTCCATTAATTTCAACACGTATATAATTCAATCCATAACTAATCTATACACTTGGATCCATTAATGACTTATCAATCATGTCATAGGATCATTAAAATCAGTCCCTCTAATTTAATATCATCTCCATTTATCTTATCGGATTAGTAGTGTCTTAGAAAATATTCAAGAACTGTACATTTCAATTCAGTCGACTGAACTATGAGTTCAGTCGACTGAATCATGAGTTCAGTCGACTGAATCACATATTCAGTCGGCTGATTTTGAATCAGATTGTCTGTTTGTCTCGCCAGTTCAGTTTCAGTCGACTGAAATATACATTCAGCCGGCTGAAACATGGTTTATACCCTTTCAGTCGACTGAATCATAGATTCAGTCGGCTGATTTTGAATCAGATTATCTGTTTGTTCAGCCAGTCTATTTTCAGTCGACTGAATCATAGATTCAGTCGGCTGAACGATCAACCATCCATTTACGTGTTTAATACGCATTCCTTCAATCGACTGAATCATATATTCAGTCGGCTGAAACTTCCAGAACCCTTTTTTTGTCCCAGACGTTTGTGTTCAGTCGACTGACTCATTAGATTCAGTCGGCTGAAACTCCCAGAAACTCCTATTTTTAGCCACCATTAGTTCAGTCGACTGAAACTCTACTTCAGTCGGCTGAAACTCCCAGAAGCTCGTTTCTGATTCATCCATTGTCAGTTCAGTCGACTGAATCCCTGATTCAGTCGGCTGAAACTCCCAGAACTTTGATTCTGGTTCGTTCATTATCTGTTCAGAGATTCAGTCGACTGACTGTTTCATCAATCTTTTCCATTGCATGTTTTGTACTTCCTTCCTTCGCGATTTCTCTTAAAAGGGCCATAACGGCATGTTTGGAAATACTTACAATCCTTGGTTTTCCCGGTTGTCTCTTGTTCCTCTTACTCCTTAGCCTTTCTCCTTCTTCTTCCTCCTTGATACTCGGCCAATGGTGAGCTTGATTAAGGTAAGGTCACCAAGGTTTGGTTCGGCCAAGGTGTAGCAGCTTTGAGAGGGAAAAACGGAGGAGGGAATGGGAAAATATCACACGTCTTGGGTCTTAGGAGTGGTCGGCCAACTCCTAGCTCCTTCTTCCCTTCCTTCTAAGTCTCTTTCTCTTTCTTTCCTTAGTGTATGTCTGATCTTGCAAGAGGGAGGACGGTTTGGAGAGGAGAGGAAGAGAGTGAGAGAGAGATGGGTGCCATGATTTGTTTGACTCCCTCCACCAACCAAGCATGGAGGGAGGTATGGGCTTGCATGCCCCCATTTTTAGGGCCATTGTCCCCTTTAGTGGAGGTGGTTGGAATGGGTTTGAGTCACAACTCATTCCAATGAGTTTGGTGAGTCAATTAAGATGGGAAACCATCTTGACTCACCCCATTATTTAATTTCTTTCTTAACTTAGCCCTTTTAATTTAATAATTTAATTCCTATTTAATTCCCTTCAAATCTTTCATGTATTCACCATGGTTGACCAAGTCAACCATGATGGCCGGCCCCAACAAATCTTAGTCAACCCGCCACCTCACGTAATGAGGTGGGGTGGACTCCACTTGATTATGTCCCTTGGTCTATTCAAGACTAAACTTAGGTGTTTTATATTAATTAAATTAACTTTATTTACTTGGGTCCTCTTTAATTCCATTTTGACTCATCCATGGTTGACTAAGTCAACCATGATGGTTGGCCCCACCTTTTTCCTTGGAGTTTGAATCAATTTGATCCGTTGGGTCCCACACAGTTATCGGGCCCACTTTGACCATCATTGATCCTTTTGATGGAACCTATCAAATCCATGGTCCATTGGACCATGCTTGGGCCTTTGTCCAAATTATGATCCATTTAATATTCATGACATCAAAGTTCCCATTTTTCCATTATTAAAACAAATAATTGCCATATATATATATATATATATATATATTGATTTAAAAATTCGGGCTATTACAAGCCATATATTGACCAACCAAAAACAGTAAACATAAATTCATTTAATTCCCATAAGAACACCATAATCTAATATGGTTTCTATCTCACAAAGTCATCAAATACTTTCATAAAACTGTCATACCATTTCATGGGGTTCGGCCATCCCAATTGGCCGAACCTGATGGCCTGTGATTTAGACCCCTTTTGTCAAATAATTAGCTTTATTTAAAACACTTAAACCTCTCCACAATTGATATGATTTCCATCTCTTGAAAGCCCTACCAATTATCAAATACTTTCATGGGGTTCGGCCATGCAAGGTGGCCGAACCCTATGTCCATGTCTTGGTCCTCATAAACATGTTTTAGGTCTCATTTAAACATGTAATAATCAGTATAATGTTACCGGGTCTTTACCTCTCAAAACCATCCAAATCAGTCCATCACTTTGCATGGTTTCCATTTTATAAATACTCAATCCAAATGACCATAACATTTCATGGGGTTCGGCCATCCAAGATGGCCGAGCCCAATGGTCCATTTTATCAATTTATATTCATGGTTTAGACCCATGATACCTTCAGTCCTTCATGACATTCAAGTCCATGTTTTAACCCTCTTTAAAACATGCATTTTAAGTCTTAAAGAAACATCTAAAACAGTCCACAAATTGCATGGTTTCTATGTTTCAAAGACATCAAAACCAACCAATTATTTACATGGGGTTCGGCCCTCCAAGGTGGCCGAACCCAATGATCCCTTTTACAACTTTTGAAACCTCTATACTCAAGGTTTAAACCTTGATGCAATCGGCCATACCCATGGCCAATACATGCTCCATTTGTTCCATGTTATTAAACCAAAATAACACATAAACACTTACCAAGCTTCCTTTGCCTATGATCCTTGCCTTCTCCCCTCTTGTTTCTTTTTTTCTTCCTTAATCCTTTGCTGGTTTATGCTTGATCAATTGGTGCAAACACCTCAGCTGGTTCAGTCTAGAAAACGAGTTTGGAGAGAGAGAGAGAGAGAGAGAGAGAGAGAGATGGGACTTCTCTGGATTTTCAATGTGAAAATCGGCCAACAATGGTGGTCTTTCCCTTTTGTACTTCAGCCCCCAAGACCCCTCCATTCCCTCATCACTTCTTGTCAAAAACAATGGGTCTTGGGTGCCATCCAATGCACCCCTTGGCACCTGCCTATGCAGCCTCTCAACTCCCCAAGCATCACCTCCAATTCCCATGCATTTCATTTAAAATTTATCATTGAAATCCCCACAACAAGTCCCCAACGTGTGGGACTTGTTTTGGTGATTTATGACCGAGCCACCTTCTCACATTCCCACTCAACTCACTGATTTACAACCCAATTGATTCCCATCTTGACTCACCTAACTCAATGGCTTAACTCACCACATTAAATACCATACATTAATTACAATTGAGTCCACTCATTACTTTATTCAAACTCAATCCAAATCAGTCCAGCTCGAGCTGCACTAACTCATACTTGAGTTCAATTGAGGGCCCACACGATCATCCGTGATCAACTTGGTCAACCCGGCCCATTGGGTCCCCAATCAGCTCCTTGACCCATTTTAACAACATGACCCATTAATGGGCTGATTTTGCCATTTTTAAATAGTTTTCACTTGTGCATCAAGCCTACCCATTTTTGCTCCACTTGATTTCCAATCAATTGAGCTTAACCCCATTTAAATTGAGCTCACCCAATGGTCAAATAATCCCTTATGACCCATTGAGTCCCAATTGGGCCCTTTGACCCATTTAGCCATTTTCGACCCAATTGTTGTATATTATTCGTCCAATCAAATTTGAGATTTATAATGTGCTCATATGATCTTAATTTGAGCAATGGGCCCCACTTTTTCGTTATTTAACATTACAAACATTTAATTTAACAAACCAGGGGTATTTTCATAATTATCCCTTTCATTGAAAAATTAGGGTGTTACAATATAACCCTCTTTTTAAAATTTTCGTCCCGAAAATCGAGCGAAGTAGGGTTCCCAAAGTAAATTACATAAATAATTCGGGGTGAGTTGTTCGCATCTTCAATTCAAGTTCCCATGTAGCCTCTTCATCACCATGTCGGTCCCATACCACTTTTACGAACTGAATCGCTCTGTTTCGCAACACCCTTTGTTCGGTCTCCACTATCCTGACCGCTTTCTAGACGTACGTCACGTCGCTTTGCACTTCAATATCCTGGACATTCAAAACATGGGACGGATCCGGATTATACTTCCTTAGCATTGACACGTGAAACACATCAAGTAGAGCTGCTAATTGTGAAGGGAGTGCTATCTGATAAGCCACATCCCCCACTCTTCTCATGATGGAAAACGGTCCCACAAATCTTGGTGACAGTTTTCCTTTCTTGCCAAACCGCATGTGTCCTTTCCGTGGCGAGACCTTTAAGAATACCATGTCTCCCACTTCAAATTCCAAAAGTCTTCTCCTTTTGTCAGCATAGCTCTTTTGCCGACTCTGTACAGTCAATAAGTGTTGACGTATCAACTTAATTTGTACGGTAGTCTCTGCGACTAGTTCTGGTCCAATCAATGCAGGTTCTCCAGCCTCTGTCCAACACACTGGCGACCTACACGGTCTACCATATAAGGCCTCGTATGGAGCCATCTGAAGGCTTGCCTGATAGTTGTTGTTATACAAGAACTCCACCAGTGGTAAGTGGTCCTCCCATCCACCCTTGAAATCTAACATGCATGCTCTCAGCATGTCTTCCAAGGTTTGAATTGTCCTTTCTGACTGTCCATCAGTCTGTGGATAAAAAGCGGTGCTAGTCAATAAATCTGTCCCCATGGCCGACTACACGCTTTACCATACTCTGCCGGTAAAACGGCCATCTCTGTCCGATACTATCGTTCGGGGAATGCCATGTAGCCGAATGATCTCTTTAATATACCGCCAACCCAGCGTCTCAGATGAATCCGTCATCTTGATAGGAATGAAATGTGCGGACTTGGTCAGGTGGTCGACTACGACCCATATGGCGTCATTGCCCTTTGAGGATCTCGGCAACCCCGTCACAAAGTCCATGGAAATATGCTCCCATTTCCATTTTGGCACTGCTAAGGGTTTGAGTAACCCTAGTGGTTTTTGATGTTCAGTCTTTACTTGTTGACAAGTTAGAAAATGTGCCACGAATTCCGCCACATCGCTTTTTAGTCCATGCCACCAATAATGCCTCTTTAGATCATGGTACATTTTGGTGCTGCCCGGATGGATGGAGAGCTTAGATTGATGTGCCTCAATCAGTAGTTCTTTCCTACAACTCTTTGGCACGTATACTCTTCCCCGGAATAAAAGACCATGTCTTGGTCGTAATTCCCATTCCGGTATGTCTACGCCAGTGGACATTTTGGCCCATATTTCCTCCATTTCCGGGTCTGTTCTTTGTTCTTGTTCAATCTTGGTGACTATATTGGATTGTATGATTAAATTATACATACTCCCACGGTTGTTGATATAAAGATTGAACTCTCGAATGGTGTGCAACATCTCCCACTCTGTTCTAATCAAGCATGCTACCGATGCATGTGATAGGCGGCTGAGGGCATCCGCCACCTTGTTCGCCTTGCCTGGATGGTATCGAAGCTCGAACTCATAATCCGCCAGATGTTCCATCCATCTACGCTGCCTTAGATTGAGCTCCTTCTGATCAAATAAATATTTTAAACTCTTATGATCAGAAAATACCTCAAATTTTTCGCCGTAGAGGTAGTGTCTCCAACTTTTAAGAGCGAAGACCACTACAGCTAGCTCCAGATCATGTGTGGGATAGAGGCGTTCATGCACCTTCAACTGCCTTGATCCATAAGCCACCACACGATGACGTGGCATGAGTGAACACCCTAGTCCCTCTCCTGAAGCATCGCATTGTACTTCATATCCTTTGCCCTTTTCCTGCAAAATTAAAATAGGAGCAGTGGTAAGTCTACTTTTCACTTCCTCAAACCTCCGATTGCACAGATCTGTCCACTCATATTTGACTCCCTTCTGAGTGAGTCGAGTCAATGGAGATGCAATTTTGGAAAAATCCATGATAAATTTCTGATAATAACCTGCCAATCCTAAGAAACTGAGGATCTCGGTTACATTCCTTGGCGCTTTCCATTCACTTACTGCCGCCACCTTAGCTGGATCCATGGCTATACCATTTTCTGTTATGACATGTCCCAAGAAATTGACCTCGGATAGCCAGAATTCACATTTACTGCCCTCGGCATATAGCTTATTCTGCCTCAAAGTATTCAAAACTATACGTAAGTGCTCTGCATGTTCCTCCTGACTCTTAGAATAGATCAGGATATCATCAATGAATACGATTACAAATTGATCCAAATAAGGACGGAAGATTCTGTTCATTAAATCCATGAACATAGCCGGCGCATTTGTGAGTCCAAATGGCATGACTACAAACTCGTATAGTCCATACCGCGTCCTGAAGGCTGTCTTTTCTATATCTTCCTCCCTAACTCGGATTTGATGATAACCAGACATCAAATCAATCTTTGAAAAATGGTTGGAACCCCTCAATTGATCGAATAAATCATCGATCCTGGGTAGAGGGTACTTGTTCTGGACTGTTAACTGATTCAACTTCCAATAATCCACACACATCCGAAGTGAGCCGTCCTTATTCTTTACAAACAATACTGGAGCTCCCCACGACGATGTGCTGTGTCGTATGCATCCCAGCCTAAGCAGTTCATCGATCTGCTTCTTTAGCTCGACATCTCTGCTGGTGCCATCAGATAGTGTGGTAGAGATACTGGTGAAGTACTAGGATATAACTTGATCTCGAAGTTGATCTCCCTCGTAGGCGGTAAACCCGGGAGTTCCTTTGGGAACACATCCGCAAATTCTTTTACAATTGCCGGAAGTTCAGTAATTGGAGCTTTATTTATGGTGATATTATTCAATACCACGTGGTTCAACCCTTCCTGCAATCCACTTTGTTTGTCTGCACGAACCACATATTGCTTCCCTTCGGGTGACCAAAATGTCACTCTTCGGCGATAACAGTCAATGTTGGCCTGGAACTTAGCCAACCAATCCATGCCGAATATTATGTCATACTTAGACATGTCAAGCACCAGATAATTGAACTCAAATCTGAGTCCAGCTAGTTCAGTGTTAACTGCCGTGCATATAAGTCCCAATGCCGAGTCTCCGACAGGAGACACAATTGTAAGTGTTGTGGCTAATCTTTGAACTAATGTACCGGTAGCAGTAATAAATGATGCAGCTATGAAAGAGTGTGAAGCTCCAGAATCAAATAGTACATATGCATAAGAACTACTCACTATCGCCATACCTTGTATCACCGCATGATCCTCATCTTCTAGAGAAGTTAAAGTAAATAATCGTCCAGCTCCAGCAGGGTTGGGCGCCCGTCTCGCCCGATTATATGTCCTGCCTCATTTGGAGTTAACCGGTCTGACTGGTGGATGAGACGATCCTCTGGAGTATGAGAGCCTATTGAGTTTGGGACAATCTTTCTTAAAGTGACCCGGCTGGTCATAGTGGAAGTAGATGCTCATTCCTTTAGAAGCTTGAGTGACTGCTACAGATTGGGAGGGCTGATTAGGGACGAAAGCCCCCAGGAGATCCAACAGACTGGCGAGGGTCTGCTGAAGTTCGATCTGAACTTCTTGTTGGGTTGATAAGTACCCCTCCCACTCGACGCTCGGCGATTGTCCACTTTTGCTAACTCCGCCAATTCTTGTTCCACAATAGTAGCTTTGCTGACCACTTCCGCCAGCGTGGGCTGCTTTGAACACGGTTACTCTGGCCCTAATGTTAGGCTGCAACCCACACTCGAACTTGCAAGCCCGCCGATACTCCGTGTCCACAATACAGAATTCATAAATTGATAGATTGAGAAATTCTTGATGATACTCAGCTACCGTCATCGAACCTTGCACTAATGACAAGAATGCTTGAATCTGACGTTCATTTTCTTCTTCTGGGAAGTAGTGATCTAAGAACGTCTCTGAGAATTGCTCCCAGGTCATAGCAATCCTTTCTCCTTCTGGCACAAGTGCCTGCTGTTTCTCCATTATTTCCCACCATTTAGCAGCGTCATCTATCAGTTGTGACGTGGCCAATAGGATTCTGTGAGCATGACTCTTGATATTCAAAAGAGTCAGTGTGTGAGAGATCTTTTTCAACCAGTTCTCAGGTCCAACAGGCCCTTTTCTCCCCTTGAAGTAATGTGGGCGCTGTTGTTGGAAGTCTCTGACCATGTTCCGGTCATTAGTCTCACTAGTGCTTCCACCTCCATTCATATGTTGTTGGAGGACAGAAGTAACTACAGCTTGCACTAGGCTATGTAGTTCATGCGGCACATGTGGTATAGTCACGTTGTTGTTGCTGTTTCCTTCTTCCACCCGTTGATATGAAGGGTCACTATCGTCCGCTTTTTGCCGAGAATGTTGCGATTCTTCTTCATTGCGTGATCTTTCATGAAGTGATCTCTCCTCATCGTGAACTGACTACTCCCTGTCATGTACCGATTGCACCTTCTTATGTACAACCTTCTCATGTTGAGGTACCACTTTCCCTTGTTGCGTGATTATTAACACTTCCTCCTTCTTTTTACCGTCTTGTCGCGTCCTTCTCTTTGATGCCCCTTCGCCTACTCCAATTTGTAATACTTTTTCTTTTCCCTTTGGATTCTTTACGATCTTTTTCTGTGGCACCATTTCTTCCTATTCATGGAAACATCATAGACTTAGTTTCCATCACAACATACATTAAATGCCATAAATCCTCATTAAAATCATAAAATCGCATACTTTATATAAATTCATAATTCATCTTTGTACAAAGGTGGGTAGGGTTAAACAAAACCCTATAAAGAACAAAATGCACCCTTACAATATAACCCTCTTTTTTTTTTTAATGTCCCTTCATACTACTTCCTAGCCTAGTCCTCCGTAGAAGATCCTGCATCATCAGCGAACCTAAAGCGGTTATCAGGACATGTCATCAACGTGTGCCCCAATACTCCACACGTCATGCAGGGTATTAGCCTAGGTCCTCCAATATAAGGACAATTAGTCCTAGCCTCTCCGTGCCCATGCAGTCCACAGAACGGGCAGACAATGCCTAGAGGGTAAGGACAATACATACAGTTGTGCCCGTCTTGGTTGCACAACTCACACGTATCGTAGGGATCTATCTCCCCAAGTGATTCCAATATTATAGGAACATCTTCCATAGGATCCTCCAGAAAAGGTGCTAAATCCTCTTCTTCTTCCTCAGGAGGTTCCATTATCCATGGAATGTCCATAAGATCCTCCGGAACAAGTGCGAAGTCCACGTCATCTTCTTCGGAAGGTCCCTCCTGAGGGTCCATGTTGACTTCCATGCTGGTATTGTTGGAAGCCGACACCAAATCTACTGGACAACTAGGTGTCCCTTTATTCCCATAACTCTGTATATTCCTCGTTGCTTGACATACCTGTGCCACAACATATAAAACATATAAATCAACAACAATCGTTCCAATAAAGGACCAGTCTTGATTTTGGGGGATTTTTCATGTATAATCTCATGTGCTTTGTTTGGGGAGATTGCCAAATCTTCACACTTTGTTTTCCTTTGTTACTGGGGAAATCTCTAAATTCCTGTTGTTTGTTACTCTGTGTGAGGATATCAAGGGAGTGCATCTTACTTTGCTATATTTGATATGTCCAGTTATGACGACTGTACTTTACTTTGCTATCTTTCATTGTCGTTCTCAGATTGATTGTTCAGTCTGAGTCACTCGAAGTAAATTAATCCGGCCCCCAGTCAGCAGACTCCGAAGAGTCGGTCAGTTGGAATTCTTATCTGTCAGTGAGACATGGAACCATCTTAATCTTACTTTGATGATTCAACTTCCAGTTTCGTTCTAATACCAACTGTAACGCCCCACCCTCTCCGAGAAATCAGAGTCTATTTTTTTTTTAATAATAGAATAACACCGAAAGAGAGCGGGCGGCGTCACGACATGAGTTAAGTTCGGACTACCCAAGTCCGACCCTTAACTGGCCACCCATGTGTGCGTGGACTAAACCCACGATAACAAACCACACATGGAAATATACAGTGACTTGCGGAATAAACTAGACTAACTGCGGAAATAGATTGATTAGATAGCAAGTACCAGTCTCAATTAATAAATAACATAAACCAACCATCCATTATTAATATCCTAAACAAACCATAGTAAGGTATCAACTTATTACATGTCCACAAAATATAACTAAAAGACTGTAATAAAGAAATTCCAATCAACAATCAAGTGCTTAGGCTTGGCTCCCCTCCTGGTCATCGACCTTCTCTTTCCTTTTCCTTGTACCTGCATTCTCCTCTGAGGATAGAATTAGGGCGTTAGATCAAAGCGCCCAGTAGGTTCCCGGTCAGGGTTACCACATGGTTAGCTTATAAAACATGCATATGTATCATGGTACATGATAATCAATAAAACATCTGAAAACGAATGCTATGTATATGCACATGTAATGAGTCCTACCCATCACAAGTCTACATAGCCATTATCTCAAGAAACTCTTACGTCAAGATTTTCCGGAGTAGTCCTCATTTCCTCCGGATGGGTAAGCTAGAGTAATCCACATTTCCTCTGGGTATGGTGCTTATGTCAAGTTAATCCAGAGTAATCCACATTTCCACTAGATAAGATACTTATCATTATATTGTTCCATTCCCATCACCCCATGCCATGCATGAGATGTCAATACATTGTATATCATTTGTAAATACATAGCTCATCATTCAAAACCACAATTGAAACATAATAACAAATACAACATATCTCATAAAAAACATGATAAAACCAAATCATATTTGTGGTTACAAGTAGGTAGGGAAACCTACTGAAGATTCACTTCAGTGTTCAATCTTTCTTTAGCGTCACTTGCTCACGACTTGCCTGCCGTTCACTTCCGTCACCTTGTCCATATAACAATAAGTAAATCATACTATCCTTTAATTATTCATTCACATCTAAGACCCAAAACATCTTGTGAGGTTCAGCCATGCCCATGGCCAAACATCACTAACTTAGGATTTAATCTCCTTTTTCATTTAATCAATTCTTAAATACTTAACCCTTTAAATATGTCTTGGTAGGGTTCGGACATACACCATGGCCGAACCATACCACCTTGGTTTAACCCTTCTTTCATGTCCTTTTAAACTTTCTCTATCCATATTTACATTATCACCCATATTTACAGCTTTGCCACTAGGCTAAGCCATATCAAAACCATTGTCATTTCTATGGGGTTCGGCCCTATACATGGCCGAACCTTGTAATCCCTTTTACCGATCACCGAATGGTTCTCCATTGAGATATTTTAAACCCTTTATAAAATCATGGAAACAATAACAAATACTACCCATAAACTTAATCCATTTAAACCATACCATGGTCCATGGGGTTCGGCCATACCCATGGCCGAACCCTATGGTTCACTTGGTTCAATATTCACCATGATTACTCATGGTTTTAACATGCTAATTCAACCATGAACAATACATGGTTCAGCCATATATTGACCAACCAAAAATAGTAAACATAAATTCATTTAATTCCCATAAGAACACCATAATCTAATATGGTTTCTATCGCACAAAGTCATCAAATACTTTCATAAAACTGTCATACCATTTCATGGGGTTCGGCCATCCCAATTGGCCGAACCTCATGGCCTGTGATTTAGACCCCTTTTGTCAAATAATTAGCTTTATTTAAAACACGTAAACCTCTCCACAATTGATATGATTTCCATCTCTTGAAAGCCCAACCAATCATCAAATACTTTCATGGGGTTCGGCCATGCAAGGTGGCCGAACCCTATGTCCATGTCTTGGTCCTCATAAACATGTTTTAGGTCTCACTTAAACATGTAATAATCAGTATAATGTTAACGGGTCTTTACCTCTCAAAACCATCCAAACCAGTCCATCACTTTGCATGGTTTCTATTTTATAAAGACTCAATCCAAATGACCATAACATTTCATGGGGTTCGGCCATCGAAGATGGCCGAGCCCAATCGTCCATTTTATCAAGTTATATTCATGGTTTAGACCCATGATACCTTCAGTCCTTCATGACATTCAAGTCCATGTTTTCGTAATGTAACGCCCGCCCCTTTTCACCGAAAATCAGAGTCTATATTTTTTTTTTTTTACATAAAAGTGACAAAGGGCATGAACGTCACGACGCGAGTTAAGTCCGAACTTCTAAAGGCCGGCCCTTAACTGGCCAACCCTACGTGTGCGTGGAACGAAGTTCACGAGGAACAGTTCACACGTATAAGTAAGCTTGCGGAATGTTACATAAAACGCAGAATGATAATAGAGGCTAACCTATAAATTTTAGATAGCAGGGAAGATTACATTCATCTAACTAATAAAACATCTCAGCATCACCGTATCCAAAACAAAACCAGAATATAACAAGTAATTATACAGTCCGACAAGCTAAACTATACAAATATACATTTCCCAAAATAAACTTAATTAAAGCAAACAGTCTGCCTCCCCAAGCTCCTAAGCTTGGCTCTCGTCTCGTCCTTCTGCTCCTACATTTCCTGTGTCATCAGTTAGGGTAGAAGTAGGGCGTTAGACAACGCGCCCAATAGGACTCCGAGTAGTGATAACAAAGCATATAGAAAATATTATATCAAAATCATGCCATTTGGTACAATGTATTGCAATGGGTGTTTTATGTCATGAATGCCACCCATCAATATCATCATCATTGTACAATGCCCCTTTTTCATCCATACATGATGTTCAAAATATAATCCATACCATCATCGTGCCATGACCCTCTTGATGGAAAAACCTCATCAAGATGTGATCCACACTAGGCATCCCCCTTGATGGAAGAACCATCATCAAGGTATAATAACACATAGTAACATTCTTGTTTGAATAACCTTATCAACATATCATAGAGCCCATAGTAACCTCCCTGATGAATCAAACACATCAGAATATCCCCATGGTTGTTTATCGGTCGGCCCCACGGAGCATGGACTCCGGTTTCATTTCATCCTTCCCCTGTCATATCCCTCCCATGCCATGCATGAGATGTAGATGCCATATGCCATGTAATGAATATAATACCAACCATGACATTTAAAAATCCCATCAATCAAACATATAACTTGATTATCAAAAGTAGATCAAGTAAAGCCTCAATAAACACATCATAGCTTTAAAACCCATTTTAAACCAATCATATGCTTACCAGAATAAATCAAGTAAAAACCCCTACATAATACACAATTCAAAACCAATGTTAAAACAACCCATATAATTTCCAAAATAATTCAAAGAAACCATCACTCAATCCATGGCTTACAAAAAGGTTAGAATCCTACCGAATACCAACTCGCGTCCTTTTTCGGCTTCGTCCGATAATCCGGCTACCGACATACGTACCGCTCGTGATATCCAATACCTTATTACATACACATAATTAGTCCATATTTTAACCATTTCTAAGCCCATACATCATATCTTAGTGGGTTGCTTCATTTTGATCAATATTTACGGTTTTGCCACTACCTCCCCTATAGTTAAACATTAACTTAATTATATACATTTCTTTGTCTAAAGATTCATTCATGGATTCAGGTCCATTAATGACCCATCACCCATATCTCAAGATCATTAAATCAGCCACTTAATTGAACCTAACTCCATTACTTTAATCATATACAAACACATTAATCTTAGGCCAAACAGGTCTACATACATCACTTAGTTCCATCACACATTTGACTTATCATTTTTGATCATCATAAACTACATTTTTGGAATCCATGAATGTCCCCTTTAATCATGCCATATTCCTCATTTACTAATCCATATACATACACCTTCATCTTAGTCCTTAATTGGTTCACACAAAATGGGTCCATTGGTGTCTCCTTAACCATAATATAACAACACTACAATTTAGCCATTTAAATACTCTAATCCTCATTCATTTCCCACATACATAAACCAAAATTAATCACAAGTTTACCCACAAATAGGTCATAAATTCCATTTACAAATCACTGCATTCAATCATTAACTCCTTAAAAAAAATCATAAACCCTCTTTCCCATGATTTTTCTTATAAAACCCCTTTAAACTTAATCACATTTAATCAAGAAATTTAAAACCCTAAACCATCCTCCATGGTTTTCCATTCTTCATAAACCCTAATAAATCATTAAAATGCCCAAATTACTTTGCATATCCTCCATTCCTTAAAACCCTAAAAAAATCATACATTAATTATAGAACCCTTAATCCATTTATTTTTCTTTCCCTACCCTAACCTATCCATTAGAGTTTCCTCCACTTTCCATCCTTCCATTTTGATGGATTTAAAATCCATGGTACAAAATTATTTAGCCACCATTAAATTTAACCAAAAAGAATTCCAATTCTTAAACCCTAAAAAAAAATCCAAAACTCTTGTTTAAGAAATACTCACAATCCATCGTCTCCTCCGACTTCCGCCGCTCCCGTCGGCTTCCTTAGCCTCCTTTCTCCTTCCTTTTGATCTTTGGTAGGTCAAGATGCCTGATCAATGGTGGAAACCTCCAAGCTTAGAATTGGCCAAGGTAGGGTTTACTTGAGAGAGGGAAAGGAGGAGATGATGAGAAGATGATGGTAAATCTTGACCTTAGAATGGTGGACCATGCTTGCACCTCTTCTCTTCTTTCTTCTCTTCTCCTCTTCCTTTCTTAATTTTTTTCTTCTCTTCTTGGAGTGTGAGACGGTGGTGGAGAGCAAAATGGGGAAAAAATGAAATGAGAGAAAAGAGCATCGATGGAAGAAGATGAGTAAAAGAGATAAAGTTTATCTCAATTGGGTGGAGTAATCAATTCCTCCCACCAACCCATGAGATCCTTTCTTACTTTAAGCTTTATGATCCCACCATCACCAAGTCCCAACCAAGTCCCAACATTTTCTTTTTTACATGTTTTTGAGATAAGATTGAATGGTTTGGGTCTTCCACCTCTTTGACCCCTTTGACCACCTTTATGATTATTTAAACATTTAATTAATTATATAATTAGGTTAAGTTATTTCCCATTTAATTAATTCCTTTTGTTTAAATTCCTTCATGCATCCACCCATGGTTGACCAATTCAACCATGGTGGCCGGCCCCACCAATCCTTGGTCCACATGCCACCTCATTTGATGAGGTGGAGGTGGGTCCCAATTGGCCATGTCACTTAGCCTAATTAATACTAACTTAGGTGATTAAAAATCAATTCAACCCACTTCCCTTATTGGATCACCATTGGGCCCACGGCCCAATTAAGTTCTCTCCTATCCATTTACCTTAGAGTTTGCATTATTTTGACCCATTAAGTCCCAAATGGGTATTGGGCCCAATTTGACCATCATTGACCATTAAGACAAATTAAATCCAATACATAACCCATTGGGCCCTAGTTGGGCCTTTGTCCACATTTTGATCCATTTACTATCTATACCATCCAATTTTCAATTTCCACCATAAAAAAATAAATAATAACAGATATATATTACTTTACAATTTCCGGGCCATTACATCAACCATTATTGACCAATTAAATGAATTTCATCTAACCCATGGTCCATTGGACCATACTTGGGCCTTTGCCCAAATTTTGATTCATTTAACATTTATTCCACTAAAATTCTCAATTCCATCATTAAAATAAATAATAACCACAGATATACTGATTCACAAATTCCGGGTCATTACACGTAACACCCCAGTTTCTCAATGAGGTGGAAAATTACGAAAATGCCCCTGAGTTGTTAAATTAATTATTTTGTGATGTTAAGTAAGGAAATAGTGGGGCCCATTGCTCAAATTATAATCATATGAGCACATTATGAATGTTAAGTTTGATTGGATGGGTAATTTTCATCATTTGGGTCAAAAATGGCTAAAGGGGTCAAAGGGCCCAAATGGGACCCATCGGGTCTTACTGGATTATTTGACCGTTTTGTGAATTTAAATTAAATGGGGTTAAGCCTATTTGATTGGAAATCAAGTGGAGAAGAAATGGGTAGGCTTGATCCATATGTGAAAACCATTTACAAATGACCAAAATACCAATAATTGGGTCATGGAGTCAAAAACGAGTCAAGGAGCTAAAAGTGGACCCAACGGGTCGAGTTGACTATGGTTGACCATGTGGACCCTCAGGGGAGCTAAAACACGAGTCAAATCAGTTGAGTGGGACTGAAGTGAGTTGAAATTAAATCAAGTAGTGAGTCAACTCATGTGCATTAAATGAAATGCATTAAGTATGTGAGTTGGGTGAGTTGAGATGGAAATCTAAATGATCTTGAGTTGGGTGAGTCAAAATGGAAATCCATGGGACTGCAACTCAGTGAGCTAAGTGGAAATTTGAAGAGGTTGGCTGGTCTTAAACCAACCAAAACAAGTCCCACACGTTGGGGACTTGTTTTGGTGAGTTCCATGTTGAATCATGAATGCAAATGATGGGTTTGAGGTGAGTTACATCGAAATCTGAGTGGCTGCATGGGTAGGTGCCAAGGGGTGCCTTGGATGGCACCCAATGCCCATCGTTTTGTGCATGAATTGATGAGAAGTGGAGGGGTTATGATGGCTGAAATACATAAGCAATGAACACCAAGGTTAGCCGACTTTTGTCATTGCAAACCCAAGTTTTTCCATCTCTTTCTCCCTCTCTCCAATTGGTGTTCTTGGCTGGAACAGCAGAGGTTTTTGGTACCAAATATTCAAGCTTAAACCAGCAAGGAATTAAGGAAGAAAGGAAGAAATAAAAGGAAGAAGGCAAGGAGCAAAGACAATAGGAAGAGCTTGGAATTTGGTAAGTGTTTCATGGATTTTTGGATTAATAAAGTGGGGTATGTATTAGGCCATGGTCATGGCCGAATACACCAGTGTTTAACCTTGATTATGGAGGATTTAAAATGGTAAAAATAACCATTGGGTTCGGCCATCATGGAGGGCCGAACCCCATGTAAGAGATGGCTTGGTTTTCATGTTTTGAAACATGAAAACCATGGATTTTGTGGACTGTTTTTGGGTTTTGATTTAAGATTTAAATACATGTTTTAGAATGGTTAAAAACATGGATCTGAATGACATAGGGACTGAAGTTTATATGGTCTAAAATCAGTGGATTAAAAGATGGAAGTGGACCATTGGGTTCGGCCACTTAGCATGGCCGAATCCCATGGAAACAAGTGGTTGTTTTTGATAGTTTTTGGAAATTAAAACCAATGATTTCGGACTGATATTAGATGTTATTGTTGGATTTAATATGCATTTTTTAAGGAGGTTAAAACATGGATTTGGGTGTTGGTTTCAGACCCAAGATAAAGGGTTAAATGTTCAAAACCAAAGGTCATGGTGTTCGGCCAATGAGCATGGCCGAACCCTATGAAATTGGGCTAATTTTGGATGTTTGTTTGAAAGGTAAAACCTGATTTTAATATACTGTTATTACATGATTATCTGAGGTTTAAAAACAGTAAACATAACCATTGGGTTCGGCCACCATGGAGGGCCGAACCCCATGTGAAAGAATGTTGGTTTTCATGTTGGAAAACATGTAAACCATAGACTTTTTATGGACTGTTTTTGTATGGTTTTTGAAAGGTAAAATCCGATAATATTATGCTGATTCTTACACGATTTAATGGAGATGAAATGTAAGTGAAAAAGGGTCCAAAACATGGGTAGAGAATGTGGCCGAACCCCATAAAATTGGTTGATAAGTTGGTATGGTTTTGGAGAGATAAAACCATACCAAATGGTGGAGATTTTTATGTGTTATGGTTACTGATTTTGGGTTGGCCATAGGATGGCTAAACTATGGGCTTAATATGGCTAAGGGGTAGAGTCAATTAGTATTTAAATAAAGGACATTATTGAGCAAAGAACCATAAGGGTTCGGCCATGAGTATGGCCGAACCCCATGGACTGTTTTCATGGGTCATTTTTATGGATGTGTATGTGATTAAAGATGGAATTATGTTTGCTATTTTGGTTGGCGAAAACATGATTGAACCATGTTAAGGTTGCGGTTAAGGTTGTAGAATTTAATCAAGGTATTGGTAGCAATGGCATGTTTGTAAATAAGGGTCACAACCATGAGTTGGTATTTGTGGACTTAGACTCAAAAAATTTGAATCAAATAAAGTAAGGGATTAAAGTTGATCCATGATTTATGTGAATAAGGTGACGGATCTCTGTGACGGTGCACGACTGCGAACGGTGACCGGATAAAGCCTAAGAAAGAACGGACGTTGAAGTGATTCTTCAGTAGGTTTCCTACCTACTTGTAACCACTGTTTTACCCAATTTTCTTATGATACTCTTGTTTTATTTTATGTGTTTCAAATGATATATTATGCATTAACAAATGGCATACAGGCATTGGCATCTCATGCATAGACATGGGATTATGAATGAGGTTCTACAGTGTTGCAATTTATGGGTTACGTCCTGCCTCGGTGGTGCAAGTCACGCCAGGAGGAGTAACATGATGATCAGTCACATTGGTCTCCTTAGGCGATGAGAGTCCCGCCAGGAGGACTAATACGTGATATGAATCAGTCAATGATGAAGAGATAAAGGTGTGTTGTAATTTACCTTGTCGGTGCAAGGCACGTCAAGTGATGGCTATGAATGTACATGATGGGGGATGCTCATTGCATGTGCATACATCATAGCATTGTTTTACCTGTTTTTGATGATCATGTATTATGATATGTATATGCATGTTTTATATGCTAACATGTGGCAGCCCTGATTCGGGAACCTACTGGGCGCGTTGATCTAACGCCCTAATTCTATCCTCAGAGGAGATTGCAGGTACAAGTAAAGGAAAAGAAAAGGTCATTGACCGGGAGGGGAGCTGAGCCTAAGTGCTTGAATGCGGGAATGAATTTCTATTTGCTGTTTATTTGATACTTTATTATGGACATGTAATAAAGTAGTTACTTGCTATGGTTTGCTTAGGATATTGACAATGTATGGTTGATTTATGTAATTATTATTTGAGACTGGTACTGGCTATCTTTTCATATTATTCCGCAGTTAACTTATACTATTCCGCAAGTTGATGTTAGTTCCATGTGTGTTCAATATCATGGTCTAGTCCATGTACACATGGGTGGCCAGTTAAGGTTCAGACTTGGGTAGTCTGAACTTAACTCGCCTGGTGACGCCACTCGCTCTCTTTCGATGTTTTATTATTACTTTAAAAAAAAAAATTTAGACTCTGAATTCTCATAGAGGGCGGAGCGTTACAGTTTTAACCCTCTTTAAAACATGTATTTTAAGTCTTAAAGAAACATCTAAAACAGTCCACAAATTCCATGGTTTCTATGTTTCAAAGACATCAAAACCAACCAATTATTTACATGGGGTTCGGCCCTCCAAGGTGGCCGAACCCAATGATCCCTTTTACAACTTTTGAAACCTCTATCACTCAAGGTTTAAACCTTGATGCATTCGGCCATACACATGGCCCAATACATGCTCCATTTGTTCCATGTTATTAAACCAAAATAACACATAAACACTTACCAAGCTTCCTTTGCCTATGATCCTTGCCTTCTCCCCTCTTGTTTCTTTCTTTCTTCCTTAATCATTTGCTGGTTTATGCTTGATCAATTGGTGCAAACACCTCTGCTGGTTCAGTCTAGAAAACGAGTTTGGAGAGAGAGAGAGAGAGAGAGAGAGAGATGGGACTTCCTTGGATTTTCAATGTGAAAATCGGCCAACAATGGTGGTCTTTCCCTTTTGTACTTCAGCCCCCAAGACCCCTCCATTCCCTCATCACTTCTTGTAAAAAACGATGGGTCTTGTGTGCCATCCAGTGCACCCCTTGGCACCTGCCTATGCAGCCTCTCAACTCCCCAAGCATCACCTCCAATTCCCATGCATTTCATTTAAAATTTATCATTGAAATCCCCACAACAAGTCCCCAACGTGTGGGACTTGTTTTGGTGATTTATGACCGAGCCATCTTCTCACATTCCCACTCAACTCACTGATTTACAGCCCAATTGATTCCCATCTTGACTCACCTAACTCAATGGCTTAACTCACCACATTAAATACCATACATTAATTACAATTGAGTCCACTCATTACTTTATTCAAACTCAATCCAAATCAGTCCAACCCAAGCTGCACTAACTCATACTTGAGTTCAATTGAGGGCCCACACGGTCATCTGTGGTCAACTTGGTCAACCAGACCCATTGGGACCCCAATCAGCCCCTTGACCCGTTTTGACAACATGACCCATTAATGGGCTGATTTTGCCATTTTTAAATAGTTTTCACTTGTGCATCCAGCCTACCCATTTTTGTTCCACTTGATTTCCAATCAATTGAGCATAACCCCATTTAAATTGTGCTCACCCAATGGTCAAATAATCCCTTATGACCCATTGAGTCCCAATTGGGCCCTTTGAACCATTTAGCCATTTTCGACCCAATTGTTGTATATTATCCGTCCAATCAAATTTGACATTTATAATGTGCTCATATGATCTTAATTTGAGCAATGGGCCCCACCTTTTCCTTATTTAACATTACAAACATTTAATTTAACAAACTAGGGGTATTTTCGTAATTATCCATTTCATTGAAAAATTGGGGTGTTACAGTTTCTCATACATATTTGGAAGGGTATCCATAAGACATTTCGTAGTCTTCTCATTCACAATGTTAAATGAGACATTGCGATACAGCGTTAATTGAATAATGCCTAAAGCCCACCTATCAAGAATAGTCCAATCTTTGTCTTTCATCCCATCTGTCTTCTTTCCTGAAAGAGGCTGATGCATCTTCATTTGATACAGATAGTCTTCGATCTACATCTGCCAAAATGAAAAGTCTAAGCCAGTGAACTTGTCAATCTTGACCTTTACTTCTTCCGCCATTACTTCCCTATGAAATTTTCTCACACTGACTCTGTCAAATCCCCAAACTCCAAATGAACACCGGTCATTGCGTAGATCCTGCCGCTGCAAATACATAGACGAAGACATATCTGAATTCCGAGTCTGGATGACTCTAGAAGCTGCAATACAATCCTGACCGTTGATTTTGACCAATCATGTCCACTAGATCGAAGGGAACTCTGGGCAGTGAGTGCCGTGAAAAACACCTCTCCACTGCTACTAGTGACGGTCCGTCTCAGATGTGTTTTATTATAGAACTAACTGCACTAGCCTGAGCCTGCACCCTTGTCTGTCGGTAAAGGATTTTGCTCTCAAAAAAAAAAAAGGGATTCCGATCTACTGTCCGCAATTTGTACGCTCAGATTTGGGCACAGCTTCCTTTGCTACAGATCTTATTTCTCTTTCTCAGATCTGTGCACCTTCTCGACCTGAACTCGATGGTTCCTTAGCATGCCATGCTGGCTTTACATCTCGTTGTTCCTCATGCAACCCTGAGCTTTCCTTCACCAAGTTGCTTGGCTGCGCAGCTTCCGCTAGAAAACCCAACCCTCTCGCTAATCTGAATGGGTTCAGCGATTTGGGGATTAAACCAATTTCTACTCCTGACTTTCACATTGCTTGCTACCATAGATCTACTCCCAGATCTAGGCGTTTCCGACGTCTGTTTCTCTGTATGCACTGTCCGAGTTCCTCCAACTCAGATTTGGAACACCAGACTCTCTACTTCTTAACTGGATCTAAACTAGAGACCCCAACTCGGCGTTCTCAAAACAGTAGATGTGTTCGTTCCTCTTGTCACCTGTACTACCTCTTTAGAATCCCTGCTGTTGCTCCGACTCTCTGTTGAAAAACCCCTTTTGTTATTCTCGGTTCAAAACAGTATTGTGCCTCTGCGCACGGAAATGTGACCACTGTGTTACCTACTGTTAATCCTTTGTCTCTTCTCACCAACTTAAAATCCAGGTGGATTCTTTTTCTGGCTGAACCTGAGAGCCCTGGCGAGAGAGATTTACTTGGTTGGAAAAATTGTACTCAGGACCCAGATCTGATAGCTGATCAGTCCGTGCCCCGATCTAAATCCAGAAAAATGCTGCACCATTACTGAAACTCGACACAAGTCTGCAGTATTTCCTCACTGACCCACTTCCTTCATTTGTGATTTCTTTGTGTCCTCGATTCTGAATCCGGAGCTCTAATACCACTTGTTGTGTAAACAACCCATAATGCAATCACAAATCAAAAAGAAAAACACATGCACATGAAGAGAACAAAGATAACACAGATATGTACGTGGTTCAAAAAAATTTCCTACATCCACAGAGCATGAATCATGAATCCACTATGAAGAGAATATCCATACAAAGGATTAAACCTCAACCATTTTCCTCTCTTCTCCCTCTCTCTAGTTTTTCCTCTCTCTTTCTCTCTTCTGTCACCAGCTGCCTCTACAGTGTTACACAGCTTACCCTAAAAGGAATGAAAGATAGACTATATACCAGTGGGCTTAAGTTACAAGCTGGGTTCACTTGGCCCACTGAGCCTTACAAACAGTCTAGACCCAACAAAGTCCTTTAAGCAAAAAAACTAACATTTTTAATTCTTTTGTAAAATTAATTTGTAAAGGGTAGGTGTAAACCTATTGAAGATAGGAAAGGATCTTCTTCTTCTTCAAATATGAGGATTGTTGTACTCAAGCTTGTAAATGATTTCTTCTCCACTCTTGAAGGAGAAGTTTAGTGATTTCAATCCTAAAGTGGTATATTTTAGGCGAGGACATAGGCAAGCATGCCGAACCTCGTAAAAATCTCGGAATCAATCTATCATTATCTTCTCATCTTTTCTATTTACTTTTGCTTTCATTTATTGTGTTTACATGTTGTATGTGCAAATTGTGTAATTTAAGAAATCCAAAAAGTTTGGGTTAACCCAATTCACCCTCCCTCCTCTCTTTCGAGTCAATTTTTGGGCAACATATTTTTCACGTCACATGTTAAAGATATGTTGGAAGTCGCAAAACAATGCAACTTTTAATTTTCCAATGATACCTTTGGTGAAGGGGTGTGTTGGAATTGCCAACCATTGCATCTATTGGGTTTCCAAAGTGCCCATTCATGAATTTGTTTTCTCCCAAGCAATGTATTTATGGATTGGGTTTTTTCCTAAGAGGTGTGTTTTCTTTTCAAATGGTGTGTCCCTTTGAAAGTGATATGTCTTTTCACATATTAGTCTATGCCTAAATAAAGGTGTGTTATGTAGTTCATTTTACAAGTCAATGAAGTGAAATACAATTCTAGCAATAAGTCTATCTCCATTTTATAGTTTTGTGTAGTGTTTTTCCATCTTCAAGTTTCTAAATTATTTTCTTTAAGGCTTTGCAAAGCCAATAAAGTGGTATCGAGAGCTAGGCTGTGAAGATGGATATTACCATTCTACCTTCAATTCCCAAGTTAACTAAAGACAACTATGAAAATTGGTGCATTCAAATGAAATGATTGTTCGGGTCGCAAGAGCTATGGGAGATCATCTCAGATGGGTATACTGAAGCCACTGCCGAGCAAGAAGCAACCTACACCACGGAAGAAAAGATCGCCCTCAAAGATCGAAGGAAGAAAGACAAGAAAGAATTATTCCTTCTCTATCAAGGGTTGGATGAATCAACCTTTGAAAGGATCGCCTAAGCACCGTCAAGTAAGCAAGCTTGGGATACTCTTAGCACCATCTTCAAAGGCGTTTGAAAGTTCTCATTTTCGATGTCCTAGAACATCATGATTGACCATAGAAAGGGGAGGGAGGGGCTGAATAGGTCAATCCCATTTTTAATGATGTTTACAAATTTCTTGATTGTTTTCAGTGCAGCGGAATATTTAATCAAGAGATTTGTTTAGTGTGATGGATTGTTTATTCAATTCTTTAAACATTCACACTAAGATTTTGGCCCCTTTACATAAAGCTTGACTGTCGATGCTAATGCACAATGTATATAATAAGATAATCAATATGTAAAGCGATATGTGTTAAGAAGAGTACTTAAACATTAAATACAAACACACAAAGATCAAACACCATAAGACTAATTTAAAGTGGTTCGGTTAGCCAACCTACATCCACTGTTAGGACTTGTTCAACCTTGAGCTATCCCCAAAATCACTATGTTCGACTTACATCCTCACAACTAGAGTAGGAACTCCACCTCACTTAATTGACTGGGAATTCCACCCATTACTGTTCCAGAGACGACACTCTATGGTTTTTTATAGTGGTTCTGGAGTACCTCTCCTTAATCCACTTTCGGAAGAAAGGTTTTAAAGAAAATAAAACCAAGAAGCACTTGCCTTTGAAGCTCTTTCTTCTGATGTGTGTTTCTTCAAGATCCCACCCAATGTGTGCCGACGCTCCTCCTTGTAGCCGCCGATGAGCAATCACAATCTAGGGTGTCAAGAAAACCTGTTCTACCAAAGGTATCCTATTTTAAGGTTTCTCCTTCTCACTTTCTAACTCAATCCCTAGATTGGTTGTTTATGAGTTTTCTTCCTTCTTCTCTCTCTCACAACTCGATTCTTCTGATTGGTTGTATTTCATTCCCCTAGTGTAAGCACGATAGAGAGAGAGCGATCTTTCTGTTGGCCCTTGTTTAAGCTCAATGATAAAGATGAGAGTCCAACTAATCCTTTCGAAGGATGCTAACTGGCTGCATAAATATTGGTTTATATAGCAAAGACAACCAGTTGTAGTAACGGTAATGTACCGATAGGTCGGTCGCACCAAGGGGTCAGTGCCTAGAAGTCTTACCGTTACAAACCCGACCGTTGTGCATTAATTGCTCTCCCAACGGTAATATTTTTTCTCGGTCGACATGTCGCTGTCGCCGATGGCCCGACACTTATGGTATCAAGAGGTCGGTCCATACGAGGGGCTCGTTCTGGTGCAAACTTGTTACCCAAAATGACCTGTCGCCCTTTTTCGAGGGGCCGGTCCTAATACCCTCGATCGTTCTTTGATTGCCAATATGTCTGTTTCTTCGAGAGTCCACATGAGTTCAAAGATTCTACGACTCAAGATTTTGATCAAGGAGTCGTTGACCATGAGCGGTCGTTTCAATCTTTCTTTGAGGGGTCGGTGCATACGAGACTCTCAATCAGAGGCATACCCAGAATGATAGTTCAATGTTTTAGAATCTATGTCAATTTGGCCGACCAATCCTTAACCACGATGGGTCGATCTTGTCTTTACCGAGGGGTCGGTGAGAACGACTGGCCGAGGTGACAGTGAAACCAAATACATATTTCCAAGTTGGGTTCCAATGCACTGTCAACCATCCTTTCTAGGCTTTTTATGATTTAACCATTTGTTCCACTAAGCCTAGGAATGGTCCTCTCTAAGGTGTGTGTACCACCTAAAGTCATTTATGGCCATTTTACCTGTTTTGTGATTGCCATAGCGATGAGCTTTAATCCAGTAGAGCATGATCATTGTTTTGATCATCTTAGGTCTTCAAGAATGGAATTGACAAACATAGGGACTTGGCGAAACCGATGCACTAACAACCTTCCCCTTTCTTAATTTCATGGCAAAATCTAGACGCTAACCCTTTTACAATCTCACCCTTATTACAACATATTTGAATACAAAATATTACATTGATTAAATGTACATATTCAAATGGAAAAACAAGACTATGATTTTTGCATATTATTTTCAACTTGCTTCATGTCTCCCAAACTCCAACCATAGACATTCTCCTGATGTCTATTGGTTTTGATGTCTTTTAACTTCTACTAATTTTCTCCCCTGTTTTGTCATTCAATTGATAAATATTAGTAAGCCGACATCAAGATTTAAGCACTCCCCCATGCTTCTTGCATTTAGAGCTTCACTAGGTTTTGTTCTACCTCATGGTTCTCCCCTATGATTCAATGCATATATCATGCATTACTGTTTTTCTCCTTCTTCCCATGGAGTCAAACCATTTTCCAGGCTTCCCTGTTTGGGGTTTTACTGCCCCATTCTCCAAGCTATATTCTATAGCTTTCTCGACCCAACTCCCCCATAATCTTAGCTGCCTATCAGTTTATTTTTCATCAAGCTTCTATTCAAGCTTGTGCCACTCTTCCTCCTCACACTGTCATGACCAGTGACAGTTGTTAATCAGCACATACTTTGTGCTCTTCCAAACTTCAAGGTATGTGCAACTTCACAATCTGTAATAGCCCGGATTTTTAATACAATAAATATATTGGCTATTATACGATTTAATTGTGAAAAATTAAGAATTATAAATGAAGTGGAGGTTAGATGGATCAAAGTTGGGGCAATGGCCCAAGTATGGTCCAATGGACCATGGATAGGATCAATTCCATTTAATTGGGTCAATGATGGTCAATTGGGTCAAATGCCCAATTGGGACCTAATGGGTCAAGATGATTGAGCATTAGGGTAAATGAGTAAGGAATGGATTTAATTGGGTCATGGACCCAATTAAGATCAAAGACATGGGGTCCACCTCATCAAGTGAGGTGGCAAGTGTAAGAGTGGAAATCCAAGTGGCATAGCCAAGCGGGACCCAACTCCATCTCATCAGGTGAGGTGGCGTGTGGGCTAAGGCACAAGTGGGGCCGGCTTATAAATTATTTAATTGTAATAACCTAAGTTAGATATAAATTCAAATGATTGAGTTGGGAAATGAGTTGCATTTAAATGGAGTGAGTCAAATAGGAAGTGAGTCACATAAAAGATCAAAAGATGGAGTGACTCAAGAGGGTGGTTTCATCTCATTGAAACCACTCCACCAAAACCATTGGGATGAGGGTCGTGTGTGCCATGTGGAGGGCATGCACCCCCTTGGCTAGACAAAGAGCTTAAGTGGAGGACATGCAAGGACCATGATTGGGCAAAGGAGAGGTGGTGATTCCATCTCATGCAAACCACCAAGCCACCAAGATGAAACCACCAAGCCGAAAACCGTTGGAAGCATGGTGTGTGCCATGTGGAGGCATGCAAGCTCATGGATTGGTCAAAGGAGAGGTGATGGTTCCATCTCATGCAAACCACCAAACCACCAAGATGAAACCACAAGCCAAAACTGTTGGATGGGAGTGGTATGTGCCATGTGGAGGGCATGCACTCCCTTGTTTGGTCAATGGACTCATGGGGAAGAATCCACATTGATGAGGGTGGAGTCTAACCCAAGCAACCCCTAGACAAGATGGGAAGAAGGCTTTTGATCTCATTCATCTCATCTCACTCTCTCCCTCTCTCTCTTGGCCGATCCCCCTCTCAAGACAAGAAACACTTAGAGTATTTTTCATCTCAAGCTTCGCCCCCTCTCACTCAAGGCCGACCCTCCCTCTAAGACAAAGGAGAAAGGACTTAGAGTTTTCCATCTCAAGCTCCTCTCCCTCTCACAAGAACCCTAGGGCCAACCCTCTCACAAAGACAAAGGAAGAAAACTTAGATTATCTCCCTCTCAACCTCACTCTTGGCCGAAGATCAAGGAAGAAGAAAGAAGAAAGACTAAGGAAGGAAAAGAGCGGAGGAGCAAGTCGGAATGAAAGAAACTGGAGGATTCGCGAAATCGGTAAGTACTTGATAAGATCTTATTAAGTAAGAAAAGAGGTTAAAAGAACATCCCATTTTGGATTGGAGAGTTGGCCAAAATATTATGGGCCATGGATTTAAAATCCATCCAAGAAATGAGATGGAAAAGATGGACAAAACCCTAATGGGTAAAATGGATTACTAAGGACACTATGTATATATGGTTTATGTTAACATGCATGTTTAAGGTAAGGAATGGATTATGATCAAAGATCATGGGTTGGCCTTGCATGGCCAAACCCTAAGATTGTTATGCATGGACCATTAAGGACAAAGGAAGGGTTGGATGTGGTTTGGCCATGATGTATGGCCAAACCCCATCAAAGGATATAAACATGGTTATATGATTTTTAAGAGAATGTGATGAACTATAGGGTTCGGCCATGTTGTATGGCCGAACCCCATGGATGGGTGTTAATAATTTAAAAAGTTTTAAATGGATGTATGTTAGTGATTTTAAAGGGTTTTAAAGGAGGGAAATAATGGAGGAATGTTAATGATTTTAAATGGTCTCAAATGCTGTAAATGGTGAAGAACCATGGACCATGGGTTCGGCCATGTTGTATGGCCAAACCCCATGGAGGGATATTGATGGATTTAGATGTATTTGGACCATGCAAATGATGGAAGACATGTCGATGGATTTTGGGTTGAAAAATGATGACCTAAGTGTATGACTAAACCCCCCCCCCCCATGGCGGGACTTGATGTGTGGACCTAACGTTGCAAATGATTTAAAGGGAGGATGAAAATGGGGCACCATGGGTTCGGCCATGTTCTATGGCCGAATCCCATGAACCAATCTAATGGGTCATTTATGGATCTAAGCACGTTTAAATGAATGAATGATCAAGCTAAGGAATGGAGGGATTTGTTAGGGATTTATGTCATGATTAATGAATCATTTATGGATCTATGTTTATGGATCATTTATGGACCTAAGTATGTATAAATAAAAAGACTGATCAACTATGGAAGCAAATAATGGCCAAGATGTCAATATGGTGGAAATGAAGGACCATGGGTTCGGTCGTGGTGTATGGCCGAACCCCATGGGGAATGTTTTGTGAACTTAGGGTTTTTAAATGATTAACTTACGTGTGATTGGTTAATAAATGAAAAGAGGGAATAATCTTGGACCCACATTTAATTAAAAGAACAAGAACTAAAAAAAGGGACCCAAAACCGAGTGAGTGAGGTTCGGCCATGTTGTATGGCCGAACCCCACTAAGGCATGTTTGCGGACTTAAACATGGTTGAAAATCAAATGGAGCATTGGTTTGATTTGTTGATATGTAATAAGGTAATGGGATCTCACAAGCGGTGTACGATCGGTGAGCGGTTTTCGGACGAAAACGCAAGGACACATTATTTGGTCATTGGTAGGATTCCTACTTTATTGAAAACCATGGAATATGTATATGTGAATGTTTTACTTGAATTATTTTGGTATCAAATGATATGTCTTAATGATGGGATTTTAATGCTATGATTTGTATTATTACATAGCATGTTTGTACTTGCATCTCATGCATGGCATGGGAGGGATCAAATGTAACCGGAGTCCACACTCCGTCGGGGCGTCCGTAAAGCAGTCGTGGGGATACCTTGATGTGCATTATCCATCAAGAGGGAAACTATGTTTGAAATGTAACCGGAGTTCCACGCTCCGTCGGGGCGTCCGTAAGGCATTCGTGGGGATATCTTGATGTGCATTTTCCATCAAGAGGGATACTATATGATTGTAATATCTTGATGAGGATTTTCCATCAAGAGGGATACTATGTGATTGTGATATGGTTGATGGGTGGGACTCATGGCATATGACACCCATGGCATGGCATTGACTTGCATGGTTTTGATATTATTTATATCTATGTGTTTTTGTTATACTAATCCATGTGTTGACCCTACTCAGAGTAACTAATGGTGTCTAACGCCCTACTTCTACCTTAGATGATGACACAGGAAATGGACAAAGCGAAGGACGTGATCGGAGCCAAGCTTAGGAGCTTGGAGGAGCTAGATTGATTTATCTAAGTTTTATTCATGGATATGTAATTTGAGTACTTAGCTTGTTGGACTGTAATAATTTAGACTACTTGCTATGGTTTGGACTTTTATTTTGGACATTTTAATTTGAGGTAATTATCATTAAGTGATGTACTTCCTTGCTGTTTAATAATTGGTAGGATAGATCTCTATTATAATTTCCGCATTAAGTTAATTCCGCAAGCTTAGCCTTAGCGCGTGTGAACCGTTCTCGTGGACTTAGTTCCACGCACACACTTGGTTGGCCATTTAAGGGCAGGGCTTTGGAAGCTCGAACTTAACTCGCGTCTTGACGTCCCGTTCTCTCTCACTCTTTTATTTTTTTTAAAAAAAATAGACTCTGATTTTTTGCGAGCGAAGGAGGGCGGGGGGTTACAGTTGGTATCAGAGTGAAACCAAAAGAATGAATCTTTCGAAGTAAGATTAAGACAGTATCATGTCTCACGGACAGATAAGAATCCCAACTGACCGACTCTTTGGAGTCTGCTGCACGGGGGCCGGATTAATTTACCTCTTTAGACTCAAGCTGAAGCATTCAATCTAAGAGCAACATTTCACGAAAAAGGAATGATAGCAAGGGAAGGACAATCACTATAAAATCGATTTATCGAACATAGCAAGATAGGACATATTTCCCCAAAAATGAGAAATAGCAATGATTTTTTCCCCCACTTTTAGAAATAACGTTTGATACATAGGAAAAATTTCCCCGAAAATGAGAAACATCTGGATTTTCCCCAAATTAAGAAACAGTGATGGATTTATCAAACTTAGCAAAATAGGAGATATTTCCCCCATTTTCCCAAATTGAGAAATAATACTTGATACTTTGGAAGTTTTCCCCAAAACTAAGTGTGCTTGTTTGGCAATTTTCCCCTAAAAATACTTAAACACGAAACTTTACAAAGAAGCTAAGTCAATGATGTTTTCAATGACTTAGGAAAATGCCTCCGAGGAGAAGAACCTGACAAAACCCATGCATGGAGGAAGAGGTGCAGCAACCCCAACAAGAGGAGGTACAACCACCTCATCAAGAGGGGCAACAAAATAGCGTGAACATACCCGTGGTGCCTCCCGAGCTGCAAAAATTGATCCAAGTGGTGGTCACTTCCGTTCTTCAACAACACATGAACGGAAACAAGAATGCAACCACCAGTGAGTCAAATGACTGGAGGATGGTCAAGGATTTCCAGCAGCAGCGCTTCCCTTACTTCAAAGGGAAAGAAGGGCCTGTCGGAGCAGAAAACTGGTTGAGGAAAATTACTCAGATCTTGACCCTACTAAAGATCTCGAGTCATGAAGGCAAGATATTGCTGGCTACCTCACAACTGATTGATGATGCCGGCAAATGGTGGGAGGTGATAGAGCGACAACGGGAGCTCATTCCGAAAGGAAAAAGTACTATGATGACGTGGGAGCAGTTCTCAGCTATGTTTTTGGACCACTACTTCCCCCAGGAGGAGAAGGAGCGCCACACCTAGGCATTCATATCTTTGGTGCAAGGCACCATGACTATGGCAAAGTACCACCAGGAGTTCCTCCGCCTATCTTGTTATGCCTTGTATATGGTGGACACGAAGTACCGAGGGCTCGCAAGTTTGAGCGGGGCCTTAGACTGAGCATCATGGCCAGGGTGACCACTATAGCAGAACAGGAGATGGCTGAGACAGTACGGTTTATGGAAAATCGCCGTGGTCAGAGTGGGGGAAGTACATTTCGTCCCAACAAGAGGTTCCGACCTAACCTTGGGAAACCCTCACCTTCCACTGGGTCAACGGGGGGCTTTCGTCCCAACCAGGTCTCTCCATCAACATCAGTCTCTCAGGTTCCCCGAGGTGGGGGCACCTGTTTCCATTGTGGCCAGCAGGGCCATTTCAAGAGGGACTGCCCACAGCTCAGCAGACCCTCTCACTCCAGGGGTTCCTTTCACCCTCCAGCCGACCAGCTCATTCACGAGGAACCAGGGCATACAACCAGGCGGGAGGGACACCTAACCCTACGAGATCTGGACGGCTGTATACCATAGCTCCTCCAGCAGTGGTGGATCACTCCGTGATCCAAGGTATGGTAGTGGTCGGTAGTTCCTATGCCTTTGCATTATTTGATTCTGGAGCATCCCACTCATTTGTATCTGCTGCATTCATATCCACCGCTGGCAGATTAGTACAAAAATTGTCACATCACTTACTATTGTATCCCCCGTCGGAGACACGTCATTGGGACTTATATGCACAGCACTGAACACTGAACTCGTTGGATTCAGATTTGAGTTCAACTATCTCGTACTCGATATGACTGAGTATGACATCATCTTTGGCATGGACTGGTTGGCTAGCTTTCAGGCCAACATTGATTGCCATCTCCGTAGGGTGATATTTTGGTCACCCGAGGGAAAACGGTATGTGGTGCATGCTGACAGACAGAACATCCCTATGACCTGAAGATTGCACGAAGAACTGAACCACATGGTGTTGAACAACATCAGATTAGACAAGGCACCGGTGGCTGAACTTCCGGAGGTAGTGAAAGACTACGCGGAGGTATTCCCAATAGAGCTCCCTGGCTTGCTACCCAAGAGGGAGATTGACTTTGAGATCAAGTTATATCCTGGCACTGCTCCAGTGTCATTGCCACATTGCAGGATGGCCCCAGCTGAGATGCCCGAGCTAAAGAAGCAGATTGATGAACTGCTCAGACTAGGATTCTTCTGGAATAGCACATCGTCTTGGGGAGCCCCGATATTATTTGTGAAGAAGAAGGACGGTACACTTCGGATGTGTGTGGATTACATAAAGTTGAACCAGCTGACGGTCAAGAACAAGTACCCTCTACCCAGGATCGATGATCTATTCGATCAACTTAGGGGTTCCAGCCACTTCTCCAAGATTGATCTGATGTCTAGTTACCATCAAATCCGGGTTAGGGAGGAGGACATAGAGAAGACAGCTTTCATGACACGGTATGGTCTATATGAGTATGTGATCATGCCGTTTGGACTTACAAATGCACCGGCTGTGTTCATGGATCTGATGAACAGAATCTTCTGTCCTTACTTGGACCAGTTTTTTATTGTATTTATTGATGACATCCTGATCTATTCCAAAAGTTGGGAGGACTATGCTGAGTACCTGCGGATAGTCTTGGACACCCTGCAGAAAAACCAATTGTATGCCAAAGCCAGCAAATGTGAATTCTGGCTATCTGAGGTCAACTTCTTGGGGCATATTATATCAGCAGAAGGTATAGTCGTGGACCCAGCTAAGGTCGCGGAAGTGAGAGAATGGAAAGCACCGACGAATGTGACCGAGATCCGCAGCTTTCTAGGATTGGCCAGTTACTATAGGAAGTTTATCATGGACTTCTCCAAGATTACATCTCCACTTACCCGACTCACTTAGAAAGGAGTCAAATTTGAGTGGTCGGATGTATGCAGCTGGAGATTCGAGGAACTGAAGGAGAGGCTTACAACTGTTCCTATTCTGATTTTGCCGGAAAGAGGCAAGGGTTATGAGGTACATTACGATGCTTCAGGAGAAGGACTTGGGTGTGCTCTCAGTCAAAGTCATCGTGTGGTGGCTTATGGTTCAAGACAATTGAAAATTCATGAACGCCATTATCCCATGCATGATCTGGAACTAGCCGAAGTGGCTTTCGTTCTCAAGAGCTGGAGACACTATCTTTATGGCGAGAAGTTTGAGGTGTTTTCAGATCACAAAAGTTTGAAATACTTGTTTGATCAGAAGAAACTCAACATGAGGCAGCGCAGGTGGATGGAATATCTGCAAGACTATGATTTTGCACTTCGATATCATCCTGGCAAGGTGAACAAAGTGGCGGATGCCCTCAGCCGCATGTCACATACGATAGTGGCCAGTTTGATCAGGAAGTAATGGGAGATGCTGAATACCATTAGAGAATTCAACTTGTATATCAAGAACCATGGGACTATGTATAATCTGATCATACGGTCCAACATGGTCTCCAAAATTGAACAAGTGCGACGGATAGATCCAGAGGTGGATTTGATATGGGTAAGATGTCTACCGGTGAGGTTATACTGGAATGGGAGTTATGACCGGGACAAGGTCTTGTATTCCGAGGTAGGACATATGTGCCTAAGAGCTGCAGAAGAGAGTTATTGATCGAGGCACACCAGACCAAACTATTTATTCATCCGGACAGCACCAATATGTATCATGATCTGAAGAGGCACTATTGGTGGCATGGACTCAAAAGAGATGTGGCAGAGTTTGTTGCTCACTGCCTAACTTGTCCGCAGGTTAAGACAGAACATCAGAAGCCACCGGGTTTACTCAAACCTTTATCAGTGCCGGAGTGGAAATGGAGCACATCGCCATGGATTTTGTGACAGGGTTGCCAAGGTCATCAAAGGGCAACAATGCGATATGGGTCGTGGTGGACCGATTGACCGAGTCTGCGCACTTCCTTTCCATCAAGATTGTAACGCCCCGCCTTTTTTCACTTGCCGAAAATCAGAGTCTATATATTTATTTTTAAATAAAAGAGTGAGAGAGAGCGGGACGCCATGATGCGAGCTAAGTCCGAGCTTCCAAAGCCCGACCCTTACAAAATCTCCCCTTTCCCCAACATTTTCGTACCATTTCTTATCATAACCTCCCGTAGAAGACCCTGCATCATCACCAAAATCGAAGAGGTTGTCAGGGCATGTCGTCGGCGTGTGCCCGAACACTCAACAAGTCAGACAAGGTATTATTCCCGGACCCCCAATGTAAGTGCAGTTAGTCCTCTCCTTCCCGTGCCCGTGAAGTCCACAAATAGGGCAAATAACCTCAAAGGGGTAGGGACAGAAAGCACAGTTGTGCCCCTCTTGGTTGTACAATTCGCACATATACCCTGGTAAGCCTATCTTCCATACGGATTCTCCTATCATTGGGATATCTCCCATATTCTCTTCTGGAAAAGGGGCTAGAATCACTTCGACATTCTCAGGTGATCCTACTTGGACGTCTACGTTAACTCCCACAGTGCGGTCTGGCCTGCTGGAGTTGTTGGAAGAAGAAACCAGATCTATAGGACAGCTAGGGGTTCCTCTGTTCCACAACTCTGTATACTTTATGTTGTTCGACATATTTGTATGACAACAATAGATAGCATATCAATGATAACCGCGGTTCTAATCAAACTAATCTTTGTTTTGGGGAATTTCCCTATGTATCACATAATTTTGCTTATTTTGGAGAAAATCTTGATGTTCCTTGCTTTGGGGAAATTGCCAAATAAGGACTCCTTGTATTTCTTTGTTTTAGGGGAAACTTCCTAACTATCAAGCATTGTTTCTTGATTTGGGGAAAAATCTGGATGTTTCTCATTTTCGGGGAAATATATCCTATTTTGCTATGTTTGATAAATCCATATTTATAGTGATTGTCTTTCCCTTGCTATTATTCCTTTTTCATCAATTGTTGCTCTCAGATTGAATGCTTCAGTCTGAGTCTAGTCAAAGTAAATTAATCCGGGCCCCGTGCAGCGGACTTCGAAGATTCGGTCAGTTGGGATTCTTATCTTATCAGTGAGACATGGCACTGTCTTAATCTTACTTTGAAAGATTATTCCTTCCCGTTTTGCTCTGATACCAATTGTAATGCCCCGCCCTTTTTTCACTCGCTGAAAATCAGAGCCTATAATTTTTTTTTTAAATAAAAGAGTGAGAGAGAGCGGAACGTCATGACGCGAGCTAAGTCCGAGCTTCCAAAGCCCGATCCTTACAAAATCTCCCCTTTCCCCTACATTTTCGTACCATTTCTTAGCCTAACCTTCCGTAGAAGACCCTGCATCATCACCAAAATCGAAGAAGTTGTCAAGGCATGTCGTCGACGTGTGCCCCAACACTCCACAATTCAGACATGGTATTATTCCCGGTCCCCCAATGTAAGGACAGTTAGTCCTCTCATTCCCGTGCCCGTGAAGTCCACAAACAGGGCAAATAACCTCAAGGGGGTAGGGGCAGAAAGTACAGTTGTGCCCCTCCTGGTTGCACAATTCGTACATATACCTGGGAGAGCCTATCTCCCCTACGGATTCTCCTATCTTTGGGATATCTCCCACATTCTCTTCTGGAAAAGGGGCTGGAATCACTTCGACATCCTCGGGTGATCCTACTTGGACTTCTACGTTAACTCCCACAAAACGGTCTGGCCTGCTGGAGTTGTTGGAAGAAGAAACCAGATCTATAGGACAGCTAGGGGTTCCTCTGTCCCACAACTCTGCATACTTTATGTTGCTCGACATATCTGTATCACAACAACAGAAGCATATCAATGACAACCGTAGTTCTAATCAAACTAATCTTTGTTTTGGGGAATTTCCCTATGTATCACATGATTTTGCTTATTTTGGGGAAAATCTTGATGTTCCTTGTTTTGGGGAAATTGCCAAATAAGCACTCTTTGTATTTCTTTGTTATGGATCTAAGATTGTAAATCATTTAAAGGAGAAGATGGGAAATGAGACATCATGGGTTCGGCCATGGTGTATGACCGAACCCCATGGACCATTTTTAATGTGTCATTTAGAGATTTATGCATGAACAGATAAATGAATGATTAAGCAAGGAATGAAGGAATCTATTAGGGTTTTATGTTATGATTAATGAATAATGTGTGGATCATTTTTGGGACTCAAGTCATATGTAAATAAGCTAAGTGATTAGCTATGGGTAGAATGATGGCTAAGATGGAAACATGATTAAAATGATGGACCATGGGTTCGACCATGGTGTATGGCCAAACCCCATGGAGACGTTTTTGTGGACTTAGGTTTTATTAATGCTAAATTACTAACTCATGTATGATTGGTTAATGAATCAAAAAAGGGACCCAAAACGAAGTGAGTGAGGTTCGGCCATGTTGTATGGCCGAACCCCACTAAGGTGTTTTTGTGGACTTAAGTACGGTTGGAAGTTAAATGGAACGCTGGTTTGCCTTATTGACATGTAATAAGGTAACGGGACCTCACAAGAGGTGTACAATCGGTGAGTGGTTTTCGGACGAAACGCAAGGACACATTAGTTGGTCATTGGTAGGATTCCTACCTTATTGAAAACCATGGATATGTATATATGATGATTTTGATTCATGTTTGACAAGTTATTTTGGTATCAAATAATATGTTTCAATTATGGAATTTTAAATGCTATGATTTGTATTATTACATAGCATGTTGGCATTTGCATGTCATGCATGGCATGGGAGGGATGAATGTAACCGGAGACCCACGCTCCGTCGGGGCGTCCTTAAAGCATTCGTGAGGGGTACCTTGATGTGCATTATCCATCAGGAGGGTTGTATGATTGAGTTGTAACCGGCGATCCATGCTCCGTTGGGGCGTCCGTAAGGCATTCGTGGGGGATACCTTGATAAGGAGTTTCCATCAAAAGGATACTATGTGTTTGTGATATGGGTGATAGGTGGGACTCATGGCATATGACACCCATGGCATGGCATTGAATCGGAATGATTATGATCTCTATTATCATGCATTGTTTCTGGTTTTTATCTGTATGATTGGATCTCTATTATCATACACTGTTTTGGATACGATGCTTTACAAGTACGGCATGCTGTATTATATTTGGATTTTTCTACTAACCCATGTGTTTGACCCTACTTGGAGTACCTACTGGGCGCGTTGTCTAACGCCCTACTTCTACCTTAGATGGTGACACAGGAAATGGACAAAGCGATGGACGTGATCGGAGCCAAGCTTAGGAGCTAGAATGATTATTCAGGTTTTATTTATGGAAATGTAGTTTGAGTAGCAAATACTTGGGAATGTAATAGCTTAGACTATTTGCTATGGATCGATTGATAATTAATCTAGATTAAGTTAATTTATATTGATTGCCTTCCTTGCTAAGTAAATATTGTAATCCGATGTTATTTCCATAATGGGTATTCTGCAAGTTGTAGCATCACGTGTGAAATGTTTTAGTGGACTTGTCCACACACACGCATGATTGGCCAGTTAAGGGTCGGGCTTTGGAAGCTCGGACTTAGCTCGCGTCGTGATGTTCTCGCTCTCTTTCACTCTTTACTTAAAAAAAAAAATAGACTCTGATTTTCGGCGAATGAAAGAGGACGAGGCGTTACAAAGATGACAGATTCATCTGAGACCTTGGGTCGACGGTACATCCGGGATATCATCAGACTACATGGTATTCCCCGAATTATTGTGTCCGACAGAGATGGCCGATTCACCGGCAGAGTGTGGTAGAGCATGCAGTATGCTATGGGGACGGATTTATTGACTAGCACAACATTCCACCCACAGACTGATGGATAGTCGAAGAGGACGATACAGACATTGGAGGATATGTTGAGAGCATATATGCTAGACTTCAAGGGTGGATGGGAGGATCACTTACCGCTGGTGGAGTTCTCTTACAACAGCAGTTACCAGGCAAGCCTCCAGATGGCTCCATTTGAGGCCTTATATGGTAGGCCATGTAGGTCACCAGTGTGCTAGACAGAGGCCGGTGAGCCTGCACTTATTGGACTGAGCTAGTTGTAGAGACTACGGCGCAAATTAAGTTGATACGATAGCACCCACTTACTGCGCAGAGTCGTCAGAAGAGCTACGTTGACAAGAGGAGAAGGTTCCTTGAATTTGAGGTGGGAGACTTAGTGTTCTTAAAAGTCTCGCCACGGAAGGGACACATGAGATTCGGGAAGAAAGGGAAACTGTCGCCTAGATTTGTGGGGCTTGTTCCCAATCCTGAAGAGGGTGGGGGAGGTGGCTTATCAGTTGGCACTTCCTCCACAGTTATCATCTTTGCACGATGTGTTCCATGTGTCCATGTTGAGGAAATACAACCCTGATACTTAACACGTGTTGAACGTGCAAGATGTGGATGTGCAAAGTGATGTAACATATGTGGAGAAGCCGCTCAGAGTGATCAGGAAAGAACAAAGAGTACTACATAACCGCGCCATTCAGTTCGTCAATGTGGTATGGGATCGACATGGTAATGAGGAAGCCACCTGGGAACTTGAATCGGAAATGAGAACAGCTCATCCGGAGCTTTTTGTATAAGTCGTTTGAAACCCTACTTCGCTCGATTTTCGGGAAGAAAATTTCAAAAGAGGGTAATGTTGTTATTTGATTTAATTGTGAAAAATTAAGAATTATAAATGGAGTGATGGATCAAAGTTGGGGCAATGGCCCAAGTATGGTCCAATGGACCATGGATATGATCAATTTCATTTAATTGGATCAAGGATGATCAATTGGGTCAAATGCCCAATTGGGACCCAATGTGTAACACCCCGATTTCTCAATGATGTGGATAATAACGAAAATGCCCCTGGATTAGTAAATTTATTAATTATGATGTTAAATGAGAAAATAGTGGGGCCCATTGCTCAAACTAAGATCCTATGAACATATTATAAGGGTCAAATTATAATGGATGGGTAATGTACATCAAATTTGGCCAAAATAGTTAATTGGGTCAAAGAATTCTCAAAGATTGGAATAATTACGAAAATGCCCCTGGATTGGTGAATTCAATAAATATGATTGTAAGTAAGGAAATGGTGGGGCCCATTGCTCAAATTAAAATCATATGAGCAGATTATGAATGTTAAGTTCGATTGGATGGGTAATTTTCATCATTTGGGTCAAAAATGGCTAAATGGGTCAAAGGGCCCAAATGGGACCCATCGGGTCTTACTGAATTATTCGACCATTTTGGGAACTTAAATTAATGGGGTTACACTGATTTGATTGGAAATCAAGTGGAGAAGAAATGGGTAGGCTTGATCCATCTGTGAAAACCATTTACAAATGACCCAAAATACCATAATTGGGTCATGGAGTCAAAAACGGGTCAAGGAGCTAAAAGTGGACCCAACGGGTCGAGTTGACTATGGTTGACCGTGTGGACCCTCAAGGGAGCTAAAACACGAGTCAAATCAGTTGAGTGGGATTGAAGTGAGTTGAAATTAAATCAAGTAGTGAGTCAACTCATGTGCATTAAATGAAATGCATTAAGTATGTGAGTTGGGTGAGTTGAGATGGAAATCTAAATGATCTTGAGTTGATTGAGTCAAAATGGAAATCCATGGGACTGCAACTCAGTGAGCTAAGTGGAAATTTGAAGAGGTTGGCTGGTCTTAAACCAACCAAAACAAGTCCCACACGTTGGGGACTTGTTTTGGTGAGTTCCATGTTGAATCATGAATGCAAATGATGGGTTTGAGGTGAGTTACATGGAAATCTGAATGGCTGCATGGGTAGGTGCCAAGGGGTACCTTGGATGGCACCCAATGCCTATCGTTTTGTGCATGTATTGATGAGAAGTGGAGGGGTTATGACGGCTGAAATACATAAGCAATGAACACCAAGGTTAGCCGACTTTTGTCATTGCAAACCCAAGTTTTCCCATCTCTTTCTCCCTCTCTCCAATTGGTGTTCTTGGCTGGAACAGCAGAGGTTTTTGGTCCCAAATATTCAAGCTTAAACCAGCAAGGAATTAAAGAAGAAAGGAAGAAATAAAAGGAAGAAGACAAGGAGCAAAGACAATAGGAAGAGCTTGGAATTTGGTAAGTGTTTCATGGATTTTTGGATTAATAAAGTGGGGTATGTATTGGGCCATGGTCATGGCCGAATACACCAGTGTTTAACCTTGATTATGGAGGATTTAAAATGGTAAAAATAACCATTGGGTTCGGCCATCATGGAGGGCCGAACCCCATGTAAGAGATGGCTTGGTTTTCATGTTTTGAAACATGAAAACCATGGATTTTGTGGACTGTTTTTGGATTTTGATTTAAGATTTAAATACATGATTTAGAATGGTTAAAAACATGGATCTGAATGACATAGGGACTGAAGTTTATATGGTCTAAAATCAGTGGATTAAAAGATGGAAATGGACCATTGGGTTCGGCCACTTAGTATGGCCGAACCCCATGGAAACAAGTGGTTGTTTTTGATAGTTTTTGGAAATTAAAACCATATGATTTGGGACTGATATTAGATATTATTGTTGGATTTAAAATGCATGTGTTAAGGAGGTTAAAACATGTATTTGGGTGTTGGTTTCAGACCCAAGATAAAGGGTTAAATGTTCAAAACCAAAGGTCATGGTGTTCGGCCAATGAGCATGGCCGAACCCTATGAAATTGGGCTAATTTTGGATGTTTGTTTGAAAGGTAAAATCTGATTTTAATATACTGTTATTACATGATTATCTGTGGTTTAAAAACAGTAAACATAACCATTGGATTCGGCCACCATGGAGGGCCGAACCCCATGTAAAAGAATGTTGGTTTTCATGTTGGAAAACATGTAAACCATAGACTTTTTATGGACTGTTTTTTTATGGTTTTTGAAAGGTAAAATCCGATAATATTATGCTGATTCTTACATGATTTAATGGAGATGAAATGTAAGTGAAAAAGGGTCCAAAACATGGGTATAGAATGTGGCCGAACCCCATAAAATTGGTTGATAAGTTGGTATGGTTTTGGAGAGATAAAACCATACCAAATGGTGGAGATTTTTATGTGTTATGGTTACTGATTTTGGGTTGGCCATAGGATGGCTAAACTATGGGCTTAATATGGCTAAGGGGTAGAGCCAATTAGTATTTAAATAAAGGACATTATTGAGCAAAGAACCATAAGGGTTCGGCCATGAGTATGGCCGAACCCCATGGACTGTTTTCATGGGTCATTTTTATGGATGTGTATGTGATTAAAGATGGAATTATGTTTGTTGTTTTGGTCGTCCAAAACATGCTGAACCATGTTAAGGTTGCGGTTAAGGTTGTAGAGTTTAATCAAGGTATTGGTAGCAATGGCATGTTTGTAAATAAGGGTCACAACCATGAGTTGGTATTTGTGGACTTAGACTCAAAAAATGGGAATCAAATAAAGTAAGGGATTAAAGTTGATCCATGATTTATGTGAATAAGGTGACGGATCTCTGTGACGGTGCACGACTGCGAGCGGTGACCGGATAAAGCCTAAGAAAGAACGGATGCTGAAGTGATTCCTCAGTAGGTTTCCTACCTACTTGTAACCACAGTTTTACCTAGTTTTTCTTATGAGACTCTTGTTTTATTTTATGTGTTTCAAATGATATATTATGCATTAACAAATGGCATACAGGCATTGGCATCTCATGCATAGACATGGGATTATGAATGAGGTTCTACAGTGTTTCAAGTTATGAGTTACGTCCTTCCTTGATGGTGCAAGTCACGCCAGGAGGAGCAACATGATGATCATAGTCACATTGGTCTCCTTAGGTGATGAGAGTCCCACCAGGAGGACTCATACGTGATATGAATCAGTCAATGATGAAGAGATAAAAGTATGTTGTAATTTACCTTGTCGATGCAAGGCACGTCAAGTGATGGCTATGAAGGTACATGATGGGGGATGCTCATTGCATGTGCATACTTCATAGCATTGTTTTATCTGTTTTGATGATCATGTATTATGATATGTATATGCATGTTTTATATGCTAACATGTGGTAGCCCTGATTTGGGAAGTTACTGGACGCGTTGATCTAACGCCCTAATTCTATCCTCAGAGGAGAATGCATGTACAAGTAAAGGGAAAAAGAAGGTCGATGACCGGGAGGGGAGCCAAGCCTAAGCGCTTGAATGTTGGACTGGACTAATTTATAATTGTTGTTTATTTGATACTTTATTATGGACATGTAATAAAGTAGTTGCTTGCTATGGTTTGCTTAGGATATTGACAATGTATGGTTGATTTATGTAATTATTATTTGAGACTGGTACTGGTTATCTTTTCATATTATTCCGCAGTTAACTTATACTATTCCGCAAGTTGATGTTAGTTCCATGTGTGTTCATTATCATGGTCTAGTCCATGTACACATGGGTGGCCAGTTAAGGTTCAGACTTGGGTAGTCTGAACTTAACTCGCGTCGTAACGCCGCCCGCTCTCTTCCGATGTTTTATTATTACTTTAAAAAAAAAAATTATACTCTGATATTCACGGAAAGGGCGGGGCGTTACACAATGTGTCAAGATGATTCAGCATTAGGGTAAATGAGTAAGCAATGGATTTAATTGGGTCAAGGACCCAATTAAGATCAAAGACATGGGGTCCATGTCATCAAGTGAGGTGGCAAGTGTGGGAGTGGAAATCCAAGTGGCATAGCCAAGTGGGACCCAACTCCACCTCATCAAGTGACATGGCGTGTGGGCTAAGGCACAAGTGGGGCAGGCCACCATGGTTGACTTGTCAACCATGGGTGAGTCAAAGATAAATTAAAGAAGATTAAATGTAGTGAGTGGAATTAAGCTATTTAATTGTAATAACCTAAGTTAGATATAAATTCAAATGATTGAGTTGGGAAATGAGTTGCATTTAAATGGAGTGAGTCAAATAGGGAGTGAGTCACATAAAAGATCAAAAGATGGAGTGAGTCAAGAGGGTGGTTTCATCTCATTGAAACCACTCCACCAAAACCGTTGGGATGAGGGTCGTGTGTGCCATGTGGAGGGCATGCACCCCCTTGGCTAGACAAAGAGCTTAAGTGGAGGACATGCAAGGACCATGATTGGGCAAAGGAGAGGTGGTGATTCCATCTCATGCAAACCACCAAACCACCAAGATGAAACCACCAAGCCCAAAACCGTTGGAAGCATGGTGTGTGCCATGTGGAGGCATGCAATCTCATGGATTGGTCAAAGGAGAGGTGATGGTTCCATCTCATGAAACCACCAAACCACCAAGATGAAACCACAAGCCAAAACCGTTGGATGGGAGTGGTATGTGCCACGTGGAGGGCATGCACTCCCTTGTTTGGTCAATGGACTCATGGGGAAGAATCCACATTGATGAGGGTGGAGTCTAACCCAAGCAAACCCTAGACAAGATGGAAAAAAGGCTTTTGATCTCATTCATCTCATCTCACTCTTTCCCTCTCTCTCTTGGCCGATCCCCCTCTCAAGCTTCTCTCCCCCTCACTCAAGGCCAACCCTCCCTCTAAGACAAAGGAGAAAGGACTTAGAGTTTTCTATCTCAAGCTCCTCTCCCTCTCACAAGAACCCTAGGGACGACCCTCTCACAAAGACAAAGGAAGAAAACTTAGATTATCTCCCTCTCAACCTCACTCTTGGCCGAAGATCAAGGAGGAAGAAAGAAGAAAGGCTAAGGAAGGAAAAGTACGGAGGAGTAAGTCGGAACGAAAGAAACCGGAGGAGTAGTGGAATCGGTAAGTACTTGATAAGATTTTATTAAGTAAGAAAAGAGGTTAAAAGAACATCCCATTTTCGATTGGAGAGTTGGCCAAAATATTACGGGTCATGGATTTAAAATCCATCCAAGAAATGAGATGGAAAAGATGCACAAAACCCTAATGGGTAAGACGGATTACTAAGGACACTATGTATATATGGTTTATGTCAACATGCATATTTAAGGTAAGGAATGGATTATGATCAAGGATCATCGGTTGGCCTTGCATGACCAAACCCTAAGATTGTTATGCATGGACCATTAAGGACAAAGGAAGGGTTGGATGAGGTTCGGCCATGATGTATGGCCAAACCCCATCAAAGGATATAAACATGGTTATATGATTTTTAAGAGAAAGTGATGAACCATAGGGTTCGGCCATGTTGTATGGCCGAACCCCATGGAAGGGTGTTAATGATTTTAAAAGTTTTAAATGGATGTATGTTAGTGATTTTAAAGGGTTTTAAAGGAGGGAAATAATGGAGGAATGTTAATGATTTTAAATGGTCTCAAATGTTGTAAATGGTGAAGAACCATGGACCAACATGGCCGAACCCCATGGAGGGATATTGATGGACTTAGATGTATTTGGACCATGAAAATGATGGAAGACATGTTGATGGATTTTGGTTTGAAAAATGATGACCTAAGCCCCTCGCGCCCCCCCCCCCCCCCCCCCCCCCCCCCCCCCGGGGGGATGAAAATGGGGCACCATGGGTTCGGCCATACAACATGGCCGAACCCCATGAACCATTTTAATCGGTCATTTATGGATCTATGCATGTTTAAATGAATGAATGATCAAGCTAAGGAATGGAGGGATTTGTTAGGGATTTATGTCATGATTAATGAATCATTTATGGATCTATGTTTATGGATCATTTATGGACCTAAGTATGTATAAATAAAAGGACTGATCAGCTATGGAAGGAAATAATGGCTAAGATGGCAATATGGTGGAAATGAAGGACCATGTGTTCGGCCATGGTGTATGGTCGAACCCCATGGGGAATGTTTTGTCAACTTATGGTTTTTAAATGATTAACTTATGTGCGATTGGTTAATAAATCAAAATAGGGAATGATCTTGGACCCACACTTAATTAACAAATTAAGAACTAAAAAGAGGGATCCAAAACCAAGTAAGTGAGGTTCGGCCATGTTGTATGGCCAAACCCCACTAAGGCATGTTTGTGGACTTAAACATGGTTGGAAATCAAATGGAGCATTGGTTTGATTTGTTGATATGTAATAAGATAACGGGGTCTCACAAACGGTGTACGATCGCTGAGCGGTTTTCAGTCGAAAACGCAAGGACACATTATTTGGTCATTGGCAGGATTCCTACCTTACTGAAAACCATGGAATATGTATATGTGAATGTTTTACTTGAATTATTTTAGTATCAATGATATGTCTTAATAATGAGATTTTAATGCTATGATTTGTATTATTACATAGCATGTTTGCACTGCATCTCATGCATGGCATGGGAGAGATCAAATGTAACCAGAGTCCACGCTCAGTCGGGGCGTCCGTAATGCAGTCGTGGGGACACCTTGATGTGCATTATCCATCAAGAGGGATCCTATATGATTGTGATACCTTGATGAGGATTTTCCATCAAGAGGGATACTATCTGATTGTGATATGGTTGATGGGTGGGACTCATGGCATATGACACACATGGCATGGCATTGACTTGCATGGTTTTGATATTATTTATATCTATGTGTTTTTGTTATACTAATCCATGTGTTGACCCTACTCAGAGTAACTAATGGTGTCTAACGCTCTACTTCTACCTTAGATGATGACACAGGAAATGGACAAAGTGAAGGACGTGATCGGAGCCAAGCTTAGGAGCTTGGAGGAGCTAGATTGATTTATCTAAGTTTTATTCATGGATATGTAATTTGAGTACTTAGCTTTTTGGACTGTAACAATTTAGACTACTTGCTATGGTTTGGACTTTTATTTTGGACATTTTAATTTGAGGTAATTATCATTAAGTGATGTACTTCCTTGCTATTTAATAATTGGTAGGATAGATCTCTATTATAATTCCCGCATTAAGTTAATTCCGCAAGCTTAGCCTTAGCGCGCGTGAACCGTTCTCGCGGACTTAGTTCCACGCATACGCTTGGTTAGCCAGTTAAGGGCCAGGCTATGGAAGCTCGGATTTGGCTCGCGTCGTAATGTCCCTCTCTCTCTCACTCTTTTATTTAAGAAAAAAAAATAGACTCTGATTTTCGATGAGCGAAAGAGGGCGGGGAGTTACATAGTCAGATTTCTATCTCCCTAACAACCTGTATGTTAATCTGTTTTACAAAATCCATGAACACAATAGACAAGAGATAGAGCATATCAAATTTGCACATATAATAAACTGAATCATATCATTTCATTGATAAACCAATCAGTACACATGGTTAGAAAAAGGCGGGGCAACAAAATATCAAAAGTATAGCTTTTCAAGATACACAAATGTGGAACATGAAAAACTATCCTAAGTAGATTTATCTGAGGAAGATGTTCAATGAAATCTACGAACAATATCCTTTCAGTGGAGTTTTTGGACAACCACCTTGATCCCGTAAACCAATTCTTCAAGGTCAGCAATTCTCCTTTCAAGTGAGGTGATTCTTTCATCAAGAGTGATATTCCTTTGTCGAAGAAATTGAAACTCTCTCAAGTATACCCCAGACATACGATCTCCTTCCTATTCGAGGTCCTCGATTATGATCACTTCTATTTCAACTCAAAGGTCTGGTACAGTATTTGAGGCAGGGGTCTTTCTGCAAGGGGTACTCTTCTGAGCAGAGCCGGCAGCACTAGATTCAGGAACATCCCGTCCCAGCCTAGGTGATCTCTTCAAGAAATGGGGTCTCGACTCGGGTTTTTTCCGGTGGCGAAGACCGAGATCTAGTTGTCTCCTTTTTCGGCATGGTTACTAGGGAAGAGCTGACCAAGGCTTTTCCGAACAATAAATCTCACAAACACCATGACACCCTTACTTCTGGAAGTGAAGGAAACAAAACCCTATGGTTTTCCGACGAGATTTCGCTTTGGGAGGTCCTAACGGTTAACCTAGGGAAAGGGAGGAGAGGAGGGAAATCACTAGAGCTCAGCGGGAGGAAGAAACGATGATTTTGAAATGATCTATCGTTTTCTCAGAAAGAGATCCTTTTTAACTTACTATTTCTGATACACTGACCAGACGTGACAAACAATCTGTCTATGTCTATGTCGATATTTATCGACCTGTCTCCCTTTGCAATTTTTCCCCCTTTCAGACAGTGTTCTGAAATCCAACAATACCGGCATGCATGTTCCTCCAACTAGTTTATCCTTCGACCTGGGTTCTAACTTGAATGATGATTGGGAATTTTGTGTGTGTGTGTGTGTGTGCGCTTGCAATGTTCATAGCTTTTCAAGCTTTGCTTATACACCTTTTAATGCTAGTGATGATACATACATTCACACCGCATCTGTGCCATTTGAAGATTCAAATCGCCCTTCTGAAGATAGACACAAACCATGGATTACGGATCTCTTTTCTGGATCCAAATCAATCCAAGATTCTTGGGCACATTTAATTCACCAATTTAAGTATATTGCCCAAGTGTGTGATGTCATTCCACATAATGTATAAATTAATGTTTATTGGAATGAAACTTAAATCACATTAATCAAACATTCATTTCTTGATTGAGTATTTTGATCAACCATACAGAAATGAAGTATGACCCTACACACACAACTCTTACACCTGTTATCATGTTATTACCCAAAACATGATAACCAATTTTACCATTCTTTTAAGAAGGCTTTATTTTCTTGAAAAGAGTTGGTAATCAAATGGATTATTTTGATCAGCAGTTTTGGTAGGTCACACCAAACTATAACTCTATTTAACGACATAGAGCATGTTTCATTCGACATAATATTCAAAAGTTTAGGAACTTGGAATGAAACAACATTGTGTAGATGTACCACATTGGCTGTAATCACATACACACCCTATACATGAGGTAATGCAGTTTCCTAAAGATGCACAAATCACATTGCATATGAAATGAAATCAGATATGTATATTCTAATACAAGAGTGCATACCAACATGTACAACATATATCTTACAATAGATCAATCCAACAATCAAACAAGAACATGGGTTGAATGTAAGATACACAATGATTCCAAAACATGTTTGAAATGTGACCACTACAGCGGTATCCCTTCTCAAATTTGAACCTAACTTTGTGAGACTTGGAATCTAACTCCACAATCCAGTGATGGACTTTTGTCAAATCTGGTTTTAGCCTTGGGTGCATTCCCATTTGATCTTATGGTTCAACATTCCAAATTTTGTACCATGATATTGGTCTTTAATCATCTTGGTACTAGGCCTTGAAGGACACTTGGAGGATACTACCTTCATCAAGTTCCTTTCCTCCATCCTCTCATTCTCTTAGGGGATATAGTTTGGACTTTTTCAATGGATGAATTTAACCAATCACCTATATTTTTAGCACACAAATTTATTGGTAGGTGAGGTTATCCATTGGGCTAGAAGATGCAATTTTTCAGAGGATTCTTTCAGCCTCTTTTGTTGGTTCATATCTTTTAAATATTTTGACAACTTATCATGAAACAATACTGATGAATGCTACATATGTTTGGTTTACGTGAATAGCCAATTCATCACTAGTCTAAGCAATTTTGGTCTTTGGGATAAGTGGTCACGAAAGTTAAAAGTTTTTTCAATACCTCTTCCATAGGCACAGACCATTTTCTATTCACCTATTTCAATTATGTTTAATGATGAAAATATTTTATTTCTATTAAATTTATTTTCATCAAAAATAGAGTCTTAGAAATATCATGGCTTTCTCATATAGCCAATGTTCTACCATGGATCAACTCGGATGGTTAGATCCTTTCTCAAAAGCACCAGGCTTTGATACCAATTGAAAGTTCCCATTTTCAATGTGCTAGAACATCATGATTGACCCGAGGAGGGGGGGGGGGGGGGGGGGGGTGAATAGGTCAATCCTATTTTTAATGGTGTTTACAAATTTCTTGATTGTTTTCAGTGCAGCGGAATATTTAATCAAGAGATTTATTTAGTGTGATGGATTATTTATTCAATTCTTTATACATTCACACTAAGATTTTGGCCCCTCTATATAAAGCTTGACTATCGATGCTAATGCATAATGTATATAATAAAATAATTAATATGTAAAGCGATGTACGCTAAGAAGAGTACTTAAACATTAAATACAAACACGCAAAGATCAAACACCATAAGACCAATTTAAAGTGGTTCTGTTAGCCAACCTACATCCACTGTTAGAACTTGCTCAACCTTGAGATATCCCCAAAATCACTATGTGGGGACTTACACCCTCACAATTAGAATAGAAATTCCACATCACTCAATTGTTTGGGAATTCCACCTGACTCAATTGTCTGGGAAATCCACCTCACTCAATTGTCTGGGAATTCGACCCACCACTGTGCTAGAGACGACACTCTAGAGTTTTTTATAGTGGTTCCGTAGTACCTCTCCTTAATCCACTTTCAAAATGAAGGTTTTAAAGAAAATAAAGCCAAGAAGCACTGCCTTTGAAGCTCTTTCTCCTAATGTGTGCTTCTTCAATATCTCACCCAATGTTTGCCGACTCTCCTCCTTCAGGCCGCCGTTAAGCAATCACAATCCAGGGTGTCAAGGAAACTGGTTCTACCAAAGGTTTTCTAGTTTGGGTTCTCTTCTTCTCAATTTCTAACTCAATCCTCAGATTGGTTGTTTATAAGTTTTCTTCTTTCCTCTCTCTCTCTCACAACTCAATTCTTCTGATTGGTTGTATTTGATTCCCCTAGTGTAAGCACGAGAGAGAGAGTGATTGTAATATGTATATGTGGCTATTATTCATTTTAATGATGGAATTTGGGAACTTTGGTGGAATAAATGTTAAGTGGATGAAAATTTGGACAAAGGCCCAAGTATGGTCCAGTGGACCATGGATTGGATTAAATTCATTTAAATGGTCAATTGGGCCAAGGATAGTCAAATTGGGCCCAATACCCACTTGGGACCCAATGGATCAAGATGATGTAAGCTCTAAGGTAAATGGGTAGGAGGTAAATGTAATTGGGCCATGGGCCCAATGGTGATCCAAGTAGTTGAAGTGGATCTAATAAAATTTAAATCATCTAAAATTGGTAGGATAGTCTCTATTATAATTTCCGCATCTTAGTTTAACATTCTGCAAGTTTACTTCTACTTGTGAACCATTCTTCGTGGACTTAGTTCCACGCACACGTAGGGTTGGCCAATTTAGGGCCGGGCTTTAGAAGCTCGGACTTAACTCGCGTCGTGACGTCTGCGCCCTTTGTCGCTTTTATTTCAAAAAAAAAAATATAGACTCTGATTTCGGTTAAAAGGGGCGGGCGTTACAGTGATCTTTCTGTTGGCCCTTTTTTAAGCTCACTGATAAAGATGAGGGTCCAACTGATCCTTTCGAAGGATACCAACTGTTTGCATAAAGATTGGTTTATATAGCGAAGGTAACCAGTTGTAGTAACGACAATGTACCGATAGGTCGGTCGCACCGAGGGTCGGTGACTAGAAATGTTACCATTACAAACCCGATCGTTGTGCATTAATTGCACTCCCAATGGTAATATTCTTTCCCAGTCGACACGTTGCTGTCACAATGGGTTGACACTTATGGTACCGAGGGGTCGGTCATACGAGGGGCTCGTTCTGATGTAAAAAATGCTTGACAGTAGTTTCATCTCTAGAAACCTGTTACCTAGAACGACATGTCACCCTTTATTAAGGGGTAGGTCCTAGTACTCTCGATCAGTCTTTGATTGTCGATATGTGTGTTTCTTCGAGAGTCCACATGAGTTCAAAGATTCCAGAACTCAAGATTTTGATCGAGGAGTCGTTGACCACAAGGGGTAGTTTCAATCTTTCACTGAGGGGTCGGTGCATACGAGACTCTCGACCGAGGCATACCCTGTAACGCCTCGCCCTTTTTCACTCGCTGAAAATCAGAGCCTATTTTTTTTTTTTTAAAATAAAGAGTGAGATAGAGAGCGGGATGCCACGATGCGAGCTAAGTCCGAGCTTCCAAAGCTCGGCCCTTAACTGGCCAACCATACGTGTGCGTTGACTAAGTCCACTAAAACGGTTTACACGCATTAAGCCTATACTTGCGGAATAAACATAATGCAGAATTAATTTAAGATTGTGTCACTATCCCTATCCATTTTTAAGCAAGGAAGTCCATCACAAATAATTAACTTAAGTTCAAATGTCCAAAAATATAACCAAACCATAGCAAGATAGTTCTAATTTATTACAGTACCAAAATGCGAATAACTCAAATTAAATTGTCCGAAAAAAAAACTTAAATAAAGTAAGTTTAAATTATCCAAGCTCCTAAGCTTGGCTCCTTTCGTGTCCTTCGTTCCGTCCATTCCTTGTATCATCATCTAAATTAGAAGTAGGGCATTAGTCAACGTGCCCAGTAGGTATTCCGAGTAGAGTCAAACACATGGATTAGTATAAAAACAGAATAGATACATAATATCAAAATCAGGCTAAGTCAATGCCATGCTATGGGTGTCATATGCCATGATTTCCCACCCATCAACCATATCTCAAACACATAGATAATCGTCTTGATGAACAAGCCACATCAAGGTATTTATTGTCATGACTCCCCACGTATGCCTTATCGGTCCCACCGAGCAGAGCGTGGACTCCTCTTTCATTTCAAATATCATATATCATTTCTCAATTGGAATCAGTGCGGATCCCTCCCCATGTTTGTTTATCGGATACTCGAATGGAGCGTGGACTCCCCTCATTTGTTCCCTCTCATGTCATGCATGAGATGTGAGTGCAAACATGCTATTTCATATTAAACATAATAGCATTGAAATTACATCCTTAAAACATAAGCATTTGATACCAAAATAGATCATCAAACATGGGATTAAAAACCATTACATATACATAGTCCAAGTGTTTCAACAAGGTAGGAATCCTACCAATGTTCAAGATAATATCCTTGTTGTTTTCGTGCCGGTCACATTCAATGATCACGTCGAAACCGAATTGCAAACCCCTTTGCGAATCTTCTTTCCTTCTTACATTTAGCACATATATAATCAATTTGGTGATCCATTTGATTTCCATCATCCCCTACATCATCCCATGTCCATTTCCATTTACGCATCATAGTCCTTAAACCTGTTAAGACCCCCAATGGGGTTCGGCCATACAACATGGCTGAAATGTGTTCATTTTCACAAAAACCCATCAATGGGGTTCGACCATACAATATGGCCGAACCTCATTCTTTGGTTTTTGACCCTCTTTTTAATCCTTGTTTTATTTTAAACAATGCGAGTCAATCATCATTCATTTTTTATTTCTTAATTTAATAATCCCTAGTTAGTCATTTAACTTTTTAAACATACCTAGATCCATAAAATCATCCATGTGTATGGCCAAACCCATGGTTCTTCCTTTTCATCTTCTTTCCATCTTATATCACCTTGAGGATGGGTTTTTCTTAAAAATTTACATACAACATGTTTTTGGTCACTTGATGGGGTTCGGCCACACAACATGGCTGAACCTCATCTTCTAATAGCCCAGATTTTCAATTCAGTAATTATATTGGCTATTATTGACTTTAATTGTTATCCATAGATGGAATGGATACTTAATGAATCAAAGTTGGGGCAATGGCCCAAGTATGGTCCAATGGACCATGGACATGATCAATTCTATTTAATTGGGTCAATGAGGGTCAATTGGGTCAAATGCCCAATTGGGACCCAATGAGTTAATATGGATTGATGATTAGGGTAAATGGGTAAGGAATGGATTTACATTCATAGATGGAATGGATGTTAGATGGATCAAAATTGGGACAATGGCCCAAGTATGGTCCCATCGACCATGGGTAGGCTTGATTGTATTTAATTGGGTAAATGATGGTCAATTTGGTCAAATGCCCAATTTGGACCAAATGGGTCAAGATGGATCGAGCATTAGAGAAAAATTGGGTCATGGATCCAATTGTGATCAAAGGCATGGGGTCCATCTTAATTGCAAGTGTAGGAATGGAATTATCCAAGTGGCATGGCCAAGTGAGGTCCAACTCCACCTCATCAAGTGAGGTGGCGTGTGGAGCAAGGCACTTGTGGGGCCGACCACCATGGTTGACTTGGTCAACCATGGGTGGGTCAAAGATAAATTAAAGGAGATTAAATATAGTAAGTGGAATTAAATTATTTGATTGCAATGACCTAAGTTAGATATCAATTTAAATGAATGAGTTGCATTACATGGAGTGAGTTAAATGAGAGTGAGTCACCTAGATAATGGAGTGAGTCAAAGGGATTTTTTCATCCCATTTAATCCATCAAAATTGTTGGGATAGTGTGGAGTGCCATGTGGAAGGCATGCTCCCCCTTTGGCTAGACCAAAAGCTTAGGTGGACAGCATGCATTGGCCAAAAATGAGGTTGCGGTTCCACCTCATCCAAACCACCCATGGTAAATGAGCCAAAACCGTGGGCCATGAGGGGTTGGGTGTGCCATGTGGAGGGCATGTACCCTCCATGGCTAGACAAGATCCTTAGAACGTGGACATGCTAGGGCATGCATTGGCTCAAGAAGAGGTGGTGGTTCCACCTCATCCCAACCACCACCACCAAGGGATAAGGCCAAGACAAAAATCGTTGGGAGGAGAGTGGTGGCCATGTGGAGGGCATGCAACCATTGGTTTGGTCAATGGGCTCATGGGGAAGACTCCACCTTGATGAGGGTGGAGTCTAACCCAAGCAACCCAAGACAAGATGGGAAAAACTTGGGTTTTTCCATCTCATTTCTCATCTCACTCTCTCCCTCTCTCTCTCTCCCTCTCCTAGCCGACCCACTCTCATCCAAGACAAAGAAAACACTTAGAGAAAGAAGAAAAAGACTTAGAGAAAAAATAATTGGATCTCAAGCTTGGCCGACCACCTCTCATTGGACAAAGACTTGGAATTTCATCTCACTCTCCTCCTCTCCCTCTCTCAAACCTACACCCTCTTTGGCCGAACCACTCTTGGAGATTTTATCTTGATCAAGCTCACACATTGGCCGAAGATCAAGGAGCAAGGAAGAAGAAAAACTAAGGAGAAGATCGGAGGAGCAAGAAAGAGCAAAGGAAACTGGAGGAGTCACGGGATCGGTAAGTAATACTCAGCAAGATTTTATTTGAAGGAGTTAAAGGAAACCATGAAATTCCATTTTCTTGGATTGATGAGTGGCCAAAATATTATGTGCAATAGCCCGGAATTTTTAAATCAATATATATATGTGGCTATTATTTATTTAATGATGGAAATTGGGAATCTTGATGGAATAAATGTTAAGTGGATCAAAATTTGGGCAAAGGCCCAAGTATGGTCCAATGGACCATGGATTGGATTAAATTCATTTAAATGGTCAAGGATGGTTAATTGGGCCAAGGATGGTCAAATTCAGGCCCAATGCCCATTTGGGACCCAATGGGTCAAGATGATTTAAGCTCTAAGGTAAATGGGTAGGAGGTGAATGTAATTGGGTCATGGGCCCAATGGTGATCCAATTAGTTGGAATGGATTTAATTAAATTTAAATCACCTAAGTTCGTGATGAATTGATCAAGATGGCATAACCAAGTGGGGCCCACCTCCACCTCATCAAGTGAGGTGGCGTGTGGACCAAGGAAAAGGTTGGGCCGACCATCATGGTTGACTTGGTCAACCATGGATAAGTCAAGGGGAATTAAGGAGGATTAAAGTGGATTAAGTTGATTAAATTATTTTAAATCATCTAAGTTAATATTAATTGGACCTAAGTGACATGGCCAAATGGGGCCCACCTCCATCTCACCAAGTGAGGTGGCGGGTAGGCTAGGAGTTGGTGGGGCCGGCCACCATGGTTGACTTGGTCAACCATGGGTGGATTTCATGGAGGAAATTTAATGGGAATTAATTAACCTAAATTAAGGATCCAATTAATTAATTAATTAAGTTAGTCAAATGGGGAGAAATGAATAAGTCAAGGGGTGGTTTCATCTCATTGAAACCACCCAAGGAAACACAAATAAAACCATGGGCTTAGGATGGTGGTCTCATCTCAACCACCCCCACCCAAAGCATGAGGACCCATACCCCTCATGATGGATGGTCAATGAACTTGATGGAAGACCAAACCACCTAGCTAAGGACACCCAAAACCATTGGGCTTGGTGGTGGTTTCATCTCAACCACCACCACTAAGGCATGGGAGCCATGCTTGGTTGGTGGATGGGCATCATGGAAGAGTGTAGTCTAAGCAATCCAAATGAGATGGTTTTCATCTCTTTCCTCTATCTCTTTTCCATCTCACTCTCTCCCTCTCTTCCTCCCTCTCATTGCCGATCCATGCTCTAAGGAAAAGAAGAAGAAAAACTTAGAAGAAAGGAAGAAAAAACTCAAGTGTTGGCCGACCACATCAAGACCAAAAGACTTAAGACATTTTCCTCATCCTCTCCTCCCTTCCCTCTCTCAAACGTATCCCTACCTTAGCCGAACCCAAACCTTGGAGACTCCATCTTGATCTAGAACATCTTGGCCGAACATCAAGGAGAAGAAGAAGGAGAAAGGGCTAAGGAAATCAAGGGGAGAAAAAGAGAAGCCGGAGGAGCCGTCGGAGTGGTAAGTGTTCTTAAACAAGAGGTTACATTTTTAAAGATTTAAAAAGAGATCATGAAATCCATTTTTCTTGGACTGGATGGTGGCCAAAATATCATGGGCCATGGATCTAAAATCCATCCAAGGAAAGGATGAGAAGTGGATAAAATGGGAGAGATAGATTAAGAAAAATAAATGGATATTAAGGATACTATGTATTAAGATTTAATTAAGCATGGGAGTACGATTTTGAAGGAACCATGGACCATAGGGTTCGGCCATGTAGTATGGCCGAACCCCATGGAAGGTGATTAAGAGATTTTAATGGGGTCTTAAAGAATGGAAACCATGGAATATGATTAATGTTTTTAAAGGTTTTGAATGATTAAATGTTTGTGATTTTTAAAGGGGTTCTAAATGAGAAAATCATGGGAGATGTAAATGATTTTTAATGGCCTCAAAAATGGTAGATGGGGATGAACCAAGAACCATGGGTTCGGCCATGGTGTATGGCCGAACCCTATGGTGATGTTTTAATAATTTTAAAGGGGGTAAAAATATGGAAATTGATGGAGAAGGTTTATAGTTTTAAATGGACTTTAAGTATAGTAAATAATGTTTTGAAGGGATGGAAATAATGGGAAAACATGGACCATGCATGGCCGAACCCCATGGGGAGATTTTGGTGGATTTAAGTGTGCTTGGATCATAGAGATAATGAGAAAAGGTTAGTGGAATTAATGGACCTTAAGTGTGGTTAATATTGACCAAAAAGTGATGATTTAAATGCATGATGTAAACCCCCTCATGGGAGGATTTATTTTGGATCTAAATGATGTAAATAGGCCTAAGGAAAATAAGAAAAAGACATCATGGGTTCGGCCATGGTGTATGGCCGAACCCATGACCCAAATGTGAACCATTTGATGGGCTAAGATTAAGGTCTATGTATGTGCTCAAATTGATGGGAATTAGATTAAGTAAGGCCTATTTTTAATGTTTTCATGTTATGGTGGATGGATCATTAATGGATCCAAGTTTTATAGATCAGTTATGGGTCTAAGAATGGAGAAATAAAATGAGAACTTAACCATGGAAGAAGAATGACAAAATGGTAAATAAAGGCCAAAATGAAGAACCATGGCCGAACCCCATGGAGGATGATCACGGACTTAGGTGTCTTTAAAGATGACCTTATGTATGGTTAAATGAAGCATAGGTTGCTGGATTTTAAACCCACTTGTAGGTCATTTTATGGGCTAAATTTGGAATTATGCATGTATTTAGATGAATGGAAATTAGGCTAACTTAAGTGCTGATTTTTAATAATCTTGTAACATGGTTGATGGGTCATTAATGGATCTAAGTGTAGGGATCAATTATAGACAAAAAATGTACATGGTTAAGTGAATGATTAACCATGGAAGAGGTAGTGGCAAAATCGTAAATATTAGCCAAAATGAAGAACCATGGGTTCGGCCATGTGTATGGCCGAACCCCATGGGGGATATTTGTGGACTTAAGGGCTCTAAGTAATAGTCTTAATTGCTGATTTATGGAGTCTAAGGTTGCTGATTTTTAGACTCACTAATGGGAATATTTAATGGATTAAATGGGACCCACAAAACTACATAGTGAGGTTCGGCCATGGTGCATGGCCGAACCCCACTAAGGCTTATGTTAGGAACTTAATCACGGATAAAATATAGGCTGATTATTAATATGTAATAAGGTATCGGACATCGCAAGTGGTGAGCGTTTGGGTGACCGGATTCGTGAACGGAAACGTAAAGGGACGCTAGTCGGTATTCGGTAGGATTCCTACCCTTTTGTAAGCCATGGTTTATGTGTTATGTGATGGTTCCTTTGATTTATTTTGGTAATTATATGATTTGTTTTATGATGGGTTTAAGACTATGAATTATATATTAAGGCTATGAATTATATATATTACATAGCATAATGCATTTACATCTCATGCATGGCATGGGCGGGAAAATAATGAAACAGGAGTCCATGCTCCGTCGGGGCGACCGAGAAACAAACATGGGGATATCTTGATGTGATTCGTCCATCAAGAGGGGTACTATAAGGTACAACCGGAGTTCATGCTCCGTCGGGGCGACCGAGAAGCAAGCATGGGGATTCCTTGATGAGGTTTTTCCATCAAGGGGGATACTTATGTTGATTTATCTTGATGAGGTTTTTCCATCAAGGGGGACTTTATATACGATTGAAAAAGGACATTAGTACCATGGTAAAGATGATGGGTGGGACTCATGACATAAGACACCCATGGCATGGCATTCATTTTATGGTTTTTTATTATATTATTACCTATATGCTTGTTATCACTAATCCATGTGTTGGCCCTACTCGGAGTCCTACTGGGCGCGTTGTCTAATGCCCTACTTCCACCTTAGCTGATGACGCAGGGGATGGCGGAAACGAAGGACGAGACGGGAGCCAAGCGTAAGAGCATGGGGGAAGCGGGCTAGATAGGTTACTTAAATTTATTTTGGAAATGTAATTTGAGTAACTTAGCTCGTCGGACTGTATAATTTATATTTCTTGCTGTGGTTTGGACTTTACTTTTAGACGTTATAATTTTGAGGTAATTTAGTAATTTAAATGGTGTAAACTTCCTTGCTATCTTTTAAATTGGTAGGATAGACTCTATTATAATTCCTCATTAAGTGATATTTCCGCCAGCTTACTTTCTACGTGTGAACCGTTCTGGTGGACTTAGTTCCACGCACACGTAGGGTTGGCCAGTTAAGGGCCGGGCTTTAGAAGCTCGGACTTAACTCGCGTCGTGAAGTCCCGTGCCTTTGTCACTCTTTATTTTCAAACAAAAAAATAGACTCTGATTTTAGGGAAAAGAGGCGGGGTGTTACGTTATGGGCCATGGATTTAAAATCCATCCAAGAAATGGGATAAGAAATGGACAAACCCTAATGGGTAAGTTAGGCTATGATTAATGGATATGATTAAGGACAATATGTATATAAGGCTTAAGCATGGAAAATTGGTTAAGGATCATGGTTCGGTCCTTGCATGGCCGAACCCTAATTTTATTATGGCTAAGGACCATGTGCATGTTCCATGAAAGGAATGGTGAATGATCATGATGCATGGTTTGGCCTTTGCATGGCCAAACCCTAGGGTTTTTGGTATGAGAACCATCAAGGTAACAAATCATGGAAATATGTTGTTTTAGAGGAAATAATGAACCATAGGGTTCGGCCATGTTGTATGGCCGAACACCATGGAGGGAAATTAAGTGATTCTTAATCGGTTTAAAGGATGAAAACCATGGAATGTTGGTTAATGATTTTAAGGTTTTGAATGGATGAATGTTAGTAATTTTTAAAAGGGGTTTTAAATGAGGAAAGTCATGGAGAAATGTTGATGATTCTTTATGGTCTCAAATGTTGTAAATAATGATGAGCAATGGACCATGGGTTCGACCATGTTGTATGGTCGAACCCCATGGAGAAAATATTAATGGACTTGAGCTATTTTGACCATGAAATGATATAGGAAATGCTAAGGGATTATGGGTTGCAAAATATTGGACCAAAGTGCATTATTAAACCCCCTCATGGAGGGACTTTGTTATGGGTCTAAATATGGTAAATGATTAAGGGGGGATGAAAAATAAGACATCATGGGTTCGGCCATGGTGTATGGCCCAGCCCCATGACCCATTTTATGAACCATTTTTATGGATTAGGTATGGATTTATGCATGTTTAAAATGAATGGATTATTAAGCTAAGATATGGAGGGATTTATTTATGTTTCTATGTTTATGGATCATTTGTGGATCCATGCATGTGATGTCTAAGTTATGGATCTATGTTTTGGGACCTAAACATGAGTGAATAAATGAAGATGACTAACCATGGAAGGAATAATGGCAAAAATGTAAATATGGTAAAAAATGAAAGACCATGGGTTCGGACATGGTGTAAGGCCGAACCCCATGGGGAGTGTTTTTGGGACTTAGGGACTTTTAAATGATGAACTTGTGTGTATTTGGGTTAATGAATCAAAGGGTGGCTGATCTTAGACCCACATGATTAAAATGACCTATGGATTAAAAAGGGACCCCAAAAACTAAGTGGGTGAGGTTCGGCCATGGTGTATGGCCGAACCCCACTAAGGCATATATTATGGGCATAGACATGGTTGGAACATTAGTTGATTTGTTGACATGTAATAAGGTAACGGGATCTCGCAAGCGGTGCGCGATCGGTGATTGATTCTGGGACGGAACCGTGAGGCACATTAGTTGGTCTTTGGTAGGGTTCCTACCTCATTGAAAGCCATGGATTATGTGTATGTTTTACATGAATTATTTTGGTATCAAATGGTATGTATTAATGATGGGATTTTTTATGCTATGGTTTGTAACATTACATAGCATGTTTGCACTTGCATCTCATGCATGGCATGGGAGGATCAATTGAAAGGAGTCCACACTCCATTCGGTTTTCCGATAAAGCAACCGTGGGGTGGAATCCACACTTATTCCAAGGGATGTATGTTTGAAATGTAACCGGAGATCCACACTTCGTCAGGGCGTCTGTAAGGCAATTGTGGAGGGTACCTTGATGTGCATTGTCCATCAAGGGGGATACTATGAGATTGTGATATTTTGATGAGGGTTTTTCCATCAAGAGGGACAATATGTATGATTGTTTTGTAACCGGAGATCCACACTCCATCGAGGCGTCCGTAAGGCATTTGTGGAGGGTACCTTGATGTGCATTTTCCATCAAGAGGGACATTATGTAATGATGATATGGATGATGGGTGGGACTCATGGCATATGACACCCATGGCATGGCATTTACTTGCATGGTTTTGATATACTTATATCTATGTGTTTTGTTTATACTAATCCATGTGTTGACCCTACTCGGAGTACCTACTGGGCGCGTTGTCTAATGCCCTACTTCTATCTTAGACGATGACGCAGGAAATGAAGGAAGTGAAGGACGTGATCTGAGCCAAGCGTAGGAGCTTGGAGGAGCTAGATTGATTTATTTAAGTTTTATTCATGGTTATGTAATTTGAGTAACTTAGCTCGTTGGACTGTAATAACTTAGACTATTGCTATGGTTTGGACTTTATTTTGGACATTTTAAGTTGAGGTATTTATTAATTAAGTGATGTAATTCCTTTTTATTTAAATTGGTAGGATAGACTCTATTATAATTCCGCAAGCTTAACTTATTATGTGTGAACCGTTCTCGTGGACTTAGTTTTACGCACACATATGGTTGGCCAGTTAAGGGCCGGGCTTTGGAAGCTCGAACTTAACTCGCGTCGTGACGTCCCGCGCTCTTTGTCACTCTTTATTTAAAAAAAAAAAAATAGACTTTGATTTTCAGCTTAGTGAAAAGGGGCAGGGCGTTACAGTTGGTATTAGAGCAAAACCAGAAGAATGAATCTTTCGAAGTAAGATTAAGACGGTTTCATGTCTCACTGACAGATAAGAATCCCAACTGACTGACTCTTTAGAGTCCGCTACACGGGGGCCGGATTAATTTACTTCGTTATACTCAGACTGAAGCATTCAATCTGTGAACAACATTTGACAAAAGGAATGATAACAAGGGAAGGACAGTCACTATAAATTGGAATTATCAATCGTAGCAAGATAGGGCATACTTCCCCAAAAATGAGAAACAACATTTGATACATAGGAAAATTTCCCCGAAAATGGGAAACATCCGGATTTTTCCCCAAGTTGAGAAACAGTGATGGATTTATCAAATATAGCAAAATAGGAGATGTTTCCCCGATTTCCCCAAATACCAAGATGCTTATTTGGCAATTTTCCCAAGTTGAGAAAGAACACTTGATACATAGGCAAAATGAGAAACATCATGATTCCCCCAAATTGAAAAATGGTACTTGAGACTTAGGAAAATTTCCCCAAGGACAAGAAATACAAGGTGCTTATATGGCAATTCCCCAAACAAGAGACATCATGTGATACTTGGGAAGTTTTTCCCCAAAACTAAGGGTGCTTATTTGGCAATTCCCCCAAGAGAGACACATTATGTGATACATAGAAAACAACTTCCCAAAATAAAAAATGCAAGATGCTGATTAGGCAATTTCCCCAAGTATGTGAACGTAGATGTTGATGAGAAACTAAGTCGATCAATGTGTCGATGATGACAATTGGTGGGTATACCGATCCCTCGATAGATAGAACGGTTCCATGGTAAAAGTGACAGTTCTATGGATAGATACTATCTTCCCATGGATGAGGGCTTCCATGGTGATTTGGATTGATGCCAGACATTGGTATTATGGTAGACGTATTGGTAATGTGAGGGACAGTTTGGTCCCATAAGTTGACATATTGGTCTTATGATAGGCATTTTGATTCACAGTCGACGCATTGGTCGTATGTTGGACCTGTTAGCCCTATGATAGACATATTAGTCCTCCGAAGGTATTAGTTATGACCATGAATGGATTATACCCATGGAGGGGCTATATTCATGGATCTGATAAACAAAATATTTCGTCCCTATTTGGACAAGTAATCGTTTTCATTAACGATACCCTGATTTATTCCAACCATCGGGAGGAGCAAGCAGGACATCTAAGGAGAGCCTTGGACACCTTAAAGAAAAATCAATGATATGCCAAAGCAAACAAGTGCGAGTTCTGACTATCTGAGGCTAATTTCTTAGGGCATGTCGTATCAACGAAAGGTATAGCCTTGGACCCGGCTAAAGTGGAGGCAGTGAGGGAATGGAAAGCACCGACTAATGTAACCGAGATCCGCAGTTTTCTGGGATTGGTAGGTTACTACAGGAAATTCATCATGGACTTCTCCAAGATTGCATCTCCACTTACCCAACTCACTCAGAAAGGAGTCAAATTTGTGTGGTCAGATATGTGTAATCGGAGATTTGAGGAGCTAAAGGAGAGGCTTACAACCACTCTTATTCTGATCTTGCCGGAAAGGGGCAAGGGCTAGGAGGTGTACTATGATGCTTCAGGAGAGGGACTTGGGTATTCTCTCACTCAAAGTCAGTGTATAGTGGCTTTGGTTCTGTAACACCCCAATTTCTCAATGAAGTGGATAATTACGAAAATGCCCCTATTTGTTTAATTAATTACTTTGTGATATCAAATAAGGAAATGGTGGGGCCCATTACTCAAATTAAGATCATATTAGCACATTATAAATGTCAAGTTTGATTGGATGGGTAATCTATATCAATTGGGTCGAAAATGGCTAAATGGGTCAAAGGGCCCAATTGGACCCAATGGGTCATAATGGATGATTTGACCATTGTGTAAGCTCAAATTAAATGGGGTCAAGCTGAATTGATAGGAAATCAAGTGGAACAAAAAAGGGTAGGCTTGATGCACAAGTGAAAACCAATTAAAAATGGCAAAATCAGCACATTAATGGGTCATGTTGTCAAAACGGGTCAAGGGGCTGATTGGGGACCCAATGGGTCGGGTTGACCAAGTTGACCACCGCTGACCATGTGGGCCCTCAGATGAACTCAAGTGTGAGTTAGTTCAGCTTGGGTTGGACTGATTTGGAGTAAGTTTTAATTAAGAATAGAGTTGACTCAAATATGGTGCATTAAATGTGTTGAGTTGGATGGGTTGAGTTGGAATAAAAGGCCATGAGTTAAGTGAGTCAAGAGGATATGGAAAGGAGTTCTAATCTCACACAACTCCTAATCAAACCAATCCTAGCCGTTGGAATGAAGAGGTGCCTTGGCAAAGCCAAGGGACACCAAGGTTGGGCGGCATCATGCATCTCATGAGATGCATGTGTTAAACATGAAAGGATGCAACGTTTGGAATGAAGGGGTGTCTTGGATGGCACCCAATATTCCATCGTTTTTGACAAGGGTTAATGAGGATTAAAGAGGGAGGCTTGGCTGATTTAACAAAAGGATAAACAGTCACCATTTGGCCGAATTTACCTTAAAGAAATTCTAAGGAAATCCTCATCTCTCTCCCACTCTCCAAACTCGTTTTTCTTGGCTGAACAGCAGAGGTGTTGGCACCAATTAATCAAGCATAAACCAGCAAAGGATTAAGGAAGAAAGGAAGGAAGCAAGAGGGAAGGAGCAAAGGAAATTGGTAAGAATTTCTTAAGTGTTCAAGTTAAACAAGTTGTAAGAAAAGGGTATGTATTGGGCCATGGTTATGGCCGAATGCACCAAGGTTTTAACCTTGAGTAATAGAGGTTTTAAGATGGTAAAAGTGATCATTGGGTTCGGCCACCATGGAGGGCCGAACCCCATGTAAATGATTGGTTGGTTTTGATGTCTTTGAAACATAGAAACCATGAAGTTTTGTGGACTGTTTTTTATGTTTCTTTAAGACTTAAAATGCATGTTTTAAAGAGGGTTAAAACATGGACTTGAATGTCATGAAGGAATGAAGGTATCATGGGTCTAAATCATGGATTTAAATTGATGAAATAGACCATTGGGCTCGGCCATCTTGGATGGCCGAATCCCATGAAGTGTTATGGTCATTTGGATTGAGTTTTTATAAAGTGGAAACCATGCAAAGTGATGGACTTATTTGGATGGGGTAAAAATCCGGTAATGTTATACTGATTATTACATGTTTAAATGAGACCTAAAACATGTTCATAAGGACCAAGACATGGACATAGGGTTCGGCCACCTTGGATGGCCGAACCCCATGAAAGTGTTTGACGATTTTGTGAGATAAAAACCATATAAAGTTATGATGTTCTTATGGTAATTAATGGAATACATGTTTACTGTTTCTGTTTGGTTAATATACGGCTGAACCATGTATTATTCATGGTTGAATTAGCATGTTAAAACCATGAGCAATCATGGTGAATATTAAATCAAGAGAACCATTGGGTTCGGCCATGTATAGGGCCGAACCCCATGGGCTGCCTTATGGGCTGTTTGTATGGGTTTTACTTGGGGTTATGGTTACTGATTTGGCTCAACCTATGGATGGCTGAACCATATAATAACCTTAGAAAAAGGGTGTAGCCTAAGTTAAATACCTAGGTTAAAGTTATTGGACCAAGGGAGCCATTGGGTTCGGCCATGTATAGAGCCGAACCCCATGGACCACTTCATATGGATTATTTTATGTGGAATGTTCTTATTGAATTAAAAGGTTTCAATGTAAAGATCATGGACCATAACAATAGGTTTTGGCGTGGATCCATTCCATGGAATTGATCTGTAGTTTTAAAGGTTAAAATGGGATATAATTGAGTATTGGAACCAATGGCATAATGGTAAATATGGGTGAAATGATCAAAGGCGGAATGATCATAAGTATGGTTGTATGGACCCAAATCAAAGGGGTATGGTTCAGCCATGTTGTATGGCCGAACCCTACCAGGGTATTTTTGTACAATTTGATGTTTAATAGGGATTAAACGAATGAGAGACCAAAATGATAAATAGGTGAGGTTCGGCCATGGGCATGGCCGAACCCCACATAGTACATTTTTGGGACATTGACAAGTTGGAATTACATGATAAATGTTTGGTTTGCTACTATTTAAATAGGGTATCCAGACTTACGTATACGGCGTACGAGTCATGAACGGCTGATAATTAAGAAAGATCAAATACTGAAGTGAATCTTCAGTAGGTTTCCTACCTATTTGTAACCACAACTATGATTTGGTTTTATTACGTTTTTATGAGATATGTTGTAATTGATTTATGTTTAAAATGTGGTTTCGAATGATAAATCATGTGTTTACAAATAACATGCAATGCATTGACATCTCATGCATAGCATGGGATGAAGATTGTGGAACCCGGAGCCCACTCTCCGGTGATATGCTGTGATGCAACTCTGAACATCCTTAGGCGATGCAGGTCTCGCCAGGAGTAGAATTATGATGATGATAAGACATTGGTCTCCTTAGGCGATGCAGGTCCCGCCAGGAGAAATGTTATTGTGATTTACCTTGACGGTGCGAGTCACGTCAAGTGATGGCTATGAATATGCATGTTGGGAGGGACTCATTACATGTGCATATTTCATAGCATTGTTTTACCTGTTTTTAATAATCATATATTTGATATATGCATGTTTTACAAGCTAACCGTGTGGTAGCCCTGATTCGGGAACCTACTGGGCGCGTTGATCTAACGCCCTAATTCTATCCTCAGAGGAGAATGCAGGTACAAGGAAAAGGAAAGAGAATGTTGATGATAAGGAGGAGAGCCAAACGTAAATGCTTGAATGCTGGAATGAATTTATAATTGTTGTTATTTGATACTTTATTATGGACATGTAATAATGTAGTTACTTGCTATGGTTTGTTTAGGATATTAACGATGGATGTTGGTTTATGTTATTTACTAATTAAGACTTGTACTTGCTATCTATTCAACCTAATTTCGCAGTTAGTCTAGTTTATTCCGCAAGTCATTGTTTAGTTCCATGTGTGTATTATCTATCATGGTTTAGTCCATGCACACATGGGTGGCCAGTTAAGGGTCGGACTTTGGGTAGCCCGGACTTAGCTCGCGTCGTGACGCCGTCCACTCTCTTTCAATGTTTTATTATTATTTAAAAAAAAAATTAGACTCTGATTTCTCGGAGGGGGTGGGGCTTTACAGTTGGTATCAGAGCAAAACGGGAAGTTGAATCATCGAGGTAAGATTAAGACGGTTTCATGTCTCACTGACGGATAAGATTCCCAATTGACCGACTCTTTGGAGTCCGCTGACTGGGGGCCGGATTAATTTACTTCGAGTGATTCAGATTGAACAATCAATCTGAGAACGACAATGAAAGATAGCAAAGTAAAGTACAGTCATCATAACTGGATATGTCAAACATAGCAAGTAGGATGCACTCCCTTGAAATCCCCACACTGAGAAACAAACAGCAGGAATTTAGAGATTTCTCCAGAAACAAAAGAACACAAAGAGTGATGATTTGGCAATCTTCCCAAACAAAGCACATGAGATTATGCATGAAAAATCCCCAAAAATCAAGACTGGTTCTTTATTGGAACGATTGTTGTTGATTTATATGTTTTAAATCTTGTGGCACAGATATGTCAAGCAACGAGGAATACATAGAGTTATGGGATAAAGAGACACCTAGCTGTCCAGTAGATTTGGTGTCGACTTCCAACAGTACCAGCATGGAAGTCAATGTGGACCTTCAGGAGGGACCTCTTGAGGAAGATGGTATGGACTTAGCACTTGTTCCGGAGGATCTGATGGATGACATTCCTGGGATAATGGAACCTCCTGAGGAAGATGGTGTGGACTTAGCACCTTTTCCGGAGGATTTGATGGATGATATTCCGTGGATAATGGGACCTCCTGAGGAAGAAGAAGAGGATCTAGCACCTTTCCTGGAGGATCCTATGGCAGATGTTCCTATAATATTGGAATCGCTTGGGGAGATAGATCCCTACGATACGTGTGAGTTGTGCAACCAAGACGGGTACAACTGTATGTATTGTCCGTACCCTCTAGGCATTGTCTGCTCGTTCTGTGGACTGCATGGGCACAGAGAGGCTAGGACTAATTGTCCTTATAATGGAGGACCTAGGTTAATACCCTGCATGACGTGTGAAGTGTTGGGGCACACGGCGATGACATGTCCTGATAACCGCTTTAAGTTCGCTGATGATGCATGATCTTCTACGGAGGACTAGGCTAGGAAGTTGTATGAAGAGACATTAAAAAAATAGGGTTATATTGTAAGGGTGCAGTTTTTTTTTATATATAGGGTTTTGTTTCACCCTACACACGTTTGTACAAAGATGAAGTATGAATTTATATTAAGTATGCGATTTTATGATTTTAATGAGGATTTATGGCAATTAATGTACGTTGTGATGGAAACTAAGTCTATGATGTTTCCATGAATAGGAAGAAATTGCGCCCCAGAAAAAGATCGTAAAGAATCAAAAGGGAAAAGAAAAAGTATTACAAATTGGAGTAGGTGAAGGGGCATCAAAGAGAACGACGCGACAAGACGGTAAAAAGAAGGAGGAAGTGTTAATAGTCACGCCGCAAGGGAAAGTGATACCTCAACGTGAGAAGGTTGTACATAAGAAGGTGCAATCGGTACATGACAGGGAACAGTCGGTTCATGATGAGGAGAAATCAGTGCATGAAAGATCACGCAATGAGGAAGAATCGCAACATTCCTGTAATAACCCGAATTTTTGATAAATATATATATTGGCATTTATTCATTTTAAATTGAAGTTTGATGTAATAAAATGCCAAATGGACCAAATTTTGGGACAATGGCCCAAGGATGGCCCAATTGGGCCATGGATTGGATGAAATCCATTTAATGAGTCAATGAGGACCAAGCGGGTCAATGATGGTCAAAGGGGGCCCAATAACCATGTGGGGCCCAATGGATCAAAATAATCGGTTCCAACCCTAAAGTAAGTGGGCAAAGAGGGAATCTAATTGGTCCATGGGCCCAATGATTACCCAATAGACCATGAATTAGAATTAATTCATTTAATTGGTCAATGGTAAGTAATTGGGTCAAGATAGTCAATTTGGGTCAAAGGGCCATAGGGGGCCCAATGGGCCAAGGTAACTAAGCCCTAAGATAAATGGATACGACAAGAATATAATTGGGTCATGGACCCAATGGTAATCCAATTAAAATAAATTAAATGGATTAGATAATAATAAAATTATCTAAGTTAAGATGTATCAAGATTAAATGGTATGACCAAATGGGACCCACCTCCACCTCACCCATGGAGGTGGCGTGTGGACCCAAGAGTAGTGGGGCCGACCACCATGGTTGACTTGGTCAACCATGGGTGGATCATGGAGGGAAATTAATGGGATTAAATTAAATAGAAAGTGATTAATTAAATTAATCAAGGGATCAAGGTGATCTAAGTTAATCAACCTAAGATTAAAATGGTCAAATGGTTAAGTGGTCAAAACCACTCCTACAAACACAAACCACCTCAAGAAAACACAAATTAAAACCATGGGCTTGAATGGTGGTTGGATCTCAACCACCACCACCAAAGTCAAGCCAACCCATGCTTGGTTGGTGAGAAAGTTAATGCTTGAGTGAAGACCACTCCAACCACCTCCATCTCATGTCAAACTAACCATTTCACCCTATCTCCCCACACACACAAGAAAAAAAGGCACTCACCTTGCAAAGGAGAAGAGAAGAGAACTTAGAGAAAGAAGAGAAGAAAAGAGAAGGAGAGAGCAAGTCTTGGTTCATCCACTCAAGATCAAAGGCTAAGATCTTGTTTTCCACCATCTTCCCCTCTCCCAAACCTAGCTCTACCTTAACCGATCCAAACATGTCTCACCATTGATCAAGCTCATCTAGCCGATCAAAGACCAAGAAGAAGGAGAGAAAAGGCTAAGGAAATTGACGGGAGCAACAAAGACCGGAGGAGCCGTCGGATCCGTAAGTATTTCAAAACAAGAGTTTAGATTTTTGTTTATGGTTAAAAAGGGAATCCATTTACTAGATAAGGGCCAAAAACATCATGGGCCTTGGATCTAAGATCCATCAATGGAAGATTAAGAAATGGATAAACTTAGAGAGAGAAAGATTAAATGAATGGATGACCCTAGGGTTCGGCCATGTAGCATGGCCGAACCCCATGGTGAATGATGGGTAATTTAATTGCGATTATATGGTTTAGAATATTGGAGAATCCTTAATGGTTTTTATGAGGATTTCAAGATTTTAAAATGATTGAAAAATTGGTAAGTTTTAAAGGTGTTAAATAAGGAAAACTATGAGGTATGTAGATGATTCCAAGTGGCCTCAAAATATTGGAAATATTTTATTTTAAAGAAATCATGGACCATAGGGTTCGGCCATACAAGGTGGCCGAACCCCATGGTTAGTGATTATGAGGGTTAGGGTTCTTAAAATAATGGTTTTTAAGGTTGGAAAATGATGGAGAATGGTTAGGGTTTCAAGGGTTAAATGTAGGCAAATTTTTGGAAAAAGTTTTATGATGAAGTCCATGAATGATGTGTTAGGATTTTTTTTATGGAACTATAGTGATGGTTAATTATTTTTATAAGAATAGAAAGATGGAAGAGGTGGAATAAATAATTTTGAATTATGGAGGTAATGAGGAAATGATGAGTGGTAGAAGTGGATTTTAAATGTAATTAAAAATCCAAGATAAAAATGAGGGAAAGACATCATGGGTTCGGCCATGGTGTATGGCCGAACCCATGACCCATGTCTTTAGGTCATTCATGGGCTAAGTATGTTATATATGTGCTTAAATGGAATGGAACTTAAGTTAAGTTAATGATGAAATTTAAATGGATGTTACAAGTATCATATGTGATGTTTAAATGGAATAAAGATAGTGATTGAAATGGATGATTGGAGGTATGTTTAAATGGGTAATTGAAACCAAGAAGGATGGGGAAAGAAACATCATGGGTTCGGCCATGATGTATGGCCGAACCCATGACCCAAAGTTTGATCAAGTTTAGGCTAAGGTTAATGCATGTATCAATGCCTAGGAAGTTGTTTTAAAGGGCCAAAATGAATGAAGATTTGTGATTTTTGAAATGGATTATTTTTGGGACAAAATATAAGTCTTTGAAAATGGCACCAATAAAAGTGAACCATGAACCCTATGGTAATATTTTGGGAATTTTATGAATGGAAAACAATGGAGAGAAATGGAAATATTAAATGGATTGGTAAGCATGGTAGGTGATGTTTTATATGAGATGAAAAATGGGGTTTTAAATGAATGAATTAAATTCATTTGGTGAAGGTAAAATGAACCAAGAAATTAGGAAATGGGCATCATGGATTCGGCCATGGTGTATGGCCGAACCCATGACCCCTTTGGGAGCCATATTATGGGCTAGGTATGGAATTATTTATGGGATTAAAAAATTTACAAATTTAATTAAACTAGATGGCTGATTTTATGATGTAATGTCATGAGTAAGAAATTATAAATGGGTCCAAGTTTATGGGTCAAATATGGACTTAAATATGCATGGATAAAAGGGGTAACTTAACCATGGAAGAGGAGTGACAAAACCGTAATTTGTGGCCACATTGAAGGACCATAGGTTTGACCATGGTACATGGCCAAACCCTATGGGGGTTGGACATGAAAATGGAAATATTATGAATGGTTAAGTAAAGCGATTAGTTGCTGTGTTTTAGGCTCGCAAATCGGAATTTGAAATTTGGCCAAAATTGGATTTATGTATGAGTCTAGAACCAATGGATAATGGGCTAAGTTAGGGACTTAATCATGGACGATGTATGGACTAATTCGGTAAATGTAATAAGGTATCGGGCGTCGCAAACGGTACGCGATCGGCGACTGGATTATCAAACGGGAAGCATAACGGAACGCGACACGGTATTCGGTAGGATTCCTACCTTTTTGTAAGCGATGGATACGTGATGGTGTTTTAAATTATTTTGATTTGGCTTATGATGGATTTATGATTATGATTTATCTTATGATGAATTTTAAGTTATGAAGCATATGGTATGATGGATTTATGATTATGATTTATCTTATGATGAATTTTAAGTTATGAAGCATATGGTTTATATTTTAATATTATGCATTATATGACTATGTACGATATGTTAAGTATATGGGATACATATATATTACATAGCATAATGCACTACATCTCATGCATGGCATGGGCAGAAAAAAATAAACAAACCGGAGTCCATGCTCCGTCGGGGCGACCGAGAATCAGACATGGGGATTGCCTGAGGGTTATAACCGGAGTCCATGCTCCGTCGGGGCGACCTAGAATCAGACATGGGGATAGCTCTTATGCTATAACCGGAGTCCATGCTCCGTCGGGGCGACCGAGAAGCAAACATGGGGAACAGGATATTGTATGATCACACGGACAATGGGTGGGACACATGACATAAGCACCCATGACATAGCATTCATCCTATGCTTATTTTGTTGTATTCTATGTTATCGGTATGTGTGTATCACTAATCCATTTGCTAGCCCTACTCGGAGTCCTACTGGGCGCGTTGACTAACGCCCTACTTCTACCCTAGCTGATGACGCAGGAGAGGCAGGAAGCGGTGGAAATACCGGAGGCCAAGCTTAGGAGCTTGGAAAGCGTAGTCCTAGTTTATATTATGTTTACATTTTGGGGATGTAATTTTAAAGTAATTTAGTTTGTCGGGTTGTATAATTTTACATTTCCTGCGATGGTTTGGACGTTACTTATGGATGATACATTTTGTGATATAATCATGAACATAGGGCATTTTGGTAAATTCCATGTTGTATCTTCCCTTCTATCTAAAAACCTGGTAGGATAGACTCTATTATCATGTTCCGCAATAACTATAATCCGCGAGCTTACTTCCCGTGCGTGAACCATTCTGGTGGACTTAGTTCTGCGCACGCGCGGGGTTGGCCAGTTAAGGGTCGGGCTTTAGAAGCTCGGACTTAACTCGCGTCGTGGCGTCCGTGCCCTCTCTCACCCTTCTATTTCAAAAAAAAAAAAGAAAATAGACTCTGATTTTCGGAAAATGGGTGAAAAAGGGCAGGGCGTTACAATTCCCGGCAAGATGAGGACGATAGTGACCCTTCACATCGACGGGAGGAAGAAGGAAACAGTAACAGCAACGTGACTATACCTCATGTACCACATGAACTACATTGCTTGGTGCAAGCTGTAGTTACTTCTGTCCTCCAACAACATATGAATGGAGGTGGAAGGACGAGTGAGACTAATGACCGGAACATGGTCAGAGACTTCTAACAACAACGCCCACCTTACTTCAAGGGGAGAGAAGGGCCTGTCGGAGCTGAGAACTGGTTGAAAAAGATCTCTCACACACTGACTCTTTTGAATATCAAGAGTCATGCTCACAGAATCCTATTGGCCACGTCACAGTTGATAGATGACGCTGCTAAATGGTGGGAAATAGTGGAGAAACAGCAGACACTTGTGCCAAAAGGAGAAAGGATTGTTATGACCTGGGAACAATTCTCAGCGACGTTCTTAGATCACTACTTCCCAGAAGAAGAAAAGGAACGTCAGATTCAAGCATTCTTGTCATTAGTGCAAGGTTCGATGACAGTTGCTAAGTATCTCCAAGAATTTCTCAGCCTGTCAATTTATGCATTTTATATTGTGGACACGGAACATCGGCGGGCTCGCAAGTTCGAGCGTGGGTTGCAGCCAAACATTAGGGCCAGGGTAACCGTGTTCAAAGCGGCTACGTTGGCGGAAGTGGTCAGCAAGGCTACCATTGTGGAACAAGAATCGGCGGAGTTTGCAAGAGTGGACAACCGCCGAGCGCCGAGTGGGAGGGGTGCGTATCAACCCAACAAGAAGTTCAGATCGAACTTCAGCAGACCCTCGCCGTCTGTTGGATCTACTGGGGGCTTCCGTCCCAATCAGCCCTCCCAATCTGTAGCAGTCACTCAAGCTTCTAGAGGAGTGAACACCTGCTATCACTGTGATCAACCGGGTCATCTCTGGAGGGATTGTCCCAAACTCAACAGGCTTTCATACTCCAGAGGATCGTCTCGTCCACCAGTCAGACCGGCTAACTCCAGAGGAGACAGGAGATATAATCGGGCGAGGCGAGCGCCCAACCCTGCTGGAGCTGGACGATTATTTACTCTAACTTCTCCAGAAGAAAAGGATCATGCGGTGATACAAGGTATGGCGGTAGTGAGTAGTTCTTGTGCATATGCACTAATTGATTCTGGAGCATCACACTCCTTCATAGCTGCATCATTTATTACTGCTACCGGTACATTAGTTCAAAGATTAGCCACAACACTTACAATTGTGTCCCCTGTCGGAGACTCGGCATTGGGACTTATATGCACGGCAGTTAACATTGAACTAGCTGGACTCAGATTTGAGTTCAATTATCTGGTGCTTGACATGTCTGAGTATGTCACCTGAAGGGAAGCAATACGTGGTTCGTGCAGACAAACAGAGTGGATTGCAGGAAGGATTGAACCACGTGGTGTTGAATAATATCACCATAAATAAAGCTCCAATTACTGAACTTTCAGCAATTGTAAAGGAATATACGGATGTGTTTCCAAAGGAACTCCCTGGTTTACCACCTATGAGGGAGATCAACTTCGAGATCAAATTATATTCTGGTACTTCGCCAGTATCTCTACCACACTATCGGATGGCACCAGTAGAAATGTTGGAGCTAAAGAAGCAGATCGATGAACTACTTAGGCTGGGATGCATCCGACACAGTACATCGTCATGGGGAGCTCCAGTATTGTTCGTAAAGAAGAAGGATGGTTCACTTCGGATGTGCGTGGACTACAGGAAGCTGAATCAGCTGACAGTCCGGAACAAGTACCCTCTACCCAGGATCGATGATTTATTCGATCAATTGAGGGGTTCTAGCCATTTTTTAAAGATTGATTTGATGTCTGGTTATCATCAAATACGGGTTAGGGAGGAAGATATAGAGAAGACAGCCTTTCGGACGCTGTATGGACTGTTCGAGTTTGTAGTCATGCCATTTGGACTCACAAATGCGACGGTTGTGTTCATGGATTTAATGAACAGAATCTTCCGTCCCTATTTGGATCAATTTGTAATCGTATTCATTGATGATATCCTGATTTATTCTAAGAGTCAGGAGGAACATGCAGAGCACTTACGTATAGTTTTGAATACTTTGAGGCAGAATAAGCTATATGCCAAGGCCAGTAAATGTGAATTCTGGCTATCCGAAGTCAATTTCTTGGGACATGTCATAACAAAAAATGGTATAGCCGTGGATCCAGCTAAAGTGGCGGCAGTAAGTGAATGGAAAGCGCCAAAAAATGTAACCGACATCCGCAGTTTCTTAGGATTGGCGGGTTATTATCGGAAATTCATCATGGATTTTTCCAAAATTGCATCTCCATTGACTCGACTCACTCAGAAGGGAGTCAAATATGAGTGGACAGATCTGTGCAATCGAAGGTTTGAGGAACTGAAAAGTAGACTTAGAACTGCTCCTATTTTAATTTTGTCGGAAAGGGGCAAAGGATATGAAGTACAATGCGATGCTTCACGAGAGGGACTAGGGTGTTCACTCATGCAACGTCATTGTGTGGTGGCTTATGGATCAAGGCAGTTGAAGGTGCATGAACGCCTCTATAAAAGTTGCAATGGTCTTCCCTCTTAAAAGTTGGAGACACTATCTCTACGGCGAAAAATTTGAGGTATTTTCTGATCATAAGAGTTTAAAATATTTATTTGATCAGAAGGAGCTCAATCTAAGGCAGCGTAGATCGATGAAGTATCTGGCAGATTATGAGTTCGAGCTTCAATACCATTCAGGCAAGACGATCAAGGTGGCGGATGCCCTCAGCCGTCTATCACATGCAACGGTAGCATGCTTGATCAGAACAAAGTGGGAGATGCTGCACACCATTCGAGAGTTCAATCTTTATATCAACAACCGTGGGAGTATGTATAATTTAATCATACAATCCAATATAGTCACCAAGATTGAACAAGAACAAAGAGCAGACCCGGAAATGGAGGAAATATGGGCCAAGATGTCCACTGGCGTAGACATACCGGAATGGGAATTACGACCAGGACAAGGTCTTTTATTCCGGAGAAGAACATATGTGCCAAAGATTTGCAGGAAGGAGCTACTGATTGAGGCACATCAGTCCAAGCTCTCCATCCATCCGGGCAGCACCAAAATGTACCATGATCTAAAGAGGCATTATTGGTGGCACGGACTAAAAAGGGATGTGGCGGAATTCGTGGCATATTGTCTAACTTGTCAGCAAGTAAAGACTAAACAGCAAAAACCACCAGGGTTACTCAAACCCTTAACAGTGCCAGAATGGAAATGGGAGCATATTTCCATGGACTTTGTGACGGGGTTACCGAGGTCTTCAAAGGGCAATGACGCCATATGGGTCGTAGTCGACCGGCTGACCAGGTCCGCACATTTCATTCCTAGCAAGATGACGGATTCATCTGAGACATTGGGTCGGCGGTATATTAAAGAGATCATTCGGCTACATGGCATTCCCCGAACAATAGTATCGGACAGAGATGGCTGTTTTACCGGTAGAGTATGGCAAAGCATGCAGTCAGCCATGGGGACAGATTTATTGACTAGCACCGCTTTCCATCCACAGACTAATGGACAGTCAGAAAGGACGATACAAACCTTGGAAGACATGCTGAGAGCATGCATGTTAGATTTCAAGGGTGGATGGGAGGACCACTTCCTAGCAAGATGACGGATTCATCTGAGACATTGGGTCGGCGGTATATTAAAGAGATCATTCGGCTACATGGCATTCCCCGAACAATAGTATCGGACAGAGATGGCCATTTTACCGGTAGAGTATGGCAAAGCATGCAGTCAGCCATGGGGACAGATTTATTGACTAGCACCGCTTTCCATCCACAGACTAATGGACAGTCAGAAAGGACGATACAAACCTTGGAAGACATGCTGAGAGCATGCATGTTAGATTTCAAGGGTGGATGGGAGGACCACTTGCCACTGGTGGAGTTCTCGTATAACAACAGCTATCAGGCAAGCCTTCAGATGGCTCCATACGAGGCCTTATATGGTAGACCGTGTAGGTAGCCAGTGTGTTGGATAGAGGCTGGAGAGCCTGCATTGATCAGACCCGAGTTAGTTGCAGAGACTACAACACAAATTAGGCTGATACGTCAACACTTGTTGACTGCATAGAGTCGGCAGAAGAGCTATGCTGACAAAAGAAGAAGATTTCTCGAGTTTGAAGTGGGGGACTTGGTATTTCTAAAGGTCTCGCCACGGAAGGGACATATGAGGTTCGGAAAGAAGGGGAAGTTGTCGCCAAGATATGTGGGACCGTTTTCCATCATAAGAAGGATGGGGGATGTAGCTTACCAGTTAGCACTTCCTTCGCAGTTAGCAGCTCTACATGATGTGTTTCATGTGTCAATGCTAAGAAAGTATAATCCGGATCCGTCCCATGTTTTGAATGTTGAGGATATTGAAGTACAAAGCGACGTGACGTACATCGAAAAACCAGTCAGGATAGTGGAGACCGAACAAAGGGTAGATGGCCGAGCCCTATGTCCATGTTTTCCATCTAATTGGGCATAAAAAAATCATACTTTAACCCTTTGATAGATTTGACCATCACATGGCCAAATCATATCTTATTTTACCCACTTTATTAAACATAAATCAATGCGAAAAACTTACCACTTTCCTTTGCCTTTTGCTCTTGACTTTTAATCCTTGCTTCCTTAACTCCTTGCTGGTTGTATACTTAAATATTTGGTACCAAAAGCCTCTGCTGTTCCAGCCGAGAACACCAATTGGAGAGAGGGAGAAAGAGATAGGATTGTAAGGCTTTCACAGTGATTAAAAACGGCTAACCATGGGTGCTTATTGTTTTTGTAATTCAGCCCCCAAAACTCCTCCACTCCCTCATCAATTCATGCACAAACCAATGGGTATTGGGTGCCATCCAAGGCACCCCTTGGCAGCTACCCATGCAGCCATACAGCTTCCCAAGTAACTCACCTCAAACCCATGTATTTACATTTAATATTCACCATGGAACTCACCAAAACAAGTCCCCAACGTGTGGGACTTGTTTTGGTTGGTTTGAGACCAACCAACCTCTTCCAATTCCCATTAGACTCACTGATTTACAGCCCCTTCAATTTCCCTTTTGACTCACTCAACTCAAGATCATTTAAATTTCCATCTCAACTCACCCAACTCACATACTTAATGCATTTCATTTAATGCACATGAGTTGACTCATAACTTGATTTAATTCCAACTCACCTCAGTCCCACTCAACTGATTTAACTCGTGTTTTAGCTCCCTTGAGGGTCCACACGGTCAACGATAGTCAACTCGACCCGTTGGGTCCACTTTTAGCTCCTTGACCCGTTTTTGACTCCATGACCCAAATATGGAATTTTGGTCATTTGTAAATGGTTTTCACATATGGATCAAGCCTACCCATTTCTTCTCTACTTGATTTCCAATCAAATTAGCCTAACCCCATTTAATTTAAGTTCACAAAACGGTCAAATCATCCATTTTGACCCGATGGGTCCCATTTGGGCCTTTTGACCCATTTAATCATTTTTGACCCAATCGATATAAATTACCCAACCAATCAAACTTATCATTCATAATGTGCTCATATGATTTTATTTTGAGCAATGGGCCCCACTATTTCCTTACTTAACATCACAAAATAATTAATTTAACAACTCAAGGGCATTTTGGTAATTTTCCACTTCATTGAGAAACTGGGGTGTTACAATATAGCCCTCTCTTTAAAATTTTCGTCCCGAAAATCCAGTGAAGTAGGGTTCTCAAATTAAATTACACAAATAATTCGGGGTGAGCTGTTCTCATCTCCGACTCAAGTTCCCACGTGGCCTTTTCATTAGCATGTCGATCCACACCACTTTGACAAATTGAATTGCTTGGTTCCGTAACACCTTTTGTTCTGTCTCATGTTATATCTTTTTCTCGTGAGCCATTTGTGATCTCACATAGATCAATCTACTCTGTTTCACTTTACCTGTTCTCATAGTATTTTCCATACGTACCTGCTCAATATGTTCTTTCATCTACTCTCCGTGTGAGGTAGTCTGTCAACACAAGCCTATGCTCAAAGCTTTTTCTGATTCCATTTTAACTAGGTTTCTAGTTACAATCTCCTGGAATTCCATTGGCTAACTACAGAGCCAGGTGATCAGTCTAACTTGGCAGTCGTCCATAGTTTCCCATTCAAGTTTCACCAGACACTTATCTTTTCAGTTGAGTACATCTCCAAATTTAAACACATCTTTCTTTGCACATAAGTCTCTATGTGACTAACAACTTTTGTTCCAACTTCCACGATACCAATTGCCGGATTAAATCCAAACCACCCATGGTTAAATACATCCATCCCTTGGTATCACTCTGTTCATGAATATAAGCTATCCATTATTAATATCCGTCCATGAATATAACCCACCTTCTGGGTATAATCCATTCATGGAAACCATCCATCCTTGATATCACTCTGACCATGAGTATTATCTATCATGAGTAATAACCATCCATGAATATAACCCCCCTAGGGTATAATCCATTCATGGAAACAATCCATCCTTGGTATCACTCTGTCCATGAGTATCCTTTATGTATGATTAATAACTATCCATGAAATAACCCACCTATGGTATAATCCATTCATGGCATACCTAATACCTTCGTAATAACTGATATGTCTTTCATAAGGTTAATGGTCTAACATACGACCAATATACCAACCTATGGCACCAAAATGTCATTCATGCTACCAATACGTATACCCTAATGCCAATGTCCGACATCAATTCAAACCACCATTGAAACTTTCATCCATGTTTATATGCATCCATACCACATCTCAATCATCAACATCACATGAGGGACGCACCCATACCACGTCTCAATGTAATCAAGTGACCTCGTCACCTATATCTTAGTGCCAAAAATCCTCTTAGAATCATAACATCGCATACTTTATATAAATTCATACTTCATCCTTGTACAAAGGTCGGTAGGGCGAAACAAAACCCTATAGAGAACAAAATACACCCTTACCGAATAATCCTCTTTTTAATACCCCTTCATATTACTTCCTAGCCTAGTCTTCCGTAGAAGACTCCTCATCAAAAGCAAACTTGAAACGGTTATCAGGACACGTCATCGCCGTGTGCCCCAATACTTCACATGTTGTGCAGGGTATTAATCCAGGTCCTCCGATATATGGACAATTAGTCCTTACCTCACCATGTCCATGTAGTCCACAGGACGGGCAGACAACACCCAGTGGATGAGAACAATACCGGCAGTGGTGCCCATCTTGATTGCACAGTTCACATGTGTCATAGGGATCTATCTCCCCAAGTGATTCCAATATAATAGGTACACCAGCCATGGGATCCTCCAGTAAATGTGCTAGATCATCCTCCTCTTCCTCAGGAGGTTCCACCATCTCAGGAATGTCATCCATCAGATCCTCTGGAAGAGGCGCTAAGTCCATATCAACTTCTTCAGGAGGTCCCTCCTGAAGATCCACATTAACTTCCATACTGATACTTTCGGAAGTTGCTACCAAATCTACCGGACAACTTGGTGTCCCTTTATCCCATAACTCAGTATATTCTTCATTGCTTGACATATCTGTGCCACATCATTTCAAACACAAACATATTCAACAATAATTCTAAATAAACCACTCTTGGTTTCCAGGGAATTTTGATCATGCAATATATCATGTACTTTGTTTAGGGAAGATTACCAAATCATCACTCTTTGTGTTCTTTTGTTTCTGGGGAAATCTCTAATTTCCTATTGTTTGTTTCTCAGTGTGGGAGTTTCAGGGGAGTACATCTTATTTTGCTATGTTTGATATGTCCAGTTATGATGACTGTACTTTACTTTGCTATCTTTCATTGTCGTTCTCAGATTGATTGTTCAGTCTGAGTCACTCGAAGTTAATTAATCCGGCCCCCAGTTAGCGGACTCCGAAGAGTCAGTCAGTTGGGATTCTTATTCGTCAGTGAGACATGAAACCGTCTTAATCTTACTTCGATGATTCAACTTCCCGTTTCGCTCTGACACCAACTGTAACGTTGGTATCAATTAAGTTATGAGCTCATGTTCGCTCTGATACCAACTGTAACGTCCCGCCCTTTCCGAGAATTTCAGAGTCTAATTTTTTTTTTTTTAAAGTTATAATAAAACATCGAAAGAGAGCGGGCGGCGTCACGACGCGAATTAAGTTCAGACTTCCCAAGTCTGAACCTTAACTGGCCACCCATGTGTACATGGAATAGACCATGCTTACGAATCACACATGGAACTAACATCAACATGCAGAATAACCTAGATTAATTGCGGAACAGAAAGACCAGATAGCAAGTAACAGTCTTAAACATTATTTAACATAGATCAACCATCCAAATGTTATCAACCTAATCAAACCATAGCAAGTAGTGAATTATTACATGTCCAACAAAAGTATTCAAATGACAGTAATATAAAGTAATCCCATCCATCATTCAAGCGCTAAGGCTTGGCTCCCCTCCCGGTCAACGACCTTTCCTTTCCCTTTGCTTGTACCTGCAATCTCCTCTAAGGATAGAATTAGGGCGTTAGATCAACGCGCCCAGTAGGTTCCCGAATCAGGGCTACCACATGTCAGCATATAAAACATGCATATATATCATAATACATGATCATTAAAAACAGTTAAAACAATGCTATGAAATATGCACATGCAATGGGCATCCCCCATTATGTACTTTCATAGCCATTACTTGACGTGCCTTGCACCGACAAGGTAAATTACAACACACTTTCATCTCTTCTATGTACATGCAATGAGCAACCCCATCATGTACATTTGTAGCCATCACTTGACGTGCCTTGCACCGACAAGGTAAATTACAACTCACTTTCATCTTTTCTATAAAATATGTACATGCAATGAGCAAACCCCATCATGTACATTTGTAGCCATCACTGTAGAACTTCATTCATTATCCATGACTATGCATGACATGCCAATGCCTGTATGCCATTTGTTAATGCATAATATATCATTTGAAACACATATATTAAAACAAGAGTATCATAAGAAAACTGGGTAAAAACCGTGGTTACAAGTAGGTAGGAAACCTACTGAAGAATCACTTCAGTGTCCGTTCTTTCTTAGGCTTTATCCGGTCACCGCTCGCAGTCGTGCACTGTCACAAATGTCCGTTACCTTATTCACATAAATCATGGACCAACTTTTAATCCCTTACTTTATTTGATTCCCATTTTTGAGTCTAAGTCCACAAATACCAACTCATGGTTGTGACGTTTATTTACAAACATGTCATTGCTACCAATACCTTGATTAGACTTTACAACTTACCCACAACCTTAACATGGTTCAGCCATGTTTTGGCCGACCAAATCAGCAAACATAATTCCATTTTTAATCACACCCACGTCCATAAAATGACCCATGAATACGGTCCATCGGGTTCGGCCATACTCATGGCCGAAACCCTTATGGTTCTTTTGCTCAACAATGTCCTTTATTTACATACTAATTGGCTCTACCCCTTAGCCATGTTAAACCCATGGTTTAGCCATCCCATTGCCAACCCAAAGTCAGTAACCTTATCACATAAAAACCTCCCAAAAACAGTCCACAAAGGTCTATGGTTTCCATGTTTTCCAACATGAAAACCAACCCTTTTTTACATGGGGTTCGGCCCTCCATGGTGGCCGAACCCAATGGTCATTCTTACTGTTTTTAAACCTGCAATAATCATGTATGAACAGTATATTAATATCAGGTTTTAACTTTCAAAAACCATACAAAAACAGTCCATAAAAAGTCTATGGTTTACATGTTTTTCCAACATGAAACCAACATTCTTTTACATGGGGTTCGGCCCTCCATGGTGGCCGAACCCAATGGTTATGTTTACTGTTTTTAAACCTCAGATAATCATGTATAAACAGTATATTAAAATCAGATTTTAACTTTCAAAGAAACCATCCAAAAATTAGCCCATTTTCGTAGGGTTTTAATTTCCAAAAACTATCAAAAACAGTCCACAAAATCCATGGTTTTCCTGTTTCAAAACATGAAAACCAAGCCATCTCTTACATGGTTTAGACCCTTGTCAAATTCGGCCATAGCATGGCCAAATTATGACATTCAAATCCATGCTTTCAATCTTTCCAAAGTATGTATCTTAAACCTCCAAAATCAGTCCTATACTTGCATGGTTTAAATCTTACAAAATCATCAAGATTAACCATAATATTTCATGGGGTTCGGCCATCCAAAGTGGCCGAACCCTATGTCCATGTTTTCCATATAATTGGGCATAAAAAAATCATACTTTAACCCTTTGATAGATTTGACCATCACATGGCCGAATCATGTCTTATTTTACCCACTTTATTAAACATAAATCAATGGGAAAAACTTACCACTTTCCTTTGCCTTTTGCTCTTGACTTTTAATCCTTGCTTCCTTAACTCCTTGCTGGTTGTAGGCTTAAATATTTGGTACCAAAAGCCTCTGCTGTTCCAGCCGAGAAAACCAATTGGAGAGAGGGAGAAAGAGATGGGATTGTAAGGCTTTCACAATGATTAAAAACGGCTAACCATGGGTGCTTATTGTTTTTGTAATTCAGCCCCCAAAACTCCTCCACTCCCTCATCAATTCATGCACAAACCAATGGGTATTGGGTGCCATCCAAGGCACCCCTTGGCAGCTACCCATGCAGCCATACAGCTTCCCAAGTAACTCACCTCAAACCCATGTATTTACATTTAATATTCACCATGGAACTCACCAAAACAAGTCCCCAACGTGTGGGACTTGTTTTGGTTGGTTTGAGACCAGCCAACCTCTTCCAATTCCCATTAGACTCACTGATTTACAGTCCCTTCAATTTCCCTTTTGACTCACTCAACTCAAGATCATTTAAATTTCCATCTCAACTCACCCAACTCACATACTTAATGCATTTCATTTAATGCACATGAGTTGACTCATAACTTGATTTAATTCCAACTCACCTCAGTCCCACTCAACTGATTTAACTCGTGTTTTAGCTCCCTTGAGGGTCCACACGGTCAACAATAGTCAACTCGACCCGTTGGGTCCACTTTTAGCTCCTTGACCCGTTTTTGACTCCATGACCCAAATATGGAATTTTGGTCATTTGTAAATGGTTTTCACATATGGATCAAGCCTACCCATTTCTTCTCTACTTTATTTCCAATCAAATTAGCCTAACCCCATTTAATTTAAGTTCACAAAATGGTCAAATCATCCATTTTGACCCGATGGGTCCCATTTGGGCCTTTTGACCCATTTAATCATTTTTGACCCAATCGATGTAAATTACCCAACCAATCAAACTTATCATTCATAATGTGCTCATATGATTTTATTTTGAGCAATGGGCCCCACTATTTCCTTACTTAACATCACAAAATAATTAATTTAACAACTCAGGGGCATTTTGGTAATTTTTCACTTCATTGAGAAACTGGGGTGTTACATAATCAATGGTGTAAATTATGATGATGAGGTTTAAAAAGATAGAAAACATGGACCATAGGGTTCGGCCACTTTGGATGGCCGAACCCCATGAAATAATTTGGTTATGTTGATGGTTTTTGTAAGCTAAAAACCATGCAATATGATGGATAGTTTTAGATGTTTTTTATTAGACATAAGATATATGTTTAAGAGGTTCAAATCATGGGCCATAGGGTTCGGCCACTTTGGATGGCCGAACCCCATGAAAAGAGTTGGTTAGATTGATGGTTTTTGAAGACTAAAAACCATGCAAAACCATGGAGATTTTTACATGTTTTAATGAGACACAAAATATATGTTATGGCCGAATTAATCAATGGTGCAAATTATGATGATGAGGTTTAAAAAGATAGAAAACATGGACCATAGGGTTCGGCCACTTTGGATGGCCGAACCCCATGAAATAATTTGGTTATGTTGATGGTTTTTGTAAGTTAAAAGCCATGCAATATGATGGACAATTTTAGATGTTTTTTATTAGACATAAGATATATGTTTAAGAGGTTCAAATCATGGGCCATAGGGTTCGGCCACTTTGGATGGCCGAACCCCATGAAAAGATTTGATAAGTTTATGGTTATTTGTGATGGTTTTTGAGAGATAAAAACCATACAATATTATGGGGTGTTTATGTGATTTAAATGGAGTTAAGGCTAATCTGTAGGATCGGCCAATGTATGGCTGAATCATATTATTTTTATGATTAAGATATGTGTATGAACCATGCACAAGGATGGAAGGATTGAGACAAAGAGAACCATAGGGTTCGGCCATGTGTATGGCCGAGCCCCATCGACCATTTTATGCGATAAATGGACCCTTGAATGGGTATTTGGATTAAGCAATCATATATGCTTATCTTTCGACTTAGTGATAAGTAAATAATAAGCCATTATATATGATGGAAAAAGGGACAAAATCAGTATGGTGAGGTCGGCCATGTAGTATGGCCGAACCCCACTAATGGTTATTTGGTAGACCTAGTGGCTAACTTGTAATTCGATTGGTTAAAATCAAAATGAAGATTTATGTATGAAAGATGTAAAAGGATCAAAAACAAATTGGTGAGGTTCGGCCAAGTAGTATGGCCAACCCCACTAAGGTGGATTGGTTATATGGACTTAGATTATTAGCAAAAGTAAGCATTGGCTAGGCCAATGGCAAAACTGTAAATACAAGTCAAATGGAGGGATTGATCAACGGACTTGAAAAAAGGGGTCCAAAACCAAAGTAATAAGGTTCGGCGATGTTGTATGGCCGAACCCTACCAAGACATGTTTTGAAATGTGAAGTGTTTAAGTGCTTATCAAATGAAAAGAAAGATTAAATCCAAAGAAGGTGAGGTTCGGCCATAGGTATGGCCGAACCCCACAAGATGGTTTATGGGATCTAGACTTGATAAGAAATTAAAAGGTTAGGTCATTAACTTGCTGTTATATGAACAAGGTAACGGAACTTGAACAGCGTACAAGTTGTGATCGGGTGACGTTTAAGAAGAAGGACAGTTAAGTGAACTTTTCTGTAGGTTTCCTACCTACTTGTAACCACTTTTATAATTGGTTTTATCATGGTTTTTATGAGTTATATTGTTATTGTTTTATGTTTCAAATGGGTTTTGAATGATGAGATATATTTACAAATGACATATATTCATTGACATCTCATGCATGGCATGGGGTGATTATTATGGAAGCCGGAGCCCACACTCCATCGGTATACCCGTAATACATCTGTGGGGCCTCCTTAGGCGATGAGAGTCCCACCAGGAGGAATAACTTAATGATGAGAGTCTTTTCCAAAGGAAATGAGGAGTACTCTGGATTACCTTGACGTGAGAATCCTGTTAAGTGATAGCTATGTATACTTGTGATGGGTGGGACTCATTACATTTGCACATACATACATAGCATTGATTTTATATGTTTTTGATGATCAAATATTATGATATATGCATGTTTTTATATACTAACCATGTGGTAGCCCTGATCAAAAAACCTACTGGGCGCGTTGATCTAACACCCTATTTCTATCCTTAGAGGATAATGCAGGAAAAGGGAAAGGAAAAGAGAAGGTCGAGGACCACGAGGGGAGCCAAGCTTAAGCGCTTGAGTGTTGGAATGGATTTATATTTTACTGTCATTTGAATTACATTTTATGGACATGTAATAGCTAGTAACGTTGCTATGGTTTGTTTATAGCTTTGATAATGGATATTTGGTTAAGTAGTTTTTAATGGAAGACTTGTACTTGCTATCTATTCAGTTTATTTCCGCAATTGGTCTAGTTTTATTCCGCATAACTTGATTAGTTCCATGTGCGGATTGTTTTTCATGGTTTAGTCCATGCACACATGGGTGGCCAGTTAAGGGTCGGACTTTGGAAGTCCGAACTTAACTCGCGTCGTGACGTCATCCGCTCTCTTCCGGTCTACTATATTATAAAAAAAAAAATTAGACTCTGAATCCCGGAAAGGGCGGGGCGTTACAAACCATGGGAGTATGTACAATCTGATCATACGGTCCAACATGGTCTCCAATATTGAATAGGAGCAACGGACAGGTCCCGAGGTGGAGGAGATATGGGCCAAGATGTCTACGGTTGAGGTTATACCGGAATGGGAATTACAACCGGGACAGGGTCTTGTATTCCGAGGTAGGACATATGTGCCTAAGAGCTGCAGAAAAGAGTTGTTGATCGAGGCACACCAAAACCAAACTCTTTATTCACCCGGGCAGCACCAAGATGTATCATGATCTAAAGAGGCATTATTGGTGGCATGGACTCAAGAGAGATGTGGCAGAGTTCGTTGCCCACTGCCTAACTTGTCAGTAGGTTAAGATAGAACATCAGAAGCCACCGGGTTTACTCAAACCTTTACCAGTGCCGGAGTGGAAATGGGAGCACATCTCCATGGATTTTGTGACAGGGTTGCCAAGGTCGCCAAAGGGCAACGATGCGATATGGGTCGTGGTGGACCGATTGACCAAGTCTACGCACTTCCTTCCCACCAAGATGACAGATTCATCTGAGACCTTGGGTCGACGGTACATCCGGGATATCATCAGACTACATGGTATTCCCCGGACTATTGTGCCCGATAGAGATGGCCGATTCACCGGCAGAGTATGGCAGAGCATGCAGTCGGCCATGGGGACAGATCTATTGACTAGCACAACATTCCATCCACAGACTGATGGACAGTCGGAGAGGACAATACAGACATTGGAGGATATGCTGAGAGCATGTATGCTAGACTTCAAGGGTAGATGGGAGGATTACTTGCCACTGGTGGATTTCTCTTATAACAACAGATACAAGGCAAGCCTCCAGATGGCTCCATTTGAGGCATTGTATGGTAGACCATGTAGATCACCAGTGTACTGGACAGAGGCCGGTGAGCCTGCACTGATTGGACCCGAGCTAGTGACAGAGACTACGGCGTAGATTAAGTTGATAAGATAGCACCTACTTACTGCGCAGAGTCGTCAGAAGAGCTACGCCGACAATAGGAGAAGGTTCCTCGAGTTTAAGGTGGGAGACTTAGTGTTCTTAAAAGTCTCGCCACGGAAGGGACACATGAGGTTTGGGAAGAAGGGGAAGCTGTCGCGTAGATTTGTGGGGCCGTTCCCAATCCTGAAGAGGGTGGGGGAGGTAGCTTATCAGTTGGCGCTTCCTCCACAGTTATCATCTTTGCACGATGTATTCCATGTGTCCATGTTGAGGAAATACAACCCTGATCCGTCACACGTGTTTAAAGTGCAAGATGTCGATGTGCAAAGCGACATGACATATGTGGAGAAGCCGGTCAGGGTGATCGGGAAAGAACAGAGAGTAATACGGAGCCGAGCCATTCAGTTCGTCAAGGTGGTATGGGATCGACATGGTAATGAAGAAGCCACGTGGGAACTCGAATCAGAAATAAGATTAGCTCATCCAGAGCTTTTTGTATAAGTTGTTTGAAACCCTACTTCGTTCGATTTTCAGGACGAAAATTTCAAAAGAGGGTAATATTGTAATAGTCCGGATTTTCAATTCAATAATTATATTGGCTATTATTGAATTTAATTGTTATCCATACATGGAATGGATGCTTAATGAATCAAAGTTGGGGCAATGGCCCAAGTATGGTCCAATGGACCATGGACATGATCAATTCTATTTAATTGGGTCAATGAGGGTCAATTGGGTCAAATGCCCAATTGGGACCCAATGGGTCAAGATGGATTGATGACTAGGGTAAGTGGGTAAGGAATGGATTTAGATTCATAGATGGGATGGATGTTAGATGGATCAAAATTGGGACAATGGCCTAAGTATGGTTCAATGGACCATGGGTAGGCTTGATTGTATTTAATTGGGTCAATGATGGTCAATTGGGTCAAATGCCCAATTGGGACCCAATGGGTCTGTAACACCCCGCCCTTTTCACCATAATAATCAAAGTTTATTTTTTATTTTTATAATAATAAACAAGTGATCGGGGCGGGTTGTCACGACGCGAGTTAAGTTCGGACTTCTAACGTCCTACCCTTAACTGGCCAAGCCCATGTGCGTATGAACTAAGTCCATAAGAACTGATCCACACATGGTACAATGAACTTGCAGAATTTACTTAGTCTAACTGATGGTTATAATAGATCATAAGACTACTCCATTTTCCATTTCTAGATAGCAAAACATATAAACATCATCTCCAAAATTACTAGTATAACCATAAACTAAACATCCATACCAAACCATCCAAACCATAGTTAACTACATTATTACAAGCCAATAACATCTAACTATCAAATTACATTGTCCAAATAACTTAAATAAAAAGTCCATCATTCAAAGTCCATTTAAAGCCCAAGCGCCTATGCTTGGTTTCCATCACAATCCTCGCTCTTCCCCTTTCCTACGTCATCCACTAAGGATAGAGATAGGGCGTTAGATCAACGCACCCAGTAGTGTTTCCGTTTAAGGCTACCACAAGGTTAGTAAAACAACATGCAAATAATATAATAATACATGTTCATCAAAACCTCATAAAAACAAAGCTATGTATGTTATGCTCATGTAATGAGTCCCACTTATCACAGTTATACATAGCCTCCTCTTGACGGGATTCTCATCGTCAAAGTACCCCACAGTGGTCTTTCGGACACCCCGACGGAGTGTGGCCTCCGGATTTCTCTTGATGGGATTCTCATCATCAAGGTACCCCACAGTGGTTTTTCGGACGCCTCGACGGAGTGCGGTCTCCAGTTTCCATAATCACCACACCATGCCATGCATGCCATTTGTAAATACATATTACCATACCAAACTACTTTGAAACATGATAACTTAGCACATAACTCATCAAAATTAATATAAAACATCACATATATGTGTGGTTACAAAAAGGTCGGAAACCTACACAATGTTCACTTAGTTTGACCATTCTTTTAAATCGTCAACCGATCATGACTTTGTACACCGTTCAAGCAATTCCCGTGGCCCTATTATATAACAGCAAAACAAACATTCATCCATGTGATTCCAACTTAGTCTAAGTCCCAAAAATCCACTTTGTGGGGTTCGGCCATACCCCATGGCCGAACCTCACCCATTTAAATTTTGGTCTCTCTTTTATTTAATTAAAACCATTCAATTAAACCAAACTTCCAAATGAACCTTGGTAGTATGGCCGAACCTCACCCATTTAAATTTTGGTCTCTCTTTTATTTAATTAAAACCATTCAATTAAACCAAACTTCCAAATGAACCTTGGTAGTATGGCCGAACCTTACCATCTTGGTTTTGGCCCATATTTCAAATTCTTAGATTATTCATCTTTGATCATTTCACCTTTGATCAATTCCTTCATATTTACAATAATGCCACTATACTAACCCTTTGTTTAATTTTGTTTAAAAACCAAAGTTCATAACCAAACCACCTTAGTGGGGTTCGTTCGGCCATATAACATGGCCGAACCTCACCACTTAGTTTTTGTCCCTTTAAATCCTTCATTAACCCATCTCCAATTACATTATAACTTAGCACTAAGTCCACCAAATGATCATTGATGGGGTTCGGCCATACTACATGGCCGAATCTCATCCTATGGATTTTTATCCCATATTCCATCATCTACCATGGTTGGTTATTTACTTACACTAAGTCCATAGATAATCATATCATCATCCCTATTTTCCAACCATGATCTTACCCTAAATAATCTATAAAAATAGTCCATGGGGTTCGGCCATACACATGGCCGAACCCTATGGTTCTCTTAATTCAATTAGTCCATCATCTATCCATGATTTATGATCAGCAATTTAGCCATGAAAACAACATGATTTAACCATGCAATTACCGATACAAAACAGTAACCTTATCTACCTTTAAAAATCCTTTAAACCTTCAAAACATGGTATGGTTTTTATCTATCAAAAACCATAAAAATTACCAAAACTTTTCATGGGGTTCGGCAATTCCAAGTGGCCGAACCTATGGTCCATGTTTTTCCATTTTTAGACAGCATAATCCTTGATCTAAACCTTCGGTAAATTCGGCCATGTAATGGCCGGATCATAATCCTTAATCCATTTTATTCAACGAAGGTTATGATGCACTTACCAATATCGCGACTCCTTCGGTTCTTTGACTGCTTCCTTGGTCCTTTACTTCCCTAGCCTCTCCTTCTTTCTTCTTGTTCTTTTGGCCGAGACTGACCTTGCTGCCAACTCCTTGGAATAATTTGGCCAAGGTATAACTTTGAGAGAGAGAGAGAGATAGAAATTTGGTCTTAAACCTTGGTGCCAAACTCCTTTGCTCTATGTGTACTTTGACTTGGAAAGATGATCGGCTAAGGACTGATTGGTATGAAAGACAATCAGCCAATGCCTTAGGTCTTGAAAGATGAGCAACGTCTAAGAGAGGGAGAGAAAGATCCAAGTCTTTTGTTCCAAATGTGGTGGTCGGCCAAAGTGATGGTTTTTTTATTAAACCCTTGTGTAACTCACATCACCTTAACCAAAATCCTTTATGTTACTTGCGGGTTTCATCTATGAAATGAAACTCTCCAAGCATCCAACGTCTCCCATGCAAGGTCTTGAGTAACCTCCACAAACCCCATTCATCTTCCATCTTGAAGTTTCATCCAACATGTGAAACACCCATGTGCCCCAATGGCATGTATGGGTTTGAAATCTATAACCGCCATTCCTCATTTACTTACCCATGTGGGGGTTTCATCCATGAGATGAAACTCCCACCAACCAAGGGTTTTGTATTGTCTTAGACCACCAAACCGTCCAGCTCCTTTTGATCCTCATCAACGCCCCATGTGAGAGTTTCATCATTGAGATGAAACTCCCCCCCCCCCCTCCAAGTGTGAACCCATTTTGTAACTCCACCAAAACTGCCACCTTCCATTTATTACCTATCTTGGAGTTTCATGCATGGGAGGACCTCCCATGCATCCAACGTGTGGGCCATCTTATTTGAATATGAAAACCAGCCCTTCAATCTCATACTCCACTCATTTATAATTTATTTACCTTTCTCAACTCAACCCATATAACTCATCAATTTAATGTAACTCAACTCATAAATTCAACTCAACTAGACTCCATCATTTATTTCCTCTCAAACCAACTCATATATTTAATGAAACTTAAACCAATTAAGCTTTGAGCTCACTCCATGAGTAATCATGTCATTCACGACCCATTGGGTCCCATTTGGGTCCTTTGACCCATTTAACCTCTTTGACCCAAATAAATGTACCTTACCCATTTAACTTAATCTAAACCTTACACAAGTGCATTGAGTCTTACTTGAGCAACGGGTCCCACCATTTTTCTCATCTATGATCATAACCCTTCAATTTATAACTCCAATGGCAATTTTGTAAATATTAATATATATTGAAAAATCTAGGGTATTACAGGGTCAAGATGGATTGAGCTTCAGAGAAAAACTGGGTCATGGATCCAATTGTAATCAAAGGCATGGGGTCCATCTTAATTGCAAGTGTAGGAATGGAATTATCGAAGTGGCATGGCCAAGTGGGGTCCAACTCCACCTCATCAAGTGAGGTGGGGTGTGGACCAAGGCACTTGTGGGGCCGACCACCATGGTTGACTTGGTCAACCATGGGTGGGTCAAAGATAAATTGAAGGAGATTAAATATAGTAAGTGGAATTAAATTATTTGATTGCAATGACCTAAGTTAGATATCAATTTAAATGAATGAGTTGCATTACATGGAGTGAGTTAAATAGGGGTGAGTCACCTAGATAATGGAGTGAGTCAAGAGGATTTTTTCATCCCATTTAATCCATCAAAATCGTTGGGATAGTGTGGAGTGACATGTGGAAGGCATGCTCCCCCCTTGGCTAGACCAAAAGCTTAGGTGGAGAGCATGCATTGGCCAAAAATGAGGTTGTGGTTCCACCTCATCCAAACCACCAAACCACCCATGGTAAATGAGCCAAAACCGTGGGCCATGAGGGGTTGGGTGTGACATGTGGAGGGCATGCACCCTCCATGGCTAGACAAGATCCTTAGAAGGTGGACATGCTAGGGCATGCATTGGCTCAAGGAGAGGTGGTGGTTCCACCTCATCCCAACCACCACCACCAAGGGATAAAGCCAAGACAAAAATCGTTGGGAGGAGAGTGGTGGCCATGTGGAGGACATGTAACCATTGGTTTGGTCAATGGGCTCATGGGGAAGACTCCACCTTGATGAGGGTGGAGTCTAACCCAAGCAACCCAAGACAAGATGGGAAAAACTAGGGTTTTTCCATCTCATTTCTCATCTCACTCTGTCCCTCTCTCTCTCTCCCTCTCCTAGCGGACCTTCTCTCATCCAAGACAAAGAAAACACTTAGAGAAAGAAGAAAAAGACTTAGAGAAAAAAGAATTGGATCTCAAGCTTGGCCAATCACCCTCTCATTGGACAAAGACTTGGAGTTTCATCTCACTCTCCTCCTCTCCCTCTCTCAAACCTACACCCTCCTTGGCCGAACTACTCTTGGAGATTTTATCTTGATCAAGCTCACACATTGGCCGAAGATCAAGGAGCAAGGAAGAAGAAAGACTAAGGAGAAGATCGGAGGAGCAAGAAAGAGCAAAGGAAACTGGAGGAGTCGCGGGATCGGTAAGTAATACTCAACAAGATTTTATTTGAAGGAGTTAAAGGAAACATGAAATTCCATTTTCATTGGATTGATGAATGGCCAAAATATGATGGGCCATGGATTTAAAATCCATCCAAGAAATGGACAAACCCTAATGGGTAAGTTAGGCTATGATTAATGGATATGATTAAGGACACTATGTATATAAGGCTTAAGCATGGAAAATTTGTTAAGGATCATGGTTCGGCCCTTGCGTGGCCGAACCCTAATTTTATTATGGCTAAGGACCTTGTGCATGTTCCATGAAAGGAATGGTGAATGATCAAGATGCATGGTTTGGCCTTTGCATGGCCAAACCCTAGGGTTTTTGGTATGAGAACCATCAAGGTAACAAATCATGGAAATATGTTGTTTTAGAGGAAATAATGAACCATAGGGTTCGGCCATGTTGTATGGCCGAACACCATGGAGGGAAATTAAGTGATTCTTAACGGGTTTAAAGGATGAAAACCATGGAATGTTGGTTAATGATTTTAAGGTTTTGAATGGATGAATGTTAGTAATTTTTAAAAGGGGTTTTAAATAAGGAAAATCATGGAGAAATGTTGATGATTCTTTATGGTCTCGAATGTTGTAAATAATGATGAACCATGAACCATGGGTTCGGCCATGTTGTATGGCCGAACCCCATGGAGAAAATATTAATGGACTTGAGCTATTTTGACCATGAAATGATGGAGGAAATGCTAAGGGATTATGGGTTGCAAAATATTGGACCAATGTGCATTATTAAACCCTCTCATGGAGGGACTTTGTTATGGGTCTAAATATGGTAAATGATTCAAGGGGGGGATGAAAAATAAGATATCATGGGTTCGGCCATGGTGTATGGCTGAACCCCATGACCCATTTTATGAACCATTTTTATGGGTTAGGTATGGATCTATGCATATTTAAAATGAATGGATTATTAAGCTAAGATATGAAGGGATTTATTTATGTTTCTATGTTTATGGATCATTTGTGGATCCATGCATGTGATGTCTAAGTTATGGATCTATGTTTTGGGACCTAAACATGAGTGAATAAATGAAGGTGACTAACCATGGAAGGAAGAAAAGAGTTGTCGATCGAGGCACTTCAGACCAAACTTTCCATTCATCCGGGCAGCACCAAGATGTATCACGACCTGAAGAGACATTACTGGTGGCACAGACTCAAAAGAGATGTGGCCGAATTTGTGGCTCATTGCTTAACTTGTCAGTAGGTTAAGACGGAACACCAGAAGCCACCAGGGTTACTCAAACCCTTACCAGTGCTGGAATGGAAATGGGAGCACATCTCCATGGATTTTGTGATGGGGTTGCCAAGGTCTTCAAAGGGCAACGATACGATATGGGTTGTGGTAGGCCGACTAACCAAGTCTGCTCATTTTCTTCCAATGAAGATGACAGACTCTTCTGAGACTTTGGGTCGGCTAGTATATCAAGGATATCATCCGATTACATGGTATTCCTCGGACTATAGTGTCCGACAGAGATGGCCGATTCACCGGCAGAGTGTGGTAGAGAATGCAGTCGGCTATAGGGACAGACTTACTGATTAGTACAGCATTCCATCCACAAACTGATGGACAGTCGGAAAGGACTATACAGACATTGGAGGATATGCTGAGAGCATGTATGCTAGATTTCAAAGGTGGTTGGGAGGATCACTTGCCGCTGGTAGAGTTCTCATATAACAACAGTTACTAGGAAAGCCTTCAGAAGGCTCCATTCGAGGCTTTATATGGTAGACAATGTAGGTCACCAGTGTGCTGGACAGAGGCTGGTGAGCCTGCATTGATTAGACCCGAATTGGTTGCAGAGACCACAGCGCAGATACAGTTAATACAGAAGCATCTATTAACCACACAGAATCATCAGAAGAGCTATGCTGACAAGAGGAGGAGGTTCCTTGAATTTGAAGTGGGGGACATGGTGTTCTTGAAAGTCTCGCCACGGAAGGGACACATGAGATTTGGAAAGAAGGGGAAACTGTCGCCAAGATATGTGGGACTGTTTTCCATCATAAGAAGGATGGGGGATGTAGCTTATCAATTGGCACTTCCTTCACAGTTGGCATCTCTACACGATGTGTTTCATATATCGATGTTGAGAAAGTACAATCCCGATCCTTCTCATGTATTGAATGTACAAGATATAGAGGTACAAAGTGATGTGTACTTACGTCGAGAAGCCTGTCAGAATAGTGGAGACTGAGCAAAGGGTATTACGAAACCGAGCGATTCAGTTCGTCAAAGTGGTATTAGATCGACATGGTATTGAAGAGGCCACTTAGGAACTTGAATCGGAAATGACAACAGCTAAACCTGAGTTATTTATGTAAATTGTTCGGAACCCTACTTCGCTCGATTTTCGCGACGAAAATTTAAAAAGAAGATTATATTGTAACACCCCGAATTTTTAAGATATCAATTTACATGAATTTTGTCTATTTAAATTGTGAATTAATGGACATGGACCTTAGATGGGTAAGATGTTGGGCATTGGCTCAATTTAAGACCCAACGGGTATTGAATGAGTGTTCAATATAAAGTAAATGGGTAAGTTACACTTAATTGGGTCAAGGTTGTTATTTGGGTCAAAAGGCCCAATTGGTTCCCAATGGGTCAAGGTTGACTTGGTTGACTATCAAGTGAGCTCAAGTCTAAATAGGTTGAGGCTGAATTAAAATGGAAAGACAATCAAGTGAGTGAGTTGGTTTTGAAGTGATTAATTAAATGAGTGAGTTGAGTTGAAATGAATTAAATCAAGTGGTGAGTTAAATTAAAGGTGAGTGAAGTGTGAAGGTGAGTTGTTTCAAACACCAAATCAAGGGGCACACGTTGGCATGGGAGTTTCATCTCAAAAATGAAACCCCCACATGGAGAAGTAATGGAGAGGTGAGGAGTGGTGCATTTCAAATTCAAAAATCAAGTGCACACGTTGGAGGACGGGGAAAGTTTCATCTTAAGATGAAACCCCCACATAAAGCATTAATGAGAGGAGAAAGATGGGGGCAGTCTACACCAAGGCAACCCTTGGTGGCCGTTAGAGCCTTGGGAGGTTTTATCTTAGGATGAAACCCCCAAGGGAGGTATTAAGGATAATAGTAATGAAATTGGGAGTTACAAGTGTTGCCACCAAGAAGACACCACCTTGGGGCTGAATTTGATTAACCAAAGGAGGAGTTTCATTTCCATTCACTCTCTCCCACTCTTAGCCGACCAGCAATCTAAGGAGAGAAGACCAAACACTTTGAGAATTCTATCTCATCCTCTCCCTCCCTCTCCAGGCCGTTTCTCCTCTCAAGATCAAAGATGACTTAGAATAATTTGATCTCAAGCTTCTATCCCATTACCTTTTGGCCGAACCACTCGAAGAGAATTATCAAGGTCATCTTCGGCCAAAGAATCAAGAAGAAGAAGAGGCTAAGGAAGGAAAGGAACAAGTTGGAGTGAAGAACAAATTGAAGGAGTCCCGGAATTAGTAAGTGCTCAATAAACTCTTTTTAAATAAGAAAATGGTTAAGGTACATGGCCGAACCCCATGAAAAGAGTCAAGGAAGTTTTATGGTTTAAAATGATGTTTAAAAGGGAAGAACATGGGCCATAGGGTTCGGCCATCTTGTACAGCCGAACCCCATGAAAAGACATTGGATTTAGGTTATTGGATTTGAAGGAAGGAAATCACAATTGTATGTGTTTGATTTTGTTAAAGTCTTAAAAGGATTTAGATGGATGGAGGTATGAGAACCAATCATAGATGCATGACAATTTTTAATGGAAATAAGGAACCATAGGGTTCGGCCATGTGTATGGCCGAACCCCATGGAGAGATAATGATGGATGGTGTATCATGTTTAATTAATTTTGAAGATGGTTAATAACTTAGAAAGGTGGTGGGTATTTGGATCTAAAAGAATGGAAAAGGGGAGCACCAAAACCCAAGGGTGAGGTTTGGCCATGGTGTATGGCCGAACCCCACCAAGTACTTGTTATGGATTTAGATATTATCGGGTTCGGCTATGTGTATGGCCGAACCCCATGAACCTTTTGGTGGATCATCTTTGGATTTGGTTATAAGTAAATAAACCAATTAATTAGCCATGGATGATTAATGGCATGTTATGTAATTAAGGGTGAAAAGGATGAACCATGGGTTCGGCCATGGTGCATGGCCGAACCCCATCGAAAATATTGGTGGATTTAAATGGTGATCAATTATAAACATTTGTGGTACAAGTGACTAGATGTGGAGGTCATGAGCTTTTATCTAACTTGAAGATCAAAGGGTTGAAAGATGAGTATAAAATCAAGGGAGTGATGTTCGGCCATGGTGTATGGCCGAACCCCACTAATGAATTTTATGGACTTATGATGTTATGTGCGTTAGATGGATAATGTGTGAATGATTAGATGAATGGGTTGGCAATTAGACTTAAATAAAAGGGACTAAAGGACCAAAAAAATTGAGAGGGTGAGGTTCGGCCATGTGGTATGGCCGAACCCCACTAAGGTGGATTTTGGTGGTCTAAGGGTTAAGTACTTTATTTAGAGATGAATGACTAAATAAAAGAAGGGCAAAAATCAAAGTATGTGAGGTTCGGCCATGGTGTATGGCCGAACCCACAAAGGTGTGTTTATGGACTTAAGACCAAATGGAAAATCAAATGGTATATGGATTGACTTGTTGATGTGTAAAAAGGTGATGGGACCACACAAACGGGGCACGATCGTGATCTGTTGCAGGTTTAAAGCTCAAGGACACCTTAGTTGTCTTGGGTAGGATTCTACTTATTTGAAACCGTGGTTATGTATGTTGGATTATCTTATTTTAATGGTTTATGTTTTAAAGTATTATGTTGCAAATATGAGGATTTAATGCTAGATTTATCATATAAAATAGCATGGAATTCATTAGCATCTCATGCATGGCATGGGGTGAAGGTTAGGTGACCGGAGGGGCCATACTTCGTCGGGGCGTCCGAATAACCTATGTGGGGGAACCTTGATGATGGGAATCCCATCAAGAGTTAACCGGAGGGGCCACACTCCGTTGGGGCATCCAAAAAACCTATGTGAGAGATACCTTGATTATAAGAATCCCATCAAGAGTATGTGTTTGATTGTGATGGGTGGGACTGATTGCATACATGGCATGGCATGATTTTACGAGGTTTTGATGTTATATTATTTATATGCATGTTTTATACTAACCATGTGTTAGCCATATTTAGAATTCCTACTGGGCTAACGCCCTACTTCTAGCCTAGTGAATGAAACAGGAAATGAAGGAAATGATGATCGCGAACGGAGCAATGCATAAGATATTGGAAATGTTTATTGTTGTTTTATTAAGTACTCAAGGACATGTAATTTGAGTAGTTAGACTTCGGTATGTAATAATTAGATATTTGCTATGGTTTGTGAATGGTTTGGTAATGATATTTAATCTAAGTTAATTTGGTTAATGATTAAGTACTTTGCTATCTAAAATGGAGTAGTCTTAGGTTCTATTATAATCCGCATTCAGTTTATGTTATAATCCGCAATGTTATTAAGTGACTATGTGTGAACCATTTTCATGGACTTAGTCCATGCACACATAGGGTTAGCCAGTTAAGGGTCGAACTTTAGAAGTCCGGACTTAGCTCGCATCGTGACGTCCCGCTCTCGTTCACTCTTTTAAAAAAAATTAGACTCTGATTTTCGGAAAACGAGTGAAAAAGGGCGGGACATTACAGGGTCGATCTTCGAGAAGCATACATCATCGAGAGAGCTTCAAAGGCAAGTGCTTCTTGGTTTTAATTTTATTTAAAACCTTTGTCCTGAAAGTGGAAAAAGGAAGTTTGGCTCCAGAACCACTATATAAAATCTAGAGCGTCGTCTCTAGCACATGTGGTGGGTGGAATTCCCAACCAGATGAATAGGTGGAATTCCTATTCTACATGTAGTGGGTGAAATTCCCAACCGATTGATTGAAGTGGAATTCCTACTCTAATTGTGAGGGTGTAAGCCCCCATTTAGTGGATTTCAGAATAGCTCAAGGTTGAGCTAGTCCTAATAGTAGATGTAGGTTGGCTAACCGAACCACTATAAATTTGATCTTATTGTGTTTGATCATTGTGTGTTTATGTTTTAGTATTTAAGCACTCTTCTCAACATACATCACTTTGCATTTGATTATCTTTATTTATACATTGTGCACAAGTATAGATAATCAAGCAATCTATAAAGGGTTCTAAACTTAGTGTGATCGTTTAAGAATTTATCATGCTAAACAAATCTCTTAATTAATATTGCTATTCCGCTGCACATAAACTTCAATCCCTCCCCCCCCCCCCCCGAGTCAATCTTGTTCTAGCATCTAAGGGAGAACTTTCAATTGGTATCAAAGCCATGACTCTTCGAAAATGATCTAACCATCCGAGTTGATCCGTGCTAGAACATTGGTTATGAGATAAAGCCATGATATTTCCAAACCTCCATTTGTGATGAAAACTGGAATGAAAAACTTTAAATGCTTTCATCAATAAATATGTTTGGAAATAGTTCAACAGAAAGTGGTCTAAGCCTATCGAAGAGGTATTGGATAAACCTTCAACTTCCATGACCACTCAGTCCAAAGACCAAATAGCTTGGACTAATGATGAAATGACCATGCACTTTAATCAAACACTAGTAGCATTCATAAGTGTTGTTTTATAATATGTTTTTAAGACATTCAAAAAGATATGAAATAACAAAAGAGGCTGAAAGAATCCACGGAAAAATTGCCTCTTCTAGCCCAATAGATGACATCACCTATCATGACTAAGTTGTGTACTAAGAGAATAGGTGATTGACTATGGTTCGTCCACTGAAAAAGTCCAAGCTAAATCCTCTAGAGAAGAAGAGGATGAAGTAAAGAAACTTGATGAAGGTAGTGACCTCCAAATATCCTATGAGGCCATGTACCAAAATGTTTGCCTCTCATGTTAGGTCAACATCATGGTACAAAATCTGGAGTTTTGATTCACAAAGTCAAATGGGAAGGCACCCAAAATTAAAACCAGATTTGATAAAAGGCCATCACCGGATTGTGGACTTAGATTCCAAGTCTCACAATGTTATGTTCAAATGTGTGAAGGGATACCACTGTGAGAATCAAATTTGAAACATGTTTTTGGAATCACATGTGTATTTTACCTTCAATCTTTGTTCTTTTTTATTATTGGATTGATCTAGTGTAAGATATTTGTATGTACATGTAGGTTTGCACTCTTGTATTGGATTATACTTGTATCATTTCATTTCATATGCCATGTGATTGGTGCATCTTGAGGAAATGAATGTACTTTGTGCATTACCTCATGTATAAAGTGTGTATGGTACGCATACACAGTGTCGTTTCATTCCAAGGTTTCCCTTGTGGAATGAAACATGCTCTATGTCTTTAAATGGATTTATGGTTTGGAATGAATTACCAAAAGTGTTGATCAAAATGATAAAATATTCTTATCTAAAATCCATTTATATACTAGTTCTTTCCAAGATGCTTGAAAGAATGGTATAAAGTGTTCATCATGTTTTGGGTAATAACATGATAACAGACATAAGAGCTGTGTGGGTAGCGTCATACTTCATTTCCATATACATGGTTACATCCTGGAAACGCCGCATCTTATGAGATCACACACTTGGACAATATGTTTGTATTGGTAAATTAAATGTTCCCAAGGTACTTGGATTGGTTTGGATTTAGGAAAAGAGATCCGTAATCCATGTTTTGTGCCTACCTTCAGAAGGATGTGCTGAATCACCTAGTGGCACAAAACCTGTGTGAATGTATGTATCTACACTGACATTGAAAGGTGTATAAGAAAAGCTTGATGAACTGTGAACATCGAAAGCACACACCCGCACACACCCACACACACCTAGTCATCCTTCAATTTTAAAACCCAGGCATAAGGATTGACGAGTCGGAGGAACAGACATGTCGGTACTGTTGGAAATTAGAACACTGTCTGAAAGGGGGAAAGTCGAAGGGAGAAACAGGTCAATACTTATCGACATGTCGAGAAAGGCCGGTCGTTTGTCATGACCCGCCGGTGAGTCAGAAAGATTAAGTTAAAAGGTCTCTTTCTACGGAAACGACAAATTATTTCAAAATCATCGTTCATTCTCTTGCTGAACTCTGGCGATTTTCTTTTTGCCTCCCCTGCCCTAGACCAGTCGATAGGACATCTCGAAGCGATTTCTCACTAGAAGACCATAAGGGTTTTTGCTTCTCTCACTTCAAGAAGCAAGGGTCTCATGGTGTTTGTGAGATTTAATGGTCAGGTAAGACTTGGTCAGCTCTTATAAGAAAACACTATTTCTCCCTTGATAAATGTCAGAAGTTGGAAAGAAAATATTGGTGCCTTTGCAACCTTCATGAATGAATCAATTCAAAACCTCTCAACATTCATGGAAAAACACAAAGAGACTTCCCAACGAAATTCCCCTTCCCCTCCAGCATCACCTCCTCAGAATGGCTCTACTTAGGATAGTTTTCATGCTCTATGTTTTGTATTTTCGAAAAACTATAGTTTTAATATTGAACTAAGCATCAATGATTCCCCCTCCAAAACCATATGTACTGCACATTTTTATCAATGAAATGATATGGTTTGATTTAGTGTGTGTGCTAATTTGATGGAATGCCTTCTAGCTCATGTCTATTGTTAACATGGATTTTGTTAAATAGACTAACATGTAGGTTGTTAGGGAGATTGTAACGCCCGTCCCTTTTCACCAAAAATCAGAGTCCATTTTTTTTTTTTTTAAGTGACAAACGGCACGGACGTCACGACGCGAGTTAAGTCCGAGCTTCTAAAGCCCGGCCCTTAACTGGCCAACCCTACGTGTGTGTGGAACGAAGTCCACGAGGAACGGTTCACACGTATAAGAAAGCTTGCGGAATGTTACATAAAACGCGGAATGATAATAGAGGCTAACCTATAAATTTTAGATAGCAGGGAAGATTACATTCATCTAACTAATAAAACATCTCAACATCACCGAATCCAAAACAAAACCAGAATATAACAAGTAATTATACAGTCCGACAAGCTAAACTATACAAATACACATTTCCCAAAATAAACTTAATTAAAGCAAACAGTCTGCCTCCCCAAGCTCCTAAGCTTGGCTCCCGTCTCGTCCTTCTGCTTCGGCATTTCCTGTGTCATCAGCTAGGGTAGAAGTAGGCCGTTAGACATCGCGCCCAGTAGGACTCCGAGTAGGGCTAACACATGGATTAGTGATAAGAAAGCATATAGAAAATATTATATCAAAACCATGCCATTTGGTACAATGTAATGCAATGGGTGTCCTATGTCATGAATCCCACCCATCATCCTTACTATCCCGATGCCATATCCCCCTTGACGGTAAGGCCTCGTCAAGATGTAACCACAAATACAATATCCCCCTTGATGGAAGAACCATCATCAAGGTATAACAATAAATACAACATCCCCCTTGATGGAAAAACCTTCATCAAGGTATAACAATAAATACAACATCCCCCTTGATGGAAAAACCATCATCAAGGTATAACAATAAATACAACATCCCCCTTGATGATAAAAACCATTATCAAGGTATACTAATCCATACATCATCCCTGATGGATCAAACACATCATAATGTCCCCATGCCTGTTTATCGGTCGCCCCGACGGAGCATGGACTCCGATTTCATTTCATCCTTCCCCTGTCATATCCCTCCCATGCCATGCATGAGATGTAGATGCCATATGCCATGTAATGAATATAATAACAAAACATGACATTTAAAAAAATCCCATCAATAAAACATATAACTGATTATCAAAAATAGATCAAGCAAAGCCTCAATAATCACATCATAGCCTTAAAACCCATTTTAAACCACTCATAGGCTTACCAGAATAAATCAAGTAAAAACCCCTACATAATACATAATTCAAAACAAATCTTAAAACAAACCATATAATTTCCAAAATAATTCAAAGAAACCATCACTCAATCCATGGCTTACAAAAAGGTTAGAATCCTACCGAATACCGACTAGCGTTCTTTCTTCCGTTTCAGTCCGATAGACCCGGTCGCCGATCACACACCGCTTGCGATGTCCGGTACCTTATTATACATATCAATGAGTCCATGTATTAACCATTTAAGTCCATAAATCACATCTTAGTAAATGGCCGAACCTCACTAACTAAGTTTTGCGGGTCCCATTTAGTCCATTAAATATTTTAATCATATGGGTCTAAAAACCAGCCACCCTAGGCTTTATTAATCACTCATAAGGTTGTTACTTAGAGTCCCTAAGTCCATGACCACCTCCCATGGGTTTCTTCATTTTGGCCAATATTTACGGTTTTGCCACTACCTTTCCATGATTACTCATTTACTTAATCCATGTACATTATGGTCCATAATTGATCCATCAACCATACAACAAGACCACTTACCTCAACCATCTAATTAACCTAATTCCATTAATTTTTAAACACATGCACACACCTTAAACCTTAGCCCAAAGAGGACTCTCAATGAGTCATGGGTTTTATTAAAACTAGCCCCTTTAATTCAACCTAATCCCCATTTTTCCTTGGGTCTTTTTCACCACATTTAGATCCATAATAAGCCCTCCCATGAGGAGGTTTACATCATGCATTTAAATCAACTTTGATCATCATGAAATACATTTTGGTCCATTAGTTTAACCATAACTCCCATTTATTTTTTCATGGTTCCAAAACACCAAATTCATCCAAATCTCCCCCATGGGGTTCGGCCATACACCATGGCCGAACCCATGGTCCATGGTTTTACTTTTAAAAAAAACCTCATTTCCACCCATTTAAAACTTCAAAATCATTAACCCCTTCCATGGTTCCCATTCTTCAAAACCCCTTTGAAATCGCTTAGCCACCTTCCATGATTTCCTTCCCTAAAAACCCCTTAAAATTTACAAACCTTTGACCCCTTTTAAAAAAAATCACACATATTTACTCATTTACAACCCTAAAAATCATAAACCCTCTTTCCATGATTTTTCTTATAAAACCCCTTTAAACTTAACCACATTTAATCAATAAACCTAAAACCCTAAACCATCCTCCATGGCTTCCATCTCCTATGATTCTCTCATTTAAAACCTCTTTACAAACTTCACCACATTCAATTATTTACAACCCTAAAAATTATAAACATTCTCCATAGCTTTAAACCTTAAAACCCTACTTAATTCATCAACCCTTTTTCCATTAATCCATTTAAAACCCCCACTTCCATGCTTGAGTAATACCTAATTACACAATGCACTCAATCCATTTATTTTTTTCCTTAACCTAACCCTAATTTACCCATTAGGGTTTTGTCCACTTTCCATCCTTCAAATTGATGGATTTAAAATCCATGGCATGAAATCATTTGGTCACCATTAAATTTACAAAATGAATCCCAAATCTTAAGCCCTAAAAATTCAAAATTTCTTGTTTAAGAACATACTTACAATCTGACGCCTCCTCCGACTTTTGCCACTCCCATCGGCTTCCTTAGCCTCCTTTCTCCTTCCTCTCCTTATTTGATCGGCTAAGATGCTTGATCAATGGTGACAACCTCCAAACTTGGGTTCAGCCATAGTATGGTTTGTTTGAGAGAGGGAGAGGAGAGAATGGAGATGATGAGGAAAAAGATCCCAAATTTGACCTTAGAGTGGTAAGCCCTTGCTTTAAATCTTTTCTTCTCTTCTTCTCTTCTTCTCTTCTAAATTTTCTTCTTCTCTTCTTGGAGTGTGGGGGACGGCCATGAGAGATGAAAAGAGGGAGAGAGTGAAAGAGCTCATTGGAGTGGAGAGATGAAAAAAAAACAAGACAAGCCTATCTCCTTTTGATTGGCTAAGATAAAGCTTACCTTTAATTCCTCCCACCAATCCCTAAGATCTTTTACATGCTTTTTGACCCAACCAACACCAAGTCCCAACGTTTTTGGTGTTTGAAGATAGGATTGTTTTGGTCTCCCCTCTTTGACCCCTTTGACGATCTTTATGATTATTTAAACATTTAATTAATTAGATATTTAGGTTAATTTAATTCCCATTTACTTAATTCTTTTAAATTCCCTCTATGAAATCCACCCATGGTTGACCAAGTCAACCATGGTAGCCGGCCCCACCAATTCTTGGTCCACCCGCCACCTCACTTGATGAGGTGGAGGTGGGTCCCACTTGGCCACATCACCTTGGCTTAATTCAAATTGACTTAGGTGATTTAAATCCATTCCATACATTCTAATTGGATCACCATTGGGCCCATGGCCCAATTACATTTTCATCTTACCCATTTACCTTAAAGCTTACATCATCTTGATCCATTGGGTCCCAAATGGGTATTGGGCCCAATTTGACCATCCTTGGCCCATTTGACCATCTTTGACCCTTTAAGTAAACTTAAATCCAATCCATAGTCCATTGGGCCCTAGTTGGGCCTTTTTCCATATCTCGATCCATTTACCCTCTATTCCATTAGATTTCCAATTTCCACCATTAAAACAACCAATAACCACATATATTTTGATTTACAAATTCCGGGCCATTACATTAATCATTATTGACCAATTAAATGAATTTCATCCAATCCATGGTCCATTGGACCATACTTGGGCCTTTGCCCAAATTTTGATTCACTTAACATTTATTCCATTAAAATTCTCAATTTCCATCATTAAAATAAATAATAACCACAGATATACTGATTCACAAATTCTGGGTCATTACAGAGATAGGGATCGGGCTAAGGTTGCACACATCCTTGGAGTTTGGGGGAGCACAAAATATGTGTTGATTAGCTGCTATCACTTGTCATGACAGTGTAAAGAGGAAGGCTGATGCAAGCTTGAAAGGAAGCTTGGAGAAAAATAAACTTAGAGGCAGCTAAGTTTATGGGGGAGATAATTTGAAGAAGCTAGAAAATGTAGCTTATTCCATGGGGGAGATGAGTCGAAGAAGTTAAAAAAGATAGCTTGGATATTGGGAAAAAGACTCCAAAAGAGAAGCTAGGTAAGCTAGCTTGATCCCATTGGGATAAATCCTTTAAGACAACATAGATCTTAAAGAGAAAGAAGAACAAAAAACAGTAATGCAATGGCAATTTGCATTGTACTATGGGGGAGATCAATGCTTGAATGCATAAGAAGCATGCATTGATCAATAGAAGTTAAATGAGTTAGAAGTGAACTCATGAAAACACTAAATGCAAGAAGCATGGGGAGTGCTTGAAAATCAATGTCTGCCTACTAATCTTTGTCAATTGCATGACAAAATGAGGGACAAATTAGTAGAAGCTATAAGATATCAAAACCAATTATGGGGAGTAATTGGTGAAGCCCAAGTGTTTGGGCCTCTAGAAAGAGAGAGCCATAAAGGGGAGGAATATGAAAAAGCCAATCGACATGGGAGAATGTCTATGCTTGGAGTTTGGGACTTCAAACTCAAAGAAGATTGGGGGAGAAAATCTTATCAACAGTGATAGCTTGGATATGTAATGGGTACTAGTGTTGGTTGCTAGGAAATCATTGGCATATGGGGGAGGATGAATGCTAATCTTGTTTAGTCCGTGGATGCATATTTATGTTTGGTACTAACTCCTCTAATGATTTTCCAGTGTTTCTTGCTTGTGTGCTTGAACAGGTAAACATGAAATGAAGCAAACTGAATAAGAATATGAAGATCGTAGTTCTTTTTTCCATTTGAATATGTACATATGATTGATGTAATATTTTTTATTCAAATGTGATGTAACAAGGGTGGGTTTGTAATTGGGTTAGCTTCTAAGTCTTGTCATGAAATTGACAAAGGGGGAGATTGTTAGTGCCCCAGCTTGCCGAGTCCCTAAAGTTTGTCAATTCCATGACTCGGGAAGAAGCACCTTTTAGAAGCTTAAAGACTCAAGGTGATTAAGACTGATGATCATGCTACACTGGATTGAATCTCATCATTATGAAAATCACAAAACAGGTATTTGCCCATAGATTACTTTAGGTGGTACCCATACCTTAGGAGGACCATTCCTAGGCTTAGTTGAACAACTGGTAAAATCATAAAAATCCTAGAGAGGAAGCTTGACAGTAAATTAGAACCCAACTTGGAAATATGTTTTTGGTTTCACTGTCTGCTCGACCAATCTTTCTCACCGACCCCTTGGTGGAGACAGTATCGACCCATCACGGTTAATGACTGGTCAGCCAGATTGACAAAAGTTCTGGATCATAGAACTGTCATTCTGGGTAAATCTGTAATCGAGAGTCTCGTATACACCATCCCCTCGGTGAAAGGCTAAAACGACCCCTCGGTCAAAGGCTAAAACGACCCCTCGTTGTCAACGACTCTTCGATAGAGACATATAAGTTCTAGAACTTCGAAATCAAGTAGGCTCTCGAGAAAACAAACATATTGGTAGTTCAAGACCGATCAAGAGTACCGGACCGACCCCTAGGTAAGGGCGACAAGTGGGTCTGGGTAAGACTACTTTCTGGACTTAAAACTCTGTCAACATGGTGTTGACCCAGACTGAGCCTCTCGTATGGACCGACCTCTCAGTACCATGACTGTCGACCCATCGGCGACACCAACATGTTGCTCGGGAAAGAATTATACAGTTGGGAGTGCATTTAATATGCAACGGTCGGGTTGTTGAACGGTAATATTTTTAGTCATCGACCCCTCGGTGCGTCCGACCTGTTGGTACATGACCATTGCTGAAACTGGTTGCCTTCTCTATAAAAACCAATCTCTATACAGCCACTTGGCATCCTTTGGCAAATCCGTTGGACCGTCATCATTATCAGTGAGCTTAAATAAGGGCCAACAAAAGAATCACTCTCTCTCTTGTGCTTACACTTGGGGAATCTATTAGAACCAATCATACGGATTGAGTTTGTGAGACACAGAGGAAAGGATAATCAACTAGGATAGATATTGGTAAAATCAATTTCCTAGTCACCCTAGAATTGTGATTGCTATACAACGGTTGCAAGGCAGAACGTCGGCACATATTGGGTGGATTTTCGAGAAGCACACATCATCGAGAGAGAGCTTTAAATGCAAGTGCTTCTTGGTTTTAATTTTATTTAAAACCTTTATCTTGAAAATGCATTAAGGAGACTTGGCTCCGGAACAACTATAAGAAATCTAGAGCGTCGTCTCTGGCATATGTGGTGGGTGGAATTTACAGCCGAATGAATATGTGGAATTCCTATTCTACGTGTTGTGGGTGAAATTCCCCAGGCGATTGAGTGAGGTGGAATTCCTACTCCAATTGTGAGGGTGTAAGCCCCACTTAGTGGATTTGGGGATAGCTCAAGGTTGAGCTAGTCTTAACAGTGGATGTAGGTTGGCTAACTAAATCAGTATAAATTTTGTCTTATGGTGTTTGATCATTGTGGATTTGTGTTTTAGTATTTAAGCACTCTTCTCAACACACATCACTTTGCATTTGATTATCTTTATTTATACATTGTGCACAAGCATAGATAATCAAGCAATATGCAAAGGGCTGTAAACTTAGTGTGATCATTTAAGAAATTATAAACAATTTATCACACTAAACAAATCTCTTGATTAATATTGTTATTTCGCTGCACATAAACTTTAAACAATCAAGAAATTTGTGAACACCATGGAAATGGGTTTGAACTATTCACACCCCCTCTCTCTCTCTCTCCTCCTCCTCCTCCTCTAGGGTCTATCTTTTTCTAGCACCTAAGGGAGAACTTTCATGTTTTATTTGTATGATTTATTTTTCTTGTTCATTTTATTCTCATTCTTTACTTTGTAGTCTCTTTTTGTATTTATTTCTTGTATTTAATCCACCTTCTAAAAGATGTATTAATTGATGTGAGATTTAACTAAATTGGACTTTGATTTTGCTTTCTTAAACCGTGATGTAAGATTATTTATAAATCCTATATTAATGATAGAATTTGATTTCTATGATGGGATTAATTTAAAGATCTATATTTTTTACAACCTACAAAATTCCAATTTCATATATTTTGTTTTCTTTCATATAATTTGTTCCTTGTGGGATTGACCTCGTACTCTTAACACTATACTATACATGGTTCTTGTGCTTGCGAGTAATGAGTAATAAATTTAAAATTCATACAACACTAATTTTGAAACACTTATATTAAATTCGAACATAGATTCAATTCAAGAACAAAAATAAATTTCAAACATTCATCACACAAACATTGATTAATTGGAAAACCAGAATCTAAATATTTCATTCTACTTTAATTTCATTAATAAACGTTGAATTCAAATTACAATACTTGGAATTGAAATAAAGAATTATAAGAAAAGATGGAAAATTACACTCAAAACTCAAACTTAGGACCCTTTGGAGCATTCTAATTTCCCAGAGCTTTCACTCTTTCTTCTTTTCTCCTCTTTAGTTTCCACACCTAGTCCTTGAAATTCACAGAGCCAATTCGACTTTTACAGGTTTCCCTAATGCTCATATTTATAGGTTCTTGGATTGAAATGAAAGGCTAGGATTGACTAGGGTTTCATGGATGGTCAGGATTTAAGAAACTAAAGTGAAGAGGTATCATGGTTTGGGTAACTGGAGAAGTTTGGATGACTAGGGCTTTCGAAGAGTGTAGTGTCATGCGTGCCAAGTACGAGATATGCGCAAGTGAGATGGGATAAGGTGGAGCGAGGTGGTGGTCATATGCATGCTTTGGAGGATTAGGGCTTCGTGTGTATAATGAGTGCATGCAATGGATGGTGTAGATTTAAGGGTTTCTAGATGGATGGCTAGATTGTGTTGTTTCTCAAGGGTTTTAGTTACGTGTTGCAACCATATGGGACATGGAAAAAGGTTGAAAAATTGTGTGGAGTGTATATAAGTCTAGGGTTTGTGGATTGTAGATGAGTGAAGGACTAGGGATGCATGTGATTGGTTGGATGAATGGTGGTGTTTGTGCAAACTCTAAGTGTTGGTGCCACATATGAGTGTTTAGGAGAGGTTGTACGGCTCTGTGTTTAGGTGTAGCAACCATGTACAATGTGTGTGGAGGCTTGGGGTGACATGGCCGAATGATGTGTGTTTGGATTAGGGTTTGTGTTTGTGTTTTAATGAAAAGCTAGGGTTTTGTGGTGACTATGGTTTTCAGTGTTTGTAGCATTAGGGTTTGTGGAGGAGTTGTGTATACGAATGGAGGCTAGGATTTCCTAGGTTTTGACCATATGAGAAATTTAGGATTAGGATTTGAAGTGTTGGCTGTATGGAGGATTTCGGCAATTGGTTTATCAGTGGACCTCATGCACATGGGCCTCTGTGAGTTGGACTCTAGATTGTAGACTGGCTCACTTAAGAAATACGAATGTAGCTCTGGCCTGGCCTAGTGTGTGGCGTGCAACTTTGCCTGGCCCAGTGGATTTGAACTATGCTGTAGGCTTCCAGTCTTCTGCGGGCTCTTAATCTTCGGGCTTTCTCTCAGGAACTGAAAATAATTAATTCACCACTTGATTCTAAAATATATTGAAATAATATAAACTCTCATAAATGGATTTAGATTATTTAATTTACAATTTAAATTCCTAAAAGTGGTAAAAATAATTATTAAAATTCCAAAGCTTTTGATTTTAGCACAAAACTTTCCACTTCACCCAGTTTTCTATTGATTCCCTGCTTTTTCCAATCTTTTCTACAAAACTAGAAAATAATATGAAATGAACCTGATATATAACAAACGATGGCTAATTGGTCCAGAAATCGGGGGTTAAATAGTCATTTTTCTGTGCTCATTAATGTGTTCTTAGGTTCTTTCACTGGGCTTGGAGCTCACACACCATACATTGCAGGTGATCCTCTAGATTTAGGCTTGGAGGAGAATGACGATAATTAGAAGCTTCTATGGATGAATGTTTAGATTTTTAGTATGGTATTGAATTATGTGGTTGAACTTAATTATTTGGTTATCGTTTATTTTTATGAGACTCGATTAGTTGATCTGAATAATTTGAGAATTTTGAAAATATTAATTGATTTTATTTTTATGGATTAAGTTGTGAGCAAACCTGTGAGATTAGACTTGATGTTGATTGTAGATGTTATTCCTCTTATTTTTGTGGATGACATTAGAATTTATGCAATGTGTTAACTTTGGGCATGAAGGATTTGGTGGTTTTGTTTATCTTATTTGTAATCTTTTGAAAAAGAAAATGTATTTATTTCTCCAATCACAAATTTGTGATGTAAGACCCGTTAGTTGTGTTGTTGCATTAGTTCACGCCCAGTTTAGGTTGTTGGAGGAGCAGTGTGTGGCAGGTTTGTATCAGAACAAGGTTCAACCCTCTGACTGTAAGTAAGAGGTAGGGCCCAAGGTTAGAGACAAAAATTAGATCCCTTTCTATCTTAAGTGAGTGAGGGTAGGAACCTTAAGAGGGTAGAATTTTTTACCTTGAGAATTTGATATCTTAGCTTTTGATTAGCATGTTGGCATTTTGAGCATGTTTGTTGGTGGGAAGGAATGTTTGTAATGCCCCACCCTTTTTCACTCGCTTCTTCCCATAAATCAGAGTCTATTTTTTTTTACAACAGAGTAGAGTGATAAAGTGGGGGACGTCACGACACGAGCTAAGTCCGAACTTCCAAAGTCCGACCCTTAATTAGCCAACCCTATGTGTGCATGGACTAAGTCCACGAAAATGGTTCACACATAATAATATCAACTTGCGGAATAAAAATCATAACATGCAGAATCATAACATGCGGAATCATAACATGCGGAGTAATAATAGAACCAAGTTCTATTCCATTCAGATAGCATAGTACGTCAAGTCCTTAATCATCACTCAGATATCATAATTATCAAAATTAACATCCAACCATCTAAGTTATTACATTCCCGAAAACTAGTTACTCAAATACATGTCCATAAGTAACTTTATTCAAAACATATAAAATAAATCATCCAAGCTCCTATGCCTGGCCCTCCTTGCATTCATCATTCCCCTTGTTTCCTGTATCATCAACTAGGGTAGAAGTAGAGCTTTAGACCAACGCGCCCAGTAGGTATTCCAGTTACGGCTAACACATGGTTAGTACAAAACATATAATATAACATAATAGCCAAAACCATATAAAACCATGCCATGCAATGATGACAAATGCAATGAGTCCCACCCATCACATGTACATAAAAGTACCCACCACATAGGTCTTTCGGACGCCCCGACGGAGTGTGGACCCTTCGGTTTCTTCCTGATGGAAAAGCACATCAAGGTACCCCACATAGGTTTTTCGGACGCCTCGACAGAGTGTGGCCCCTCCGGTTATAAATCCTCCACCCCATGCCATGCATGAGATGCCAATGAAACACATGCTATTTTATAACATAAACATAGCATTTAAAATCATATTTAAAACACATGCTCTTTCCTCATATAGACATAGCATTTAAAATCATCATTTGAAACATATCCTTTGCAGCATAAATTCATCAAAAATAAGATACACACAATGTACATACACCATGGTTTCAAAGAGGTGGAATCCTACTAAAGACTGCTACGTGTCCTTGCGTTTTTCGTCCGGTAACCGCTCACGATCGTAAACACCTTGTGAGGTCCCGTTACCTTATAATATAACAATTAATCATAACCAAGTCCCACTTGATTCTCAATGTTCTAAGTCCATAAACAAAACCCCATGGGGTTCGGCCATACACCATGGCCAAACCCATGGTCCATTAATTCAGTTAATTACAATAATGCCATTGTACATAACCATAGCCATTTTCCTTGCTTATGTTCCAAAATAATCCATACATACTTCTTTAATCCAAAAACATAGTCCAATAAATAATTCATGGGGTTCGGCCATACACCATGGCCAAACCCTATGTCCAACATTTCCATATATTTACCACTTTGGCATCCATGGCTTACATATCCAATAATCCGATCCTTTCAAACATTAAAAATCATAAATCATTCCCCATATTAATTCCATAATCGATTCCTTAGTCCCAACATGATCCATCAAGTATTCCCCATGTGGTTCGGCCATACACCATGGCCGAACCCATGGTCCTTCATTCTAGACCCTATTTACAAAATTGCCATTGGTCTAATTATTTCCAACCTTCCATTCATTAACACATAAACTAAACCCATAAAATTGGTTCATGGGGTTCGGCCATACACATGGCCGAACCCATGATGTCTAAGTTTCCATTTTCACTAATGATCCATAATTAGAAGGTTTCCAAATTAAAATTCCATAATTAGAAAGTTCCTAATTAAAACTTTCTAATTTAGTCTTCACCTTCCAAAAATAGAAACTTTCTCATTTTAATCTCCTCCTTCTATTTTTAGAAACTTTCTAAATTAACAAACTTCCATAAATAAATGCTTTCTAATTTAGCAACCTCCTTCCATAATTAGATAGTTTCCTAATTTAGCATGCAACTTCCATAATTAGAAATCATCTTCCATTTTAATCAATTAAAATCCATAGATATAGTTGGTGGGGTTCGGTCATGCACCATGGCCGAACCTCACTCCTTCTTTTCTACTCTTTTGATCCAACATCCTAGCCATAATAAAATCATGGTTCGGCCATGTAATGGCCGACCCACATCCCTAACCATATCTCCATTTAAAAATCCTCTTAAAACATAAGTATAAATCCATGATCTTCATAAATCATGAGCAATGTTCCTCCATGAGGTTCGGCCCTTCATCATAGTTGAACCCTATGGTTCTTTAATTTCTCTTAAACCATTTAAACTCTTTTTAAAACATACATAATTATTCCGTTAAGATTATCATGATCATCTCCCAATCCTCTTCCATGAGGTTCGGCCATACAGCATGGCCGAACCCTATGGTTCTTTTCTTTTAACACAAATTTATCAAATAAAATTACTAACCGGTTCCGAATGATTTTTGTTCTTCCAATCCTTCTTCTTTCTTCTTGATTCATTTTCTCCAAAACTAAGAATACCTCTTGCTGGCTGCCTTCTCCTTGTTCTTGTTTTGCCTTGAACAAGACTTGAGAGAGGGATAAAATTCGGCTATGGAGAGTAAACCGTGTGCCCCTCCTATGTATCTCTTTATAAAGCCTTTCCTTGGTCCCAACTTAGAAGGTGCTTAAGATAACCTCACCCCCTTTGGCCGTGCGCCCCTTGTTTAATTTTAGTAATGCCGTGTGCCCTCTTGTATTTCTCTCTTTGGAGAGTCCTAATTTAGGACATGATATACGCCCCTCTTGCCTTTCTTTTATTAAGCTTCCATTGATCCCAATTTAAGATAGCAATTGCTGACCTTGGCTTTCCACTTTAGATAGCCCTAGATAAAATATGTCATGCGCATAATCCTAGATTTGCAACCTAATAATCGGCCATGCTCAATTATCCCTTTCCTTATTTAGTTAATATTGCATTATTAATTAAATTGAACCCCATTTAATTTTTATTGCAGCCAATTCCAAAACCGTTGGGTCCTAATTGGGCCAATGACCCAACTCTTTACCTAATTTAAGATCCATAACTAATATTCACCAATTAAATGGATAATTTTCATACATAATAATAAATTGAAAATCCGGGGTGTTACTATGTTGGAGTTCGATTGCTGTATATCTTTTCCTAATAGTGAAACTGATGTAATAATTTTTTTGTTTGGTTTTACTAGAATGCCTGGACAGGGCAATCACAGAGGAAGGAGAGGAGGAAATGTAAGACCCTAAATCGGGAGATTGGCCGAGAAGTCCGTTTTGAGGGTGTAGTGGAGAGTACCTCTTTAGGAGGATCTTAGAGACATCCTCCAACTCCACCCCAACTCCACCACCACCTCCTCCTTCCCCAGTAAATGTGGATCCGAATGCTGTGCTGAGGATAGGTAGCACAGGAAGTTTTGAATGTAGTGCAAGAGTCTCATGGCACAAACCATTGTCCTCAGGAAACTAAGGAAATGCTGATAATTCGGGAATTCAAGCGCCAGCATCCTCCCATGTTCAGGGGAGATTTGGAACAGGTGGTTGTAGAGCGTTGGTTAAATCGGGTGGAACGGATTATGGATAACATAGGCATGAAAGAGGATAATTCTTCGTATTATTCTAGCCATTATACAGCTCGGTGGCGCAATAGAGGAATGGTGGGCCGATCGGCAAGGGTTAGACAAAGAAGTGGATACTTGGGATGCTTTCTTTAAAGCTTTTCTGGCTGAGTACTTTTCTCCACAAGTCCGTTAGTAAAAACATTCAAAATTCTTCGACTTGAAGCAAGGCAATGATGTTGTGGTTCAGTATGGGGCCAAAATCAAGGAACTGTGTAACGACCCGACCTGATATTTCGGTGTCTGGAGGAGACTTGTGTATCTCCGAGGTGGTTTTTGGATTTTGGTAGCGGTGGTTGGAGCATGGGTTCTCTAACGAGACCGAGTTTGCCAAGTTCCGTGTAACACCCCACTTTCTCAATGATTGGAATAATCACGAAAATGCCCCTAGATTGGTGAATTCAATAAATGGGATTGTAAATAAGGAAATAGTGGGGCCCATTGTTCAAATTAAGACCCTATGAGCATATTATAAATGTCAAATTTGATTGGATGGGTAATGTACATCAATTGGGTCAAAATGGTTAATTGGGTCAAAGGACCCAATTGGGACCCAATGGGTCATAATGGACTTATTAGACCATTGGGTGAGCCCAAATTTAATGGGGTTAAGCTGAATTGATTGGAAATTAAGTGGAACATAAATGGGTAGGCTTGATACACACATGAAAACCACACCTAAGATGGCTAAACCACCCATAATTGGGTCATGGCGCCAATTGGGTCAACAAGCTAAGTTGGGACCCAATGGGTCGAGTTGACTATGGCTGACCATGTGGACCCTCAAGGGACTAAAATATGAGTTAAATCAGTTTGAGTGGGACTGAAGTGAGTTTGAATTAAATCAAGTAATGAGTTGACTCAAGTGCATTAAATGAAATGCATTAAGCATGGTGAGTTGGGTGAGTTGAGATGGAAATCAAAAGGACCTTGAGTTCAAGTGAGTCAAATGGAATTTGAGTGTAATGCTCACCCCTTTTCACTGAAAATCAGAGTCTATTTTTTTTTTTTTTTAAAGTGACAAAGGGCGCGGACGTCACGACGCGAGTTAAGTCTGAGCTTCTAAAGCCCGGCCCTTAACTGGCCAACCCTACCGGGTGCGTGGAACGGAGTCCACAGAGAATAGTTCACCCGTAGGAGAAAGCTAACTGAAAGTTACATTAAATGCGGAAAGACATTACAGACTATCCTACTAATTTTTTCTTTCTAGATAGTAGGGAAGATTTCATCATTTAATTACCAAAATACCATAACATCATATGTCTACCACAAAGTCCAAAACATAGCAATAAGTCTAAAATATTACATTTCCGACAAGCTAAACTATTTCAAATTACATTATCCAAAATAAACATTAGTAACTATCTAGCACGCCTTTCCAAGCTCCTTAGCTTGGCTCCCGTCTCGTCCTTCCGCTTCGCCACCTCCTGCGTCATCAGCTAGGGTAGAAGTAGGGCGTTAGACAATGCGCTCAGTAGGACTCCGAGTAGGGCTAACACATGGATTAGTGATAAGAAAGCATATAGAAAATATTATATCAAAATCATGCCATTTGGTACAATGTAATGCAATGGGTGTTTTATGTCATGAATCCCACCCATCAATCTCATCATCATTGTACAATGCCCCCTTTTCATCCATACATAATGTTCAAAATATAATCCATACCATCATCATGCCATGACCCTCTTGATGAAAAACCTCATCAAGATGTCATCCACACTAGGCATCCCCCTTGATGGAAGAACCATCATCAAGGTATAATAACACATAGTAACATTCTTGTTTGAATAACCTTATCAACATATCATAGAGCCCATAGTAACCTCCCTGATGAATCAAACACATCAGAATATCCCCATGGTTGTTTATCGGTCGCCTCGACGGAGCATGGACTCCAGTTTCATTTCATCATTCCCGTGTCATATCCCTCCCATGCCATGCATGAGATGTAGATGCCATATGCCATGTAATGAATATAATAACAACCATGACATTTAAAAATCCCATCAATCAAACATATAACTTGATTATCAAAAGTAGATCAAGTAAAGCCTCAATAAACACATCATAGCTTTAAAACCCATTTTAAACTGACCATATGCTTACCAGAATAAATCAAGTAAAAACCCCTACATAATACATAATTCAAAACCAATCTTAAAACAACCCATATAATTTCAAAAATAATTCAAAGAAACTATCACTCAATCGGTCACTATTTAGGTTTTGTGGGTCCCACTTAATCCATTAAACATTTTAATTACATGAGTGTAAAATCAGCCTCCCAGGCTTTATTTCACCCTATATAATGCTATTACTTAGAATCCCTAAACCCATGATCATCTCCCATGGAGTTCTTCATTTTAGCCATTATTTACGGTTTTGCCACTACCGCTTCTCCATGGTTAATCACTCATTCATCCATGCATGATTAAGTCCATAGATGATTCATAGATTTGGATCCATCAATGACCGATCACCCATATCTTAAAATCATTAAAGTCAGCCACTTAATTTAACCTAAAGTCCATTACTTTAAACATGTACAAACACATTAACCTTAGGCCATAATGATCTACAATTGAGTCATTAAAATTCAGCCCTTTAAACTTAACCAAATCTCCATTGTCCTTGGTCTTTGGTTACACATTAAATTCATCATAAGTCCCTCCATTGAGAGAACCTAAACCATACACTTGACTTATCATTCCTTAATCACATTTCCATTACAACTAACAACACTAAAAATTAGCCACTTAAACACTCTAATCCTCATTCATTTCTCACATACATCATACCAAAATTATCCATAAGTTTACCCACAAATGGGTCATGGGTTCGGCCATACACCATGGCCGAACCCATGATGTCTTTTTCCCATTTCTTTCTTTGGCCTATCTACACATTTGGACCCATTATAAGCCCTTCCATGAAGGGGCTTAACTTATACATTTAAATCACCATCCTTAATCACATTTAAATCCTTTTTACAACCATCATAAAACCATCATTTTCCCCATTTTTTTGTACTCATTTAAAACTACCCTTACACCACCATAGGGTTCGGCCATTCACCATGGCCGAACCCATGGTTCATGATCCAATATTCCTTTATGCCATTTTAGACCACAACACAATTACATTCATCCATGAATTCCATCATAAAAACCTCTTCAAAAACTACATACATTTAATCATTAATAACATCAAAACCCTAAATCATTCTCCATGCTTCCTTTCTTATAAACCCTAATAAAATACTCCATCATCTACCATTGTTAAGGCCATCAACATCATTCACTTCTCCCATGCATTTCTTCATTTACCATCCCTTTAAACAATTTTCGACCATTTAGTCATTAAACCCTAAAACCATAATTCATCCTCCAAAATTTTAACCCTAACACTCCATTAAAATTTCCTCAATTATTTACCATGGGGTTCAATCATTCATTCATGCTTCTTAATGCCATAACAACCATTTACATTCCCCATAAATTTCCTCATTTACAATCCCTTAAAAAATTTACTACATTAACCATTAAAACCCTAAAATCACAAACTATCCTGCCATGATTTTTAAACTTTAAAATTCCATTAAATCTCCAAATTACCTTACATGTCTTCCACTCCTTAAAACCTTAAAAGAAAATCATACATTACCTATCACCCACCATGGGGTTCGGCCATGCTACATGGCCGAACCCTATGGCTCACAATTTCCATCCAAATCTTTATAATTCCATGCTTAATAACTTAACTACATTACATTTCTTAATCCATTTATTTTTCCTTAACCTAACCCTAATTTACCCATTAGGGTTTTGTCCACTTTTCATCCTTCAAATTGATGGATTTAAAACCTATGGCATAAAATCATTTGGCCACCATTAAATTTAACAAAAATGAATCCCAAATCTTAAACCCTAAAAATCCAAAATTCTTGTTTAAGAAATACTCACAATCCGTCGTCTCCTCCGACTTCCGCCACTCTCGTCAGCTTCCTTAGCCTCCTTTCTCCTTCCTCTTGATCTTTGGTCGGTCAAAATGCTTGATCAATGGTGAGAACCCCCAAGCTTGGGTTTAGCCATGATAGGGTTTGATTTGAGAGAGAAAAGGGAGGAGAGGATAAAGAGGTGACTAGCTTCCTTGGCCTTGAGGTGGAGGACCCAAGCTTAACCCTTTCTTCTCTTCTTCTCTTCTTCCTTTCTTCTCTTCCAAATTTTCCTTTTTTTTTTTTTTTTTTTTTTCTTTCCTTAGAGATGAGGGACGGCCGTGAGAGAGTGGAAGAGAGGAAAAGAATGAAATGAGAGTGAAAAGAGAGGGAGAAAAGAAAAGGTAAGGCTTATCCTACTTGGTTTCTTAAATTACACTTTACATTAATTTCTTACCAACCAACAAGATATTTTCCATGCATTATGCTTTATGGTGGTTGGGATAAACACTACAAGCCAACGTTTTGGCCTTTGAAAATGAGGTGGTTTGGTCATTCAATTTTGACCATTTGACCACCTTTATGATTATTTAACCATTTAATTAATTAGATAATTAGGTTAATTAAATTCCCATTTTAACTTAATTCCATTTGTTTAAGTTCCTTCATGCATCCACCCATGGTTGACCAATTCAACCATGGTGGCCGGCCCCACCAATCCTTGGTCCACATGCCACCTCATTTGATGAGGTGGAGGTGGGCCCCAATTGGCCATGTTACTTAGGTCTAATTAATACTACTTAGGTGTTTAAAAATCAATTCAATCCACTTCCCTTATTGGATCACCATTGGGCCCATGGCCCAATTAAGTTCTCTCCTATCCATTTACCGTAGAGTTTGCATTATTTTGACCCATTAAGTCCCAAATGCGTATTGGCCCAATTTGACTACCCTGGCCCATTTGACCATCTTTGACCCTTTAAGTGACTTTAAATGCAATCCATAGTCCATTGGGCCCTAGTTGGGCCTTTGTCCAAATTTTGATTCATTTACCCTCTATTCTATCAATTTTCCCAATTTCCACCATTAAAAATAAATAATAACCACATATTTATTGATTTAAAAATCTCGGGCCATTGCAATACAATCCTCTTTTAAAATTTTCGTCCCGAAAATTCGAGCGAAGTAGGGGTTCAAATCATCTTATACAAAGAGCTCCGGATGAGCGGCACTCATCTCTGACTCCAGTTCCCAGGTGGTTTCCTCATTGCCATATAGTTCCCATACCACCTTGATCTGCTCTGTAGTCTCCAGAACCAACTCCGGTCCAATCAGCATAGGCTCACCGGCCTCTGTTCAACACACTGGCGATCTACACTGCCTACCATATAAGGCCTCAAACGGAGCCATCTGGAGGCTTGCCTAGTAACTGTTATTGTAGGAAAACTCCACCAATGGCAAGTGATACTCTCATCCACCCTTGAAGTCCATCATACCTGTCCTCAGTATATCCTCCCATATCTGTATTGTCCTCTCCGACTGTCCATCAGTCTGTGGGTGGAATGCTGTGCTGGTCAACATGTCGGTCTCCATGGCCGACTGCACGCTCTGCCATACTCTGCTAGTGAATAGGCCATCTCTGTCGGACATAATAGTCCGGGGTACTGTAACGCCCCGCCCTTTCCGAGAATTTCAGAGTCTAATTTTTTTTTAAGTTATAATAAAACATCGAAAGAGAGCGGGCGGCGTCACGGCGCGAGTTAAGTTCAGACTGCCCAAGTCTGAACTTTAACTGGCCACCCATGTGTACATGGACTAGACCATGATTACGAATCACACATGGAACTAACATCAACATGCGGAATAACCTAGATTAATTGCGGAATAGAAAGACCAGATAGCAAGTAACAATCTTAAACATTATTTAACATAGATCAACCATCCAAATGTTATCAACCTAATCAAACCATAGCAAGTATTGAATTATTACATGTCCCACAAAAGTATTCAAAAGACAGTACTATAAAGTAGTTCAGTCCTTCATTCAAGCACTTAGGCTTGGCTCCCCTCTCGGTCAACGACCTTTCCTTTCCCTTTGCTTGTACCTGCAATCTCCTCTGAGGATAGAATTAGGGCATTAGATCAACAAGCCCTAGTAGGTTCCCGAATCAGGGCTACCACATGTTAGCATATAAAACATGCATATATATCATATCACATGATCATTAAAAACAGGTAAAACAATGCTATGAAATATGCACATGCAATGAGCATCCCCCATCATGTACTTTCATAGCCATCACTTGATGTGCCTTGCACTGACAAGGTAAATTACAACACACTTTCATCTCTTCTATAAAATATGTACATGCAATGAGCAACCCCCATCATGTACATTCGTAGCCATCACAGTAAAACTTCATTCATTATCCCATAACTATGCATGAGATGTCAATGCCTGTATGCCATTTGTCAATGCATAATATATCATTTGAAACCACATAAAATAAACAAGAATCTCATAAAGAAAACCAGGGTAAAAACTGTGGTTACAAGTAGGTAGGAAACCTACTGAAGAATCACTTCAGCGTCCGTTCTTTCTTAGGCTTTATCCGGTCACGACTCGTTCGTCATTCAACTCTCGTCACCTTGTGATACAATAATCAGTAAATCATATTGTCACTTAAATTTCCATTCACATATAAGACCCAAAACATCTTGATTTGGTCCTTCTTTCAAGTCCTTCCATTATTGCCCATATTTACAATTTTTGCCATTGGTTCCAACCAATCTACTTAGTCATCCAATCTTTAATCCACCACACTTACTCCATGGGGTTCGGCCATACCTTTAGCCGAACCCAATGGTTCTTTTATCCATTACCATATGGTTCTCCATTAGGGTATTTTAAACCTTTTAAATCAACATAGAACCATTACCAACTACTACTCATAAGTTTAGCCTATTTAACCCATTCACCATGAATTAGCATAAAGTCCATCAACGTGCTTGGTTATTTACTGATATTAAGTACATAGATACATACATGATTCTTGAGTCAAAATCATACAACTCAATCAGTAAGCATAACCATATATAAACCAAATAAAAACCATAAAGTAACCCATGGGGTTCGGCCACTCACATGGCCGAACCTCATGGTTATTTGAATCCAATTCTTCTAATGATCTTTCATCATTTATCATGTATCTTAGGCATAAAAACAGCAAACATATTCTATTTAAAATCCTATAGAAACCCCATGGTATTGCATGGTTTCTAACTCTTTAATTTCACAACAATCATCAATCTGTTTCATGGGGTTCGGCCATTCAAGTTGGCCGAACCCTATGTCCATGAATTGATCCTTCAAACATGCATTAGGTGTTATTTAAATCATGCAATATCAGTACCCTTTTGCTGCCTTTATACCTCTTAGAAACCCTCTTTAAACATGTATTTTAAATCTAATAACATATGTAAAAACAGTCCCAACGTGCATGGTTTTAAATTTCAAAAACCATACACACTAATCAACTTTTTCCATGGGGTTCGGCCACCCAAAGTGGCCGAACCCAATGGTCCATTTCCACTCCTTTAATCCACTGATTTAGACCATATAAACTTCAGTCCTTGATGACCTTCAAGTCCATGTTTTAACCTCTTTAAAACATACATTTTATGTCCAATAAAACATCTAAAAATAATCCTATACTTGTATGGTTTTAAATTCCAAAAACCATCCAAACCAACCAATTGTTTCCATGGGGTTCGGCCATCCAAAGTGGCCGAACTCCATGTTCTCAATTTCCATCCTTTAAACCTTATCATCACACTTTAAAACCTTACTTATTTCGGCCACAAAATGACCCCAGAAATCAGTCCATAAAACCCATGGTTTTCATGTTGGGTGGCCGAACCCCATGTAAAAGATTGCATGGTTTTCATGTTTCCAAAACATGAAAACCATGCAATCTTTTACATGGGGTTCGGCCCTCCATGGTGGCCGAACCCAATGGTTATTTTCACCATTTTAAATCCTCCATAATCAAGGTTAAATATTGGTGTATTCGGCCATGACCATGGCCCAATACATACCCTACTTGTTTTATGTTTTTAAACCAAAAAATCATAAAGATACTTACCAAATTTTCCAAACTTCCTCCTTGTCTTTGATCCTTGTTTTCTCCCTTTTATTTCTTCTTTTCTTTTGCTGTTTTGTGCTTGAATATTTGATGCCAAAACCTCTGCTGTTCCAGCCAAGAAGAACAACGAATTGGAGAGAGGAAAGAGGAAGAGAGAGATGAGGAAAATCTTAGGCTTTGCAATGATAAATTGGCCAAGTGATGGTGTTCATTGGTTTTGTATTTCAGCCATCAACACCCCTCCACTTCCTCATCAACTCATGCACAAAACGATGAGCATTGGGTGCCCTCCAAGGCACCCCTTGGCAGATACCCATGCAGCCATTCAAATTCCCAAGCAACTCACCTCAAACCCATGCATTTCATTAACCATTCACCATGGAACTCACCAAAACAAGTCCCCAACGTGTGGGACTTGTTTTGGTTGGTTTGAGACCAGCTAACCTCTTCAAATTCCCATTAAACTCACTGATTTATAGTCCCTTGGATTTCCATTTTGACTCACCCAACTCAAGATATTTTTATTCCAACCCAACTCATCACATTTAATGCTCCATCTTTGAGTCAACACTTTTCTTAATTTAGACTCACTCCAAATCAGTCCAACTCAAGCTGAATTATCTCACACTTGAGTTCCATTGAGGGCCCACACGGTCATCCGTGGTCAAACTAGTCAACCCGACCCGTTGGGTCCACTTTTGGCTCCTTGACCCGTTTTTGACTCCATGACCCAATTATGGGTATTTTGGTCATTTGTAATCAGGTTTTTGCATATGGGTCAAAGCCTACCCATTTCTTCTCTACTTGATTTCCAATCAAATAAGCTTAACCCCATTTAATTTAAATTCACAAAACGGTCAAATCGTCCATTTTGACCCGATGGGTCCCATTTGGGCCCTTTGACCCATTTAGCCATTTTTGACCCAAATGATGAAAATTACCCAACCAATCAAACTTAACATTCATAATATGCTCATATGATTTTAATTTGAGCAATGGGTCCCACTATTTCCTTTCTTAACATCACAAAATAATTAATTTAACAACTCAGGGGCATTTTGGTAATTTTCCATTTCATTGAGAAATTGGGGTGTTACAGGTACACCATGTAGTCCCGATAATATTTCGGATGCACCGTCGACCCAAAGCCTTAGATGAATCTGTTGGCTTGACAGGAAGGAATTGCGCAAACTTGGTCAATCAATCCACCACGATTCATATTGCATCGTTGCCTTTGGGAAACCTTGGCAACCCTATCACAAAGTCCATAGAAATGTGCTCCCATTTCCACTCCGGTACAGGTAGGGGTTTGAGTAAATCCGATGGCTTCCGACGCTCCGCCTTAACCTACCGACAGTTAGTACAGCGAGCACAAACTTGGCCACATCTCTCTTGAGTCCATGCCACCAATGGTGCCTCTTAAAATCATGGTACATCTTAGCGCTGTCCGGATGGGTAGAGAGCTTGGTTTGGTGTGCCTCAACCAACAACTCCCTTCCGCAGCTCTTAGGCACCTCCGTCCTACCTCGGAACACAAGACCCTATCCCGGTCGTAACTCTCATTCCGATACTACCTCACCTGTAGATATCTGGGTCCAGATCTCCTTCATCTCTGGGTCTATTCGTTGTTCCCGTTCAATTGTGCTAAGTACCTCTTGATTACATCAACATCACTCATATCGACCTATGAGTTTCATTCTTACAGAAATTATTCTGTCTCATGCTATCTCTTTCTCTCATGAACCCATTTGCGATCTTATGTAGACTAATGTATCCTATTACACTTTACCTGCTACCAAGACATTTCCCATACGTACCTATTCAACACGTTCCTTCATCTACTCTCTGTGTGAGGTAGCCTGCCAGTACAAGTCTACGCTCAAGTCCTTTGCTGATTCCATTTCAACTAGGTTTCTAGTTGCACTCTCCTGGAACTCCATCGGCTAACTACAGAGTTAGCTAGCTAGACTAACTCGGCAGTCGCCCATAGCTTCCCATTCGAGTTTCACTAGACTTTTATCTTTCCCATTAAGCACACCTCCAAAACTTAGCACCTCTTCAATTGCACATAAGTCACTATGTGACTAACCCTTTTGTTCATAATTTCCACGACACCAACACCCGACATCAATCTATACCACCATGGGAACCCTCATCCATGGTTAGTAAGCATCCATGAATATAACCCTCCTATGGGTATAATCCATTCATGGGCATACTAATACCTTCATAGGACTATTCTGTCTATCATAAGACTCATGGGTCAACTTATGGAACCAAACTGTATCTATCGGAAACTCGACATACCCACCAATGGTCGTCCTTGTCTACCAACAGGGAATAATACAGTAAGTGTAGTGAACATTTATTGTACTAATAACATACGTGAAGGCAGTAGGTACAAGAGAGTAGAATGTTCTCAAATTAAATAATTCATAAGCATATGAACTACAACTACTGCCATACCTTGAACCACCGAATGATCCATTGTCTCTGGAGAAGAAATCGTAGCATTCAACTGTCCCGACTCTGTCGGAATAGGTGCCCTTCCTATCGGGTCATGTGCTCTAGGGCCCTGTGGCTGAGCTGATCGAGCTATACAACGGCGAGGACCTCTGAAGTGCGAAGATCTATAGTTCTGAGGACACTCTCTTTTAAAATGCCCCTGCTGACCACAATGGAAACAAGAACTTCCAGTAGAGGCTGACCGACGAGAACCTCTGAAGTGCAAAGACTTATCGTTCTGTGGGCACTCTCTTTTGAAATGCCCCTGCCGACCACACTGGAAACAGGAACTTCCAGTAGAGGCTGAAGGTCTCCAAAAGTTGGGTCTGAATCTCCTGTGAGGGCGAAAGGTATTTACCCCACTCTGACCTCTTCGGTCCTGTGTTTCATTTTCGTTCAAGAGTTGTTGTAAAACATAAGTGACTAGAGCTTGCACTACGTTTCGTAGCTCGGGTGTTATCACTAGAATATTCATGCGATTCTGTGCTTCCTCCTGATGAGGTTGTTGTACCTCTTCTTCCGAATGAGGTTGCTGTACCTCTTCTTCTTCCACACATGGGTCTTGTCGGTTTCTTCTCTTTGGAGGCATTTTCCTAAGTCATAAAAAAAATTCATTGGCTTAGTTCCTTCATAAATTCGTAAGTTGCATACTTCCTTAAAAAAAATCATTCAAACTTCTATCATAATACAAAGGTTGGTAGGGTTAAAATAAACCCTTCAAAACAACAAAGTGTACCCCCAACTCTTACAAGATAACCCTCTTTGAATGACCTTCCTTGCTACTCCCCAGCCTAGTCTTCCGTGGAGGACCATGCATCCTCCTCAAACACAAAGGAACTGTCAGGGCCCGACATTGACATGTAACCCAGTACTCCACATGTCAAACAAGGTATTATCCCTGGTCTTCCAATATAAGGACAGTTAGTCCTTTCTTTCCCATGTCCATGTAGCCCACAAACCGGGCATACCACTTCAAAAGGGTAGGGACAATATGCGCAGTTGTGCCCAACCTGGTTGCACAACTCGTACCTATAATCGGGTCCTATTTCCCCTACCGACTTTCTTATCATCGGAAAGTCTTCCACATTCTCTTCAGGAAGAGATGATAAATCCCCTTCATCTTCCTCGGGAGGTCCCTCCTGAAAGTCCAGGCTAACTGCTTATGCTAGAAGCAGACACCAAATCTATGGGACAGCTAGGGGTTCCCTTATCTCATAATTCCGTATACTCCCCATCACTTGACATATCTGCATCATAGAATACAAACAAAATACAAAAATCATCGAGAGAAGTTTCCAATAAAACCAATCTAGACTTTGGGGAATTTCTTATACATAACACAATGTTTTTTTTTTTTTTTGGGAAAATTTTCCAAATTAGTCCACTCAGTTTTGGGAATAACATCCCTAAGTACCAATGTTTGTTCCATTTGGTGAGAACGGGGAAACTTTCCTACGTTCGATAAACCCATTATTGTTCCATCAATTGGGGGAAAACTAGATTTGTTTTCTCATTTTGAGGGAAATTTTCCTAAATATCACTGTTTTTCTTCCCATTTGGGGGGGGGGGGGGGGGGGGGGGGGGGGGGGGGGGGGGGGGGGGGGAAGTTGTTAAATAAGCACACTTGGTTTTCCTTTGTTTCTAGGAGGAGAATCTCTAAACTCCTACTGTTTGTTGTTCAACTTAAAGACACTAGGGAAACACATCCTATTTTTGCTACGTTTGTTAACGTTATCATTGTTTCATCAATTCGGGGGAAAGATTTCTAAGTGATTATACCTTGTTTTGGGGGAAACTTCCTAAGTATCAAAGTATTGTGTTTTCATTTTCGGGGAAGATAAGCCTTATCTTGCTATGTTCGATAAATCTAACTTAGAATGAATTTTTCTTCCCTTGCTATCATTTATTTTCGTCAGACGTTGTTCTCAGACTAAATACTTCAGTTTGAGTCAATCGAAGTAAATTAACCCGGCCCCCGTGCAGCGGACTCCGAAGAGTCGGTCGGTTGGGATTCTTAGTTGCCAGTGAGACATGCAACCGTCTTAATCTTACTTCGAGAGATTCATTCTCCCAAGTTCGCTCTGATGCCAACTGTAACGCCAGCCCCTTTTCACCGAAAATCAGAGTCTATTTTCTTTTTTTTTTTTAAAGTGACAAAGGGCGCGGACGTCACGACGTGAGTTAAGTCTGAGCTTCTAAAGCCCGGCCCTTAACTGGCCAACCCTACGGGTGCATGGAACGGAGTCCACAGAGAATAGTTCACCCGTAGGAGAAAGCTCACTGAAAGTTACATTAAATGCGGAAAGACATTACAAACTATCCTACTAATTTTTTCTTTCTAGATAGCAGGGAATATTTCATCATTTAATTACCAAAATACCATAACATCATATGTCTACCACAAAGTCCAAAACATAGCAATAAGTCTAAAATATTACATTTCCGACAAGCTAAACTATTTCAAATTACATTATCCAAAATAAACATTAGTAACTATCTAGCACGCCTTTCCAAGCTCCTTAGCTTGGCTCCCGTCTCGTCCTTCCGCTTCGCCACCTCCTGCGTCATCAGCTAGGGTAGAAGTAGGGCGTTAGACAACGCGCTCAGTAGGACTCCGAGTAGGGCTAACACATGGATTAGTGATAAGAAAGCATATAGAAAATATTATATCAAAATCATGCCATTTGGTACAATGTAATGCAATGGGTGTTTTATGTCATGAATCCCACCCATCAATCTCATCATCATTGTACAATGCCCCTTTTTCATCCATACATAATGTTCAAAATATAATCCATACCATCATCGTGCCATGACCCTCTTGATGAAAAACCTCATCAAGATGTCATCCACACTAGGCATCCCCCTTGATGGAAGAACCATCATCAAGGTATAATAACACATAGTAACATTCTTGTTTGAATAACCTTATCAACATATCATAGAGCCCATAGTAACCTCCCTGATGAATCAAACACATCAGAATATCCCCATGGTTGTTTATCGGTCGCCCCGACGGAGCATGGACTCCGGTTTCATTTCATCCTTTCCCTGTCATATCCCTCCCAGTGCCATGCATGAGATGTAGATGCCATATGCCATGTAATGAATATAATAACAACCATGACATTTAAAAATCCCATCAATCAAACATATAACTTGATTATCAAAAGTAGATCAAGTAAAGCCTCAATAAACACATCATAGCTTTAAAACCCATTTTAAACCGATCATATGCTTACCAGAATAAATCAAGTAAAAACCCCTACATAATACATAATTCAAAACCAATCTTAAAACAACCCATATAATTTCCAAAATAATTCAAAGAAACTATTACTCAATCCATGGCTTACAAAAATGTTAGAATCCTACCGAATATCGACTAAGCATCCTTTCTTGCTTCCGTTCGATAAACCCGGTCGCCGATCGCGCACCGCCTCCGATATCCAATACCTTATTACATGCACATAATCAGTCCATATGAACAATCGGTCACTATTTAGGTTTTGTGGGTCCCACTTAATCCATTAAACATTTTAATTACATGAGTGTAAAATCAGCCTCCCAGGCTTTATTTCACCCTACATAATGCTATTACTTAGAATCCCTAAACCCATGATCATCTCCCATGGAGTTCTTCATTTTAACCATTATTTACGGTTTTACCACTACCTCTTCTCCATGGTTAATCACTCATTCATCCATGCATGATTAAGTCCATAGATGATTCATAGATTTGGATCCATCAATTACCGATCACCCATATCTTAAAATCATTAAAGTCAACCACTTAATTTAACCTAAAGTCCATTACTTTAAACATGTACAAACACATTAACCTTAGGCCATAATGATCTACAATTGAGTCATTAAAATTCAGCCCTTTAAACTTAACCAAATCTCCATTGTCCTTGGTCTTTGGTTACACATTAAATTCATCGTAAGTCCTCCATTGAGAGAACCTAAACCATACACTTGACTTATCATTCCTTAATCACATTTCCATTACAACTAACAACACTAAAAATTAGCCATTTAAACACTCTAATCCTCATTCATTTCTCACATACATCATACCAAAATTATCCATAAGTTTACCCACAAATGGGTCATGGGTTCGGCCATACACCATGGCCGAACCCATGATGTCTTTTTCCCGTTTCTTTCTTTGGTCTATCTACACATTTGGACCCATTATAAGCCCTTCCATGAAGGGGCTTAACTTATACATTTAAATCACCATCCTTAATCACATTTAAATCCTTTTTACAACCATCATAAAACCATCATTTTTCCCATTTTTTTGTACTCATTTAAAACTACCCTTACACCACCATAGGGTTCGGCCATTCACCATGGCCGAACCCAGGGTTCATGATCCAATAGTCCTTTATGCCATTTTAGACCACAACACAATTACATTCATCCATGAATTCCATCATAAAAACCTCTTCAAAAATTACATACATTTAATCATTAATAACATCAAAACCCTAAATCATTCTCCATGCTTCCATTCTTATAAACCCTAATAAAATACTCCATCATCTACCATTGTTAAGGCCATCAACATCATTCACTTCTCCCATGCATTTCTTCATTTACCATCCCTTTAAACAATTTTCCAACATTTAGTCATTAAACCCTAAAACAATAATTCATCCTCCAAAATTTTAACCCTAACACCCCATTAAAATTTCCTCAATGATTTACCATGGGGTTCAATCACTCATTCATGCTTCTTAATGCCATAACAACCATTTACATTCCCCATAAATTTCCTCATTTACAATCCCTTAAAAAATTTACTACATTAACCATTAAAGCCCTAAAATTACAAACTATCCTTCCATGATTTTTAAACATTAAAATTCTATTAAATCTCCAAATTAGGTTACATGTCTTCCACTCCTTAAAACCTTAAAAAAAATTCATACATTACCTATCACCCACCATGGGGTTCGGCCATGCTACATGGCCGAACCCTATGGTTCATAATTTCTTTCCAAATCTTTATAATTCCATGCTTAATAACTTAACTACATTACATTTCTTAATCCATTTATTTTTCCTTAACCTAACCCTAATTTTCCCATTAGGGTTTTGTCCACTTTTCATCCTTCAAATTGATGGATTTAAAACCTATGGCATAAAATCATTTGGCCACCATTAAATTTAACAAAAATGAATCCCAAATCTTAAACCCTAAAAATCCAAAATTCTTGTTTAAGAAATACTCACAATCCGTCGTCTCCTCCGACTTCCGCCACTCCCTTCGGCTTCCTTAGCCTCCCTTCTCTTTCCTCTTGATCTTTGGTCGGTCAAAATGCTTGATCAATGGTGAGAACCCCCAAGCTTGGGTTTAGCCATGATAGGGTTTGATTTGAGAGAGAAAAGGGAGGAGAGGATAAAGAGGTGACTAGCTTCCTTGGCCTTGAGGTGGAGGACCCAAGCTTAACCCTTTCTTCTCTTCTTCTCTTCTTCCTTTCTTCTCTTCCAAATTTTCCTTTTTTTTTTTTCTTTCCTTAGAGATGAGGGACGGCCATGAGAGAGTGGAAGAGAGGAAAAGAATGAAATGAGAGTGAAAAGAGAGGGAGAAAAGAAAAGGTAAGGCTTATCCTACTTGGTTTCTTAAATTACACTTTACATTAATTTCTTACCAACCAACAAGATATTTTTCATGCTTTATGCTTTATGGTGGTTGGGATAAACACTACAAGCCAACGTTTTGCCCTTTGAAAATGAGGTGGTTTGGTCATTCAATTTTGACCAATTGACCACCTTTATGATTATTTAACCATTTAATTAATTAGATAATTAGGTTAATTAAATTCCCATTTTAACTTAATTCCATTTGTTTAAGTTCCTTCATGCATCCACCCATGGTTGACCAATTCAACCATAGTGGCCGGCCCCACCAATCCTTGGTCCACATGCCACCTCATTTGATGAGGTGGAGGTGGGCCCCAATTGGCCATGTTACTTAGGTCTAATTAATACTACTTAGGTGTTTAAAAATCAATTCAATCCACTTCCCTTATTGGATCACCATTGGGCCCATGGCCCAATTAAGTTCTCTCCTATCCATTTACCTTAGAGTTTGCATTATTTTGACCCATTAAGTCCCAAATGGGTATTGGCCCAATTTGACTACCCTGGCCCATTTGACCATCTTTGACCCTTTAAGTGACTTTAAATGCAATCCATAGTCCATTGGGCCCTAGTTGGGCCTTTGTCCAAATTTTGATTCATTTACCCTCTATTCCATCAATTTTCCCAATTTCCACCATTAAAAATAAATAATAACCACATATTTATTGATTTAAAAATCTCGGCCATTACATTGAGGGGGTGTCTTAATCTCATACATCATCAAGTAAACAAGTCCCACACGTTGGTGGGTTGGAATTAACTATTGGTGAATGGAAACCAATAGAATATGGAGGGGTTTCCATCTCATATGGAAACCCAAGGGCTCCAACGTTGGGATACCAATGGATGCATTGGTTGGTGCCAAGGGGTGCCTTGGTTGGCACCAAATGCCCCCTTGGCTTTATCAAAGGGTAATGAGGGTAAATGAATGCATATGGGGCTGTTTAACAAAAGGAAAAAAACACCATCACTTGGCCGAATGGACATTGCCAAGAACCTTGGATTTCTCATCTCTCTCCCTCTCTCAAGAACACACTCTCTTGGCCGAATTATACTTGGTGTTTTTCACCATTGATCAAGCATAAACCAGCGAAGGAAGGGAGGCTAAGAAGGATAGGAAGTAAAGAGCAAAGGCAAGAGGAAAGGCTTGGAAAATTGGTATCCATAGAGTTTTTATTGTAAAATGGGTTAAATGGAATATGGTTTGGCCATGAGATGGCCGAATCTACCAAGGGTTTGGAGTAGGTATTTTGATATTTAAAAGATAGCAAACATGGACCATTGGGTTAGGCCACTTTGGATGGCCGAACCCCATGAAATATTATTATCATGAACGATTTTGTAAGATAAGACCATGCAAATGATGGACTGTTTTGGATGTTCTAATTAGACCTAAGATGCATGTTGTAAGGGTTTTTAAATCATGGATTTGGATGTCATGATTTGGCCATGGAATGGCCGAATTCATCAAGGACTTAAACCATGATTAAAGGTTGCTTAAAATGGTAAAAATGTACCATTGGGTTCGGCCATCTTGGTTGGCCGAACCCCATGAAATTTATGTGGTTAGGTTGATGGTTTTGAAGTCTACATGTAATGGCCCGGAATTTTTTTAAATCAATGAATATGCGGTTATTATTTATTTTAATGGTGGAAATTGGAAGTTTGAGGGAATAAGTGGTGAATGGATCAAGATATGGGCAAAGGCCCAATTATGGCCCAATGGACTATGGAGTGGATTTAAATTCATTTAAAGGGTCAATGATGGTCAATTGGGCCAAGGATGGTCAAATTGGGCCCAATACCCATTTGGGACCCAATGGATCAAGATGATGTAAGCTTTAAGGTAAATGGGTAAGATGAAAATGTAATTGGGCCATGGGCCCAATGGTGATCCAATTAGAATGAATGGAATGGGTTTAAATCACCTAAGTTGATTTGAAGTTGACCAAGGTGACATGGTCCAATGGGACCCACCTCCACCTCACCAAGTGAGGTGGCGTGTGGACCAAGGATTGGTGGGGCCGGCCACCATGGTTGAATTGGTCAACCATGGATTGAATAATGGAATTAGGTTAAGTGGAGATTAATTAACCTAAGGTAATTATTTAATTAATTAAATGATTAAATTATTCAAATGAGGGTCAAAGGTGGTCAAATGGTCACATGGAAGACCAAAAGCCATCTTATCTCCAAAACATGCAAAACGTTGGATAATGGTGGTTGGGTCATAAAGCATGGAAAATATCTTGGGTAGTTGGTGAGAAAGTTAAGTGGTGGAGTGTAGGTCACTCCACCAAAGGAAATTAATCTTATCTCTTTCTCTTTTCATCCAACTCTTTTCATTTCCTTTCTCTTTTGCTCTCCACCACCGTCCCTCATGTCTAAGGGAGAAGAAGAAGAAACCATGGAGGAAAGAAGAAAAGAAAGCTAAGAAAGAGAAGAAAAAAATTCAAAGCAAAGGCCCTCCACTCCAAGATCAAAGCTTGGGATCTCCTTTCTCATCTCCATCCTCTCTCTCTCTCTCTCTCAAATCAAACCCTACTATGGCCGAACCCAAGCTTGGAGGTTGTCACCATTGATCAAGCATCTTAGCCGATCAAACAAGGAGAGGAAGAAGAAAGGAGGCCAAGGAAGCCGACGGGAGTGACGAAAGTCCGAGGAGACGTCAGATCGTAAGTATTTTCTAAAACAAGAGATTTGGATTTTTAGGGTTTAAGATTTGGGATCCATTTTTGTTAAATTTGATGGTGGCCAAATGATCATAGGCCTTGGATCTCAAATCCATCAAATGGAATGATGGAAAGTGGACCAAACCCTAATGGAAAAATTAGGGTTAAGGAAGAAAAAAATAAAAGGATTAAGGGTGTTATGTAATTAAATGGATTAAGCATGGAATTATGTAATTTGGAAGGAAATTATGGGCCATAGGGTTCAGCCATGTAGTATGGCCGAACCCCATGGTGGGTGATTAGGTAATGTGTGTTTTTGTTAGGGTTTTAAGGAGTGGAAGACATGTAAGCTAATTTGGAGATTTAATGGAATTTTAAGATTTAAAAATCATGGAAGGATAATTTGTAATTTTAGGGTTTTAATGGTTAATATAGTAATTTTTTTAAGGGATTGTAAATGAGGAAATTTATGGGGAATGTATAGTGGGTGTTTAAGTGATTTAATTAGGGCTATAAATGGAGTTTTTAGGGTTAGTATCATGAAAGGATGATTAATGATGTTAGGATTTTAAATGACTAAATGTGGTAATTCTTTTACAAGGGATCTTGAATGAAAAACATGGAAGAATGGTGGGGAAGATTGGTAAGGTTGATGAACTCCAAATGATGAACCTAATGTTGAAAAGAAAAAGGAATTATGGCCAAGATTGATGGACCCTAAATGTATCAAATAATGATTAAGGATTGATGAATTAAGTGTATGGTTTAGATTCTCTCAATGGAGGGACTTGTGATGGAACTAAGTCATGTATGTAGACCATGACCCATTTGTAGGTCATGTTATGGGTTAAATTTGGTATTATATATGTGAGTAATAAATGGGGAATGTTGGTGGTGTTGATGGTGTTGATGAACCCTATGGCAATGTACTCATAATTTTATGGATGGAATGTTTTTTTTAAACCCTATGGTGGTCAAATGGTAGTTTTTAATGGTTATGAAATTATGGAAAAATAAGTGGGGAACGTTTGTGGTTTTTAGATGGGTTTAGAAGGATGGAAGAGATGGAGTAATGCATTAATAATTTGGAGGCTTAAAAGGGTCAAGTGTTGTAGATTTTAAAGGGAGTTTAATGAAGAAAAATCATGGAAGGAATGATTAGGATTATTAGGGTTTTTAGTGATTAAATGTAGGAAATCTTTTAAAGGGGCTTAAATGAGGAAATGCAAGGGAGGTGTGAATGGTGTTGGTAGCCTTAAAAAGGCATGAGGAAACACTGGACTAGGAACCATGGGTTCGACCATGGTGAATGGCCGAACCCTATGGTGAGGTATTGTAAATTGTAATGGTTTATGGGTGTAAGAATGTGGAAATTGATGGAGAAGGGTGATGGTTTTAAATGGACCATGGGATCGGCCATGGTGTATGGCTGAACCCCATGGAAAACTTTGATGAATTAAGTGTTTTGGAAACCATGAAAAGAATGGGAAGTATGGCATGACTAAGTGAGTCCTTAATGGACTCAAGAAAATGTACCAAATTGATGATCAAAATTGATGGTTTGAATTGCATGATGTAAACCTCCTCATGGGAGGGCTTATTATGGATCTAAATGTAGTGAAAAAGACCCAAGGAAAAGTGGGGATTAGGTTGAATTAAAGGGGCTGATTTTAGTAAAACCATGACCCAATTTGTGAGCCATTTGATGGGCTAAACTTGGGTTTATGTATGTGGTTAATTAATGTAGATTAAGTTAAGGATAAGGGTTGTTTTAAAAATGTTATGGCATGATTAAATGGGTCACTAATGGACTTGAGTGTATGGATCAATTATGAACAAAAAATGTACATGGTTAGGTGAATGTTTAACCATGGAAAAGAGGTAGTGGCAAAACCGTAAATAATGGCCAAATTCAAGAACCTCATGGGAGATGATCATGGGCTTAGGGAATCTAAGTAATAACCTTATGTATGACTAATGAAGCCTAGGGTGGCTGGTTTGTAGACTTGTATGATTAAAATGTTTAATGGATTAAATGGGACCCACAAAACCTAATTAGTGAGGTTCGGTCATGATGTATGGCCGAACCCCATTAAGGTATGATTAATGGACTTAATAATGGTTAAAAACATGGACTAATTGATAATGTATAATAAGGTACCGGACATCGCAAGTGGTGCGTGATCGGTGACCAGATTATCGGATGGAAGCGAAAAAGGACGCTAGTCAGTATTCGGTAGAATTCCTACCTTTTTGTAAGCCATGGATTGAGTGATGGTTTCTTTGAATTATTTTGGAAATTATATGGTTTGTTTTAAGATGGGTTTTGGATTTAGTTTTATGGGATGTTTTCCTTTAATTTATTTTGGTAATCATGTGGTTGTTTTTAAGATGGGTTTTGGATTTTGGTATTATGTGATGGGTTTCCTTTGATTTATTTTGATAATCATGGGATTGTTTTAAGATGGGTTTATGACTATGATTTATATATATTACATGGCATGTGGCATATACATCTCATGCATGACATGGGAGGGATATGGTATGGGAAGGACGAAATGAAACCGGAGTCCATGCTCCGTCGGGGCGACCGAGAAGCAAGCATGGGGATATTTTGATGTGTTTCATCCATCAAAAGGGATATTATGAGATATAACCGGAGTCCATGCTCCGTCGGGGCAACCGAGAAGCAAACATGGGGACACCTTGACGAGGCTTTGCCGTCAAGGGGGATGATGTGTGACTATTTATATCTTGACGAGGTTTTTGCCGTCAAGGGGAATGATTTGTGACTGTTTATATCTTGACGACGTTTTTACTGTCAAGGGGATGATTTGTGACTGTTTATATCTTGACGAGGTTTTTGCCGTCAAGGGGATGATTTGTGACTGGTTATATCTTGACGAGGTTTTTCCGTCAAGGGGGATATGGCATCATGATAGTAAAGATGATGGGTGGGATTCATAACACAGACACCCATGGCATGACATTCATCTTATAGTTTTCCTTATATGATTTCATATGTGGTTGTTATTACTAATCCATGTGCTAGCCCTATTCGGAGACCTACTGGGCGCGTTGTCTAACGCCCTACTTCTACCCTAGCTGATGACACAGGAGACGGCGGAGCAGAAGGACGAAATGGGAGTAAAGTTTAGGAGCTTGGGGAGGCATACTATTTAGTTTATTCAAGTTTAATTTGGAAATGTATTTGATAGCTTAGCTCGTCGGAATGTAATATTTTAGATTAATTGCTATGTTTTGCATTTTATTTTGGATATTTTGTTGTTGAGGTATTTTGGTAATTAAATGAATGTATCTTCCCTGCTATCTCAAACTTGTAGGACAGTTTTTATTGTAATTCCGCACGTAGTTTAATATTCCGCGAGCTACTTCTACGTGTGAATCATTCTCCGTGGACTTCGTTCCACGCACACGTAGGGCTGGCCAGTTAAGGGCCGGGTTTTAGAAGCTCAGGCTTAACTCGCGTCGTGACGTCCGCGCCCTTTGTCACTTTTTTAAAAAAAATAAACTCTGATATTTCGGTGAAAAGGGGCGGGCGTTACACTACAAACCATACAATATTGTGGTGATTGTTATATGTTTTAAGGAGACACAAATTAGATGTTAAAAGGTTTAAAATTATAGGCCATATGGTTCGGCCAATTGGGATGGCCGAACCCCATGAAATGGTATGATAATTTTATGGTAAATTGTGATGTTTTTGAGGGATAGAAACCATGCAATATTATGGGGTTTCTATGTGATTTAAATGGGATATGGTTACTATTTTGGGTCAGCCATTGGATGGCTAAACTGTGTAGTTAACATGGCTAAAGAGTAGAGCCTAACTTGTAAACAAATGATGGGATCATTGAGTAAGAGGACCACATGGCCGAACCCCGTAGATTATTTTGTTGGAGATTATGGTTTGTTTTATGATTTGGATTAAGGAATCATACATGATAATTTATGGACTTAATGTAAGAAAATAATCAATCATTGTAGATGATGGAATATGGGATAAAAATCCATAGGATGTGGTTCGGCCATGTAGTATGGCCGAACCCCATCAATGATTATTTGATGGATTTAGGCTAAGTTATAATGTAATTGGAGATGGTGAATGAAGGACCAAATCAAATGGTGAGGTTCGGCCAAGTTGTATGGCCGAACCCCACTAAGCTGGTTTGGATATGGACCATGGTTTTTAAGAAAACTAAGCAAAGGTTAGTAAAATGGCATAAATGTAATTATGGATGAAATGATCAAAGATGGAATGATCATAGGATTGGATATATGGACCCAACCAAAGTGGTATGGTTCGGCCATGTTGTATGGCCGAACCCTACCAAGGTATTTTTGTGGTATATGATGTTTAATAAGGATTAAATAAAAGAGAGATCAAATGAAAAGGGAGGTTAAATCCTAAGTTGATGAGGTTCGGCCATGGGTATGGCCGAACCCCACAAGATGGCTTTTGGGTCTTAAGATGTGAATGGAAATTTAGAATGATAGTATGATTGACTTGCTGTTACATCACAAGGTAACGGAACGTGAACGGCATATGAGTCGTGAACGGGTGACGATTAAGAAAGATCGGATGCTGAAGTGAATCTTCAGTAGGTTTCCTACCTACTTGTAACCACAATTATGATTTGGTTTTATCATGTTTTTATGAGATATGTTGTATTTGATATTATGTTTCAAATGTGGTTTTGAATGATGAGTTATGTATTTACAAATGATATACAATGCATTGACATCTCATGCATGGCATGGGGTGATGACTATGGGAAACTGGAACCCTACCCACAGGAAATGAGGATTACTGTGGATTACCTTATCGTGAGAATCCCAATGAAAGAACATTGTGAAACAACTCAATGATGAGTGTCTTTCCACAGGAAATGAGGATTGCTGTGGATTACCTTATCGTGAGAATCCCAATGAAAGAACACTGTGAAATAACTCAATGATGAGTGTCTTTCTACAGGAAATGAGGATTACTGTGGATTACCTTATCGTGAGAGTCCCAATGAAAGAACACTGTGAAATAACTCAATAATGAGAGTCTTTCCGCAGGAAATGAGGATTACTGTGGATTACCTTATCGTGAGATTCCCAATGAAAGAATACTGTGAAATAACTTGATGGCTATGTATACTGGTAATGGGTGGGACTTATTACATATGCACTTACATACATAGCATTGTTTTCAGATGTTTTATTGATAATCATGTATTATGATATATATGCATGTTTTATATGCTAACCATGTGGTAGCCCAGATCGGAAAACCTATTGGGCGCGTTGATCGAACGCCCTAATTCTATCCTTAGAGGATAATGCAGGAACAAGGAAGGGGAAAGAGAAGGTTGATGACCAGGAGGGGAGCCAAGCTTAAGAGCTTGATGTTGGAATGATTTTTATATTACTGTCTTATGAGTTAAATTTTTATGGACATGTAATAAGTTGATACCTTTGCTATGGTTTGTTTATGATATTGACAATGGATGGTTGGATAAGTTATTTTAATAATTGAGACTTGTACTTGCTATCTATTCAGTCTAATTCCGCAGTTAGTCTAATTTATTCCGCATGACATTGTTTAGTTCCATGTGTGGTTTGTCTTTCATGGGTTCAGTCCATGCACACATGGGTGGCCAGTTAAGGGTTGGACTAGGGTAGTCCGGACTTAGCTCGCGTCGTGACGCCTCCTGTTCTCTTCCGGTGTTATTATATTGTTATAAAAAAAAATTAGACTCTGATTTCTCGGAGAGGGCGGGGCGTTACATTCCGAGCTCAGACGCTCGAGAGGCATTTTGGTAAATTCACACTTTGTATATTTATTTTGAGAAAATATTTGAAAATACACTAAGAACTTAGAATTTGAACATTAGATCCTTGATATTGCACACACATTCTCTCAATTAGATACACTTAAAAAAACCATAGAAAACTCGTACATACTTCCTCTTGATGTTTAGATTTTAATTATCTCGGATTTTGCTCGACTTCAAAACTATTTTTGAAAATCAATTTCAAAATATACACTTTTGTTTTTGTAATCATCCTTTTATAATATATATATATATATATATATATATATATATATATATATATATATATATATATATATCTGTGTGTGTGTGTGTGTATATAAATAAATAAAATTTCAAATTTTAAAACCATTGGGTATTGGATTTGATTCAAGTTTTGACCGGACTCAAGCCTTGGACCAACTCAACTTGTGTGGGCCCTGTAACGCCCCGCCCTTTTTCACTCGCTGAAAAATCAGAGTCAATTTTGTTTTTTAAATAAAAGAGTGAGATAAAGCGGGACGTCACGACGCGAGATAAGTCCGAGCTTCCACAGCCCGGCCCTTAACTGGCCAACCATAAGTGTGCGTGGACTAAGTCCACAAAACGTTTCACACGTAATAAGGCTATACATGTGGAATTAAACATAATGCGAAATTATAATAGAGTTCTATCCTATCCAATTTTAAATAGCAAGGAAGTCCATCACTTAATAATAATCATCTTAAGTTAAAATGTCCAAAATTAAAATCCAAACCATAGCAAATAGTCTAAGTTATTACAGTCCCAAATACTAACTACTCAAATTACATTGTCCATAATAAACTTAAATAAAATGAAACTATATTATCCAAGCTCCTAAGCCTGGCTCCGATCGCGTCCTTCACTCCGTCCATTCCTTGTGTCATCATCTAAGATAGAAGTAGGGCGATAGACAATGGGCCCAGTAGGTACTCCGGGTAGGGTCAAATACATGGATTAGTATAAACAAAATCACATAGATATAAATAATATCAAAACCATGCAAGTCAATGCCATGCCATGGGTGTCATATTCCATGAATCCCACCCATCATCCATATCATAATCACATAGTATTCCTCTTGATGCATATGCCACATCAAGGTATTGTCATGACTCCCCACGTATGCCTTATCAGTCTCGCCGAACGAAGAGTGGACTCCTCAAACATCACATCCGGAATCAGTGCGGATCCCTCCCCACATTTGTTTATCGGCTATCCGAATGGAGCGTGGACTCCCCTCATGTGATCCCTCCCATGCCATGCATTAGATGTAAGTGTACACATGCCATTTTGTAATAGGAATCCCATTTTTAAAACATAGCACTTTGATACCAAAATAAAACATCAAAACACGAAATTAAAACAACCATTCGTATACATAGATCCAAGTGTATCAATGAGGTAGGAATCCTACCAACGTCCAAATATCGTGTCCTTGCGTTTTTGTCCAAAGACCGATCACCGATCGCATCAAGCCGATTATACGCCCGTTTGTGAAATCCCATTACCTTATTACACATAAATAGATCAAAACGATGACCCATTTGATTCCCATCATTCCATGTTCATTTCCACCTATGATTATAGTCCTTAGCCCGGTTAAGACCCCCAAGGGGCTTTGGCCATACCTTTGGGCTGAAAATGTTTTAAGTCCATAAAAAGCTCATTAGTGGGGTTCGGCCATACAACATGGCCGAACCTCACTCTCTTCGCTTTGGGCCCCCTTTCCTTTGGTCCTTGTTTATTTAAACCATGCAAGTCAATCCTCATTCATTCTTTTATTTTCTTAATCATAGTTAATCGTTTAGCTTAATAAAACAACCTAAGTCCATAAAATATTATCCATGGGGTTCAGCCATACAACATGGCCAAACCCATGGTCTTTCATTTTCACCATATTCCTATCTTAGCCATTTTTTCCTTCCATAGATAATCACTTAATTTATTTACCCATACTTAAGTCCATAAAATGATTCATGGGGTTCATGGGGTTCGGCCATACAACATGGCCGAACCCATGATGTCTCATTTTCATCCTCTCCTTTCTTAAATCATTTACAACATATTAGATCCATGCAAAATCCATCAACATTTCTCAACGGGGTTCGGCCATACTGTAACGCCCCGCCCTTTTCACCCTTCTGAAAATCAAAGTCTAAAAATTTCTTTTGAAAGAAACATAGAGTGAACAAGAGCAGGAGGCACCATGACGCGAGCTAAGTTCAGACTTCCAAAGTCTGACCCTTAACTGGCCACCCATGTGTGCGTGGACTAAACCCACGATAAATAATCCACACATGGAACTAAATACAACTTACGGAATAGACATAACTGATTGCAGAATAAGTCAAATATGCGGAATTATAATCAATACTCAGACTGCTCCAACATCAGATAGCTAAGTACAAGTCAAGTTTGCTTTAATATAATAACCTCATTAGACTATTCTCAACTTAGCATTTATCCAAAATACCTTAATTCATATATCCAACATCAAGACTATAATTCAAACCATAGCAAAGACACTAGCTATTACAAGTCCATAACGAAATCCAAATAACAGTAAATTATAAAAATCATTCCAACATCAAGCTCTTAAGCTTGGCTCCCCTCCGGGTCATCGTCCTTCTCTTTCCCCTTCCTTGTTCCTGCATTATCCTCTATGGATAGAATTAGGGCGTTAGATCAACGCGCCCAGTAGGTTCCCGAATCAGGGCTACCACATGGTTAGCATATAAAACATGCATATATATCATAGTACATGATTATCAATAAAACATCTGAAAACAATGCTATGTATGTAAGTGCATATGTAATGAGCCCCGCCCCATCACACATACATAGCCATCACTTGACGGGACTCTCACCGTCACGGTAAATCACAATACACTTTCATTTGGGACTCACAGTATTCTTTCATTGGGACTCACATGATAAGGTAATCCACAGTAATCCTCGTTACCTGTGGAAAACACTTCATCATTGAGTTGTTTCACGGTATTCTTTCATTGGGACTCACATGATAAGGTAATCCACAGTAATCCTCGTTACCTGTGGAAAAACACTTCATCATTGAGTTGTTTCACGGTATTCTTTCATTGGGACACACATGATAAGGTAATCCACAGTAATCCTCGTTACTTGTGGAAAGACACTTCATCATTGAGTTGTTTCACGGTGTTCTTTCATTGGGACTCTCAAGTCAAGGTAATCCATAATCATCACCCCATGTAATGCATGAGACGTCAATGTACATGTATGTCATTTGTAAATACATATCTCATCATTCAAAACCATATTTGAAACATAATATCAAATACAACATATCTCATAAAAACATAATAAAACCAAATCATAATTGTGGTTACAAGTAGGTAGGAAACCTAGTGAAGATTCACTTCAGTATTTAATCTTTCTTAATCGTCAGCCGTTCACGACTCGTACGCCATATACGCAAGTCTGGATACCCTATTTAAATAGCAGCAAACCAAACATTTATCATGTAATTCAAACTTGTCAATGTCCCAAAAATGTACTATGTGGGGTTCGGCCATGCCCTTGGCCGAACCTCACCTATTTATCCTTTTGGTCTCTCATTCGTTTAATCCCTGTTAAACATCAAATTGTACAAAAATACCTTGGTAGGGTTCCATACAACCATACTTATGATCATTCCACCTTTGATCATTTCACCCATATTTACTATTATGCCATTGGTTCCAATACTCAATTATATCCCATTTTAACCTTTAAAACTACCGATCAATTCCATGGAATGGATCCACGCCAAAACCTATTGTCATGGCCCATGATCTTTACATTGAAACCTTTTAATTCAATAAAAACATTCCACATAAAAAAAAATCCATATGAAGTGGTCCATGGTGTTCGGCCCTATACATGGCCGAACCCAATGGCTCCCTTGGTCCAATAACTTTAACCTAGGTATTTAACTTAGGCTACACCCTTTTTTCAAGGTTATTATATGGTTCAGCCATCCATAGGCTGAGCCAAATCAATAACCATAACCCCAAGTAAAACCCATACAAACAGCCCATAAGGCAGCCCATGGCGTTCGGCCTTATACATGGCCGAACCCAATGGTTCTTTTGATTTAATATTCACCATGATTACTCAAGGTTTTAACATGCTAATTCAACCATGAATAATACATGGTTCAGCCGTATATTAACCAACCAAAAACAGTAAACATGTATTCCATTAATTGCCATAAGAACACCATAACTTTATATGGTTTTCATCTCACAAAATCCTCAAATACTTTCATGGGGTTCGCGCCATCCAAGGTAGCCGAACCCTATGTCCATGTCTTGGTCCTTATGAACATGTTTTAGATCTCATTTAAATATGTAATAATCAGTATAATGTTACCAAGTTTTTACCTCTCAAAACCCTCCAAATCAGTCCATGACTTTGCATGGTTTTCACTTTATGAAAACACAATCCAAATAACCATAACACTTCATGGGGTTCGGCCATCCAAGATGGCCGAGCCCAATGGTCAAATTATCAATTTATATCCATGGTACCTTCAGTCCTTCATGACCTTCAAGTCAATGTTTTAACCTTTTTAAAACATACACTTTAAGTCTAAGAAAACATCTAAAAACAGTCCCATACTTGTATGGTTTTAAATTCCAAAAACCATCCAAATCAATCAATTATTTCCATGGGGTTCGGCCATCCAAAGTGGCCGAACTCCATGTTCTAAATTTCCATCCTTTAAACCTTATCAACACAATTTACAACCTTACTTAATGCGGCCACAAAATGACCCAATTAACATGTGTAAAAAATCAGCATGGCTTGACATGGTTTTTGACCTTTAAGAACATCAAACAAAAACCACACATTTTCATGGGGTTCGGCCAACCAAGAAGGCCGAACCCAATGGCATATTTTCTTATCCTTTTAAGCCATCTAATCCAAGGTTTAGACCTATGACAAATTCAGCCATACAAGACCAAATTATGTCATCCAAATTTATAACTTCAAGCTCTTTATTAAACTCAACACTTATGTAAAAACTTACCAATTTCCTTGCTTCTTCCCCCTTGTTTCCTTTCTTTCCTTCTTCCTTAATCCCTTGCTGAAATGGTGCTGGATCAAATGGTGAAACACCAGCAGCTGGTTCAGCCAAGAAAACGAATTTGAAGAGAGGGAGAGAGAGATGGGAATTCTTTAGATTTTCAATATGAAAATCGGCCAACAATGGTGGTCTTTCCCTTTTGTAATTTCAGCCCCATCTTCCATTCATTTTCCCTCATTAAATTTTGCCAAAAACGATGGGATATTGGGTGTCATCCAAGACACCCCTTCACCCAAACGTTGCATCCCTTCATGGTTTAACACATGCATCTCATGAGATGCATGAAGCCGCCCAACCTTGGTGTCCCTGGGCTTTGCCAAGGCACCTCTTCATTCCAAAGGCTGGGATGGGTTTGATTAAGTGCTGGGTGAGATTGAAACTGCTTTCCACCTCCTCTTGATTCACTTGACTCATGATCTTTTTATTCCAACCCAACTCATCCAACTCAACACATTTAATGCACCAAGTTTGAGTCAACTCTTTTCTTAAATCAAACTCACTCCAAATCAGTCCAACTCAAGCTGAACTAACTCACACTTGAGTTCAATTGAGGGCCCACACGGTCATCCATGGTCAACATAGTCAACCCGACCCATTGTGTCCCCAATCAGCCCCTTGACCCGTTTTGACAACATGACCCATTAATGGGCTGATTTTGCCATTTATAATTGGTTTTCACTTGTGCATCAAGCCTACCCATTTTTGTTCCACTTGATTTCCAATCAATTTAGCTTATCCCCATTAAATTTGGGCTCACCCAATGGTCTAATAAGTCCCTTATGACCCATTGGGTCCCAATTGGGTCCTTTGACCCAATTAGCCATTTTGACCCTATGTGATGTTCATTACCCATCCAATCAAATTTGTCATTTATAATATGCTCAATAAGATATAAGTTTGAGCAATGGGTCCCACTATTTTCTCATTTAACATCATAATTATTAAATTCACCAATCCAGGGGCATTTTCGTAATTATCCATTCTATTGAGAAATCGGGGTGCTACACATGCATCATGGCCGAACCCATGGTCCATTGTTTTCCATCCTTCTCCATTTTAAACATCATTCCTTTTCCTTTCTCTTCCTTAACTAGGAAATCCATAGTTAATCACAAATATACCTAGGTTCATAAAACTTCCTGCATGGGGTTCGGCCATACAACATGGCCGAACCCATGGTCCGTTATTTTCCATTTATTTCTTAGCATGATTGCCATGGTTCATCATGTATTTAAATCCATGAATATTACTCCATGGGATTCTGCCATACATCATGGCCAACCCTATGGTTCATCATTTTTCCTCCATGATCCATATATGTAAAATTTAGGGTTTGGCCATGCAAGAGCCGAACCATGATCCTTGATCATTCTCCATGCATGTTGTCATACGTCATGTACACATAGTGTCCTTAACTGTAAGGACCCGGAATTTTTAAAATTAATATAAATGGGAATATTATTTATTTTAAGGATGAAAATTGGAAAATTGGTGGAGTAAATGGTAAATGGGCCAAAATTTGGATAAAGGCCCAAGTGTGGCCCAATAGACTATGGTTTAGATTTAAATTTATTTAAATGGGTCAAGAATGGTCAAATTGGGTCAAATACCCATTTGGGACCTAATGGGTCAAGATGGTTATGTTCTAAGGTAAATGGGCTAGATGGAAATGTAATTGGGCCATAGGCCCAATGGTAATCCACTTAGAGTGAATTCAATGATTTTAAATCACCTAAGTTATTTGGAATTAAACAATGGTGATGTGGCCAAGTGGGACCCACCTCCACATCATCAAGTGAGGTGGCATGTGGGCCAAGGTTTGGTGGGGCCGGCCACCATGGTTGATTTGGTCAACCATGGGTGGAGTAATGGACTTAGGCTAAGTACCAATGGATTAACCTAAGTTAATTATCTAATTAATTAAATAATTAAATTATTTAAAATGGTAGTTAAGAGTGGTCAAAGTGGGGCCATGAGGTGAAGACTCACCTCATCTCAAACTCAAGTGAAACACGTTGGCCTAGTGGTGGTTTAGATAACCACCACCATAAAGCATTTTAAATATCTAAGAAAATATCTTAAGGTGGGTGGGTGTCATTAATGTAAAGTAAAAAATGGAGATGAGCTTTGTTGGTGTCTTATTCTCATTTTTTTTGTTAACTCCATCCCTCCCACTCCTCCATTGCCGTCCCATGCTCAAGTGAAGGGAGAAAGAGAGCTAAGGAGGAGAGAAGAGATGAAGAGAAGAAAGAAGTGGAATTTGGAGGGAAATTACTCTAAGGTCAAGGTTACCATCTCCTCTCTCATCACCTCTCCCTCTCCCTCTCTCAATTTAAACCCTAACTTGGCTGATCCTAAGGTTGGGGGTTGCCACCATTGATCAAGCCTCTTGACCTATTAAAGATCAAGAGGAAGGAGAGAGGAGGCTAAGGAGACCGACGGGAGCGGCGGAAATCGGAGGAGACGTCGGATTGTGAGTATTTCTTAAACAAGAAATTTTGGATTTTAGGGTTTAAGAATTGGAATTTATTTTGTATTAATGTAATGGTGGATAGATAATTTTATGCAATGGAGTTTAAACCCATCAAATGAGAGGGTGGAAGATGGAGAAAACCCTAAATGGGTGAATTAGGGTTAGGGTAAGAAAATGACTAAATGGGTTATGTGCATTATGTAAATTATGAAATTAAGCATGGAATGGGGTAATTGGAATAAAATTATGGGCCATAGGGTTCGGCCATGTAGTATGGCCGAACCCCATGGTGGGTGATTTGGTCTTTGATGTAATTGGTTAAGGTTTTAAGAATGGAAAGCAATGAAGGTGTTAAGTTAATGAATTGTAGTAAATGAGTGAATGTGGGAAAGGTTTCAAAATGCCTTTTATGATGGAAATGTAAAGGGATTTTATGGCATTGGAGGGCATAGAAAGTGATGGATTGTGAACCATGGGTTCGGCCATGGTGTATGGCCGAACCCTATGGTGATAATGGTGGATTTAATGGTTATGATTTATGGAGAAATAAATGGGAAAATGTTGATAATTTTGATGGACCCAAAGTATGAAATGATACCCTATGGTAATGTTTTACAAATTTTAAATGGGGTTAAAAGGATGGAAAATGGGGAAAGGACACCATGGGTTTTGCCATGGTGTATGGCCGAACCCATGGCCCAATTGTAACCCATTGTAGTGGGTTAAATTGGATGATGGATGGTGTTTGTGGCCTCCAAAGGGAATGAATGAGTGATGCACTCATTGAAGTTAAATGCATAAGGTAAACCCCATCGGAGGATTTGATGAATTAGGTATTTTGAATCCATGACCCAAATGGTGGATCATTTTTAGGTCTAAGGTTAATGTGTATGTATGTGATTAAGTAATGGGAATTGGATTAATTAGATGACAAGTTTTAATAGTTTGGTGGGTCATAAATGAACCTAAGTTAGGGATCTAAGTTTAAAAATCAATTTTGGACTTAATCATGCATGCATAAATGGGTGATTAACCATGGAAAATGAGGTAGTGGCAAAACCGTAATTAAATGTCAAGTTCAAGAATTCCATGGAGATTGATCATGGAATGAGGGGATCTAATGTGATAACCTTATAAGTGGTTAATAAAGCCTAGGGTGGCTGATTTTAGACATATGTACTTAAAAATATATAATGGATTAGGTGGGACCCACAAAACCTAAATGGTGCCCGGTCTTTCATAAGGGCTTATAAATGGTTGAAACATGGACTAATGATTAGTGTGTAACAAGGTACTGGACATCGCAGGCGGTGCGCGATCGGCGACCGGGTTTGTCGAGCGGAAAAATGTAAAAGGACGCAAGTCGGTATTAGGTAGGATTCCTACATTTTTGTAAGCCATGGATTGGGTGATGTTTTCTTTAATTTATTTTGGAAAGCATGTGGTTGCCTTTAAGATGAGTTTTGGATTATGTATCTTGTGATGTTTTCCTTTAAATTATTTTGGAAATCATGTGAATGTCTTAAGATGCATTTTGGATTAAATATTATGGGATGTTTTTCCCTTTGATTTATTTGATAATCAAGTAATTGTTTTAAGATGGGTTTTTGTGTTACTATTGAACTACATATATTTACATGGCACATGGCATCTACATCTCATGCTGGCATGGGAGGGATATGACAGGGAAATGATGAAATGAAACCGGAGTCCATGCTCCGTCGGGGCGACCGATAAACAGCATGGGGACATTTCACATATGTATTATGATACCTTGATGATGATTTTCCATCAAGGGGGATGTTGTATTTATTATTGTACCTTGATGATGGTTCTTCCATCAAGGGGGGGATGCCTAGTGTGGATCGCATCTTGATGAGGCTTTTGCATCAAGAGGGTCATGGTACGATGATGGTATGGATTCTATTTGGAATACTATGGATGGTTGGAAAAAGGGACATTCTAGAGTTGAGGATGAGATTGATGGGTGGGATTCATGACATAAAACACCATTGCATTACATTGTACCAAATGGCATAATTTTGAGATAATATCTTCTATATGCTTTGCTATTACTAATCCATGTGCTAGCCCTACTCGGAGTCCTACTGGGCGCGTGGTCTAACGCCCTACTTCTACCCTAGCCGACGATGCAGGAGATGGCGGCACGGAAGGACAGGACAGGAGTCAAGCTCAGGAGCTTGGGAAGGCGGATTCATTATGTTGTTTAAGTTATGTTGGAAAAATGTAATTTGAGTAGCTTAGCTTGTCGGAATGTAATAAATTAGATTACTGGCTATGTTTTGGGATTTTATTATGGACATTATGGTTTAGAGGTATTATAGAAATTTAAATGAATGTTATCTTCCTTGCTATCTCAAATCTGTAGGATAGTCTTTGTTGTTAATTCCGCACTGAGAAGTAATATTCCTTGAGCTTACATCTACGCGTGAACCGTACTCGTGGACTTGGCTCCACGCACGCGTAGGGTTGGCCAGTTAAGGGCCGGGCTTTAGAAGCTCGGACTTAACTCGCGTCGTGACGTCCGTGCCTTTGTCACTTTTATGGAAAAAAAAAAAAAAAAAAATAGACTCTGATTTTCGGTGAAAAAGGGGCGGGCGTTACAGTTGGTATCAGAGCGAATTCGGAAGAATGAATCTCTCGAAGTAAGATTAAGACGGTTGCACGTCTCACTGACGGCTAAGAATCCCAACCGACCGACTCTTCGGAGACCGCTGCACGGGGGCCGGGTTAATTTACTTCGATTGACTCAAACTGAAGTGTTTAATCTGAGAACAACAATTGACGGAAAGGAATGATAGCAAGGGAAGAAAGATTCATTCTAGGAGAGATTTATTGAAACATAGCAAGATAGGGTTTACTTCCCCAGAAATGAGAAAACATCTAGTTTTTTTTCCCCCAAATTGATGAAACAGTACTAGATTTATCAGTCATAGCAAAGTAGGAAGTACTTCCCCGGTATTCCCAATTTGAACAACAGACAATAGGAATTTAGAGTTTCCCCCCCTAGAAACAAAGGAAAAAAACAAGTGTGCTTATTTGGCAACTTTCCCCAAACAAAATATATTGTGATATACATAAGAAATTCCCCAAAACCGAGATTGGTTTTATTGGAAATTGCAGTTGATGATTTTTGGGTTCTAATTGTATTCTATGAATACAAGTGTGTCAAATGAAGGGGAGTGTACGGAATTATGGGATAAGGGAAACCCCTAACTGTTTCATAGATTTGGTGTCTGCTTCTAGCATAGCAGTTAGCCTGGACTTTCAGGAGGGACCTCCCGAGGAAGATGAAGAGGATGTAGCATCTCTTCCTGAGGAGAATATGGAAGACTTTCCAATGATAAGAGAGTCGGTAGGGGAAATGGAACCCGATTGTATGCACGAGTTGTGCAACTAGGTTGGACACAACTGCACATACTATCCTTACCCTGTTGAAGTGGTATACCCGATTTGTGGACTACATGGACACGGGAAAGAGAGGACTAACTGTCCTTATATTGGAAGATAGTTAATGATTTTGGGGTTTTAAATGAAGAAAATAAGGGTGATATTAAATTGCACAAGCATACTTGTATTGTGAGTGCATGTGAATATACATGTGTTGAATTCTTATAGTTGAGTGTATGAGGTGATGAAATGTGGAAAGATTAATAGTTATGATCATACTAATTAAGTGAGGAAAGAGTATGTAAAAAAAAAAATGTGCAATGAGGAACTGCATGCATCAAATGAGGATAAGAGGCATGAACTTTTGATGTGGGGTATATGTTGCATATGCTTATGAGTGAGGCAAATGTGAATAAAAAGGGTGGGGAATATTTGTTAATGTGATGTATGGGTATACTTGGGGGATGGTACAATGGCTTTTAGAAATGGTTTTTATATTGGCGATAACCCATGGTTTGATAATTTGTCATGACCAAGTGAAGGGATTTATGTTATGACATATAATGGGTGATGATGTAAATGCTTTGTGAAGGGGTATAAGAGGTTCTCATGTGAACAAAGTGCCATTTGAGAGATGTTGGATAAACAATGTACTTGAAAGGGGACCGGAGTGCATGGCTTAACTTGTCACATGAAACTCGTGAGAAGATGATATTATGAGGAGAATGTGAAGGGTCTAGCTTGCAAAGACTAATATATTGTATGAAAAAAAAAAATCTTCTATGTATAATGCAAGTGCATTCTCCCAATGTGTAGTATAGATTATGAATAAGTAATGATAGGCCTTGAAATGGATTTATGGCCTTAAAAGGCATGAATGAATGATGGACCATGAATTTATGAAAGCATTTTATTTAGTGATTGTATGAGGATTCCTTATGAGGTTATTAAGTTGTGAATTATCAATTGTGCAATGAGTTATATGATGTACTTTGATAATTGGTGGTATTCAATGAGTAATCATTGAGGAACAAGGATGTGTTATAGACTATGGGTATGATGATGAGTTGATAAAGTGCCAGGAGTTGTGAATATGTAGTATGCATGAGAAGGCCGTGATATGCCAATGCGTTTGGTTGGAAACCTAGGTGGAGCTCATGAGTAATTCCAAAGTTTAGGAATTTATGGATGGTCATGGATGGTCTTCGAATGTATTGGGATGATTTGCTCTGGATGAGTAGCATTATTAATTTTAAAAATCTCTAGGTGTGTGTTGTAAATGGGGTAGGGTAACCTAATCATAATTAGGTTGAATCACTACATCTTATTAATGTGTTATTTCTTATGATACCCCAAATGGTTGTTTGATGTGAATGGAGGTGAAAGATCTGGTTACACATGAGTTGTGTTATTCGAAGATGGTGTGTGATTTCAATTCTACGTGGCCTGCTAATGAAGGAATATGAACCGTATGATGTGGTAATCATTGATAACGTAGGCATGTAGGGTGGAATTTGGTGGTTGGTGAAATTGGTAATACTTGTGAATATTTTAGTGGTGAATGGGCACTATTTGACATAATCTAAGTAAGCTTAGATATATCACTGTTTTTATGGAATCTATGAAAATATGTGGAATAATCCAAAAGGGTAGGAAATTAGTATCTATATGATTTGGATTGATGTCGGGTATTGGTATTGTAGGAGTTATGAACAAAAAGGGTTAGCCACATAGTGGCTTATATGCAAATAAAGGTATGATTGCTTTTGATAGATAGGCCTAAGGGAAAGGTTAAGAGTCTAGTGAAACTTGAATGGGAAGCTATGGGCGACTGCCGAGTGAGACTGATCACCTGACTCTGTAGTTGGCCGATGGAATTCCAGGAGGGTGAAGCTAGAAACCTAGTTAAAATAGAATCAACAATGGACTTGAGCATAGGCTTGTATTGGCAGACTAACTCACACGGAGAGTAGACAAAAGAACGTATTGAAGGAGTACGTATGAGAAATGTCTTGGCAACAGATAAAGTGAAATAGAATACGTTAGTCTACATAAAATCGCAAATGGATGCATGAGGAAAAGAGATAATACGAGGCAAAGTGAATTCTGCAAGAATGAAACTCATAGGTTGATATGAGTGGTGTTGATGTGAGTAAGAGATACTTGACACGATTGAACGGGAACAACGAATAGACCCAGAAATGGAGGAGACTTGGACCAAGATATCTACATGTGAGGTAGTATCGGAATTTGAGTTACGACCGGGATAGGGTCTTGTGTTCCGAGGTAGGACGTAGGTACCTAAGAGTTGCGGAAGGGAGTTGTTGGTTGAGGCACACCAAACCAAGCTCTCTACCCATCCGGACAGCGCCAAAGATGTACCATGATCTTAAGAGGCACTATTGGTGGCATGGACTCAAGAGAGATGTGGCAGAGTTTATGCTCGCTGCCTAACTTGTCAGCAGGTCAAGGTGGGGGCATCAGGAGCCACCGGGGTTACTCAAACCCTTACCAGTGCCGGAGTGGAGATGGGAACATGTAGCCATGGACTTTGTAACAGGGCTGCTAAGGTCATTAAGGGACAACGATGCAATATGGGTCGACACGGTACATCCGAAATATTATCAGACTACATGGTGTACCCCGGACTATTGTGTCCAACAGAGATGGCCGATTCACTAACAAAGTATGGCAGAGCGTGTAATTGGCTATGGGGACCGACGTGTTGACCAGCACAGTATTCCACCCACACACTGATGGACAATCGGAGAGAACAATACAGATATTGGAGGATATGCTGAGAGCAGGTATGCGGGATTTCAAGGGTGGATGGGAGAATCGCCTGCCACTGGTGGAGTTCTCCTACAATAACAGTACCTCCAGATGGATCCATTTGAGGCCTTATATGGTGGGCCGTGTAGATCTCCAGTGCGTTAGACAGAGGTAGGTGAGCCTGCACTGGTTGGACCAAAGTTGCTTGCGGAGACTACGGCGTAGATTAAATTTATACGGTAACCTTTACTCACTGCGCAGAGCCGTTATAAGTATTACGCCGACAAGAGGAGAAGTTTCCCCGAGTTTGAGGGGGAGATTTGGTGCTTTTGGAAGTCTCACCACGGGAGGGACACATGAGACTCAGAAAGAAGGGGAACTGTCGCCTAGATTGTGGGGCCGTTTCCAATCCTAAAGAGGGTGGGGGAGGTGGCCTATTAGTTAGCACTTCCTCCACAGTAATCATTTTTACGTAATGTGTTTCATGTGTCCGGGTTGAGGAAAATACAACCCCAACCCTTCACATGTCTTGAATGTACCAGACGTCGATGTACAAAGCGACGTGATGTGTGTGGAGAAGCCGATCAGAGTGATCGGGAGAGAACAAAGGGTACTGCGGAACTCTTTGTGTCGATGTTTTGAACCTCTACTTCGCTCGAATTTTCGGGACGAAAATTTTAAAAGAGGATTGTATTGTAAGGACCCGGAATTTTTAAAATTAATATAAATGGGAATATTATTTATTTTAAGGATGAAAATTGGAAAATTGGTGGAGTAAATGGTAAATGGGCCAAAATTTGGATAAAGGCCCAAGTGTGGCCCAATAGACTATGGTTTAGATTTAAATTTATTTAAATGGGTCAAGAATGGTCAAATTGGGTCAAATACCCATTTGGGACCTAATGGGTCAAGATGGTTATGTTCTAAGGTAAATGGGCTAGATGGAAATGTAATTGGGCCATAGGCCCAATGGTAATCCACTTAGAGTGAATTCAATGATTTTAAATCACCTAAGTTATTTGGAATTAAACAATGGTGATGTGGCCAAGTGGGACCCACCTCCACCTCATCAAGTGAGGTGGCATGTGGGCCAAGGTTTGGTGGGGCCGGCCACCATGGTTGATTTGGTCAACCAAGGGTGGAGTAATGGACTTAGGCTAAGTACCAATGGATTAACCTAAGTTAATTATCTAATTAATTAAATAATTAAATTATTTAAAATGGTAGTTAAGAGTGGTCAAAGTGGGGCCATGAGGTGAAGACTCACCTCATCTCAAACTCAAGTGAAACACGTTGGCCTAGTGGTGGTTTAGATAACCACCACCATAAAGCATTTTAAATATCTAAGAAAATATCTTAAGGTGGGTGGGTGTCATTAATGTAAAGTAAAAAATGGAGATGAGCTTTGTTGGTGTCTTATTCTCATTTTTTTTGTTAACTCCATCCCTCCCACTCCTCCATTGCCGTCCCATGCTCAAGTGAAGGGAGAAAGAGAGCTAAGGAGGAGAGAAGAGATAAAGAGAAGAAAGAAGTGGAATTTGGAGGGAAATTACTCTAAGGTCAAGGTTACCATCTCCTCTCTCATCACCTCTCCCTCTCCCTCTCTCAATTTAAACCCTAACTTGGCTGATCCTAAGGTTGGGGGTTGCCACCATTGATCAAGCCTCTTGACCTATTAAAGATCAAGAGGAAGGAGAGAGGAGGCTAAGGAGACCGACGGGAGCGGCGGAAATCGGAGGAGACGTCGGATTGTGAGTATTTCTTAAACAAGAAATTTTGGATTTTAGGGTTTAAGAATTGGAATTTATTTTGTATTAATGTAATGGTGGATAGATAATTTTATGCAATGGAGTTTAAACCCATCAAATGAGAGGGTGGAAGATGGAGAAAACCCTAAATGGGTGAATTAGGGTTAGGGTAAGAAAATGACTAAATGGGTTATGTGCATTATGTAAATTATGAAATTAAGCATGGAATGGGGTAATTGGAATAAAATTATGGGCCATAGGGTTCGGCCATGTAGTATGGCCGAACCCCATGGTGGGTGATTTGGTCTTTGATGTAATTGGTTAAGGTTTTAAGAATGGAAAGCAATGAAGGTGTTAAGTTAATGAATTGTAGTAAATGAGTGAATGTGGGAAAGGTTTCAAAATGCCTTTTATGATGGAAATGTAAAGGGATTTTATGGCATTGGAGGGCATAGAAAGTGATGGATTGTGAACCATGGGTTCGGCCATGGTGTATGGCCGAACCCTATGGTGATAATGGTGGATTTAATGGTTATGATTTATGGAGAAATAAATGGGAAAATGTTGATAATTTTGATGGACCCAAAGTATGAAATGATACCCTATGGTAATGTTTTACAAATTTTAAATGGGGTTAAAAGGATGGAAAATGGGGAAAGGACACCATGGGTTTTGCCATGGTGTATGGCCGAACCCATGGCCCAATTGTAACCCATTGTAGTGGGTTAAATTGGATGATGGATGGTGTTTGTGGCCTCCAAAGGGAATGAATGAGTGATGCACTCATTGAAGTTAAATGCATAAGGTAAACCCCATCGGAGGATTTGATGAATTAGGTATTTTGAATCCATGACCCAAATGGTGGATCATTTTTAGGTCTAAGGTTAATGTGTATGTATGTGATTAAGTAATGGGAATTGGATTAATTAGATGACAAGTTTTAATAGTTTGGTGGGTCATAAATGAACCTAAGTTAGGGATCTAAGTTTAAAAATCAATTTTGGACTTAATCATGCATGCATAAATGGGTGATTAACCATGGAAAATGAGGTAGTGGCAAAACCGTAATTAAATGTCAAGTTCAAGAATTCCATGGAGATTGATCATGGAATGAGGGGATCTAATGTGATAACCTTATAAGTGGTTAATAAAGCCTAGGGTGGCTGATTTTAGACATATGTACTTAAAAATATATAATGGATTAGGTGGGACCCACAAAACCTAAATGGTGCCCGGTCTTTCATAAGGGCTTATAAATGGTTGAAACATGGACTAATGATTAGTGTGTAACAAGGTACTGGACATCGCAGGCGGTGCGCGATCGGCGACCGGGTTTGTCGAGCGGAAAAATGTAAAAGGACGCAAGTCGGTATTAGGTAGGATTCCTACATTTTTGTAAGCCATGGATTGGGTGATGTTTTCTTTAATTTATTTTGGAAAGCATGTGGTTGCCTTTAAGATGAGTTTTGGATTATGTATCTTGTGATGTTTTCCTTTAAATTATTTTGGAAATCATGTGAATGTCTTAAGATGCATTTTGGATTAAATATTATGGGATGTTTTTCCCTTTGATTTATTTGATAATCAAGTAATTGTTTTAAGATGGGTTTTTGTGTTACTATTGAACTACATATATTTACATGGCACATGGCATCTACATCTCATGCTGGCATGGGAGGGATATGACAGGGAAATGATGAAATGAAACCGGAGTCCATGCTCCGTCGGGGCGACCGATAAACAGCATGGGGACATTTCACATATGTATTATGATACCTTGATGATGCTTTTCCATCAAGGGGGATGTTGTATTTATTATTGTACCTTGATGATGGTTCTTCCATCAAGGGGGGGATGCCTAGTGTGGATCGCATCTTGATGAGGCTTTTGCATCAAGAGGGTCATGGTACGATGATGGTATGGATTCTATTTGGAATACTATGGATGGTTGGAAAAAGGGACATTCTAGAGTTGAGGATGAGATTGATGGGTGGGATTCATGACATAAAACACCATTGCATTACATTGTACCAAATGGCATAATTTTGAGATAATATCTTCTATATGCTTTGTTATTACTAATCCATGTGCTAGCCCTACTCGGAGTCCTACTGGGCGCGTGGTCTAACGCCCTACTTCTACCCTAGCCGACGATGCAGGAGATGGCGGCACGGAAGGACAGGACAGGAGTCAAGCTCAGGAGCTTGGGAAGGCGGATTCATTATGTTGTTTAAGTTATGTTGGAAAAATGTAATTTGAGTAGCTTAGCTTGTCGGAATGTAATAAATTAGATTACTGGCTATGTTTTGGGATTTTATTATGGACATTATGGTTTAGAGGTATTATAGAAATTTAAATGAATGTTATCTTCCTTGCTATCTCAAATCTGTAGGATAGTCTTTGTTGTTAATTCCGCACTGAGAAGTAATATTCCTTGAGCTTACATCTACGCGTGAACCGTACTCGTGGACTTGGCTCCACGCACGCGTAGGGTTGGCCAGTTAAGGGCCGGGCTTTAGAAGCTCGGACTTAACTCGCGTCGTGACGTCCGCGCCCTTTGTCACTTTTATGGAAAAAAAAAAAAAAAAAATAGACTCTGATTTTCGGTGAAAAAGGGGAGGGCGTTACATTAACAACTTCATTTATATAACTTATCTTACCCATTAGGGTTTTGTCCATTTTTCCATCTAAAAACCATATTTCGGATTTTGTATCATACTTCACTTTTATGTCATCTCATTGACATTCCTTCGATGGATTTCAAATCCATGGCCTATAACCATTTGGCCAACCATTTTCAATTCGAAATGGAACCCATGGTTTCGGCCATTCTGCAGCTGAAACCATGGTTCCCTTGTTTTCTTTCTAATTAATAAACCTTGTTAAACCATACATACTGATTCCGCGACTCCTTCGCTTTCTTTCGTTCCGTCGTGCTCCTCCGTTCTTCTCCTTCCTTAGTCATTTTCTTCTTCCTCCTTGATCGTCGGCCAAAGGGTGTTGCTTGAGAGGGAGAGGGTTTGAGATGAAAAACCTAAGAGCAGGTTCGGCCAAAGAGTGAAGGTTTGAGAGAGGGAGAGAGGGATAGTGAGATAAAACCCTAAGTTCTCTTTGTCTCACGGAGAGGGGTCGGCCCTAGGGTTCTGGTGAGAGGGAGAGGAGTTGAGATGGAAAAACCCTAAGTCTTTTCTTGTCTTGGAGAGGGTCGGCCAAAGAGTGAGAGGGAGAGAGTGAATGAGATGAGAGCCTTAGGGTTTTGGTTGTAACCCTAAGCTCCCCAACCACCCTCATCAAGATGGGGTCTTTCCCATGTGTCCCTTGGCTAACCAAGGGAACACATGCCTTACACATGGCACATTCCCTCTACCCAACGTTTTGGTGGCTAGGTTTTCCATGAGATGGAAACCCTCCACCTCCCCTTTGACTCACTTTAAATCCTTTCATCTTCCATGTGACTCACTACCCATCCAACTCACTTAAATGAACATTCTCCTAACTCAAGCATTTGAATTCATTTCCATCTAACTCAAGTGATTTTAATTAATTAATTTAACTCAACTCACTTCACTTGATCCTCTTGAATTCACCCATGAACTCACCCATAGTTGACCAAGTCGACCATGGTGGCCGGCCCTGCATGTGGCCTTAGACCACATGCCACCTCACTTGATGAGGTGGACTTGTGTCCCACTTGGTTATGCCACTTTGATGTCAACTTCTACACTTGCCACCTCACTTGATGAGGTGGACCCCATGCCTTAGATATTATTTGGGTCCATGACCCGACCAAGTCAATTCCTTACCCATTTACCCTAAACCTCAATTCATCTTGACCCATTGGGTCCCAATTGGTCATTTGATCCAATTGACCACATTGACCTAATTAAATAGAATTAATCCTATCCATGATACATTGGACCATACTTGGGCCATTGCCCCAATTCTTAGCCATTTAACATCCATATAAATCTTAAATTTTAACAATTAAAATAGATCATAGCCAATATATTTATTGCATTGAAAATCTGGGCTATTACATGTCCATGGGACCCACACTCTCACGCCAAGCCCTAAATCACTTCTCTCCATCACTCTCTATCTCCTTTTCCCTAACACAACCGCCTCTCTCATATTTCCATACCCTCACTCAGCTGAAACGAAAAAAAAAAAAAAAGGACCCCAACTCTCATCCTCTGTCTCTTACCAACCGATCACTCAGGGAACCCCAAATCTCACCCAATCGATTCTCATCTTCCTTCTCTCGTGACCCTCCCAACTGTTTGTTCCTACATCTTTAGGTATGACATTGTTTTCTCATTCATTATTTGTTTTGGTGCCTTATCAAAAAAAATGTATATGCATGTATAGAATAAGATCTGTAGCATGCATCTAATTTTATTGAAAAACCCAAATTCAGCCCATTTTCGTTTACCAAACCTTGTACCTAATTATTCAGCCATTAAGTCACCCTAGGATGGAAGCACTTGCCAACCACTAGAGTTTTAAAACCAAGGTATTTTCATATTTCACCACACTCAACTAGTGTCTTTTATAGATATATTATTATTATTTAAGGTATTTCTTGACGTAGGATTCGGAGCAATCCTCACCCACCTTTATGTATTCCATTAAAATGGAGCTTCAAGTATTCTTTTATTTGAAAATGTCTAAATTATTTACTAGTTAAACTATCATTTTAATTTTATTTTTTTTGCTTATGCTAATGGGCCTTTATTAAATCTTATTGTTATTATTCTTTTTGTCAATACCTAATCATAGTGAATGATTTCCCATTTGAATATAGAATAAAATAATAGGAAGTATATATATGTTTATATTTTTATATTTTATTAAGGGATCTAGCGATTTACTACTAGAATTTTTTTTATCACCAAATCATCTTTGTTACTACCCCGGCTTGCAGAGTCACCTGTTTATCAAGTTCATGATTTAGGTGAAGCAATGCCTTGAAGAGAGAAGCTCAAAAACTCAAGATTTCAAGCGTTGGTTGAAGTGTGAAGACTCAACGGATCAACGTGTATGGCAATCGTTGATGGTAAGTGACTATAAATGACCTTAGGTGGTACCCATACCTTAGGTTGACTTTGTCTAGGCTTAGAGATCATATCAGGATAATTAATTAAGCCTAACATGCGTTCGACATCGAATTGGAACCCAACCTGGAAATATGTATTTACTGTCAGGACGACAAATCGTGTCGGGCGATCATTCGCCAGTGATAAGACACGACTAATCGTGTAGTTGCGATATGTCGTGTGAAAAAATGAAGGTTCTGGTTGGACTGGCTGTCAAACTCATGTGATCTCAGGATGATACTATTGGCATCCCATGATCGATAGTTTGGAACGTTGATGAGTCAATCGTGTGGGCTATATATAACTGAAACAGAACATAGGTTGTACTTAAACAAAGCCTATAAATCCTTATCACATACGATCAATCGGGTATGCGATCAATCGTAAGTATAGGGTAGGAACAGATCGGCATCACAATCAATCGCCCTGGGCCTAGACGAGACTTGGCACTGGAAATTACAGTCAGTCTCAGGCCGATACATTCGCCAACCAGCGATTAGTCTCCATGATACACGGATGATCATTCGTGTGGCACGATGTATTGTGAGGTTACCATTTTAGAGTTGTTACTGTTCATTAAATGCTAAATGGTCGGGTTGGTGAAAAGCTATTCAAACACAGAAGATCAATTGCTAGTACACGATCAATTGTGTACTTTAGTGTTACGAAAAAATTGATGTTTGCCTATAAATATCACAAGGTTTGGAGTGTTTGAGGTTGATCCCTTGGAGAGCATTAATTTCAAACCTAACAGAGTTGATCCCTCACACACCAAGGCAAATCATAGGCTTATTATCTCTTGGCAATTCACTTACAAATCATTCAAGAATCCAATCGGTATTGATTGAGATTAAGAAAGAAGGATTAAGTCAAAGCTCTAGGATAGACATTGGACCTCCAATTTCCTAGATACCCAAGGATTGTAATTGCTTTACACGACGGGTCGACATCATCATCGGGATTGTACATTTGCAAGGCTTCAAGGCAAGTGCTTCACAATGATAAGTTTTTTTTTTTTTTAAATCTTATCATTGTGAAGTGGATTAAAGAAATAGTTTCTCTTGAACCACTAAAAAATAGTGGGATAGGAATTGGGTGAAAGTGCCAATAAATTGGATAGGTGGAAGTCATATTCTATTGTGTTGGTCTAATTATAATGCTTAGTAAATTTGGAAATAGCCCAAGGTTGGGTGAGTCTCAACAGTGGATGTAGGTTGTTTAACCGAACACATCGTGTGTATTGGTGCTTTATTGTGTGACTGCTTTTAATCTTACACACTTCGAATATCACACATACTTGATTAATTATTTATTGATTTTGCACTTTGGTAATATTAATCAAGGAAATTTAAAAAGGCCACATAATTTGTGATTAACCTATTCACCCCCCTCTGGGGTTAATCTTGTTCTAAGCACTACGGGAACTTTCAATTGGTATCTGAGCCTCGTTCTCATTTTAAAGACTTAACCGTTTGAGTTATCTAAGTTTTAAAATATTGGAGTTTGGTGAAGACATCAATAGACCTCCTCGCCTTGATGGGACAAATTTTACTCATTGGAAAATAGGAATGAAAACTTTTCTATTGTCCTTAGATTTTTATGCTTGGGAAGCCATTGTGAAAGGTTGGTCACATCCCCTTGAAGAGATAACCATTGGGTCTAACAAAATGTTAAGACCAAAATTTTTCAATCTCTGGGGTGACGTTGAGAGAAACAAAGATCATGCAAATTTCTTAGCTCTAAATGCAATTAGGTGTGGTGTCTCACCAAAAGATTTAAAGACCATCATGAACATTGAAAAAACCAAATATGCTTTGGTACATTTAGAAAATGTTTATGAATGTCATGAAGGTCCAACACACTCCATCCCTGTGAATGCCCTTATGAGGACACCTCGGAATTTGAGAGTGATTTAGATGAGGAAACTCATGTGAATTATGAAACATAGAAAGGTTTCATTGCATTCATCATTGGAAATGAGGAAGCACCCATAAGTGAAACAACGACGGCTATTGAAAGTGATGGTGAGGATGATGATCTTCAAACATTTTTCAATGCCTTGTACCTTGAGAGTGAGAATTTGACCAAGAAATTTGATAATGCTAGAAGTGAAAATCTAAACTTGTCTAGCCAACTTGTAGGTGTAAAAAATGAAAACACTTTACTCACCTCAAAACTAAAAGCTTCATATGAAGAAAACATTAAGCTTAAGGAAAATGTGAAGACCCTTCAAGATGAAATTCAAATCAATTGTTTGGATGTTGAATCCTTGAGTGCTCTCAACGGGAATCTTGTAGAGGAGGTTAAGAATCTATCTTTGGAATTAAAAGAGTTAAAAAATCACAAAGAAAAATTCCAAGATAAATTTACCCAAGGTGAACAAAGATTGGATAGACTTTTAAAATTTCGTAAAAAGTTTGGCGATAGATCGTGTCTTGGTTCCTCATTAGAAGCCAATGGGTCTAAAAGCCAAATGGTGTTTGTGAATGGTAGTGTACGTAAGACCCCCAAGGGAAAATTTTTCTATTCTAATAAGCTTGAACATTACAAGCTTGAATGCAACATTAGGAAGAGGCACCTTCAAGAGAAGACCCTTAATCACCCTCCAAACATTAAGGTTAAAAGACACCCATCAAACCTTAAAGGAAAGCCTAAAAAACATCCACCAAGGCCTAAGGTCCCAAGACATTATCCCCAAGGTAGGTGGACCCAAGGCAAGACTCCTTGCTTAGAAAATTAGAACAAGTCTTGAAAGAGTTAAGGCATCGTATGCTTGGACCCCCAAGGCTTAACACTCAATTTCATATCTTGAACCATTACAAATCGAACTCTAGTGGAAAGTGAGTTCAAATAGCCCAAGTTCTATGACATGTAATGGGAAATTGGTAACTATAAGCTTAGACTAAGCATTTACTGCCTATTGCATTAGTCTTGCATGGAAAACCATGCATTCCTCGAAAATGACATTTTCAAGTGGTATATTTCTGTTCAATATGCTTAACATGGATTAGTGTTGCATGATTGGATGATTGTATGGTTTAATAGTTTGTATCTTGCATGGATTTGATCAAATGCGCATAATTTTATTATGCGAATTTCAATTTGATCAATTACAAGATGATTTTATGGGCATTTTCAAAACAAAATTTGATTTTTGAAAAAAAAAAAATCTGTTTCTGTTATGTTAACATATCGCCAGTGTGCGATGCTTTGGCTGAACGATCAATCGTTAAGTGACGATGCATCGGACGTAGGTAGAAATGGACTTAGGAAGAAAATCCAGCTCTGTGTCATTGCGACCAATAACCAAGTGACTTTGGATCGACAGGACGAACGGTCGTGCCCCATCCTTACACTATCGACCCTCCATCGGATTTCTCGCAGGAATAGAATGGACAAATGGTTTCATCTACATCAGAGACTCTCTCTCTCTCTCTCTCACGGATTTGTGAGTTGTCTCGGTAAGCCTATATCGGCCCCATTTTGTCTTTGGCTTAGGAAGTTGTTTGGGGAAATCAAGAAAAAGGGTTAGGACGATAATGTATGAAAACTGTGAGACCCCTGTCACCGAGGAAGACCCTAATCCATCCTCTCCTCCAACTAAGAGACCTAAGACTCTTCCCCAAGAGGAAAATGAGAAAAAGGAAAAAAATACAATTGAAGGAGGAGATGAAAATCAAGACAATGAGAGAAATAGGGAAAGTGAAAAGGATGAAGAAGAAGACACCGAAGAAGGATCAAAAACGGAGTTTGACTCTTCCATTCAAAAGTTTCTTGAGGAGCGCCTTCGAAATTTTGAAGCTCGGCAGAATGAGAAACTCACTGCTTATGACGGAAAATTTGAAGCTCTGGTAGGCTCTGTGAAAGAATCACATCAGAGCAGTATCTCCGCCATCTCTTGAGAAAGGATGACTCTGTTCCTCGTTGATGCCATGATATTCATCTCTCTATCTATCCATGTATGTTTGATGGCATGTTTACGTCTTATGATGATTCATATGTATTGAATGGGTTATTTTTCAATATGGAGGCATGGATGTATGTTCGCATGCTGGAGTTTGGCGAAGCACAAAAAATGTGCTTGATTGGCCTTTGTCAATTGTAGACAAAATGGGGGAGAATTTTGTAGAAGGTAAAGGCTTATGGGGGAGTAAACTCTTAGAAGGTTGAAAGAAAGCTTGGAGTAAAATGGTGGAGAAATTGTAAAGTTGGATTAGCTTGATAAATGAAGTTTCACGGCCCAACCCAACAAGAATTTTTTTTTAAAAATCATGCACAACTCATTGTCCAAACACGTGACACCCACACGTGTAACAAGGTCCCTGCGAATCCTAGGACTTATTGGACCCTTGGGTTGATCGAACTGAATCATTAGCTACCTACGTACTCAATTGGAGATCAGATCTTGCATAGTTCTAATTTCACTTATTTCATAGCACTAACACAGTGTTATTCATGATGTCACTCTAGGACATTCTAGTGCCCATCTGTGGGCCTCATCAATAAAATAAGTCTCACCTATCACGGGTCAAGTCAATCATAGGTCTATACCAACCATGGGAACACAGTCAACCATGGAGTTTATGTCACTTATGAGATAAACATCAACCATGCGACCTATACAAAAAATAAGTACTACATCTCTCCTTAGGGACAATACTCTAAATATGGGTCCAATCACTTATGGAATCAATGACCTCCGTGAGAATATCCATCCACGATAATAATATATAACTATGGTCACAATGTCCTCTGTGAGGATAACCTGTATTGCCCCGCCCTTTTTTCACTCGTTTTCTGAAAATTAGAGTCTATTTTTCTTTTTAAGAGTGATCGAGAGCGGGACGTAACGACGAGAGTTAAGTCCGAACTTCTAAAGTCCGACCCTTAACTGGCCAACCCTATGTGTTCATGGACTAAGTCCATGAAAACGATTCACACGTAATAAGTTAACTTACGGAATTAAAATGTAACTGCGGATTATAATAGAACCTAAATCTATTCTTTTTTAGATAGCAAAGTACTCCGTCAATTATAAATGATTAACTTAACTTAAATAACCAAAGTAACCATTCACAAACCATAACAAATATCTAAATTATTACATGCCCGAAGTCTAGCTACTCAAATTACATGTCCATGAGTAACATAAATAAAATATAATCCAATCACATATCCAAGCTCCTATGCTTGGCTTCGATCACGTTCATCATCCCTTCCCTTTCCTGTATCATCCACTAGGGTAGAAGTAGGGCGTTAGACCAACGCGACCAATAGGAATTCCATTTAGGGTCTACACATGGTTAGTACAAATCATATATAATAACATAATGTCAAAACCATATAAAACAATGCCATGTCATGATGTCAAATCCAATGAGTCCCACCCTTCACAAGTACATATAAGTACCCCCACATAGGTCTTTCGGACGCCCCGACGGAGTGTGGCCCCTCCGGTTACCTCTTGATGGAAAATGCACATCAAGGTACCCCCACATAGGTCTTTCAGACGCCCCGACGGAGTGTGGCCCCTCCGGTTTCTTCTTGATGGAAAATGCACATCAAGGTACCCCACATAGGTTTTTTGGATGCCCCGACGGAGTGTGGCCCCTCCGGTTACATATCCTTCACCCCATGCCATGCATGAGATGCTAATGAAACACATTCTATTTTATCTTATAAACATAGCATTAAAACTCACAATTGAAACATATCTTTTACAACATAAATTCATCAAAATAAGATAGAAACCATCATACATAAACCATGTTTTCAAAAAGGTAGAATCCTACCAAAGACCACTAAAGTGTCCTTGCTTCTTAAACCGGCAACCACTCACGATCCCGTACCGTTTATGAGGTCCCGTCACCTTATTACATATCAACAAGTCAATCCCATATTCCATTTGATTTAACATTAGGTCTAAGTCCATAAACACAACCTTGTGGGGTTCGGCCATACACTATGGCCGACCCTCACCTCTTTGGTTTTAGTTCTATCCTTTGAGTTCTTTGATCTTTTAAGTTCAATCATTCATCACCAAGTTAATCCTTTAAACTCTTAACATAAATCCATAAACCAACCTAAGTGAGGTTCGGCCATACAACATGGCCAAACGTCACTCATTTGAGTTTGGTCCCTCTTTGTAATCTTTTGATCCAAAATCTTGCCATTTTTGAATCATAACTCTAATCACTTATACAATAATTATTAAACATTAGTAACTACTTAAGTCCACAAAACTTTCTTCATATGGTTCGGCCATACACCATGACTGAACCCATGGTCTATCATTTCCTCCCATATTTACACATTTGCCATTATTACAAATCTATAACCATTAACATAATCCATGAACATAGATATATATAATTAAATCCATTATTTCTTTGTTCAATCCTCCATTCATTTAACATGCATAACAACTCTAAATGTTCATTTAATATATTCCTTTAACATGTTCCATCAAATTCTTTTCCATGGGGGTTCGGCCATACAACATGGCCGAACCCTATGGTTCCTTATTTTCCTTAAAATTGTATTATAACCATATGGTTGATCTTTTAATGATTCCCATTCATACCTCCATCCAAAACCCTTTAACTCCTTCTTCTTGATCCTTTGTCCGAGTGTGAGAGCTTGAGAGAAAGAGATAGAATTCGGCCTTGAGTGAGGGAGAGTGTTTGGCCTTGTGTGCTAACTTGAGATCAAAAACTTTTCTAAGTCTTTTGTCTTAGGAGTGATCGGCTAAGAGAGGGTTTGAGGGAGAGAAACAGCCAAGAGGGAGAGGGAGAGTTTGGCCTTGTTTGAATTTGAAATGTGTAACCACCTCCATTATCTCTCCATGTGGGAGTTTCATCCATGAGATGAAACTCCAAGGCTCCAACATGTGCCTTGTTTGAATTTGAAATTAAACCAAAACTCCCCACCTCTCCAACGTGTAACTTTGTTTGAATTTGAAATGTGCAGCAACGTGTATCCTTGTTTGAATTTGAAATGTGTAACAACTTGTATCCTTGTTTGAATTTGAAATGTGTAACAACATGTATCCTTGTTTGAATTTGAAATAAACCAAAACTCCCCACCTCTCCAACGTGTGCCTTGCCTTTGTTTGAATTTCAAATGTATAACCGTCCACCCCATTTGTTTGAATTTGAAATGTGTAACCACCTCCATTATCTCTCCATGTTGGAGTTTCATCCATGAGATGAAACTCCAAGGCTCCAACGTGTATGCCATCATTTGAATTTTGAAACAACCAACCACTTTTATCTTCATACTCCACTCACTTGAGATGAATATCCCCATAACTTCCCATCCAACTCATTTTACTCAACTCATTCATTTAACTCAACCCACCTCTTTAATTCAACTCATTTAATTCACTTGAATCAACTCAATTATTTGATTCCATTTCCAACTCAAATCAGCCCCAACTAAATTAGGCTTGAACTCACTTGATGGTCAACCAAGTCAACCACGACCCATGGGTCCCAATTGGGCATTTTGACCCAATTAACAATTTTGACCCAATTAACAATCTTGACCCAATTGAATAGATCTTACCCATTTATTTCAATTACAACCATATCCACAATCCGTTGGGTCTTAATTGGGCAATTGACCCAACACTTTACCCATCTAAGGTTATCCGTTAATTTACAATTAAAATGGCAAATTTCATAAATATTGATAACATGGAATTCCGAAGTGTTACATAACCATCCATGGGAATAACCCTCAATGGGAATAAAATCTATCCATGGAACCATCAAGTCCACCATGAGACCAATATGTCAACCATGGGACTAACATGTCCATCATGGGGCCAATATGCCTACCATATAACGAATATCTGGGCATGAATCCAATATGTCTACCATGGGAACAACATCCATGTGACTAATCATCCATCCCTGGTAACACTCCATCAGTGAGTATCATCTATCCATAGGTAAAAAATCATCCATGAATATAATCTCTCCATGGGTATAATCCATCCATGGGCATAACTCATCTAAGGAACACATCATCTTCCATGAGATCTTCTATCCATAGGAACAACACTCACATGAATAACTACGTGACTGTGACAACAATATTAAATCATAAACATACCACGACCCTAGCAAGACTTAGGGCCCATGACTTAGTAAGCGGAAGATTCACGACTGGCGTGATCAAGTCTATCTCGCCCTGCATCCCTTCACCTCGATAAGCACTGCAAAATAATTATTTTACCCTTTAATATTGGATTAGTTAGTTCTTAAATTTTGTTTATTTTATATTATTATTGTAATATATTATATATTCTAAAATTATATTTGTTAATATATTACATTAATTAATTTTATCTAATTAATGTATTTTTGTGTGTCTATAGGTTAGTGATTCTTGGTCAGCTCATCAACTCATTTGGAGATCCATTTGATCAATCTTGCAAGCAGCTGAAACAAAGACAACAGAAGGAAAGATGAAACAGAGAAAAAACAAAGGGCAGTGTTGGAGCATCAATTGGATTGGATTGAAAAGGAGCATACAAGTGATAGGAATGATGATAAAAATTAGCAAGAAGAATGTAAGAATCCAAGCTGCACCTGGCTGAATGTAACATAAAAAGAGGTGATGGACACCAAATCAAACAAGCAACGAGGAATACATGTTGCTGTTGCGACCAGTTCTTTTTTGCTGTAGATTTCAAAGCATAGACAGATGGGATTTTGCTGAAACATCAAACAGAAACAACCATATTGAGAGAGCATCCAAGCAGAGAAACATCCCAATTTCAGTCAACAAAGGATCCAATAAATAGCTGTAATGATGAAAGAAAAGAAATACAATCTATTGACAATCAAATACCGAGATGAAGAAAACAATAGAGCAGTATGGTTGATCTTGTACATAGCCATAGGATTGTTGCTAAAACAAATGAAAAGAAGTTTAGAGAAAATACTACAAAGCAACTGAAATAAGAAAAAGAAAAAGTTTAGAGCTTAGATCTGTGTGAATAAATACAGCACCCAGTTGGGACGGTAGACTGTAAGAAAAAAAAAAAGATCTAAAGCAGCCAAAAACAGAGCAAGTAACAGCGTGGCAGCAACATATGGCAGCAATGGGAATCAAACAACGTGTATCACTACATAGAAAAGAGGGGCTGATGTGTAAAAGCAAAGAAAGAAATAAAAATAAAAAAAGAGCAACAACCTGAAGCGGAGTTGAGCAAAAAAAACAATCAAAACAAGAACAATAGCAGAGAAACTTTGTAAGAAAGAGGCAATACACGACATCACTCAAGTTCTAGAAAACTTTTCTCTCCAGCTGGGTGTTTGTTTCTCCAAGTTCTCTGGATGTTTTTGACAGACTTCACATTGGAAACAAATAGAGGAGCCTCCATTCGCAGCCATGAAATCAACCGATAATTGAAGCAGAGGCAGTGCAAGTGTGAAAACCAAGAATAAGCAAAAGAGAAAAGAATCAACTGAAAACAATAAAAAGAAATTCAGCTAGTTGGCTGGGACGGTGGAAGATCTACAAATGAAGAAAGTCAACAAAGAGATGGGAGGGATTGTTTACACATTGAGAAAGTCGAGAGAAGTTCTAGCCAAATTCAAATTCCAACAGAGAGAATTAATAGAAGCAATGGTAGAAATCAAAACAGAGAGAGAATCTAGGAAGATTGAAAATAGAAAGAATAAGAAAGAAAAGAAAAGGAAAGTTGCCTTGTAAGAGGAGGAGTATTCGGCCATACAGCAAAATAAAGAAAGGAGAGAAAAATAGAAAGGACGGTGTTGTACACATACGGCTGATTAAAGTGGGCCACATACTTGCTTATTTTATCCCCTCCAAACCATTATAAAAGGAGGCTTTGGGTTACAGTAATAGAAATTTGAACGGTGCTCGCTGCCTTCTCCTTCTCTTAATTTTGTTCTTGCGTTGAATGAGACTTGAGAGAGAGAGAGAGAATTCGGCTATAATTGTGTTGGTATTGCCGTGCGCCCCTTTCCTTCCCTTATTGATCTCCAATCGGTTCTAATTTAGAAGATGCCAAGACTCTTTAAATTAGCAATGTCTAGCATCGTGCGTCCCCTTGTTTAAAAATAGCCATTGCCGTGTGCACTACCTTAGTTTTATAGAAGTTCCACTTGGTTCCACATTTAGACAATACCGTGCGCTCCTTGTGTTGCCTCTTTATAAAGCCTTCCAATTAATCCAATCTTAGAAGGTGCCATGCACCCCTTGTCTTTCTTTTATTAAACTCCCAATCAGTCTTATCTTAGAAGGTGCCACCCTTCAATTTAGCCATTGCCTTAATGCCATTCTTAATCAAGGAAAGGCCCCTTTTTAAATGATCTTATGCGCCTAACCTTGGATATGGAAATCCCTATACACGGCCATGCATCTTTATTTAATTTTTAAACATCTTCTTGGATATGCAAATCCAATATTCGGCCATGCACAATCTTTTATTTAATTTTAGATATAATGCATTACTAATTTATTTAAGCCCCATTTAATTTTATTGAAACAACTTCCACAATCCATTGGGTCTTAATTGAGCAATGACCCAACACTTTGTAATTTTCATATATATTAATAACTTGAAAATTCAGGGTGTTACAATACAACCCTCTTTTTTAAATTTTGGACTCGAAAATCGAGTGCAGTAGGGTTTCAAACATTTACATAAATAGCTCAGGATGAGCTGTCCTCATTTCTGACTCGAGTTCCCATGTGGCTTCCTCAATGCCATGTCTATCCCAGACCACTTTGACAAACTGGATCTCTCGGTTCCGTAATACCCTTTGTTCTGTGTCCACCACTCGGACAGGCTTTTCTACATATGTCACGTTGTTCTAGACCTCTATGTCTTGTATGTTCAGTACACGAGAGGGATCAAGATTGTATTTCCTCAACATCGATATATGGAACACATAGTGCAAAGATGCCAACTGTGAAGGGAGTGCCAATTGATAATCCACATCCCCCATCCTTCTTATGATTGAAAATGGTCCCACATATCTTCGTGACAATTTCCCCATCTTTCCAAATCTCATGTGTCCCTTTCGTGGCGAGACTTTCAAAAATACCATGTCCCCCACTTCAAATTCAAGGAACCTCCTCCTCTTGTCAGCATAGCTCTTCTGATTACTCTGTGCATTCAATAGATGTTGTTGTATCAACTGTATCTACGCTGTAGTCTCTGCAACCAACTCAGGTCCAATTAGTGCAGGCTCACCGGCCTCTGTCCAGCACACAGGTGATCTACATGGTCTACCATATAATGCCTCACATGGAGCCATCTGGAGGCTTGCCTAATAATTGTTGTTGTATGAGAATTCTACCAACGGCAAATGATCCTCCCATCCACCCTTGAAATCTAGCATACATGCACTCAGCATATCCGCCAATGTTTGTATTGTCCTCTTAGACTGCCCATCAGCCTGTGGATGGAATGTTGTGCTCGTCAGTAGATCTGTTCCCATGGCCGACTGCATGCTCTGCCATACTCTATCGGTGAATCGACCATCTCTGTCTGACACAATCGTCAGAGGAATACCATGCAATCTGATGATATCCCTAATATATCGCCGACCTAAAGTCTCAGATGAGTCTGTCATCTTAATGGGAATAAAATGTGCAGACTTGGTCAGTCGGTCTACCACGACCCATATCGCATCGTTGCCCTTTGAAAACCTTGGCAACCCTGTCACAAAATCCATGGAGATGTGCTCCCATTTCCATTCCCGTACTGGTAAGGGTTTGAGTAACCCTGGTGGGTTCTGATGTTCCATCTTAACCTGCTGACACGTTAATCAATGGGCCACAATTCTGCCACATCCTTCTTGAGTCCGTGCCACCAGTAATGTCTCTTCAGGTCGTGATACATCTTGGTGCTGCCCGGATGAATAGAGAGTTTGGTCTGATGTGCCTCAATCAATAACTCTTTTCTGCAGCTCTTAGGTACATATATCCTTCCTCGAAATACAAGACCCTGTCCTGGTCGTAATTCCCATTTAGGTATGACTTCACCAGTAGACATCTTGGCCCATATCTCCTCCACTTCCGGGTCTATTTGCTGTTCCTGTTCAATCTTATTAAGTACCACTTAATTACATCAAAATCACTCATATCAACCTATAAGTTTCATTCTCGTAAAATTTACTCTGTCTTATGTTATCTCTTTTTCTCGTGAACCCATTTACGATCTTATGTAGATCAATGTACTCTGTTTCACTTTACCTGCTACCAAAATATTTTCCATATGTACTTGTTCAATGCGTTCATTCGTTTACTCTCTGTGTGAGGTAGCCTGCCAATACGAGCCTATGCTCAAGTCTTTTTCTGATTCCATTTTAACTAGGTTTCTAGCTTCACTCTCCTGGAACTCCATCGGCTAACTACAGTGTCGGTGGCCAGTCTAACTCAGCAGTCGCCCATAGCTTCCCATTCGAGTTTCACTAGACTCTTAACCTTTTCGCTAAGTATATCTCCCAAAAGTACGCATATCTTCATTTGCACATAAGTCACTATGTGACTAACACTTTCCGTTCAAAACTTCTATGATACCCAATATCTTTCCACACTAACTTTCCTGTGATATAAGTCATAATACGACTAACACCTTTTCCTTATAACGCGGAATGTAAATCAGAACATGTCCCAATCATTAGATCTATATGTCATCTATGAGACCAACATGTCCATTATACTACCAACATGTCTACCATGGTACCGATACTTCACATTAATCCAAACCACCATGGGAATTATCATCCATGGTTATACACATCCATCCCTAGTACCACTCTATCAGTGAGTATCATCTATCCATGGTTAGTAACTATCCATGAATATAACCTTTCTATGAGTATAATTCATTCATGGGCATAATTAATCCAGGGCACATAATCTACCCTGAGATATTCTAACCGTATGAACACCACTCGAATGCATCACTACATGACTGTAGTAATAATATCAAAACATAACATACCCCGACCCCTAACAAGACTTAGTGCCCATGACTTACTAAGCTGAAGAGCCGCGTCCAACAATGTATGGACAGTTAGTCCTCTCCTTCCCGTGCTCGTGAAGTCCACAAATAGAGCAAATGACCTCTACAGGGTGGGGGCAATAAGTATAGTTGTGCCCCAACTGATTGCATAATTCGTACATATAATCTGTCAACTCATCCAAAGTCGGAGTAGCCGGAGTATACTCGGGCGAGCCTATCTCCCATACGGATTCTTCTAAGTTTGGGACATCTTCCTCGTCCTCTTCGGGTACAAAGGCTGGAGCAACCCCAACATTGTACTCAGCTGATTCTACTTCCATGTCCTGACTGGTTACAACTTCATTGATGAAGTTTGGCATCCCGGAATCATCGGACGAAGAAACCAGATCTACCGGACAGCTAGGTGTCCTTTTGTCCCACAACTCTGTATACTCTATGTTACCTGACATATCTGTATCACAGCAACGAAAGTATGTTAATGCCAACAGCAGTTCTAATCAAACTAAATCTTGGTTTTTAGGGAATTTCTCTATGTATCACATAATGTCTCTTGTTTGGGGAAAATTGCCAAATAAACAACTTGTGTTTCTTGTCCTTGGGAAAATTGCCAAAACAGCACTCTTTATATTTCTTTGTTTTTGGGGAACTTCCTATTTTGCTATGTTGGATAAATCCAATTATTTTGATTGTACTTCCTTTGCTATCATCCGTCTAAGTCTAACGAAGTAAATTAATGCACGGGGGCCGGATTAATTTACTCCGAAAGATTCAACGTTTCTGGTTCGCTCTGATACCAACTGTAACGCTCCCCCCTGTTTCACTTGCTTTCCTTTCCAAAAATCAGAGTCTATTTTCTTTTTTCTTTTTATAATAGAGTGAACAAGAGAGGGACTTCACGATGCGAGGTAAGTCCAAACTTCTAAAGTCCGACCCTTAAGTGGCCAACCCTATATGTGCATGGACTAAGTCCATGAAAACAGTTCACACATAACAACATAAACATGCGGAATAAAAATCATAACATGCGGAATTATATTAGAACTCAATTCTTTCCATTTCAGATATCAAAGTACGTCAAGTCTTTATTCATTAATTGACATAACATATTTATCCAATAAAACATCCAACCACATAAATTATTACATGTCCGAAGACTAGTTACTCAAATACAAGTCCATAAGTAACTTAATCAAAATATAAACTAAATCATCCAAGCTCCTATGCCTTGCCCGTTTCGCGTTCATCGTTCCCCTCATTTCCTGTATCATCCACTAGGGTAGAAGTAGGGCGTCAGAACAACGCGCCAGCAGGTATTCCAATTAGGGCTAACACATGGTTAGTACAAAACATATATAATAATAATATAGTCCAAAAACCATATAAAAACAATGCCATGACATGTGTAGTATGCAATGAATCCCACCCATCATAAACACATGTATCCTCTTGATGGAATTCTCATCATCAAGGTACCCCCATATAGGTCTTTCGGACGCCCCGACGGAGTGTAGCCTCTTCGGTTTCTTCTTGATGGGATTCTCACCATCAAGGTACCCCACATAGGTTTTTCGGACGCCCCGACTAAGTGTGGCCCCTCCGGTTACATATCCTTCACCCCATGCCATGCATGAGATGCCAATGAAACACATGTTATTTTATCATATAAACATAGCATTACAATCACATTTTGAAACATATCCAACACATGCTATTTTATCATATAAACATAGCATTAAAATCACATTTTGAAACCTATCATTGGCAATATAAATTCATCAAAGTAAGATAAAAACATTGTACATAAACCCATGGTTTCAAAGAGGTGGAATCCTACCAAAGACCACTACGTGTCCTTGCGCTTCCGTCCGGTAACCGCTCACGATCGTACACACCTTGTGAGACACTGTTACCTTATAATGTAACAATCAATTAAAACCAAGTCCCACTTGATTTACAACAATGTCCAAGTCCATAAACCAAACTTGTGGGTTACGGCCATACACCATGGCCGAACCTCACCCCTTTTGTTTTAGTTTCCTTTTTGCTCATTTATTTAATTAAGTCCACACCCATGCCATCCTTGATTCATAAAACTAAACACTTATAGATTAATCATCTAACCTTATCAAGTCCATAAAATCATTCCCCATGGGATTCGGCCATACACCACGGCCGAACCCATGGTCCCTTATTTTCACTTAATTACGAAAATGCCATCCATGGCTATCATTCCATTATTCTCACCCTTCATCCCTTGGTTTGGTAAACCATTCATTTACATTATACCAAGGCCCACAAATGGTCCATTAACAAGTTCATGAGGTTCGGCCATACAACATGGCCGAACTCATGATCTTTCATTTTTTTAGTCGATATTACAGAATTGCCATTACCTTTATCATTGTCTCTCCATTAATCCAATCACTAACTTAAGTTCATAAAATCCATTCAAATAGTTCATGGAGTTTGGCCATACATCATGGCCGAACCCTATGTCCAATATTTTCACATATTTACAACATTGCCATCCATGGCTAACATAACCCATAATCCAATCCTTTCAATCATTAACAAATGCCTAAGTCCATGTTTTGATCCACAAACCCATCTCATTAATTTTAGGTCCAATAACATAAACAAAAACCCATAAAATTGGTTCATGGGGTTCGGCCATACACCATGGCCAAACCCTATGGTTCTTTTCTTTTAATCAAAAACAAAATTATCAAATACTAACTGATTCCGCGACTCCTTCGGTTTTCTCGCTTCGATTGGCTCTTCCGATCTTCTTCTGTAACGCCCGCCCCATTTTCACCGAAATCAGAGTCTATTTTTTTTTTAATTAAGAAGTGATAACGGGCGCGAACGTCACGACGCTAGTTAAGTCCGAACTTCTAAAGCCCGGCCCTTAACTGGCCAACCCTACGCGTGCGCGGAACGAAGTCCACGAGAACGGTTCACGAGTAGGAAGTAAGCTCGCGGAATCTAATTATATACGGAACATTATAATAGAGACTATCCTACCAGTTTTAGATAGAAGGAAAATACATCATTAAATTACTAAAATACCCTTATGTTCATAATCATATCTCAAAATGATAACGTCCAGAGTACAATCCAAACCATAGCAAAAAACAGTAATTATTACAAACCGACAAGCTAAGCTATTTAAATTACATTTCCAAAATAAGACTTAAATAAAACTAAGTATCCGCTTTCTCAATCTCCTAAGCTTGGCTCCCATCGCATCCACCGTTTCCACCGTCTCCTGCGTCATCAGCTAGGGTAGAAGTAGGGCGTTAGACAACGCGCCCAGTAGGACTCCGAATAGGGCTAGCACATGGATTAGTGATAACAAACATACCGATACTAATATAATAAAAACATATGATGAATGCCATGCCATGGGTGCCTATGTCATGTGTCCCACCCATCATCCATATCATCATACAATGTCATATCCCCTCGACGGCAAAGCCTCGTCAAGGTGTCCCCATGTTTGCTTCTCGGTCTCCCCGACGGAGTATGGATTCCGGTTATAGCGTATCAAGCTATCCCCATGTTTGTTTCTCGGTCGCCCCGACGGAGCATGGACTCCGGTTCCTTTATTTTCCCGCCCATGCCATGCATGAAATGTAAGTGCATTATGCTATGTAGTATATATATAATTCATATCCTTAATATAAAATCCACAGCATTGAAATATAATCCATAGCCTTAAAAATATCATCCATAGCATTAAAATATAATCCATAGCATTTAAACTATCATCCATAGCATTAAAGTGTAATCCATAGCATTTAAAATGCCATCCATAGCATTAAAGTATAATCCATAGCATTTAAAATACCATCCATAGCATTAAAATATAATCCATAGCATTTAAAACCCATCTTAAAATAAATCATATAATTACCGAAGCAAAACGAGGAAACCATCACATACACATAATCCACGGCTTACAAAAAGGTAGGAATCCTACCGAATACCGCGTAGCGTCCCTTTACGTTTTCGTTTGATAATCTGATCACCGATCGCGTACCGTTTGAGACGTCCCGATACCTTATTATACATTTACCAAATTAGTCCATATTTTATCCATGATTAAGTCCCTAATTGATCACAACCTTAGATCCATTAATGATCCCTAATCATGTTACAAGATTTTCATAATTCAGCTTTTAACTTAGCCTCATTTCCATTGATTTAAATACATGCATAATTCCAAGTTCTAGCCCATTAAACATTCTCATTTGTGAGTCTAAAACGCAGCAACCCTAAGTTTCATTTAATCACTCATAATGTCATCTTAATGTACCCAAGTTCATGTCCAACCTACATGGCCGAACCCATGGTTCCTCAATTGTGGCCAATAATTACGGTTTTGCCACTAGACTTCCATGGTTTCATATTCCCTCCATTCATGTATATTTTTGTCCATAATTCATCTACATACTTAGTCCCATTAATGATTTAATGACCATGACATAACATCCCTAAAATCAGCCACTTAATTTAATTAAATTTGTAAATCATCTAATCCCATACATAATTTAATATTTAGCCCATAACATGACCTACAAATGGGTCATGGGTTTGGCCATACACCATGGCCGAACCCATGATGCCTATTTTCCATTTTTCTTGGGTCCATTCTACCTCATTTGGTCCTACCATAAATGAATTTAAATCATACCTTTAAATCACCCTTTCATAATCATCATGAGCTATACTTTGGTCCATTTAATTTAACCATCATTCCATTTTTTTTTTCCATGGTTCCCAAGACCCCATACTTTTCCTCAAAGTCTCCCCATGGGGTTCGGCCATGTACCATGGCCGAACCCATGGTCCATAATTTTATTTTTAAAAGCCTCATTTCCACTCATTTTAAACCTTGTTTAAAACACCTAAAAAAAGTCCATTAATTTCTATTAACCTTCTCCATTAATTTCCATACTTTCATAACCATTTAAACTCATGATTCCATCACCATAGGGTTCGGCCATACACCATGGCCGAACCCATGGTTCATGATTCACCATTTTTCCTAGCTTGTTGAGGCCACAACATCATTCACACACTCCATGATTTTTCCTCATTTAAACCCCTTTAAAATTTTTCCAACATTTAATCATTTACAACCCTAAAAATCATAATCATTCTCCATAGTTTTAAACCTTAAAACCCTAATTAAATTCATCAACCATTTACCATGGGGTTTTGCCATACTACATGGTCGAACCCTATGGCCCATCAATCCATTCAAAAACCCATGTTTCCATGCTTAATCCATTTAATTCCATAACCTCCTTAATCATTTTATTTTTTCTTAATCTATCTCTTCCATTTCATCCATTTCTCATCTTATCATTGGATGGATCTTAGATCTAAGGCCCATAACATTTGTGGCCACCATTCATTCTAAGAAATGGATTTCATTAACACATCTTAACCTTTAAAAAAAAATATAAGTTCTTGTTTAAGAATTCCATACCACACCGACGACTCCTCCAGCCTTTCTTTGCTCCCGTCGGACTCCTTGGCCTCCTTTCTCCTTCTTCTTGATCTTTGGTCGGCCAAGATGCTTGATCAATGGTGACATCCTCCAAACTTAGGATCGGCCAAGGTAGGGTTAGATTTTGAGTGAGGGAGAGGGGAGGAGGGGATGGAAAATCATCTCAAGCTTGGGTCTTGAAGTGGTGGTTGGCCAAGCCTAGTTTTTTCCTTCTTTTCTTCTAAGTTTCTTCTTCTTTCTTGGTGTTTTCCTTGGGAGAGAGAGAGGGGACGGTTTTGGGAGAGTGAATGAAGAGATGGAGATGAGTGGTAAGGTAGAAACCATTCAATCCTTGATTCCTTAGCCCACACACTTCCATGATGGCCTTCACCCACCAAGCATGGCTCACTTGTCCTTGGTGGTGGTGGTTGAGACCAAACCACCACCAAGCCAACGGTTTTGGGCCCTTGTGAGAGAGTGGTTTGGTCTTCCCCCCTTTGACCACTTGACCATATGATGAGGGGTATGGGTCCCCATACCTTGAGTGGTGGTGGTTGAGATGAAACCACCACCCTAAGTCCATGGTATTTTTGTGTTTCTTTGGGTGGTTTCAATGGGATGAAACCACCATTTGACTTGCCCCTTTGACTTATTCATTTGACCCTAATTTGATCAACCTAATTAATTAAATTAAATCCTTACTTAGGTTAATTAATTCCTATTTAATTTAATTCCATTTAATTCTCTTTCTAAGAAATCCACCCATGGTTGACCAAGTCAACCATGGTGGACGGCCCCCACCAACACCTACCCTACCCGCCACCTCACTTGATGAGGTGGAGGTGGGCCCCATTTGCTATATCACTTAAACCCCATTAATCTTAACTTAGATGATTTAAGATAATTTAATTAATTTAATCCACTTTAATTGTCTTTAGTCCCCTTAACCTATCCATGGTTGACCAAGTCAACCATGATGGTCAGCCCCACCTTTTCCTTGGTCCACACGCCACCTCACTTGGTGAGGTGGAGGTGGGCCCAACTTGGTTAGGCCATCTTAATCATCTCATCATTAACGGGTCACCATTGGGCCCATGGCCCAATTAATTTATTTTCTACCTTTTACCTTAAAGTTTGAATCATTTTGATCCATTGGGTCCCACATGATTATTGGGCCCACTTTGACCATTATTGACCCTTTAAATGGATCCCATCCAATCCATGGTCCATTGGACCATACTTGGGCCTTTGCCCTAAAATTTGATCCATTTAACATCCATATATCAAAATTCCAATTTTTTTCATTATTAAAATAAATAAATGCCATATATATGTTGATTTAAAAATTCGGGCTATTACATCTTCTTCCTTGGCCTTCTCTCCTCCTAGATTTTTCACCTTTGCTGGCTGCCTTCTCCTTCTCTTAATTTTGTTCTTGCCGTGAATGAGACTTGAGAGAGAGAGAGAATTCGACTATAAGTGTGTTGGTATTGTCGTGTGCCCCTTTCCTTCCCTTATTGATCTCCAATCGGTTCTAATTTAGAAGATGCCAAGGCTCTTTAAATTAGCAATGTCTAGTGCTGTGCGCCCCCTTGTTTAAAAATAGCCATTGCCGTGTGCACTACCTTAGTTTTATAGAAGTTCCACTTGGTTCCACATTTAGACAATGCCGTGCGCTCCTTGTGTTGCCTCTTTATAAAGCCTTCCAATTAATCCTATCTTAGAAGTTGCCATACGCCCCTTGTCTTTCTTTTATTAAACTCCCAATCAATCCTATCTTAGAAGGTGCCTACCCTTCAATTTAGCCATTGCCTTGATGCCATTCTTAATTAAGGAAAGGCCCCTTTTTAAATGATTTTATTCACCTAACCTTGGATATGGAAATCCCTATACACGGCCATGCATCTTTATTTAATTTTTAAACAACTTCTTGGATATGCAATTCCAATATTCGGCCATGCACAATATTTTATTCAATTTTAGATATAACGCATTACTAATTTATTTAAGCCCCATTTAATTTTATTGAAACAACTTCCACAATCCGTTGGGTCTTAATTGAGCAATGACCCAACACTTTACCCATATATGATCCATATCTAATAATTCACAAATTAAATGGGTAATTTTCATATATATTAATAACTTGAAAATTCGAGGTGTTACAAGGACTGAGATTTCTGGAGCTTAAACATTGCCAAATTTAGTTTGAAAAAGATTACCTGTGCCTTGACAATCTGAGGAAAAAATAGTCACATTTTTTAAATTAATACTTAGATAGAGATCTTTATATCATACTTTTTTGAAAAGATTTTTATAGGATTTATACTTGGAAACTCTTGTACACAACCATGTTAAGATTAGTCTGAAACAAAAAAATATATTCGAGTCAAGTGATCACTAGAGGAATACCAGTGGAGACTTAACCCAGTAAGATTTAGGGCCATTTTTTTCTTTTTAGGGTAATAAGCTAATTTAATTTTTTTTGGTAGCGCAATTGAGTCGTTGTTTATCTCATTATTCTTCATCTCGGTTATATTACTGAGAACGCCATCAAAATTGAGGTACTATGCCAGAAATTTTTTGGAATTTATTTGAAACAAGGAAACTACATGTTGAAGCTTAAGATATGATATAGACCATTTTTGGATCGTTTGAGCCTAAAAACCCACCTATACTTGGCCATCTTATCTTGATAGTTCCCCAATTGAGCCTTCAAAATAGCTTGTTTTCTTGACTAACTATGTCTACCATACCCAACTCCAGTTCAGGAGTATGAGCCAATCAAAAATATCAATGACCTAATCTTAGAAAAGGTTAGAGATGAAAAATTAATGGATGGTACTCTAAAAACAAGAGCACATGAAAGAAAAGAAACAAGAAAAAGAAACAAAAAAGAAAATAGCATCCAAAAAGGGAAACATCTAGATACCAAAAAAAGGATGTGAAAAAGAAAAGAAAAATAAAGAAAAAGAAATACTTAGAAAAGTGCCAAAAAGATATAGAGGAAAAATATCCCATTAAAAAACAATGAAGACCTCTAACTATTTCTATTCAAAGTATTTCTAAAGTCTTATATCCTTCTTTGATTTGACCCTATCCCAAGCCACGTTTCGTCCTAATAGAAAGTCTTATTGATCTTAGTTCAAAAGGGGTGTTTCATGTGGAGAGTACAGGAAGAAAAATGATGGTATTTGACTCATTGTTCTCAGGAAAATGACATCTATTCATGAGATCACTCATTTTCTTTGATATGAGTTGTCTTTATCTAATACATATGTGAGATACTTTGATTTTGAATACATAATTCAGCTTACATATACTTGAGAGAAAACCTCTGAGTGTTGATTTTTTCCGAGAGATATATCTAGTGAGACTTGTAGTCAAAGCGCATTTTCCAACGTTGTGAACAAAACTTGGGCCTATTTGGAAAAAGAAGTCAATCTTAATATTGGCTAAGCATACACTACACTTCAGGTATAAACCTTGTAAAATGAATTTTAGAGTTATATGATGTTTAGACCTCTCATCCTTTTGTTCCTGTTAAATATGTTTATATTTGTAGGTATTATCACTGAAAGCCCTCACGAGACTAAACTCGTCCACTAGTGGAGAGGACAAACAAAAATTTGGTTTTTGCATCACATATTCAATTATTTGAGGTGTGTCAAACAATCTTGAAAATTCTTGGTGCTAGAACACGATTGACCCTAGAGGAGGGGGTGAATCGGGCAATCTATGATTTTAATGGACTTATAAAAATTCTTGATTAATCACAATAATGAGCAGCAGAATAAACAAGATTAATCAAGTGTGTGAATATAGAGTATACAAGATAATTGAACAATCACATGCAAAGACCTAACACCTGATGTATAGTGGTTTGGAGTAAATCCCGCCTACATCCACTGATGGACTCACACAATCTTGGGTTATCCCAAATTCACTAGTTGTGGAATTACGCCCTCACAAATAGAGTAGGAATTACGCTTACACAATAGCCTGAGACTTTCACCCAACAAAAACCCCGATCTAATCCTTATCCCTCTATTTTTTTTGGGTTGGTTCAAGCGCCTTACTGAATCCACTTAACAAGATGATTCAAATAAAATCAAGCTTAAAAGCATTTTCCTTTTTGTAGCTCAAAAGTTATAGATGTGTTTATTTGAAGAGTTCTCCCAATGTGATCTCGTTGATGACGAAGATGCGCCTTTATATGAGCAATCACAATCCTTGGGAGAGGTTTCTAGGATTTTGGATTTGCAAGTTGAATCCTAAACTTGGTTTCCCTTTTCTCTCTTAATCACAATCAAGGATTTGATTGGATTCTAAAATGATTCACAAGAGTGAAGATCTTAGAGAGATTAATCCTCTGATTTTTCCTTTGTATTTACCAATGAATTCTGGTAGGTAAGGCTCTTAAATGATTCTCTAAGGGGTCTTTAAATTCTCCAAAGAATGAAATATATAGGGGAAAAACCAGATTTTTCAAAATAGTAAGTTCACGATGGGTCGTGGATTATGATGGGTTGTGTAGTTTGAAAATGACTTGCCACCAACCAGACCGTTGCACATTAATCCACTCCAATGGTACAAAAATAGTCACTCACAATAGGTCGTGTTCCACAATGGGTCGTGAATTCCAGTGCCGATGGGTCGTGAACTGACGATAGTATCGTCCTGAGGCCAACTGCATTTTGTAGAGTGTTTTCAAATAGAACTCTAAAAATCTTAACCGATAGGTCGTGGACCACGATGGGTCTGCCCTGTCAACCACTATGGGTAAGCGCCACGATAGTATCGGCCGGAGAGTGAACCAGTTTGACAGTATATCCAAGTCAGAACTCTTTATATTCCATATGATGGATCGTAGACCACGACGGGTCGTTCTTATCCTTGGCGATGGGTCACCAGACACGATGTGTCGCCCTAACAGTTTATCAGAGTTTTACATTTGAGTTCATAGGTTCTGTTGGATGTCAAAGTTCACTTAGTCTTGATTAGATTAACCAGATACAATCTCTAAGCCTAGTCAAGGTCATTCTAGAGGTGTGGGGTCCACCCTAGAATCATCTACGACCAATTTACCTTGGCGATTGCCATACACGTATGATGAGTTGAATCTTCAAATGATCTTCCAATCTTGAAGTTGATCCAACCTTCACTTGAGTCTTGATTCATGTCTACAATATTTAAGGCAATCTTTCTCTTGAGTCACGAAATCGACAAATAGGTTACTCGGTCAAGCCGGGGCACTAGCAAATCTCATGCGATAATCATGCAATTTAAACATAATTACTAGCTACTCAATTAATTCTACCCTAACAAAACTCAAATCAGGTTTTGATCTGCTAATTTGGGCCGGGTCATTACACATATGGACCTAGGCATTGGACCCCAACCCCTAAATTACCCAATTACCTCTCCTAATGCCCAATTAAATGCACCATTTCTAAAAGATCCAATTCCACTCCTCAAAACCCTAAACCTAATCTTCAAGCATCCATACCCCTAGAATTGTTGAGATATGGCTCTAATTCTATGCATGATAGGCACCAATAACTCAAGTAGCATGAGACAAGGACACGGCAAGACAACAAGGTGGCTGGTGAGATTGGAAATACACACATCACGCAAGGCAACTTTCGTGTGGTTAACAACCGTGAGAAACGAGTGCACAAAAGACAATTTTGGAGAAAAACTTGGACACCCAGTGTGTATTACATATGGTTACACGATATTGTCAAGAGTAGTTGCTGCATGGAATAGTGCCTTTCAGCCCTACGCATGGAGATTGCCTCTTGGCCATATGCGTAGAGAGGCTTCGGAATGGAGTGCCCGGGTTGACTGCAACAATATATCTGTCACACCCCACTCCTTTTACAACCTAAACGGGGCGCGATCCAACGCATCGACACAACTAATGGGACTTACATCACAAATTTGTGGCTGGGAGGAAATAAATACATATTATTTTTAAGATTATAAATAAAATAAACAAAACCATCAAATCCTTCAAGCCCAATCTTAACGCAGTGCATAGATTCTAATGTCATCTACAAAATAAAATGAATAACATCTACTAGTATTTTTCTAATCTCACAGATCTGCTCACAACCCATCCATAAAATAAAATAAAATCATATAATAAACCTCGAAGTTATCAAATTATTCATATCAGCTCATCAAGTCTCAAAGAATAATACCATCAAATAATTAAACTCAATCAAAATAGTCCAACTCCTAGTTAGAAGAAATTTAATTGTTCACCCATGACCACGTCAAATTAGCAGCATTCTCTTCCAAGGCTAAATCTAGATGATTACCTGCAATGTAAAGGGTGTGAGCTCCAAGCCAAGTGAAAGAATACAATAACACATATCCAACATGATATCTCTATTATTTTTTATAATAAATATGATATTAAAGCATAATTAAATAAACATGCGTTTAATGTCCATGCACTATACCATGCAATGCAAAAATGCTCAATGCACATGTTCAATGCGTCATCCATCTACAACACAACCCACTGTATTTGGTAGTCTTCCCGCCGAAATGAGGACTACACTCTACCACTACGTGCTACTTCCCACATGAAGTTAGGGCTACTCTCTACCACAGCGTGGTACTTCCCACATAAAGTGAGGACTATACAACACTACTATCAAATAATAGTCTTCATGATCTTTAATTGACTAACAAACCAAACCTACCGCATAGTGGTACTTCCCACTAAAAGTGAGGACTTACAATACCACCTGTCGTGATCTTCATGAAATATCATAGACTACACCTCCATACCCATCCTATGAATATGAAGATGCCACGCTCAATGCCATGCCTACCATTTATTATCTCTACCATCATGCCAAATGTTATGAATGATATTAACATGCCATAAATCTCATCATCAACAATATACTCCAAACATGATTATATGATCTCAAATTAACGTAAACATCATATACATGTTCTAAAATATAAAAAATCAACCTCAATAATATCACACATGCATAATAATAAATCATATCACAACATTATTATTATTTCAACACAATGTCATAAATCAATCTCAATCCTCCACAATAATACCACAACAGTACACAAAACATTCATCCAATTTCGAATATAACTGTTTGACCTTTCAACAAGGCTAGTGGTTGATTTCCAACTATCCAGGCGGACTAAGTCTCGTCACAACAATTAGAAGACTTAGCATATCCCCCTTACACTACTGTGAGTACGCACCGAATTATAGTCATTGTTCCAATATGTAGTCAGTCTATATTATAAGTCCACAATTACATTCCAAAACACAACACATCATGTAGTATTTTCCATTGCTCAATCTCATCAATAAAATACATAATACCATGCATAATGTACACTTTATTATTTTTTCTCACCTAGAAGTTCGTGAAGGGCACAAAATAAAATATCGAAGCTCTCATAGCGATCAAGACCCAGAGTTTCCTGAAATAAAATAATCATTGCAAAAACCAATAAAAATCCATACTAGCCATTCGCCTAAATTTACAAAGCCACTTGAGAATCCATTTTGTATTATTTTATAATAAAATAATTCATATCATGATATCATATGTGTTCTGGTCCAGCAAATAGGGAATAAAAAATCTAAGTTTTCCAAGTTTTACGTACTTTTGGAGGAAAATCCTATTAAGGAAGAATTAGGTCATCTTACAGAATTTTTGGGAAACAGCATGTTCACCAATTAATTATCATCTTTTACCAATAGATAGGTTCTGAATTATGATCACAACCGTATCTTGTGTGTCCCAAGACGGTATTCCTATCCCGAGTTATGTTCGTTCTACTTGGACAGTCATGCGGCCAAACAGATTGAAGTCTGTCCGAGAGATCTGGGTTACAATCCAATTTTTACCAAATCTCATTGAATTTAAATTTAGGTATTTTTTTGGAGACATATCTCCTCGTTATGATCAATTTGGACATAACGTTCGTATCGTTTCGGTACTCAGAGATCAAGTTATGATTTATTTACCAAACAACACCAAAATTGTCTTACAAATTTGGACAGAAATTTGTTCTAACTTACAGAACTAATTTGGGGTATCAAATCATCTTATTTGGATATAAAATTCAGACAGCAACTAGGTCTATCAGTGTACCTTCCAACTCAAAAAAATTCGTTGAAAAATACGTTTGAAAACTGAAGTTATGATTTTTATCGCGAAGACATAGAGAAAACCATGAGCCTGATTTGAAATCCGAGTTTCACAATTGTGCACAAGATTGGCCATTTCTCTAATATGAATTTGAGATCTTTAAATAGGGCCTCTAAACATCAAATCAGTCATCTAATTACACATAATAAGTTTGGATAATAAACTCTCCATAAAAATCCATGAAGAAAGTTTGGATCTAAGGTTGATTTCCTTGGAGATTGAAAATTTTAAAAGAAAGGAAAACCATAAAGAAACCATACTAGTTTTTTTTATTGAAGAAGGGATGATCCAAGAGTCTTCAAAATTCGTACAAGCTTGAGGAAGGAAGGGGAAGATCCGTACACAAGAGAAGGAAACGAGAGGGATTCGTTTATTGAGAGAGAGAAGAGATCCGTTTTTGAGAGAGAGGAACATGCACTTGTTTTTTGCAAAAGGAGAAGGACTGATGATCACAGGAAATTGACTATTTTACCCTTGCATTTGGACTAGTTAACCCTTGTTTTGTGTGTTTTAAGATTTGATTAATGAGATTTTGGAAGTTTTGCACGATTTACAGGGAAATACAAGATATGAGAATTCAAATGGTGAATTTTGCAATTTATGGGCATAAGTTGATATTTTTAGAAAGTTGGAATTTTTAATAATTATTTTACCACAATTTAGGGTTTTATTTATAAACTATTCAAATCCATTTATGATAGTTTGAATTAATTTAGTCATTTTTTGAATTGAGCGTAAGTGGTAAAATTATTTATTAGATTTTCCATACTTTGAAAAGCCCAATTATTAAGCCCATGAAAAAATCCACATGTGTGAAGTCTATTTTCACCATCTCAATATATATATATATGAGGAAATTCGAAATTTACAAGTCATTATAAGAGGATTTTAGAATTTACCAAGTGGATTAAGGAAAAAGAAACAAAATAAGAAATGGAGAAAAAAAAAAAGATTTGATAGAGCTTCAGTATTTTAACCATAACATTCTACTCCGATGTCCGATTGCGTCGATTCTTATTGCGTTAGAAATAATCCTTTAAGAGCTACAACTTTGTAGTTTACGAAAGTTTGTCGTTAGGATGTTAACTAGGTCAAAACGAATCTAAAAGGTGGTACATGTGTAAAAAATAGGATTTTGCACCCACTTTCCTTGCACGAATTTTACTATTTTTTCCACCTCCTTGCCTCCTTTAAGCCATCATATGTTTAGCACAAATCATATCTGCCCTCCAAGTGTCCCTTGCTTTATTTACATCTTTAAATCCAAGCTATTCATTCCACCCCCTTCATCTATAAATACTATCCCTCTCCCATTGAGAAAATTGAACTTGGAGCCTTGAGATTTTGAAGAGTTTTAGACTTTTGAGAATTGGAGAAGAATTTTGGAGTTTTAGAATTTTGGGTTAGTATTCTTATTTTCCATTGTTCTTTTGTAATTAGTTTTTCAAGTTCAATTCCATGTCTTAATGTTCTTTTACATTTATTTTCTTGAATTCAATGTTAATGTGTGATTAATTTCAAGAATAATTTCGAGAATTCTTCGAGTCTTCTTATTTTGATTTTTCTTAAAACCAAAGTTCCAATGCATTTTAATTCTTAATTCAAATTTTTATTAATAATTGGAAGGCATAAAAACCCTTAACTTATTTATTTCTGCATGGTGACAATTTAATTTAATTTAATTCTTTTTATGGATTTATTTGAGAGATTACTCTAACCTATTAAATGAAAGCAGAAAAACCTTAAGACTGAATAGAATTTGATTTTTTCAGTTTATGGCTCCTTTTAAGACTAGAAAAACTTTTAGATTTGGAATTAGAAGTGAAAATTGTATTTAGCCTAAGGCCGGATTTGAATTTTCTTAATTCAATGGATCTCATAAATTTCATATTTAGAATTTTAATGGATGAAAAATTTGACTGCATGATAGATAATAAATGTGAGCTCTGCATTCTTGGCCTTGATGTTATTTTTAAAATATGGAAAATAAAGCCTCCATAATTCTTTGGTCCAGTTCCACTGTAAATATGTATATATGTTGTTTTCAATTTTATTTTATTTTTGTTTCCTTTTGCTTATAAATTCAAAATTCTTGAAAATTGTGGAACTCGATTGGTAAATTAAATAATTGCATCTTATTTTGTGTTTCAAGTTAGATTGAGATTATTTATAATTTTTAGATTAAATCCACCATAATTGAATTTAGGTAAATTTTGTATTTTTCATAGAAATTAGATCTCTTAAATGGATAGTGTCTATGCTTAGATGTAGTTTCTAATTTTAGACCATGTTTTCTATTTTTAGAATGTTTCTAAATTAAAATTAAATTTCCCATATTAGAGAATTAATTCCATGTTTAAGATTTATTTCTATGATTTTCTAGATTTCCTAAAATATAAATCAATGGTATGTTTTTCATGGATATATTTTCCTAAGTTCCGATGGGTTCGACCTACGCAATCCAAAGCTTATTATAAATGGTTCGTAGCGCTTACGAGTATAAATTTAAAACACATCAAGGACCGTACGTATAACTTGTTTTAAACACAAAAGTAGTCGGCCAAGCTTTGTTAAGAACAGATGTGTTCCACCATGTTGGGTCCACTAGAATTGCGAGGAAAAAATAGCAATTGAAAAAAAAAACCAAAAATGGGTATTGATGGATCTAGCAAAACTTACAACAATTTTTTTTTTTTTTGAGACAAAAGAATGGAGTCTAGTCGGCCAAAGGACATTTTCCTCTTTCAAAAAAAATTCGACCAATGGAAAAAAATATGGGGATTTCTAAATTTATTAAAATTTAGATTTTTGGATAAATAAATCACACTAATTTTTTTTTTCGAAAAAGCTAAATGTACAATATATAAAAAGAATTTGGAACACTAATTTAAAATTTTGAGTTTTCAAAATTATTCCACTAGATTTAAAAAAAAAATAGGTAAAATTAGTTTTTTCAAAACTAATTTACTCTAACCACTTTAAAACTTGAATTGAAAATAAATCATACAGATTGTTTTTCACAAAAAAAATTCTGGTAAATAAAAATTTAAAATTTATTTTCAAGTACAAAATTAATTTGTTTTATATGTAAAATAGTTTTACAAACCTCTAATCTTTTCAAATTGAATTTTCTAAAAAACGGAACTTAAAATAATTCCTTTTTCAAAAATCAAGAGGAATAAAAATTTATCCTTTGTATTAAAAAAATTGAGGTCATAATTTAATTTTTCTCTTTCTAATTTAAATTCCTAAAATCAATAAAAATATTAAAACTGTATAATCTGACTGAGGGAAGGTGTTTGTGCAACCAGAGCTAACTGAAATTTCAAGTCTAGTGTATTTTCAAAATATTTTTTGAAAAATTAAAGCAAACCAACACACATCATCATTTTAATCCATTAATATTCTAATTCTACCCAATACTACTGACTCGCTACCCCGGGTCAGGTCATTACATCCCACCCCCCTTAATGAAATTTTGTCCTCAAAATTTAGCTAACATGCGTATTTCTCTTCGAAAATCTCACATCGATTGCGTCATCACCTTTTACCGCCATGTACTTCCTACGTCCACACTATTCCATCAAAGCATTAAGGATCTCTTCTACCAACCTAATCCACAGCTCCTAATCGATCCATGCATCATATCTCAAGCCACAGAAGGATAACACATTCTACGTTGTACTAGCTATTACCTCTCACACCTGACACCCATGACTTCTCCAAAAATGCCTCTTCACACAGGAATTACAACCTCAACACTAAATACATCTCCAGTCACGCATTAACCTTCATTTAGCTGTCACTGGTGTAACACAATATTCCAAGGTCACATAACTGTCATAAGCTTACAATCTAACACACTGCTCACCTCACTTGGAACAACTATACATTCACTCCATATAATAGACAACGTGTTCCCTGATCTGCTCTCGATATGGGATTAGTGATAACGTCACTCCTCACCCGTAGCCTGTCAGTGAGGTAGCCCGCCAGTGCTCATCTATCACTCGCCCACACATCACCCGCCCACAAGGACTGTTGGGTTTTTTGGTCACACACCTCCCCATCAAGAAGACGGATTAGTGTGACACTCTTTATCAAATTGCACAAATCTTAATACTCCACACACATGAATTTATCATCCTCAACTCCACAAACACCCATTCCTGTGATTTCACAATCGTCGGGTATGTCACGTCACCACAAGGTCTCCACCTCCACATTCGGTAGTCCCTCCACGGGTACCTTTACCACTCTCGACATGGTGAGGCTATCTACCTCCAGTCTCGGTAGTTCTTATATTGTTTGTCACATCTCACAATGTAACCATTCATAAGCTAACCGTATCTTAACTTCTTCATTCTAACTTTTAACTCTTGGTAATACATACAATAACTCCACCATACCAAACAAGACCATCTAATACGAGTGCCATAGTCACAATACTATATTTGACACACTCAAAGGTGAAATTTTCAAATTCCATCTCACATTGGTCCATAGGTGGCATAACTCATTCGAAGTAATCATACAATAACCTGACATGCACCATACATTACTTCAAGCAAAGTACATTAGTCTCGAGTAAATTTCACAATGCTTATAATGGAACTATCCATTAATAATCTTAACACATCCAAAACTCTCAAGTGCAACCTTAATGATGTTTTCTCATGGCGAGCCTTATGAAAGCACTAACACCTGCTTCCATAATAATTAACCTTACTTTGGAAAAGGACTTAAACTCTACAATAATTTCATTAGTTTTACCCAATGAATTTTTTTCCCCTCCAATTAGAATTTCGATCTCAAGCCAATTTTTTTTAAAGATGCCACATACTATCCTTTTCACATTCTCTCGAGATTTCTTCTTTTTGTTCTTGTTCCTTTTCTTGAATCTTAAATATTTTCTCAAAAAATTGTCTAGCAAATTCCTTACTTCCTTCATAACTTTTTACATTCCATCCTCAAATGACAGATGCTACAAAGGCCACTTAAATCACAAAAATTCCCAAAATCAACTGAGTCTCTCCTAGACTTTCTGATGAGCTATCCATTTTCTTATGATGGTTATTCAAGTTGAAACCTTGATCTCATAGAAAACACCAGTACCATCATAATAGAAATTTAGGTAACAAGATCAGTCATCAAATACCATTAAAATGCATTCTAACTCAACTCCATCAATAGTTATCACACAAGTCCGACAAATGTGGTTCACTTTAAAGGTTCGTTCTAACTCTAACTGGCAACACTCTACAATGATCGTCAGGACAAATACCTCAAACCTCGTTATCTGTCAGATTAACTTTCTTCGAACTTAAAGTGTTATAAAACCATTGCAATTCTCAAGACTTCCCTTCACTCAAAATCTTTCATAATGACAAATTAAGAACTCTATCATTTTCCAAATCAAATGACTAGCCAATCAACAACAATATTACTAATCTCGAGGATTAACTTAACTTCATCCCAGACATAAGTAAGGGAATCTTGCTTATCCATTTTTCAATCTACCCAATCCAGGGAGTTGTTTACGCCTACAATTGTCTCTTCCAGCTATTTAATAAAACCAAAACTGAACCAGTTTCATATTTAGGCAGGAGCTCCAATTAGAAACCAAACACCTACAGAACCTAAACTTAGTAAAACCACATCTCTTCAAAACAATACATGTTTCTTTGAATCTAGTGCTAATTTTAATATTGTTAGTACCCCAATTTGCTGAGTCCCTAAGTTTGTCAATTCCATGACTTGGGAAGAAGCACTTGCTAGAAACTTGAAGAACTCAAGGTGATCAAGAAAGAAGATCATGCTCCACTAGATTGAAGATCATCATAATAGCAATCACAAAAACAGATATGTGGACATAGATGACTTTAGGTGGAACCCACACCTTAGAGAGGACCACCCCTAGGCTTAGTTGCATATGTTGGTAATGGACATAATAAGCTTAAAGAAGACGCTTGATAGTGAATTGGAAGTGAACTTAGAAATATGAATTAAGTTCACTGTTAGCTCGACCAGTCGTTTTCACCGACCCCTCGGTGGAGATAGGATCGACCAATCGTGGTCATAGACTGGTCGGCTAGATTGATAGAGGTTCTGGGTCATAAAACTGTCATTCTGGGTACGCCTCTGATCGAGAGTTTCGTATGCGCCGACCCCTCGATAATGAACCTAACGACCCCTCATGGACAACAACTCGTCGATGAAAAACTTGTGAGGTCTAGACTTTGAACTCAAGTGGGCTCTCGAGAAAACATACATCTCGGTATTTCAAGTCGATCGAGAGCACCAAGACCGATCCCTCGATAAAGGGCGACAGGTCGTTCTAGGCGGGACAAGTTTCGGGACACAAAACTCTGTCTGCATGATTTTGCCCCAGATCGACAACCTTGTATGGACCAACCTCTCGGTGCCATGACTGTCAACCGGGAATTAATTGTATCATTGGGAGTACATTTAATGTGCAATAGTTGAGTGGTTGAACGGTAATAAATATGATCACCGACCCATCGTTTCCCACGACCTATCGGTACTGGACAGTTTGAAAAACTGTGTTGACTCCTCTATGAATATGTGAGTTGTGTGATCATTTAATCATCTTCCTTGAAATGAGAAAATTCACACACTGCAAGGAACGATCAACTCTCTTGTGCATTCACCTGGGAATCATATACAACCAATCTATTGATTGAGTTAGTGAAAGAGAGAAAAATGAGGAAAGAAAATATACCAACTAGGATAGAATTAGTTTCCTAGTCACCCTGAAATCAGTGCGTCGGGATTAAACTCGGGCACACATTGGGTGGATCTTTGAGAACCACATCTTCGAGAAAAAACGACAAGGCAAGTACTTCTTAGTTTTAATTTTGTTTAAAACTTTTATCCTGTTAAAGTAGATTAAGGAGGCTTGGCTCCAGAACCACTATAAAAATCTAGATTGTCGTCTCTAGCACATGTGGTGGGTGGATTCCCAGCCAAATCAAACGGTGGAATTTCTATTTTACATGTGGTGGGTGAAATTCCCAGCCAATTGAGTGAGGTGGAATTCCTACTCTAATTGTGAGGGTACAAGTCCCCACTTAATGAATTTAGGGACAGCTCAAGGTTGAGCTATTCTTAACAGTTGATGTAGGTTAGCTAACCGAACAACTATATATCTTGTGTCCTTATGCTTGTGTTGTTAGAGCTAATTCCTTGTGTTGATTTTTTAATCACATTTTCTAACACACACACACACACTTGATTACTATATCCGTTGCACTTAATTAATCAATCAAGTAATTTTTAAAAGGACCAACGATTTTTAGATTGACCTATTCACAACCCCCCACCTCTCCCCCCTTCCAGGGTCAATCATGTTCTGGCACCAAGGGAGAACTTTGAAATATCATATTCGAAGACCACACGATTGTTACCCCCTTAAAGATTTCTACCCCACTCATCCTAGGGGGAAAAGGGGTCTAATTTGTTGCTAATCTCGGGCCCAATCGCGTACTCACAGTCCGAGGGTTGAACCCAAGCTCTGATACCACTCTGTCAAACCCTAGTCCTTCTTCAACCTAAACGGGGCGTGATCCAACGCATCGACACAACTGACGGGTCTTACATCACAGATTTGTGACTGGGGAGAGATAATTATATATTTTTTTTTAAGATTATAAATAAAATAAACAAAGCCATCAAATCCTTCATGCCCAATCTTAATGCAGTGCATAAATTGTAATGTCATCCACAAAATAAAATGAATAACATCTACTGTCATTGTCAAATCTAATCTCACATATCTGCTCACAACCCATCCATAAAATAAAATAAAACCATTTAATAAACCTCACATTTATCAAATTATTCATATCAACTGATCAAGTCTTAAAGAATAATCAACATCAAATAATTAAATCCAGTCAACATAGTCCAACTCCTAACTAAAAGAAATTTTAGTTCCTCATCCATAACCACGTCTAATTAGCAACATTCTCCTCTAAGCCTAAATCTAGAGGATTACCTGCAATGTAAGGGGTGTGAGCTCCAAGCCTAGTGAAAGAACACAATAACACATATCCAACATGATATCTCCACTATCCTCTATAATAAATACGACATTAAAGTATCATTAATTAAATATACGTTTAGTGTCCGTGCACTATACCATGCAATGCAAAAATGCTCAATGCACATGCTCAGTGCATCTTCCATCCACAACACTACCCACTGTATTTGGTGGTCATCCTATCAACACGAGGACTACACTCTGCCACAACGTGGTACTTTTGACATAAAGTGAGGACTACACTATACCACGGCATGGTACTTCTCACATGATGTTAGGATTAGATAACACCACCACCAAATAATAGTCTTCGTGGTCTTTAATGGCCTAACAAACCAAACCTACCACATGCGTGGTACTTCTCACTAAAAGCGAGGACTTACATTACCACCGTCGTGGTCTTCATAAAATATCACGGACTACACCGCTATGCCCATCCTATGAATATGAAGATACCATGCTCAATGCCATGCGTACCATACATTATCTCTACCATCATGCCACATGTTATAAACCATATTAACATGCAATGAATCTTATCATCAACAATATACTCAAAACATGATTATATGATCTCAAATTAACGTAAACATCATATACGTGTTCTAAAATATAAAAAATAAACCTCAATAATATCACACATGGATAATAAATCATATCGCAGCATTATCATTATGTCAATACAATATCATAAATCAATCTGAATCCTCCACAATAACAACACAACAGTACACAAAACAGTCATCCAATTTCGAATATAACCGTTGAACCTTTCAACAAGGCTAGTGGCTGATTTCCAACTATCCGGGTGGACTGAGTCTCCTCACGGCCACTAGAACATTTAGCCTATCCCCTTACACTTCAATGAGTAAACACCGGCTTACAGCCATTATTACAATATGTACTCAGTCTATTTCATAGGTCCAACATTACACTCCAAAGCACATCACATCATGCAATATTTTCCAAACAGATTGCAGTCTGTCCGAGAGACTAGGGTTACAATCCAATTTTCACCCATAATCTGATTGAATTTAAATTTAAGTATCTTCTAGAGATATATGTCCTCGTTCTAATCAATTGGACATAACGTTCGCGTTGTTTCGGTACTCGAAGATCAAATTATTATTTTTTTACCAAACAACAACAAAATTGTCCTGCAAATCTAGAGAGAAATTTGGTCCGACTTATGGAAAAACTTTAGGGGGGTATTAAATCATCTTATTTTGATGTAAAATTTAGACAGAAACTGGGCATAACGGTGTACCTTCCAACCCAAAAAATTTCGTCGAAAAAGACATTTGAAAACTCAAGTTATGATTTCTCTAGAGAATACGCACAGAAAACCATAAGCCTGATTTGAAATCCGAGTTTCAAAGTTGTGCACAAGATTGGGGTTTTCTCTAATCCGAATTTGAGATCTCTAAATTGGCTCTCTAAACATCATCACTTTAATCCATTAATATTCTAATTCTACCCAATACTATTGACCCGCTACTCCGAGACGGTTCTTTACAATATCATACACACCATCTTCGTCGGAATTTGAGTGGGATTCAGGCCATGCATCATGGGCACTGGAAGAAGACGAGGATCGATGCAAGCCTTCATGTATTATTGAAATATTCTACGTGGGTTACAACGCAAGGAAGTGACCTTCACAGGAAGCACACCGGAGAGCGGGAAAGAAGGCGGGTTCTTTTTTCTGGATTTGAGAGTGGTATAGAAAGGAATCAGGATTTGGGTTTGAGAGTTAAATTTATGGAGTCATTCATTATTGTACAGGTATTCTCTTTTTCTCTCATATAGTAAAGAAATTAGTCGCTCCGTGAATGTAGGTAGGTATTTGTCGAACCACGTAAATCTTATGTCTTGTGTGTGATTATTATTTGATATAATCGTGTTGTAGATTGTTCTGTTGATTTTTCCGCATAAATTATTCCGAATAATGCCTCTTAATTCTCCCAACCATCTCTCTCCTAATTCCTATCTTCAAATCAAGCAATGGATTCCTAAGTAGCACATTTAGAAGCCAAATCAAACAAGGAATAAAGGAAGCAGGGAAAGAGAGAGCAAGGTCCCAATTTCGAATGAATCATCTTAGGATTTGTTTTATTTTATTTTTGAAATTAATCCTACATATAAATTCGTGGGCCATTTGTATGTTTAGCAAAGGGAATATTTCTAGAATATTTTAGGCGTGGGAAGGAAACTTAGTAATTTTTATTTTCTTTGTGTTTAGCAGTCTTGGTCGATTGGACCTTGGGTGAGTCATATTCAACCTACAATTAGAAAAGTCATAATTTTTTAATTTAATTTCAGCCTAAAAACATTTAATTCTTGGAAAATTTGCTCGCTGTTGACATTCGTTGACATTGTTATCACTTAGGATTCGATACATAGATACTTGAACGAATCTGGGATCCATCAACAGTAAGATTGTGGAACCCATTATCCTGGCGAACCTAGGACTGTTTATGACACCAATCGGATTTGCATCAGATCTCTTTAGTGGCCAAACTTCTATTATATTTTTTAGCGGTAGGGTACATCACATCATGTCCCACTAGTTTTGTTCCTTTTCAAAAGGATGCAAGAAAGAAATTTATAAAATGCCTCATTTTCCACTATTTTATTACATTATTTATCTGAGAATGAAAGAATTTGGAGGATTTGAACGTAGATACTTGTTAGAAATTCTTAATAGAGAAACCATCAATTTGCATGCAATAGTAATCAACTTAATGTTATAAATGAAAGGATAACCTTTTTGTTCCATTCATTTTTCATTCTAAATATTTAGAGTTCGTCTTAGAATGAACCAATAAAACTAAAATAGAGAAAGAATACGAATCGACATGATGGTACTAAGAATACGAATCGACATGATGGTACTAAAACCGATTGTAGTGAGTACAACCGCCAATTATTTTAATGAAAAAGAAAAAAGAAACAGAAGAACGATAAACAACTCTCAAATATTGATATTATTGCAATTCAATCGGATCTCTCCATCATCTCCTGTGAGAACTTGGGTGTTTCCCAATTGCACCATTGACACTGCAAATTGTTGGTAGAAGAGATTGGACTGTGAAGCCAATGCGGCAACAACAGGTGCAGTCCTTGGATCAGAATAAAGCAATTGGTCCGTTGATAGCAATCCCATTTTCTCTTGAAGGTTTGTGTAGTAAGTTGAGTCAAATACTTTCGGGGTTGTGGCATCAAGGTCCACATATTCAGAAGCCCATCTGCATTTCCGCTTCAAGAAGTTGAGATATTTAGCATCAAGGCTAGAATCAGGTTTGCCTGTTTCCTTATGATTATAGAGTCTATCTTGGATCGAATCGCATGTGCTTCTTCCAATTGTATGTGATCCTGAAAAATCATGTGGTAATAAGCCATTGCTCAAGAGGATAACGAAATGAACCAACAGATTGACATTATTTTTAGCTGTATTTGGATCCCAAAGCCGGTAAATTTCACATAGGAATTTTTGGTGAAAAAGTAAAATAACGTAGAATTACAAACCCTAATGAGTTCTTGCTCCACTTATTCATTAAACGGGAGGCTATTAGGCCTTCAAATCCAATGGTCCAACAATGTCAATTAAAACTTTAATATCAGTGATATACAAGAAATATATCTTTAGATGCCAAACGTGTCTAGTATTACTTGATATTTATTAAGATCCCCATCTTCCATGATGTTATTTTTACTATTTCTGTTGGTATATCATATACTATAATATATGAATATTATATGACAAGCAGGCAATATGTCATGAAATGTCGAGAATATACTTTAAAACTATAAAATCCGATAAATGACATTTTACTAAAGCCAATAAATATTTGAGTATCCTCTGATTTTGGAATGAACAACTCACATATCAAGCGTAAGGGTTAAAGTGTAAGTAGGATACCTGAAAGTACAACCAAGTCAAGAACAGTCAAGCCCCTGGATTGGAAAAACTCAATGAGTGAGGTTAGGTTCTCATGGCCCATGGGAACCATTTCCGCTTCGTATGCGTTAGAAACAAGACCATCCTTCCTTCCACATGGGACTTCCCAAAACGGGCCTCCAATCTGGTCACGCACCAATCAATTTCAGTTATGTATTCTAACCATATTAAAAAGTTTTAATAAAAAGAAACTTCTCTAAGAAAAATTAATTCTCTTTTTTACACTATATTAGGATTGAGTATCCAACCCAAAAGACTAGCGTTATATGTAGAGTGACACAAGTTCCTTATAAGTCTCCAGATGTCCTCCCTTCACAACCAATGTGGAGTCATCAATCTCCTCATTGAGTGACTCGCTCCAGCGGATAGAACTCGCCGGCTATCACATTTGGCTAGGTAATCCTTATGCATTAGCATGGAGATATGGCTCTAATACCACATGTTAGTACTAAGTATTAAGTCCAAAAGACTAACCTGATAGGTGGAATTACTCAAGTCACTTATAAGTCTCTAGATCTCCCTTTCACAACCAATATGCAACTCATTCGCTGCCCCTAACACACTATTCTTGGAGTAACTACACCTTTTAGTATTTTTTTTCATTTGATCTGTCCATTATATTTTGTTATGTAGGCTAAAATCTGTTTTAGAAGAGAGTGTGTGTTGCAAAGAAAAGTTTAAATAAGTTAAAAGAGAAGAACCGTGGAGAAAGTAAAACACAGTGAGAAAAATGGTGAGAACGAGAACCTTAAGAGTGGCATCCCTAGCAGCAACCATAAGTATATCTGCACAAGAAACGGTCTTTGGGCATTCCTTCTCGACTTGAGCTTTGATGTCGTCAATCAGCTGAAAACCTCTGATCGACTTGCTAACCTTGGCATTTCTCTCGCTTCCCGCATGGTTTAAGAGGATCGATGCATCACAACCCTACACAAGAAAACACATTGGCCCATCACGATTTTCTTTAGTTATTTCAACTTAATCTAACTTTTGACGTGACTTTTACTAATTACACTGTTCTAGAAAATCAAACGCATGATCCCACACTGGAACAAGGCAGATGGGATGTGGGGTATTCAGGAAAGTACCCATGTGAAATGTGGGACAGATCATGCGCCCCATCATATCATCCTATATTTTGGACTCTCAACGTCTACAGAGTTCTTTTTCTTGCCTTTAGATGTTTCAACCAACTGTGAGGGTTTGACAAATATAATGTTAAGTTCTATGGAACGTGATTATTAGATATGTATTGGTAATCGTATCTCTACTGCAAGGGGTCGAGCTCCGCTCTGAGTTCACTGGGGGTCACAGGGGTAGCGCCCATATTTTGTTGTCATAATTAGGGCAGTATATAATATTTTTTGTGAGAGAGAAACATGGTGATGTGTGTGAAAATTGTAATAAGGGTCGGCCGTCTCTTCTTTATTGTTTTGCCTCGAGCATAGTAAATCTAGTTTGAACCCGTGGATTACCGAAAGGGAACCACATAAATCTTTGTATTAGAGTTAATTCAGTGTATTTGATTTTCACCTTTCTGCTTTATTTGTTTGCTATTGTTGTTCTATGGGAGGTAGGAAAGACGTTTTTCCTCCCAACATAGAATTGGTCAAGGTGAAATTGAGACATGAAGATAGGAGACTTAAAAGAAACTTAATATTCCTTCTGTTTCAAGTTAGTTGTTCTATATGGATTTTAGAATTGTCTCAAAATAGTTGCCTCATTTATATTAGAGTAGTATAAAACGTGTTAAAAATAGATGAAATCATATAGAGTGCTTGCCTTATGCAAAGAGTCCTTAAAAGATACGTATATTTCAAATGAGAACTAAAATGGGATGGAGTGAGTATTTTAATTGATGATTGATGGGCCACACTATGGCGATATGCTTGGAGAAATCTTGCAGTTCTACCCATTTCCTGACCTATCTACACCCTAAATAGTAGTATCTGCGGTAGTAACTATAAGGGAAAACACAACAATTTTATTATGTGACTGAATTTCATACTAAGCGACTTCCCAGGACTGAACAGGAAGTGTCAGTAAAGTGAATCTGAAAGAGGCCATTTTTTATGACGCCTAGAGCTACTAAATCCCAAGCACAAAATTTCAGATTCCAGAATAAAAGGCAAATGAAAAGAAGTAGGACAAGCTGATCCATTGTCGCCCTTCAGTGAAAAAAATCATGAAAACTGAAAGAAAAAAAAATTACCCTGACGGCACAGTCATGGAAATGCAATCTAATGAGGCTGGCGGCAAGTGTATAATCTTTGTCTATCCAATCATTCACCTTCTTGTGAACGATGGCTTCGAAGTTAGGGCAACTCTTCGAATAGTAACCCCAGGACAAGTAATCTGTGAGGACACCAGTATCCTTATCCTTGGGCAAAAGCTTGGAAGCTGAATCTACAATTCTTTTCTTCAGAGATGGAGGAGGGTTTCCATAGATCCCAAGAGAGAGGTGAAGGACAATGACAAGAATGAAAAAAGAAAGGCAACGCCTCATCTTATTAAATGAAAAACTACTGTCTCAAGTGTGGAGGAAGAAGGAATGTTGTAGAGACGAGAGATGATTTCTCTCATATATATATATATATATATAAGGCGAGGAGGCATATTCAGTTGCATTGAATCTCATTTTTTATTTAACAGAGACAAAAACGTGGTAAGCACCCACATATATATATGACGGAAAGACATGCAAACACGTCTATGTATACTGATCTAGAAGAGGATGCAATGGTAACAAAGATTAGATAATCGAATGATAAAATAGAGATCTCATTTTAAGAATAGGTCTAAAAAGGTCTTTAAAAATAAAATCTGAAATATTCTCAATTCAAAATTCAAAATTAGATCCACTCATATCCATAACCAAAGATGAAATTATATGCAATTTCATGTCAGGCTGACACCTTATTATAAATTTGGACAAAATTTCACTTATGTATATCGGAATTGTGTTTATTTGATTTTTTTTAAAAAAAAGTTACTAATTGAGCATTGCAATGAAATTAATTATAAAAATTCGATATTATTTAATACATAAAACATGCCTGCAAAGTCACACCAAAGTTTATGTCAAATCAAATCAAATCCAATAGATTTAAATCAATTCTTCAATTGATGGATCCAAATGAAATCAATATTCACAAAATCACAAAACCAAATAGCTCTAATTAATAATTTAATAATTTAGACCTAAATCTTCAATCCACAATTAGATCACAGTATTTACTAATTTAGATCTAAATCTTCAATCCACAATTAGATCACAATCAATTCTTGAAATTAATCTCAACTTTCCAATAAAAAAAAATGAAGATCTTAGATGAAAATCTGAGGTCCTGCTTCCATGGGTATGAAATCAAAATATGCAGTGTTTTTTTAATTAAATCGTGAAAATGATATTGAAAAAAAATTCAAAATTCAAAATTCCTTCAAGAAAAACACCCATCGGAATAAGAATGTGAAACAAACGGTATAGTTCTAACATTAATCAATGGTATGATCCAGAAGATGAGGATATGTTGCACAGAGGAACACCAAGGGTTGTAAAAGCACCGACAAATAAGATGAACGACGAGCATTGTCCAAACTCTCCCTCTCTCTCAATTTTATTGAAATAAATAAATCTTGACACCTTGAACTTAGATGTAACAAAATCCTTTCCACAAGGATCCGCTCCAACTGCAACCTCCCTGTCTCTCCTCGGTAGTCCTTTGCATTGTGACAAATACCATTCTCGGGATATTAACGACAATTGGTAATAATGGGATATTTTTAAATTCTCGAATTTTTATAGGGAATTTAACGGGAAAATTTCGTAGAAATTATAATATTTAAAAAATAAAAAAAGAATAAATAAAAAATTAATGAAATAAAAATTGTATAGGGAATTTACTGGGAAAATATCGAGAATTTACTGGGATATTATCGCGTTATCAATAAAATCGCGTTAAATTTATCGGGAATTTACCAGAAATTTGTCGTCGTGGTGATAAAAATGCATTTTTAACGAGGTAATGATATTTTCCCGATAAAAACGCAGTAAATTTGAAAATACCGTCGATATTTGTGACAATGGTCTTTTGTACCCCTAAACTGAACAAGTACTAGAAATTTTGATAAGGATATCAAGAGCTCAATTGAAAGAGATATGAAGATCGAAGGTGAAGGTTCCATCTCCCAAGCATTCAAGATTTTTATTGAGGAAGAATGGAAGACTCCATCCATTTTATGCATGAAATTTTAACCCATTTATATCAATTGGGTAACTATCCAAAGGACCTTCGCCTTGAAACTATTCAATTAGCCATAATTGGTTACGGTAATGTAACGACCCGACCAAAATTAGCAGATCATAGAATGTGTAGATCACATAGACAAATTTAAATTTAAATTGTGGGAAATAGAAAAAAAATAGGAATTAATTGGAAAGGTAATAAATAAAATGATTCATTAATGGAATAAAATTAATTCATTCTTTTATTAATAAGTTGGATAATTGTGAAATGAACATTTCCCCTATGCCTTGCTTCTATGAGTTTATAACAACCCAACCCTTAATTAGAAAAATGACAAAATTTTATAACCGTCAATTCGGCTTTGTGATGGGTTAACATGACAGGGTGTGGAGAGGGCTTCCCAAAAAGTATTATATGACTCAATCGGAGCTCGTTTGCTCAGTAATCCATCCCGATGAAGTTCAGGAGGGCATTTTGGACATTACATAATGTCTTTTGTTTTAATTACGAGACCACTCTAATGTCCAATTTGGAAATAAAAAATTTCACACACACTATGTATTTGAGTATTCTACTCAGCAGTATTTTCGGAATTTTCAAACGTTTACCCGAAATACGAATCTTAGATGTGCTTCATCTAAAAGCCCCAATTTGTCGTATAACCGGTGATCTGAAAATTTACAAATTTGAAACACAATCAATCTGTGTTTTAACTAAACTTTTGGCATTTTTAGAATATTGGTTTTTTATTTTAAAACACTTCCGAATCATACTGGACACATTGAGAAACAACAGGTTGTTCGCAAAAGCTAGCAAATGTGAGTTTTGGATGTCCGAGGTGAATTTTCTTGGACACATAGTAACAACAGAAGGGATAAAGGTGGATCTAGCAAAGGTAGCGGCAGTGAAGGAATGAAAACCTCCTAAGAATGTTACCGAGATCAGAAGTTTCCATGGGATGGCAGGGTATTATCGGAAGTTCAATTTGGACTTCTCCAAGATTTCGGCCCCATTCACCCGATTGACTCAGAGAGGAGTCAAATTTGAATGGACATGTAACACCCCGCCCTTTTCACTCTAATTTTCAGAGTTTAATTTTTTTTTTTAAAATATAAAATAATCATGTGATCGGGGCGGAGTGTCACGACGCGAGTTAAGTTCGGATCTCTAAATCCGACCCTTAACTGGCCAAGCCCATGTGCATATGAACTAAGTCCATAAAACTGATCTGCACATGGTACATATATAACTTGCGGAATTAACTTAGTTTTAATCTAACTGAGGTTATAATAGAACTTATGACTATTCCAATTTTCCATTCTTAGATAGCAAAGTACATAACTTATTCTCCAAAATTACTAATCAATCTTAACTAATCGTTCAATCAAACCATCCAACTTAAAACAAACCATAGCATCTATCTTAACTACTTATTAAAACCAACAAATCTAGTTACCAAATTACACTGTCCACATAATTCAAATAACACATCCATGAATAGTCCATTCAAGTCCATTCAAAATGATTCAAACCGCCCAAGTTTCCTTGCTTGGTCCTCTTCTCGATCCACGTTCTTCCCTTTCCCTGCGTCATCCACTAAGGATATAGATAGGGCATTAGATCAACGCGCCCAGTAGTGTTTCCGAATAGGGCTACCACATGGTTAGTCAAAAACATGCAAATAATATAATAATAACACATGTGTGACAAAATTCCATAAAAACATGCTATGTATGAAATGGACATGTATGAGTCCCACCCATCACCATTCAACACAGCCATCACTTGACGGGATTCTCATCGTCAAGGTAACCCACAGTGGTCTTTCGGACGCCCCGACGGAGTGTGGCCTCCGGATTCCTCCTGATGGGATTCTCATCATCAGGGTACCCCACAGTGGTCTTTCGGACGCCCCGACAGAGTGTGGCCTCCGGTTACAACACCATCATCCCATGCCATGCATGAGATGTCTATGCAAACATGTCATTTAGAAACATAACTTTACAATCATATAAGTTATCGAAATCAATATAAAACAGCATATGAAATAGTGGTTACAATAAAGGTAGGAAACCTACAATAGTTTACTTTGTTCGACCCTTCCTTTGGACCGTCTTCCGATCACGGCTTGTTCACCGTTCTAGAAATTCGAATACCCTATGTACATGGCAGCAAGTTAATCATTTGACCATATGATTCTAATTTGATCTAAAATCCAAAAATCCACTTAAACTTCCATGTCCTATCTTAGCCATAAAACCCCATAGTTTTGGTCCTTTTAAACATGTTTTTGGTCTCATTTAGACATAGGATAACAGTATAATGTTACCATATTTTTACCTTTCAAAACCATCCAATAAGCCCATCACTTTGTATGATTTCCATTTTTTAAAACTCAATCCAAATATCCACATAACAGTTCATGGGGTTCGGCCATACATATGGCCGAACCCTATGGTTCTTGGTGTAATTAATCCAACCATTGTCCATGGTTTTAATCCATAATTTAACCATAGTATTAATATGGTTCAGCCAAGCCATAGTTACCTAAAAACAGTAAGCTTATCTTCACTTTAAATCCTTTAAAATATCACAAAACCATTTAATACTTCCTATGAAATGTCATACCATTTCATGGGGTTCGGCCCACCCAATTGGCTGAACCTCATGGCCTATGGTTTAGATCCATTTATCCATTTATAAACTTGGTTTATTCTTAAATCAAAGCACATTATGTTTATATAAAAATCCATCCTACACTTGACCCAAATAACCATAAAAAACAGTCCATGGGGTTAGGCCATACACATGGCCGAACCCCAAGGTTTCCTTGATGTAAACCCTCCAATATTTGTCTATATTTTTTGATCAGTATTTAGCTTAATAAACACATAATTCAGCCATGTAATAACTGGTCAAAATCAGTGACTTATCTCCCTTTAAAATCCTTTAAAAGAACTTCAATACATAATATGAATTTCATCTCTCAAACACCATAAAAATCACCAAGTTTTCCCATGGGGTTCAGCCATCCAAAGGGCTGAACCCTATGGTCCATATTTTATCACTTTTAAACATCATAATCCCATATTTAAACCATTGATGGATCTGTTCATACGATGGCCAGATCTCATTTTCTTAACCAATCTATTAAACAAGAGTTCAAAATGCACTTACGAACACCGCGTCTCCTTCGGTTCTTTTGACTCCTTTCTTGACCCTTTATTTCCTTGACCTCTCCTTCTCTCTTACTGTTCTTTGGGCTGAGACTGACCTTGCTGCAATCTCCTTGGAATACTTCAGCCAGATGACATGGATTTGAGGGAGAAAGAGAGAGAAAGGAAACTTTGATCTTAAACCTTGGTGCCAACTCCTTTTGCTCAAAGTGTGCTTTTGTCTTGGTGAAAGAAATCAACCAAGGACTGATTACAAATCAGTAACCACCTGCTGTTCTTGCTATTGGAATGTAGAAGACAGCAAAGAGAGAGAGAGATAGAGATAGAAAATTGAACCTCTTTTGGCTACTCAAATTCAGCCCAACCTTGCCTCACATGTAACTCCCATATTAACCCCAAGTCCTTTATGCTTACTTGGGGGTTTCATCTATGCAATGAAACCTCCCCAAGCTCTCCAACGTCTCCCATGCTGGTATTTGTGTAACCTCTCCTTTTCTTCCTCCTCTCATTATCATCTTACATGGGGGTTTCATCTAGAAATGAAACCTTCCCCCCCCCCCCCCCCTCCCTCCAATGTGTAGTCTTATCATATTTGAATTTTAAAAGTCAAAACCTCATTTGTAACTCTATAATACAGCAGCTCCATTCAGCCCATTTGATCCTCATCAATGTCCCATTTGAGAGTTTCATTCTTGAAATGAAACTCCCCCTCCTCCAAGTGTGAACACACTTTGTAACTCCCATTGGTTTTAATATCTATCTTGGAGTTTCAACTTTTAAATAAAACTCTCCATGTTCCAATGACTAGCCCCTTGGTTAACCTTGTATTTGTAACTCTCAAAACAGCCACCCCACTTATCTCACTGAATTTTCAGCCCATTTGACTTCCATTTTTGACTCACTCAACTCAATGTCCAACTCACCATAATTAATGCATTTCATTCAATGCACATGAGTTAACTCAACCCTTGATTTAATTCCAACTCACTTCAGTCCCACTCAACTGATTTAACTCGTGTTTTAGCTCCCTAGAGGGTCCACATGGTCAACCATAGTCAACTCGACCCGTTGGGTCCACTTTTAGCTCCTTGACCCGTTTTTGACTCCATGACCCAATTATAGTATTTTGGTCATTTCTAGTTGGTTTTTACATATGGATCAAGCCTACCCATTTTTTTCTCCACTTGATTTCCAATCAAATAGGCTTAACCCCATTTAATTTAAAATCACAAAGCGGTCAAATACTCCAGTAAGACCCGATGGGTCCCATTTGGGCCCTTTGACCCATTTAGCCATTTTTGACCCAATTGATGTAAATTACCCATCCAATCAAACTTGACATTCATAATGTGCTCATATGATCTTAATTTGAGCAATGGGCCATACCATTTCCTTACTTAACATCACAAAATAATTAATTTAACACATCAGGGGCATTTTCGTAATTTATCCACTTCATTGAGAAATTACCCATCCAATCAAACTTGACATTCATAATGTGCTCATATGATCTTAATTTGAGCAATGGACCCCACTATTTCCTTATTTACAATCACATTTATTGAATTCACCAATCCAGGGGCATTTTCGTAAATATTCATCTTATTGAGAAATCGGGGTGTTACAATATAACCCTCTTTTTAAAATTTTCGTCCCGAAAATCGAGCGAAGTAGGGTTCTAAACGATTCCATAAATATCTCAGAGTGTGCTATTCTTATTTCCGATTTCAATTTGCCAAGTGACTTCTTCATTACCATGTCGATCCACACCACTTTGACAAATTGAATCACTTGGTTCCGTAACACCTTTTGTTCTGTCTCATGTTATATCTTTTTCTTGTGACCCATTTGTGATCTCACATAGTCCAATCTACTCTATTTCACTTTACTTGCTCTCAAAGTATTTTCCATACGTACCTGCTCAATGTGTTCTTTCATCTACTCTCTGTGTGAGGTAGTCTGTCAATGCGAGCCTATGCTCAAAGCTTTTTCTGATTCCATTTTAACTAGGTTTCTAGTTACACTCTCCTGGAATTCCATTGGCTAACTACAGAGCCAGGTGATCAGTCTAACTCGGCAGTCGTCCATAGTTTCCCATTCAAGTTTCACCAGACACCTATCTTTTCCGTTGAGTATATCTCCAAATTTAAACACATCTTTCTTTGCACATAAGTCTCTATGTGACTAACAACTTTTGTTCCAACTTCCACGATACCAATTCCCGGCATCAATCCAAACCACCATGGGAATAATCTCCCATGGTTAAATACATCCATCCGTGGTGTTTCGCTTTCAGTAAATATCATCTATCCCTGTTTTATAATCATCCATGAATATAACCCACTTATGGGTATAATCCATTCATGGAAACCATCCATCCATGGTATCACTCTGTCCATGAGTATCATTTATGTATGATTAATAACTATCCATGAAATAACCCACCTATGGGTATAATCCATTCATGGAAACCATCCATCCTTGGTATCACTCTGTCCATGAGTATCATATATCCATGATTAATATCCGTAAGAACAACATTCAAATGAATCACTATAAGACTGTGGTAACCATATCAAATCACAATTATATCTCGACCCTTTGCAAGACTTAGGGTTCATGACTTACCAAGCAGAAGACCCATGTCCAACGTGATCCGATCTACCTCGCCCTGCATCCCTTCACCTCATAGGTGATTCAGTCAAACTCTAAGACCGGTCACTCCGCGTTTGACGAAGCTAGTACCACCCCCACCGGGTAAAATAGTACCTAGCTCTGCGCATTCTAGCACATCTAGTGTGCCAAACAGTCGTGAGAGCGCCCTCCAGCACGTAGCATGCGAGGGATCCACTCCTCAATGGTAACCCTATGGGACCAAGTCTCCGTAATTCGTATCGAGTTTCTCACAGTCTCAATCATCAATATCACGTGAGGGACGCACCCATACCACGTCTCAATATACTCCAATAACTTATTCACATACATCTCATTGTCAAAGTCCTCATGAACTCCTAAAGTTGCATACTTTATTGAAAATCATTTAAACTTCCATCACCATACAAGGGTTGATAGGGTAAAACAAACCCTTAGAATCACAAAATACACCCTTACAAAATATTTCCATTTCCCTAACCTTTCTTTCTACCTCTTAACCTAGTCTTCCGTAGAAGACCCTGCATCATCATCAAAGAAATTGTCAGGGCATGTCATCGACACGTGCCCCAACACTCCGCACGTCAAACAGGGTATTATTCCCGGTCCTCCAATGTAAGGACAATTAGTCCTCTCCTTCCCGTGCCCGTGCAGTCCACAAACAGGGCAAATGACCTCAAGGAGGTAGGGGCAGTAAGTACAATTGTGCCCCTCATGATTACACAACTCGCACATATACCCAGGCTCTATCTCCCCTACAAATTCTCTTATGTTTGGGACATATTCCTCATCCTCTTCGGGTACAAAGGCCCCAACATTGTACTCGGGCGATCTTACCTCCATGTCCCGACTGTTTTCAACTTCATTGATGAAGTTTGGTATGCTAGCATCGTCGGAAGAAGAAACTAGGTCTATCGGACAGCTAGGTGTCCCTTTGTCCCACAACTCGGTGTACTCTATGTTGCTCGTCATATCTGTATCATAGCAACAAAAACATATCAATAACAACCATAAATCAAATCAAATTAATCATTGTTTTGGGGAATTTTCCCTAATCAACATCTTGTACTCTTGTTTGGGGATTCTTCCTATGTATCATATAATGTCTCGTGTTTGGGGAATTTTACCAAATGAACATCTTGTGTTTCTTGTCCTTGGGGAAAATTGCCAAATAAGCACTCTTTGTATTTCTTTGTTTTTGGAGAAACTTCCTAAGTATCAAGTATCATTTCTCAATTTGAGGAAGTCTTTATGTTCTCTTGTTCTCGGGGAAAACCTCCCTAACTATCATGTGTTTGTTTCTCCATTTGGGGATATCGGGGAAGTGTTTCCTATGTTGCTATGTTTGGTATATCCATTTATGTTGACTATATTTCCTTTGCTATCTTTGTTGTTCTCAGATTTATTGTTCAGTCTGAGTCTACGAAGTAAATTAATCCGGCCCCCAGTCAGCGGACTCCGAAGAGTCGGTCAGTTGGGATTCTTATCCGTCAGTGAGACATGAAACCGTTTTAATCTTACTTCGGAAGATTCAACTTTCCGTTTCGCTCTGATACCAACTGTAACACCCCGCCCTTTTCACTCTAATTTTCAGAGTTTAATTTTTTTTTTTAAATATAAAATAATCATGTGATCGGGGCAGAGTGTCACGACGCGAGTTAAGTTCGGATCTCTAAATCCGACCCTTAACTGGCCAAGCCCATGTGCGTATGAACTAAGTCCATAAAACTGATCCGTACATGGTACATATATAACTTGCGGAATTAACTTAGTTTTAATCTAACTGAGGTTATAATAGAACTTATGACTATTCCAATTTTCCATTCTTAGATAGCAAAGTACATAACTTATTCTCCAAAATTACTAATCAATCTTAACTAATCGTTCAATCAAACCATCCAACTTAAAACAAACCATAGCATCTATCTTAACTACTTATTAAAACCAACAAATCTAGTTACCAAATTACACTGTCCACATAATTCAAATAACACATCCATGAATAGTCCATTCAAGTCCAATCAAAATGATTCAAACCGCCCAAGTTTCCTTGCTTGGTCCTCTTCTCGATCCACGTTCTTCCCTTTCCCTGCATCATCCACTAAGGATATAGATAGGGCGTGAGATCAACGCGCCCAGTAGTATTTCCGAATAGGGCTACCACATGGTTAGTCAAAACATGCAAATAATATAATAATAACACATGTGTGACAAAATTCCATAAAAACATGCTATGTATGAAATGGACATGTATGAGTCCCACCCATCACCATTCAACACAGCCATCACTTGACGGGATTCTCATCGTCAAGGTAACCCACAGTGGTCTTTCGGACGCCCCGACGGAGTGTGGCCTCCGGATTCCTCCTGATGGGATTCTCATCATCAGGGTACCCCACAGTGGTCTTTCGGACGCCCCGACGGAGTGTGGCCTCCGGTTACAACACCATCATCCCATGCCATGCATGAGATGTCTATGCAAACATGTCATTTAGAAACATAACTTTACAATCATATAAGTTATCGAAATCAATATAAAACAGCATATGAAATAGTGGTTACAATAAAGGTAGGAAACCTACAATAGTTTACTTTGTTCGACCCTTCCTTTGGACCGTCTTCCGATCACGGCTTGTTCACCGTTCTAGAAATTCGAATACCCTATGTACATGGCAGCAAGTTAATCATTTGACCATATGATTCTAATTTGATCTAAAACCCAAAAATCCACTTAAACTTCCGTGTCCTATCTTAGCCATAAAACCCCATAGTTTTGGTCCTTTTAAACATGTTTTTGGTCTCATTTAGACATAGGATAACAGTATAATGTTACCATATTTTTACCTTTCAAAACCATCCAATAAGCCCATCACTTTGTATGATTTCCATTTTTTAAAACTCAATCCAAATATCCACATAACAGTTCATGGGGTTCTGCCATACATATGGCCGAACCCTATGGTTCTTGGTGTAATTAATCCAACCATTGTCCATGGTTTTAATCCATAATTTAACCATAGTATTAATATGGTTCAGCCAAGCCATAGTTATCTAAAAACAGTAAGCTTATCTTCACTTTAAATCCTTTAAAATATCACAAAACCATTTAATACTTCCATGAAATGTCATACCATTTCATGGGGTTCGGCCCACCCAATTGGCTGAACCTCATGGCCTATGGTTTAGATCCATTTATCCATTTATAAACTTGGTTTATTCTTAAATCAAAGCACATTATGTTTACATAAAAATCCATCCTACACTTGACCCAAATAACCATAAAAAACAGTCCATGGGGTTAGGCCATACACATGGCCGAACCCCAAGGTTTCCTTGATGTAAACCCTCCAATATTTGTCCATATTTTTTGATCAGTATTTAGCTTAATAAACACATAATTCAGCCATGTAATAACTGGTCAAAATCAGTGACCTTATCTCCCTTTAAAATCCTTTAAAAGAACTTCAATACATAATATGAATTTCATCTCTCAAACACCATAAAAATCACCAAGTTTTCCCATGGGGTTCAGCCATCCAAAGGGCTGAACCCTATGGTCCATATTTTATCACTTTTAAACATCATAATCCCATATTTAAACCATTGATGGATCTGTCCATACGATGGCCAGATCTCATTTTCTTAACCAATCTATTAAACAAGAGTTCAAAATGCACTTACGAACACCGCGTCTCCTTCGGTTCTTTTGACTCCTTTCTTGACCCTTTATTTCCTTGACCTCTCCTTCTCTCTTACTGTTCTTTGGGCTGAGACTGACCTTGCTGCAATCTCCTTGGAATACTTTAGCCAGATGACATGGATTTGAGGGAGAAAGAGAGAGAAATGAAACTTTCATCTTAAACCTTGGTGCCAACTCCTTTTGCTCAAAGTGTGCTTTTGTCTTGGTGAAAGAAATCAACCAAGGACTGATTGCAAATCAGTAACCACCTGCTGTTCTTGCTTTTGGAATGTCGAAGACAGCAAAGAGAGAGAGAGATAGAGATAGAAAATTGAACCTCTTTTGGCTACTCAAATTCAGCCCAACCTTGCCTCACATGTAACTCCCATATTAACCCCAAGTCCTTTATGCTTACTTGGGGGTTTCATCTATGCAATGAAACCTCCCCAAGCTCTCCAACGTCTCCCATGCTGGTATTTGTGTAACCTCTCCTTTTCTTCCTCCTCTCATTATCATCTTACATGGGGGTTTCATCTAGAAATGAAACCTTCCCCCCCCCCCCCCCCCCTCCAATGTGTAGTCTTATCATATTTGAATTTTAAAAGTCAAAACCTCATTTGTAACTCTATAATACAGCAGCTCCATTCAGCCCATTTGATCCTCATCAATGTCCCATTTGAGAGTTTCATTCTTGAAATGAAACTCCCCCTCCTCCAAGTGTGAACACACTTTGTAACTCCCATTGGTTTTAATATCTATCTTGGAGTTTCAACTTTTAAATAAAACTCTCCATGTTCCAATGACTAGCCCCTTGGTTAACCTTGTATTTGTAACTCTCAAAACAGCCACCCCACTTATCTCACTGAATTTTCAGCCCATTTGACTTCCATTTTTGACTCACTCAACTCAATGTCCAACTCACCATAATTAATGCATTTCATTCAATGCACATGAGTTAACTCAACCCTTGATTTAATTCCAACTCACTTCAGTCCCACTCAACTGATTTAACTCGTGTTTTAGCTCCCTAGAGGGTCCACACGGTCAACCATAGTCAACTCGACCCGTTGGGTCCACTTTTAGCTCCTTGACCCGTTTTTGACTCCATGACCCAATTATAGTATTTTGGTCATTTCTAATTGGTTTTTACATATGGATCAAGCTACCCAATTTTTTCTCCACTTGATTTCCAATCAAATAGGCTTAACCCCATTTAATTTAAAATCACAAAGCGGTCAAATACTCCAGTAAGACCCGATGGGTCCCATTTGGGCCCTTTGACCCATTTAGCCATTTTTGACCCAATTGATGTAAATTACCCATCCAATCAAACTTGACATTCATAATGTGCTCATATGATCTTAATTTGAGCAATGGGCCATACCATTTCCTTACTTAACATCACAAAATAATTAATTTAACACATCAGGGGCATTTTCGTAATTTATCCACTTCATTGAGAAATTACCCATCCAATCAAACTTGACATTCGTAATGTGCTCATATGATCTTAATTTGAGCAATGGACCCCACTATTTCCTTATTTACAATCACATTTATTGAATTCACCAATCCAGGGGCATTTTCGTAAATATTCATCTTATTGAGAAATCGGGGTGTTACTAGACATATCTATGCAACAAGAGATTTGAAGAACTAAAAGGAAGACTCACCACAATCCCTATCTTAATCCTTCCAGAAAGAGGCAAGGGTTATACAGTAGAATGTGACACATTAGGTGACGTACGTGGATGCTCACTCTCCCAGGGTCTACACGTGGTTGATTATGGTTCCCGTCAGTTGAAAACTCATGAGCAGAATTACCTCATCCATGATCTGGAACTCGCAACAGTGGTATTTGCTCACAACATTTGGCGATATTATCTCTACGGAAAGAAATTTGAGGTATATTCTGACAATAAGAGTTTGAAATACTTGTTTGGGCAGAAAGAACTCAATCTAAGACAGACAAGGTGGATGGAATACCTCCAAGACTATGACTTTGCCCTACACTACCATCCGGGCAAAGCAAACAAAGTTACGAATGCACTTAGTCATTTGGCATACGGGACCGTAGCAAACCTCATTATGCAAGAATGGGAAATGCTCACAGCTATTGAAAATTTGAACCTACATATAAGCGGTAGAGGACGCGTGTACAATTTAATCGTACACTCTACTATGATGACAAGAATTGAACAGGTACAAAGATCATATTCAGAAATGGCTGAGATACAGGCCAAACTATCTACAGGAGAGACAATGCAAGATTGGGAATTACGACCTCGACAGGGTCTCATGTTCAGAGGCCGAGTCTATGTACCTGAGAATGTAGGGAAGAATTATTGAAAGACGCTCACAAGTCCAAATTCTCCATATACCCCGGAAGTACAAAAATGTACCAAGATCTTAAAAGACAATGTTGGTCGTGTGGACTTAAGAAAGACATGGTAGATTTCGTCTCCAAATGTTTGACATTTCAGAGAGTCAAAGCAGAACATCGAAAGCCACCAGACTTACTCAAACCCCTTTCTATACCTGAGTGGAAATGGGAGCACATTGCAATGGATTTTGTGACCGAATTGCCCAAATCTTAAAAAGGCAGTGATGCAATATGGGTTATAATTGACTGTCTCATGAAGTCGGCACATTTCATGCCTATCAAGATGATAGATTCATCTAAGACATTGGGTAGGCTATACATTAAGGACATTATCTGATTGCATGGGATACCCAGGACCATTGTGTCTGATCGGGACAACAAATTCACAGGTAGGGTGTGGCAGAGTTTGCAGATAGCAATGCGGACAAATCTATTATACAACACAACATTTCATCCTCAGACAGATGGACAATCAGAAAGGACAATACAAACGTTGGAAGATATGTTGAGAACGTGTATGTTAGATTTCTAGGGCCGTTGGGAGGATCATCTTCCACTGGTGGAATTTTCATACAACAATAGCTGTCAGGCGAGGCTTCATATGACTCCATTTGAAGCATTATATGGTCGACCATGCAGATCACTGGCTTGTTGGACCAAGGCAGGAGAGGCTACACTCATTGGACCGGATTTGGTCGCAGAAACAACCCAGCAGATCAAAGTTATTCAACAACATCTGTTGACTACTCAAAACCGACAAAAGAGCTACGCTGATAAGAGAAGAAGTCCCTTGACATTTGAGGTGGGAGACTTAGTATTTTTAAAGGTCTCACCGAGAAAAGGTCAGATGAGGTTTGGAAAGAAAGGAAAGCTAACCCCGAAGTTTATAGGACCATCCTCACTCCTTAATAAGATTGGCGAGGCTGCATATCGCATAACACTTCCCTCATAATTATCCAACATGCACAATGTATTTCATGTCTGAATGCTAGGAAGTACAATCCTGATCCATCACATGTTTTGGATGCGCAAGAATTGGATGTTCAAGGTGACATAACCTATGTCGAAAGAACTATCAAAATCATAGGTGCAGAACAAAAAGCACTAAAGAACAAGGTGATCCCTTTCGTCAAAGTGGTTTGGAAGTGACACAGAAATGAAGAACCTACTTGGGAAATGGAATCGAAAATGAGAGCCTCTTATCCTAAGTTGTTTGGGCAAATTTTGTTTTTCTTTCTAAATCCAACCTTCGTTTAATTTTTGGGACGAAAATTCCAAAAAGTGGAAGTATTGTAAGGACCCGGAGTTTTAACTCCTCATTTTAAGTAATTTATTTATCATATAAAATGAAATATAAGATTGTCGGTCCAAATAATGTAAATATTTATTAAAAGAAATAAGGGAAACTAAAGTTTCCTCAGACGATACATCGACTTGGTCGATGTGTCAGGAAATCTAAACGTTCCAGACGATACATCGACTAGATCGATGTATCGAGCAAAAGACAATCAAATGGATCAACACATCAACAAAGTCGATGTGTCAAGTAGCCAAAACATCTTCAATAGACACTCTGCCTACCACAGTCCAAACCTTTCATTTTTCCATACATAGGCATTCACAATGCCTCTTTCATTTTCAAGGACTCAATTAAGAGTCTAGGGATAACAAGAGATGAAGACAAAAAGAAGAGAAAACGAAGAAAAAAGAAAGAAAGGAAGAAAAGAAAATAAGGGAAAAGGCAAGGGGAAAGGGAAATCGAGCTAGCAAGGAGGGAGGAGAACAAGGGGGCAAGGGATATTAGATTTCATCCATTCGAGTACACCTACGAATCACTCGAGGTAGGTTATATTTTTGAGTAAATCAATAACACCAGGTTGTTTAGAAAACTTGTATGATTGAAATTGGAAAGAAAGAACCTAAGATGGATGAACACACGAGTAAAGGGAAGCCATGGATGATGGGTCTATGACTTTTGACTCAACCCTGTCGGGATATCGACTTTGTCAATGTGTCGTCTGGGATGAGAATCCAGTAAATGGAAACTTCCAAATTGTAAGACCAAAAGAAAATAAACCCAGTGAGACACATTGCCGGTGTCAATGTATCGGCCTAGGTAAGACAGAAATGAAAAGGGACCAGTGAACGATGAATTGACCTTCGAACAACCCATCGACATGGTCAATATATTTATACATATACTAGCCCAGAACGATGTATCGACCAGGTCGATATATCGGTCTGGGAATGATCTGAAATAATCATAGAAATAACCAAGGAAGAATGGATCAGAAAATCAGAAGGATATGTCGATGTCCATGACACATCGAATTCATGTATAAATAAATGTATTGACTGTATCGATACATATGAGAGAAGAACAATTGGAAAAATATAAACTTGAATCAACAAAACCTTGTAGACATATCGATTATGTCCAGAGGCGATGTATTGAGAGTGTCGATATGTCGGCCTGAAACAGAGACAATTTGACAAGGTTAATGTATTTGTTATTTAAAACCAAATATAAATGGAATATATTAGACTTTGAAAATCATAAGTTGACCCTTAGGTCTGGATTAGACTTACACAGATTAGACAAAGGATTATATGTGATGGTGACCTACAAACTGTGATTTGAAACATGTCAATGGACAAAAGGAACCGAGGGTAATTTCGACGCCATTCGAACAAACGCGTGAGTTCCCCTTTAGTTGATTACTCTCTATCATGTAAGAGTTCCTATTTTATTGAAGCACATTGATGTGAATGATTTTGTTAAATATTGATTTATGAGATTTTGATTTTATTATGAATTTAAAATGTTATATAGAAATGATGTATGATGAAAGAAACTATTTGATGCATGGTTTTATCGTCATGTTTGTATATATTACCTCATGCATGGTTGCATGGGAGGGTTGATAGTACTGAGCCAAGAAGGAAATGTCCATACCTCACTTGGACTCATGTAAAATGATTATAAAAATATTAGACTTTGGCCCTGTCCTTGGATATGAGTGTTACGGCATAGTTGGGCCAAAAGAACTCCTGTGCAGAGAGAGGAGACCACACTCCACCGATAGTCTCTAGTTAATTTGTGGATGAGTAACGACACCCTGGTGGTCGCTGCCTCAAATGTTGTGGACATAAGTGGCCAATATTGAGAATCATTATTTGAAATGATAGTTATGATCTGATGCAAGGAAATAGGTAGGTATATCATTGATGCATGGAACCATGGCATATCATTTTATGATTTCTGAGTTATAAGACATCGGTACGTCTTCTATCTTGTATTTGAGAAACATGTATTGATCATACTTTGAGATTTTCCACATTGTTATCCTTATTATATGATATTATGAGAAGAAGCTGGACATAGTAATAGTCATGCTTGATGAAGAGATGGATCCGAAGATGCTTGGAGACCTCATAGTTCTTATTTTGGCATTTTGATAGAACTATGTAATTTCATAGTACTCAATGATGTAATAATTTAGATAACTTTTATTTTGGATTTGGTTTGATGTTTTGATTTATATGGTTAAGTAATTTCCATCCTTACTACTGAAATGTTTGATATTATAATTCTGCAAGTATTATTTCCACACATTTTATTTTACAAGTGTTATGCTAGCACACGCATAAATATTTGGTCGGTTGACCCACATGTGTGTTAGAATTGGGCTAGTTGAGGGTTGGGTCTTCGGACTTGAACTCGGTTCCCATCGTGTCGCATCCGTCCTTTTTTTCCCTATAAAATAAAGTTTACTCTGATTTAATCCTTGGAAAAAGGGCGGGTCATTACAGGTCATTACGAGTTTTTAATGATGTCGTTTGGTGTAACGAATGAACCGGCCACATTCATGGATCTTATGAATAGAGTTTTTCTGCCATATTTAAGAATTTTTGTAGTAGTATTCATTGACAATATTTTGATATTTTCGTCAACTGAAGAAGAGCATGAGCAATACTTGAATATAGTGTTACAGACTTTAGGAGACAAATAGTTTTACGCCAAGTTCAGCAAATGCTAACTTTGGTTGACATAAGTCTAATTTTTGGGACATGTGGTGACTCCGGATGGAATCACAGTGGATGCTGCCAAGGTTGAGGCAGCAATGAGTTGGAAGAGACCGACAAACGCCTTTGTAATAAGAAGCCTTTTGGGATTAGCTGGGTATTACAGGAAACTTATACCAAGTTTATCCCATATTGTTGTTCCAATGACATTGTTAACAAGGAAAGACGTGAAATTCGAATGGAGTGAGGAGTGCGAAAAAACATTCCATGATTTGAAGGAAAAGTTGACAGCCTCTCATGCATTGATTAAACCGGAGTAAGGTCAAGGATTTGCAGTGCCTTGCAATGCTTCGAAAAATGGATTAGGATGCGTCGTAATGCAAGAAGGTAGAGTAGCAGCGTATGGCTCTAGACAATTAAAGGGACATGAGCAAAATTACCCAACTCGTGATCTTGAACTAACATTTGTAGTGTTTGCATTAAAACTTTGGAGACATCATTTGTTTGGTGAGAGATTTAATGTTTTCTTTGCTCACCACAATCTCAAATACTTGTTTAATCAAAAAATATTTGAACATCAGACAAAGGAGATGGATGGAGTATTAAAAAGACAATGATTTTGAACTCTCCTACCATCCAAGAAAAGCGAATGTAGTAGCAAATGCTTTGAGTAGAAACACTCGTTTCAATATTGTGTGTATGGCATCTTTATAGTGGAACATGTTAAATATAGTGGGTGAATTTGACCTACAGTTAGTAGAGTACGATGAATCAGTTCAGGCTCAGATAGCCAGAACTTATGAGGCTTGTGTTGGAAGCCCTGCAAAGGGACCCAAAATCTATCAAGATACGACCTCAATTGATAGAAGGAGTTGATTTGAAGGAATGGAAACTTAGGACCGATGGAGGTCTAACCTTCAAAAAGACATATTATTTGTGTCAGAAACAGACTATCGTAGAAAACTAATGCTCGATCACTTCCATCACTTTCATTTTACAGTACATCCTGAGGGTCCAAAGATGTATCGTGATTTTTTACGTCAATTCTAGTGGAATGGAATAAAGAAGGAAGTGACATATTTTGTGTCTAAATGCTTGACTTGTCAACAAGTAAAAGCTGAGCCAGAGACCAGAAGGGAAAATGAAGCCTCTCCCAGTAGCCATATGGAAATGGGAACATATAACTATGGATTTTTTTGTTGGTTTTCCTAAATCATCTAAAAGGAACGACTCAGTATGGGTGATAGTAGACAGATTGACCAAATCTTCCCATTTGCTGCCTATCAAAGTAACACACTCCTTAGTAACTTTGAGTAAACAGTACATAAAAGAGATAATAAGGCTACATGGAGGACCAGTGACCGTAGTATCTGTTCATATCCATATTTTGGCAGAGTCTACAGAAGCAGCTTGGTACATAGTTACGTTTCACTACCGCTTTCCACCCTCAGACCGATGATCAGTTTGAGCAGACTATTCATACTCTGGAAGATATGTTGAGAGCTTGTGTGATTGAAATGGATGGCAGTTGGGAGGATCTGTAACGCCCCGCCCTTTTTCATTTGCCGAAAATCAGAGTCTATTTTTTTTTTAAATAGAAGAGTGAGATTTCGGGACACCACGATGCGAGCTAAGTCCGAGCTTCTAGAGCCTGACCCTTAACTGGCCAACCATACGTGTGCATGGACTAAGTCCACGAATACGGTTCATAAGCAATAAGTTATACATGCGGATTAAAACATAAGTGCGGAATTATAATAGAATCCTAATTCTATTCCATTTTAGATAGCAAAATAGTCCATGTCTTAACCATAATTATCTTAACTTAAATATCCAAAATAAACCATTCAAACCATAGCAAAATATCTAAGTTATTACATCCCCGAATGCTAGCTACTCAAATTACATAGTCCATGAGTAACTTAAATGAAATGAAATTAAACACATCCAAGCTCCTATGCATGGCTCCGATCACGTTCATCATTCCTTTCAGTTCCTGTGTCATCAACTAGGGTAGAAGTAGGGTGTTAGACAACGCGCCCAGTAGGTAGTCCAAGTAGGGTTGCCACATGGTTAGTACAAAATCATATAGATAACATATTAACAAAACCATGTAAAACAATGGCATGCCATGGTGTCTTATGCAATGAGTCCCACCCATCACAAACACATATATCCTCTTGATGGAATTCTCCTCATCAAGGTATTCCCACAGTTGCCTTACGGATTGCCCGACGGAGTGAATGTGTTGTTCAGTTACTTCTTGATGGATAATGCACATCAAGGTCTTCCCACGAATGCCCTACGAACGCCCCGACGGAGCGTGGCCTCCGGTTACAAATCATCCCTCCCATGCCATGCATGAGATGTAAATGTTCACATGCTATGTATAGTATAAATCATAGCATAAAACTTCCATATTTGAAACATAACATTTGATACAAAATAATTCATCAAAAACGTGAACTAAAGTCATAATACATGTCCCATGGTTTCAAAGAGGTAGAGTCCTACCAATGACGACTAACGTGTCCTTGCATTTTTGTCCGGAAACCGATCACCGATCGTACACCGCCGTGAGGTCCCGTTACCTTATTACATATCAATCAATCAAACCCATATTCCATTTTATTTACAATCATGTCTAAGTGCAAAAACACATCTTTGTGGGGTTCGGCCATATAACATGTCCGAACCTCACCCACTTGAATTTTGGGTCCCTCATTTTTATTTATTAACCAATCCACATAAGTTTAACCATCTAAGAAACCCTAAGTCCACAAATATTCCTTAGTGGGGTTCGGCCATACAACATGGCCGAACCTCACTCCCTTGGTTTTGTGCCCTTAGTCCTTTTGATCTTTCAAATTAAGTCCAAGATCATATCACCTTTGATTATTTAATCTAATCACTTATAAATTAATCATTTAACATTAATGACCACCTAAGTCCATAAAACATACCTCATGGGGTTCGGCCATACACCATGGCCGAACCCATGGTCCATCATTTTCACCTATTTACATCTTTGCCATTATTCTATCCATGGCTAAACATTTCATTCATTTAAATATGCCTAAATCCATAACTGATCCACAAACATAGAACCATTAATGATTTCTAATCATGCTTAAATCTCCAAATGGTCCATTAAAAATGGTCCACGGGGTTCGGCCATACACCATGGCATAACCCATGATGTCTCATTTCCATGTTCTCTATTAAATCCATTATAATATTTAAATCCATAAACCAAGGTCCCTCCATGGGGGTTTAATCATACACTTAGGTTTCTCATTTTAAAACATCATCTTCCATATTTAAAAGCCTATTAAGATGACCACATTTCTCCATCATCTTCATGGTCTAGATACATGTAAAATACTTCAATATTTCTCCATGGGGTTCGGCCATACTCCATGGCCGAACCCATGGTCCATGGTGCTCCAACCTTTACATCATTTAGACCCATTTAAAATCCTTAATACCTTTCCATGATTATGGTCCTTTAAAACCTTTTAAAACCACTAACATACATCTATGGTTTCTATCCTTTAAAACCCTTTTTAAAATCAATAATACTTTTCCATGGGGTTCGACCATACAACATGGCCGAACCCTATGGTTCCTTATTTTCCTTAAAATGTATCATTCATCCATGATTGATCCTTTGATGGGGTTCGGCCATACATCATGGCCGAACCTCATCCAACCCCTTTTTGGTCTTTGATGGCTCTTAAATATACAATTTAGGGTTTGGCCATGCAAGGGCCAAAACCATGATCCTTGACCATCTTACTTAATAAAATCATCATGTACTCACCAATTCTACGACTCCTCCAGTTTCTTTCACTCCTTCTTATTCCTTTGATCTTCTTGTTCCTTAGCCTCTTCTTCCTCCTTGATCCTTGGCTGAGGTTGATCTTGATAAAATCTCTAGAAGTGGATCGGCCAAGAGGTATAGATTTGAGAGAGGGAGAAAGAGAGAAGATTTAAGATAACAAGTCTAAGTATTCTTCCTTTGTCTTGAGACTGGTCGGCCTTGTGTGAAAGGGGGAGAGTGAGATGAAAATACTCTAAGTGTTCTTGTCTTGAGGAGTGCTTCAGCCAAGAGAGAGAGGTTGAGAGAGTGAATTGAAACCAAAGTCCTTTCCTTGGTTAATGAGGGTCTGCCAAAGGTGGTGTCCTTTGGTGATACTCCTTTGTAACTCCCATGCCCTTTCACCTCCCTCCTTTATGTTCCATTTGGAGGTTTCATCCATGAGATGAAACATTCCCACCGTTTGACCCTTGGGTTTCCATCTTGAGATGGAAACCCCTCACCTCTCCAACTTGTGCCTTGTGTAACCTTGTGTAACATCACAAAACCGTCCACCTCCCCATTAATGATACATTTGGAGTTTCATCTCATGAGATGAAAGTCCCCCCTCCAACGTGTTGTCTTGACTTGGGTCTCATGAGATGCATCTCTCCACCTTCCCAGTCCACTCACTTGAGATCAAAGTCCCATTAACTTCCATTCAACTCATTTAACTCAACTCACCTCTTTAATTCAACTCATTTAACTCACTTAAAATCAACTCAATTACTTGATTCCATTTCCACTTAATTCAGCCCAATTTAATTAAGCTTGAACTCACTTAGTGGTCAACCAAGTCAATCACGACCTATTGGGTCCCAATTGGGCATTTTGACCCAATTGACAATTTTGACCCAATTAAATAAATCTCACCCATTTAATTCAATTGAACCATATCCACCATCCGTTGGGTCTTAATTGGGCAATTGACCCAACACCTTACCCATCTAAGGTCCATATCCATTAATTCGCAATTAAATGGGCAATTTTCATATATATATATATATATATATATATATAACTTGAAAATCTGGGGTGCTACAATACGACCCTTTTTTTTAAATTTTCGTCCCGAAAATCGAGCGAAGTAGGGTTCCAAACAAATTACATAAATAGTTCAGGGTGAGATGTTCTCATTTCCGATTCAAGTTCCCAAGTGGCTTCCTCATTAATATATCGATCCCATACCACCTTGAAGAACTAAATCACTCGGTTTCGTTACACCCTTTGTTCTGTCTCCACCAATCAGACATGCTTTTTGACGTAAGTCACGTCGCTTTGCACCTCTATGTCTTATACATTCAGTATGTGTGAGGGATCTGGATTGTACTTCCTCAACATAGATATATAGAATACATCGTGCAAAGATGATAGCTGTGGAGGAAGTGCCAATTGGTAAGCTACCTCCCCCACCCTCTTCAAGATGGGAAATGGCCCCACATATCTAGGTGACAGTTTCCCCTTCTTTCCAAATCTCATGTGTCCCTTGTAATAGCCCGGAATTCTTAAATCAATGAATATGTGGCTAGTATTTGTTTTAATGATGGAAATTGGGAAATTTAATGGAATAGATGGTAAATGGATCAAAATTTGGGGCAAAGGCCCAAGTATGGTCCAATGGACCATGGGTTGGACGAAACTCATTTAAAGGGTCACTGATAGTTAATTGGGCCAAGAATGGTCAAATTGGGCCCAATACCCATTTGGGACCCAATGGGTCAAGATGATTTAAGCTCTAAGGTAAGTAAGTAGGAAATAAATTTAATTGGGCCATGGGCCCAATGGAGATCCAATTAGTTGGAAGGGATTGAATTAATTAATGTGAAAAATCACCTAAGTTAATTTTAATTAGATCAAGGTGACATGGCTGAATGGGACCCACCTCCACGTCACCAAGTGAGGTGGCGTGTGGACCAAGGATTGGTGGGGCTGGCCACCATGGTTGGATTGGTCAACTATGGGTGGATATATGGAGGGAATTTAAGGAGATGGAATTAGATTTAAATGGGAATTAATTAACTTAATGATCCAATTAATTAATTAATTAAACTAATCAAAAGGTGGTCAAATGGTCAAAGTTGGAAGACCAAACCACCTCATTTCAAAAGCCCAAAAATGTTGGCTAGTAGTGGTCTATCCCAACCACCACCACTAAGCATGGGAGCCCATGCTTGGTTGGTGGGAGGAGTTAATGATGGAGTATAACTTAAGCAACCAAGGGAATGAGATGGGTTTCATCTCATTTCTCCACCTCTTTCCATCTAACTCTTTCACTCTCTCTCTCTCTTGCTCTCTCCAAAACCGTCCCACACCCAAGGAGAAGAGAGGAAGAAAACTAAGAAGAGAAGAAGAGAAGAAGAGAAGAAAGAAGCTCAAGCCTTGGCCCATCACTCCAAGACCAAGACCTTGGGATAGTTTTTCCCATCCTCTCTCTCTCTCTCTCTCTCAAATCTACCCCATCATTGGCCGAACCAAGCATTGGAGTTTTTCATTGGGTCAAGCACATCTTAGCTGACCAACAAAGGAGAAGAAGAAGAAAGGAGGCCAAGGAATCCAAAGGGAGCAAAGAAAGTCGGAGGAGCCGTCGGATTTGTAAGTATTTCTAAAAAAGAGGTTAGATTTTGTTAAGGTTTAAGATTTGGGGTCCATTCTTCTTGGATTTAATGGTGGCCAAATTGTCATGGGCCTTGGATCTCAAATCCATTCAATAAAAGGATGAAGAATGGACAAACCCTAATGGGTAAATTAGGTCAAGAAAATAAATGGATGTATTAAGGACATTATGTAATAAGGTTTATTTAAATATGGAAGTGTGGATTTTTGAAGGGATCATAGACCATCGGGTTCGGCCATGTAGTATGGCCGAACCTCATGATAGGTGATTAAGTGATTTTAAGGAGGTTATAAAGAATGGAAGACATGGAGGATGATTAATGATTGTTAGGGTTTTAATGATTAAATGTGGTAATTTTTAAAGGGATTGTAAATGAGGAAATTTATGGGAGATGTGAATGATTTTTAAAGTTTTAAATGAATGAATGTTAAGTGATTTTTAAAGGGGTTTTTAAATGAGGAAAACCATGGAGAGATTTTATGGATGGAATGTTTTGAACCCTATGGTGATGTGTTGGTAAATTTAATGGGTGTAAAATATGGAAAATATTGGGGAAGGGTTGGTAGTTTTGATGGACCAAAATGTACCAATTGATGATCAAAGTTGATGATTTAAAGGTATGATTTAAACCCCCTCATGGAGGGACTTATTTTGAATCTAAATGTGGTAAATAGGCCTAAGAAAAATGGGAAAAAAAGACATCATGGGTTTGGCCATGGTGTATGGCCGAACCCATGACCCATTTTACAAGCCAATTGATGGGCTAAGTATGGAGCTAAGTATTTGATTAATGAATGGGGATTAAGGTCATTAAGTGGCTGATTTTTTATGATGTTGTGTCATGGCTAATGAGTCATTAAAGGATCCAAGTCTATGGATCAATTATGGGCCTAAGAATGGATGAATGAAATGAGAACTTAACCATGGAGGAAGAGTGGCAAAACCGTAAATAATGGACAAATTCAAGAACCATGGATTCGGCCATGGTACATGGCCGAACCCCATGGGAGATGATCATGGACTTAGGGGCTTTAAGTAACAACCTTATGTGTGATTAATAAAGCCTAGGGTGTTAGTTTTTAGATCCATGTAATTAAAATAATTAATGGATTAAATGGGACCCACAAACCTAGTTAGTGAGGTTCGGCCATGGTGCATGGCCGAACCCCGCTAAGGTATGATTAATGGATTTAAATGGTTAAAAACATGAACTGATTATTCGTATGTAATAAGGTATCGGACATCGCAAGCGGTGTACGTATCGGTGACCGGATTATTGGACGGAAACGTAAAGGGACGCTAGTCGGTATTCGGTAGGATTCCAACCTTATTGTAAGCCGTGGATTATGTGTGTATGGATGCTTTATTAATTTATTTTAGTAATCATGTGATATGTTTACGATGAGTTTTTAGACTATGATTTATATATAATATATGGCATATTGCAAGGCAATGAATTATATGTTAAGGTTATGAATTCTATATTAAGGCTATGACTTATATATATATAACATAGCATAATCTCATGCATGGCATGGGCGGGAAAATAATGAAACTGGAGTCCATGCTCCGTCGGGGCGACCGAGAAGCAAGCATGGGGATAGCTTGATGTGCTATAACCGGAGTCCATGCTCCGTCAGGGCGACTGAGAAGCAAACATGGGGATATCTTGATGTGTTGAGATATAACTGGAGTCCATGCTCCGTCGGGGCGACCGAGAAGCAAACATGGGGATATCTTGATGAGGTTTTTCCATCAAGGGGGACATGGCATCATGATGGTATGGATGATGGGTGGGACACATGACATAAAACACCCATGGCATGGCATTCATTTTATATTCTTCATTATATGATTACCTATGTGCTTGTTATCACTAATCCATGTGTTAGCCCTACTCGGAGTCCTACTGGGCGCATTGTCTAACGCCCTACTTCTACCCTAGCTGATGAGGTAGGAGATGGCGGAAAGGAAGGACGCGACGGGAGCCAAGCTTAGGAGCTTGGGGAAGCGAGCTACTTAGTTTATTTACGACTTATTTTGGAAATGTAATTTGAGTAGCTTAGCTCGTCGGAATGTAATAATTTAGATTACTTGCTATGTTTTTGGATTTTATTTTGGACACTGTGATTTTGAGGTATTTTAGTAATTAAATGAATATATCTTCCCTACTATCTAAAAATCGGTACGATAGACTCTATTATAATTTCCGCATTTAGTTTAATATTTCGCAAGCTTACTTCTATGTGTGAACCGTTCTTCGTGAACTTAGTTCCACGCACACATAGGGTTGGCCAGTTAAGGGCCGGGCTTTAGAAGCTCGGACTTAACTCGCGTCGTGACGTCCCTCGCCCTTTGTCACCTTTTATTTCAAAAAAAAAAAAAAAACATAGACTCTGATTTTGGTGAAAAAGGGGCGGGCGTTACATCCTTTTCGTGGCAAGACTTTCAAGAACACTAAGTCGTCCACCTCAAATTCAAGGAACCTCCTTCTCTTGTCAGCGTAGCTCTTCTGACGACTCTGTACAGCAAGTAAGTGATGTCTTATCAAATGAATCTGCATTGTAGTCTCTGCAACTAACTCGGGTCCAATCAGTGCACTCTCACCGGCCTCTGTCTAGCACATGGGTGATCTACATTGTCTACCATATATAGCCTCGAATGGAGCCATCTGGAGGCTTGCCTGGTAACTGTTGTTGTATGAGAACTCTACCAGCGGCAAGTGATCCTCCCATCTACCCTTAAAGTCTAGCAACATGCTCTCAGCATGTCCTCCAATGTTTATATCGTCCTCTCAGGCTGCCCATCAGTCTGTGGATGGAATACTGTGCTAGTCAGTAGATCTGTTCCCATGGCCGACTGCATGCTCTGCCACAATCAGCCGGTGAATCGACCATCTCTGTCGGACACAATAGTCCGGGGAATACCATGTAATCTGATGATATCCTTGATATACCGTCGACCCAAGGTCTCAGATGAATCTGTCATCTTGATGGGAAGAAAGTGTGCAGACTTGGTCAATCGGTCTACCACGACCCATATCGCATCGTTGCCCTTTGAGGACCTTGGCAACCTTGTCACAAAATCCATGGAGATGTGCTCCCATTTCCACTCCGGCACTGGTAAGGGTTTGAGCAACCCTGGTGGCTTCTGATGTTCCGTTTTAACCTGCTGACAGGTTAGGCAATGAGCTACAAATTCTGCCACATCTCTTTTGAGTCCATGCCACCAGTAATGTCTCTTTAGGTAGTGATACATCTTGGTGCTACCCGGATGAATAGAGAGGTTGGTTTGGTGTGCTTCAATTAGTAACTCTCTTCTGCAGCTCTTAGGCACATATGTCCTACCACGGAATACAAGACCCTGTCATGGTCGTAATTCCCATTCCCGTATGACCACACCAGTAGACATCATGGCCCATATCTCCTCCACTTCCGGATCTATCCGTTGCTCCTGTTCTATCTTGGAGACCATGTTGGACCGTATGATTAGATTATACATACTCCCATGGTTACTGATATATAGATTGAACTCTCGAATGGTATTCAGCATCTCCCATTCTATCCTGATCAAACTGGCCACTGATGCATGTGATATGCGGCTGAGGGCATTTGCCACTTTGTTCGCCTTGCCAGGATGATAACGAAGTGCGAACTCATAGTCCTGCAGATATTCCATCCATCTGCGTTGCCTCATGTTGAGCTCTTTCTGATCAAACAAGTACTTCAAGCTCTTATGATCTGAAAACACTTCAAATTTCTGGCCATAAAGATAGTGTCTCCAGTTTTTGAGAGCGAGGACCACTGCGGCTAGTTCCAGATCATGCGTGGGATAGAGGCGTTCATGAATTTTCAACTGTCTTGAGCCATTCACCACCACACGTTGACTTTGATTGAGAGAACACCCAAGTCCCTCTCCTGAAGCATCGCATTGTACCTCATAGCCCTTGCCTTTTTCCGGCAAAATCAAGATAGGAGCGGTTGTATGCCTCTCCTTTAGTTCCTCAAATCTCCAATTGTACACATCTGACCACTCAAATTTGACTCCTTCCTGAGTGAGTCGAGTAAGTGGAGATGCAATCGTGGAGAAGTCCATGATAAACTTCCTGTAGTAACCAGCCAATCCCAAGACGCTACGGATCTCAGTCACATTTTTCAGTGCTTTCCAGTCTCTCATCGCTGCCACCTTAGCCTAATCCACAACTATACCTTCTGCTGATATAACATGCCTCAAAAAGTTGACCTCAGACAACCAATATTCACACTTGCTTGCTTTGGCATATAGCTGGTTCTTCCTCAAGGTGTCCAGGACTATCCGCAGGTGCTCAGCATGTTCCTCCTGAATTTTGGAATAGATCAGGATGTCATCAATTAATACAATGACAAACTGGTCCAAGTAAGGTCGGAAGATCATGTTCATTAGATCCATGAACACAGTCGGCGCATTGGTGAGTCCAAATGGCATGACTACAAACTCATATAGTCCATACAGTGTTTGAAGGCTGTCTTCTCTATGTCCTCATCCTTAACCCGAATTTGATGATAGCCGGACATCAGATCAATCTTTGAGAAGTGGCTGGAACCCCTAAGTTGATCGAATAGATCATCGATCCTGGGTAGAGGATACTTGTTCCTGACAGTTAGTTGGTTCAGTTTTCGGTAATCCACACACATCCGGAGTGTACCGTCCTTCTTCTTCACAAATAATACCGAAGCTCCCCAAGACGATGTACTATTTCATATGCATCCCAGTCTGAACAATTCATCAATCTGCTTCTTTAGCTCGGACATCTCAGATGGTGCCATCCGATAATGTGGTAATGACACTGGAGTAGTGCCAGGGTACAACTTGATCTCAAAATTAATCTCCCTCATGGGTGGCAAGCCAGAGAGTTTTTTTGGAAATACATCCACGTAGTCTTTCACTATCGCCTGAAGTTCAATCACTCGTGCCTTGTTTAATCTGATACTGTTTAATACCAGGTGATTCAACCCTTCATGCAGTCTTCTTCTTATAGGGATGCTAGTGTTTGTCAGCATGTACCACATATTGCTTCCCCTCGGGTGACCAAAATTTCACCCTGCGAAGATGGCAATCGATGTTGGCCTGAACGCTAGTCAACTAGTCCATGCCAAAGATAATGTCGTACTCAGTCATATCGAGTACCAGATAGTTGAACTCAAATCTGTATCCAACGAGTTTAATGTTCACTGTTGTGCATATAAGCCCCAATGACGTGTCTCCGACGGGGGATACAATAGTGAGTGATGTGGACAGTTTTTGTACTAATGTGCCAGTAGCGGATATGAATGCAACAGATATGAAGGAGTGGGATGCTCCAGAATCAAATAATGCAAAGGCGTAGGAACTACTGACTACTGCCATACCTTGAACCACAGAGTGATCCACTGTTGCTGAAGGAGCTAAAGTAAACAACCGTCCAGATCCGGTAGGGTTAGGATCCCGCCCCGCCAGGTTATATGTCCTGCCTCCTCGTGAATGAGTTGGTCTAACTGGTGGGCGAAAGGAACCCCTGGAATAAGAGGTCTGCTAAGTTGTGGGCACTCCCTCTTAAAATGGTCCAGCTGGTCACAATGGAAACAGTTGTTCACACCTCTGGGGACCTGTGAGACTTGTAACGACCCGCCCTTTTTCACTCGCTTTCTCTTTCGAAAATCAGAGTCTATTTTTTTTTTATAAACAAAGAGTGATAGAGAGCGGGACGTCACGACGCGAGCTAAGTCCGAACTTCTAAAGTCCGACCCTTAACTGGCCAACCCTATGTGTGCATGGACTAAGTCCATGAAAACGGTTCACACATAACAATATCAACATGCGAAATTAAAATCAAACCTTGCAGAATTAAAATCAAAACATGCGGAATTATAATAGAACCCAGTTCTATTCCATTTCAGATGGCAAAGTACGTCAAGTCTTTTAATCAATAATTAACGTAACATAATTATCCAATCAACATCTAACCATAGCAAATATTATCTAAGTTATTACAATCTGAATTCTAGATGCTCAAAATACAAGCCCATGAATATTTTGAACAATATATAAATTAAAAGCATCCAACCTCTTATGCTTGACCCTTTTCGCATTCATCGTTCTCCTTGTTTCCTGTATCATCCAGTAGGGTAGAAGTGGGGCGTTAGAAAAACGCGCCTAGTAGGTATTCCAATTAGGGCTAACACATGGTTAGTACAAAACATATATAATAACATATAATCCAAAAAGCCATATAAACCATGCCATGTCATGATGTCAAATGCAATGACTCCCACCCATCACATGTACATTAAAGTACCCCCACATAGGTCTTTCGGACGCCCCGATGGAGTGTGGACCCTCCAGTTTCTTCCTGATGGAAAAGTACATCAAGGTACCCCACATAGGTTTCTCGGATGCTCCGACGGAGTGTTTCCCCTCCGGTTACAAATCCTTCACCCCATGCCATGCATGAGATGCCAATGAACACATGCTACTTTATCATATAAACACAGCATTTAAAATCACAATTTGAAACATATTCCTTTACAACATAATTTCATCAAAAATAAGATAAAACAATTGTACATAAACCCATGGTTTTAAAGAGGTGGAATCCTACCAAAGACCACTACGTGTCCTTGCGTCTTTCATCCGATAACCGCTCACGATTGTACACACCTTGTGAGGTCCCGTTACCTTATAATATAGCAATCAATTAAAGCCAAGTCCCATTTGATTTACAATAATGTTTAAGTCCATAAACACAACTCTCATGGGGTTCGGCCATACACCATGGCCGAACCCATGATTTCTCACTTTCACCCTTTATTACAACTTTGCCATTGGTCTAATCATTTCAAACCTTTCATTCATTAACACATGCCTAAGTCCATGTTTTAATCCACAAACCTTCCTCATGGGGTTCGGCCATACATCATGGCCGAACCCATGATCCTTCATTTTTTTGCTTATACTTACAACATTGCCATTCATACCACTCCATTCATTTAAATCTACCATAAATAGACCCTAAGTCCAAGAATGATCCATACATAGTTCATTCACCATTTACATAGATCTTAGGTTTAGGTTCCAAAACATAGATCCATTATTTATACATTATATACATGGATCCTCCAATGATCCCCAACCATAGAACCATAAAAAGATTCAACATGGGGTTTGGCCATACACCATGGCCGAACCCACGATTTTTCATCTTAGACCATATTTACATTTTTGCCATTCCTTTAATCATATTAGGTCCATACATGACCCATAACCGGTTCCTTAATCCAAACATGATCCACCAATGAAGAACCCATTAAAATTTACTGCATGGGGTTCGGTCATACACCATGGCTGAACCCTATGGTTTAAAATCCTCTTTTAAAATCCATACAAAATATCCTAACCATCCATGGTTTTCAACCCGTAAAAATAACCATGTCTTTCCATGGGGTTCGGCCATACATATGGCCGAACCCTATGGTTCCATATTCCCTCTTTTAAATCCAATTAAAAACATCTAACCGTCCAAGGTTTTCATCATAAAAAATCCATACATTAAATCAATATTCTTTCATGGGATTCGGCCATGCATTGTGGCCAAACCTATGGTTCATGCTTCCATAAAAATTATCAAAATCATCTCCCAATCTTCTTCCATGGGATTCGGCCATACACCATGCCGAACCCTATGGTTCCTTATCTTAAACAAAAATATTAAAACCACTTACCAGTTCCATGATTCCTCCGATTTTCCCTCGGTTGTTCTTGCTCTTCCAATCCTTCTCTTCCTTCTTGATCTTTCACTTGCTGGCTGCCTTCTCTTCCTTTGTGTATACTGTGAATGATCTTGAGAGAGAGAGAGAGAGAGAGAGAATTCGGCTATGTGCATGTATGTGCCGTGTGCCCCTTCCCTCTTTCTTTTATAAAACTTCTCTTGGTCCTATATTTAGAAGGTGCCAATATAACAATTGTCATGATGCCGTGCGCCCCCTTGTCTTTTAAGTTAGAAGGTGACGACCTTCCAATCTAGCCCTTGCCCTAGTGGCGTGGGCCCCTTCCCTTTTAAAAAAAAGATACTCAATATATCTCATCTTGTATGCGCATATCACATGGATATGCAATGTCACACACGGCCACACAATCTTTATTTAATTAGACATCTTCTTTATTTAATTTTAGACAATTCCCTATACACGGCCAATGTAATCTTTATTTAATCTTAGACATCATCTTAAGATATTCTAGCATATCAATGTGGATATGAAAATCCCACAAACATCTCATGCGCATATCCTTTTTAATTCAACCCCATTTAAATTTTATTAAAACCATTTCCAAAACCGTTGGGTCTTGATTGGGCAATGACCCAACCCTTTACCCATCTAAGATCCATATTTAATAATTCACAATTTAAATGGGTAATTTTCATATATATTAATAACTTGAAAATCAGGGGTGTTACAATACAACCTTCTTTTTAAAATTTTCGTCGCGAAAATCGAGTAAAGTAGGGTTTTAAATATTTACATAAATAGGTTAGGATGAGTTGTTCTCATTTCCGACTTCAGTTCCCATGCGGCTTCCTCAATGCCATGTCGATCCCATACCACCTTGACAAACTGGATCGCTCTGTTCCGTAATACTCTTTGTTCTGTGTCCACCACTCGGACAGGCTTTTTGACGTATGTCACGTCGCTCTGGACCTCTATATCTTGTATGTTCAATACATGGGAGGGATCAGGATTGTACTTCCTCAACATTGATATATGTAACACATCGTGTAAAGATGCCAATTGTGATGGGAGTGCCACTTGGTAAGCCACGTCCCCCATCCTTCTTATGATTGAAAATGGTCCCACATATCTTGGCAATAGTTTCCCCTTCTTTCCAAATCTCATGTGTCCCTTTCGTGGCGAGACTTTCAATAACACCATGTCTCCCACTTCAAATTCAAAGAACCTCCTCCTATGTCAGCATAGCTCTTCTGATGACTTTGTGGAGTCAATAGATGTTGCCGTATCAACTGTATCTGCGCTGTAGTCTCTACAACCAACTCAGGCCCAATCAGTGCAGGCTCACTGGCCTCTGTCCAGCACACTGGTGACCTACAAGGTCTACCATATAATGCTTCAAATGGTGCCATCTGGAGGCTTGCCTGGTAACTGTTGTTGTATGAGAATTCTACCAACGGCAAATGATCCTCCCATCCACCATTGAAATCTAGCATACATGCTCTCAGCATATACTCCAATGTCTACATTGTCCTCTCAGACTGTCCATCAGTCTGTGGATGGAATGCTGTACTAGTCAATAAGTTTGTTCCCATGGCCACCTGCATGCTCTGCCATACTCTGCCGGTGAATCGACCATCTCTGTCGGACACAATAGTTCAAGGAATACCATGCAATCTGATGATATCCCTAATATACCGCCGACCTAAAGTCTCAGATGAGTCTATTTTTCAGCTCTTCAAATCTCTGGTTGCACAAATTTGACCACTCAAATTTGACGCCTTTCTAAGTGAGTCGGGTCAGTGGAGATGCAATCTTGGAGAAATCCATAATAAACTTTCTGTAATAACCAGCCAATCCCAAGAAGCTTCGGATCTCGGTTACAGTCTTTGGTGCTTTCCATTCTCCCACTGCCGCCACTTTAGCCTGATCCACAGCTATACCTTCTTCTGATATAACATGCCCAAGAAAGTTAACCTTGGGTAACCAGAATTCACACTTGCTGGCTTTTGCATATAACTTGTTCTTCCTCAAAGTGTCCAAAACTATCCTCAGATGCTCAACATGTTCTTCCTGAGTTTTGGAATAAATCAAAATGTCATCAATAAATACAATGACAAATTGGTCCAAGTAAGGACGGAAAATCCTATTCATAAGATCCATGAACACAGCCGGTGCATTGGTGAGTCCAAACGGCATGACTACAAACTCAAATAGTCCATACCGCGTTCTGAAGGCTATCTTTTCTATATCCTCCTCCCTAACCCGGATTTGATGGTATCCGGACATCAAGTCAATCTTAGAGAAAGAACTGGAACCTCTAAGTTGATCGAATAAATCATCGATCCTGGGTAGAGGGCACTTGTTTCTGACTATCAGCTGATTCAGTTTTCGATAATCCACACACACATGGAGTGAACCATCCTTCTTCTTCACAAATAAAACCGGAGCTCCCCAAGCCAATGTACTGTTCCAAATGCAGCCCAGTTTGAGCAGTTCATCAATCTGCTTCTTTAGTTCGGACATCTCTGCTGGTGCCATCCGGTAGTGTGGTAATGACACTGGTGCAGTGCCAGGGTACAACTTGATTTCAAAATTAATCTCCCTCATGGGAGGTAAACTAGGGAGTTCTGTTGGAAATACATCCACATAGTCTTTTACTATTTTCGGAAGTTCAGCCACCGGTTCCTTGGTGATTTTGATATTGTTCAATACTAGATAATTCAACCCTTTATGCAATCTGCTTTGTTTGTCAGTACGCGCCACATGTTGTTTTCCCTCGGGTGACCCAAATGTCACTTTTCGGCGATGTCATTCAATGTTGGCCTGAAAGCTAGCCAACCAGTCCATGCCGAAGATAATATCGTACTCAGTCATATCGTGTACCGAATAGTTGAACTCAAATCTGAGTCCAGAGAGTTCAGTATTCACTGCTGTGCATATAAGCCCCAATGTTGTGTCTCCGACGGGGGATACAATGGTGAGTGATGTGGACAGTTTTTGTATTAAAGTTCCAGTTGCAGATATGAATGCAGCAGATATGAAAGAGTGGGATGCTTCTGAATCAAATAATGCAAAGGCGTAGGAACTACTGACTACTGCCATACCTTGAATCACAGAGTGTTCCTCTGCTCCTGGAGGTGCTAAGGTGAATGACCATCCAGATCCTGTAGGCAGGCGTCCCGCCAGGTTAAATGTTCTGCCTCCTCGTGAGTTAGCTGGCCTAACTGGGGGACGAGATGAACCTCTGGAATAAGAGGGTTTGTTGAGTTGTGGGCGCTCTTAAAATGGCCCGGCTGATCACAATGGAAGCAGTTGTTCCCCCCTCTGGGAGCCTGTTGACCCAGTGGATGGTGAGGGTCTACTAAAGTTCGGTCGGAATCTCTAGTTGGGCTGAAATGTACCCCTCCCACTCTGAGCTCGGCGATTGACAAAACGCGTTAACTCAGCCATCTCTTGCTCTGCTATAGTGGCTCTGCTAACCACCTCTGCCAATGTGGCTGCCTTGAATATGGTTACCTTTGTAATAGCCCGGAATTTTTAAATCAATATATATGTGGCTATTATTTATTTTAATGATGGAAATTGGCAATTTTGATGGAATAAATGCTAAGTGGATCAAAATTTGGGCAAAGGCCCAAGTATGGTCCAATGGACCATGGATTGGATTAAATTCATTTAAATGGTCAATGGTGGTTAATTGGGCCAAGGATGGTCAAATTGGGCCCAATACCCATTTGGGACCCAATGGGTCAAAATGGTTAAGCTCTAAGGTAAATGGGTAGGAAATAAATTTAATTGGGCCATGGGCTCAATGGTGACCCAATTGGTTGGAATGGATTGAATTGGAATTAAACCACCTAAGTTAGTGATGAAATGATCAAGATGGCATAACCAAGTGGGGCCCACCTCCACCTCATCAAGTGAGGTGGCGTGTGGACCAAGGCATAGGTGGGGCCGACCATCATGGTTGACTTTGTCAACCATGGATATGTCAAGGGGAATTAAAGAGGATCAAAGTGAATTAATGTGATTTAATTAATGTGAATCACCTAAGTTAATTTTGATTAACCCTAGGTGACATGGCCTAATGGGGCCCACCTCCACCTCATCAAGTGAGATGGCTGATAGGCCAGGAGTTAGTGGGGCCGGCCACCATGGTTGACTTGGTCAACCATGGGTGGATTAATGGAGAGGAAACAAGTAGATTAAAAGGAGATTAAATGGGAATTAATTAACCTAAGTTAAGGATCCAATTAATTACATTAATTTAGTTAGTCAAATGGGTCAATGGGGAGTCAAAAGGAATAAATCAAGGGGTAGTTTCAACTCACCCAAACCACTCTAAGAAACACAAACCAAACCATTTAAAGAAACACAAATAAAATCATGGGTTAAGGATGGTGGTTTCATCTCGACCACCACCACTAAGGTCAAGGGAGCCCATGCTTGGTTGGTGGGAGAAATGATGGAGGAGTCTAACCCAAGCAACCAATGAGATGGGTTTTCATCTCATTTCTTCATATCATTCTTATCTCATATCTCTCCCTCCCTTCCCAAAACCGTCCTCCTCTCCCTCTCCCAAGGAAAACACCACGACTTAGAAGAAAAAGAAGAAAAGACTTAGAAAAAAAGGGGACTCCAAGCTTGGTCACCAGCCTAAGATCAAAACTTAGAAGTTTTTCCATTCTTTCCTCCTCTCCCTCTCTCTCAAAACCACTCCATTATTGGCCGACCCAAACCTTGATGATCTCATTTTGATCAAGCACATCTTGGCCAAAGATCAAGGAAAAGAAGAAAGGAGAAAGGCTAAGGAATCCAAAGGGAGAAAAGGAAGTCGGAGGAGCCGTCGGATTTGTAAGTAAATTCTTAACAAGAGTTTACATTTTGTTTAAGATTAAAAAGGGATCATGGAATCCATTTCTTAGATTAAATGGTGGCCAAAGTGTTATGGGCCATGGATCTAAGATCCATCCAAGGAAAGGATGAGAAATGGACAAAATGGGAAAGATAAATTAGGTGAAGAAAAAAAATAAAGGATGTATTAAGGACACTAAGTATTAAGATTTATTCAAATATAGAAATGTAATTTTTAAAGGAACCATTGGCCATAGGGTTCGGCCATGTAGTATGGCCGAACCCCATGGAAGGTGATTAGGAGATTTTAATGGGATTAAAGGATTAAAACCATGGAAGGATGGTTAAAGATATTGAGGCTCAAAATGGTTAAAGTTTAAAGAGTTTTAATGAGGAAAAATCATGGAGGATATTAATGATTTTTAAGGGCCTCACAAGTGGTGGATGAAGGTGAGTCATGAACCATGGGTTCGGCCATGGTGTATGGCCGAACCCTATGGTGACGTTTAATAATTTTAATGGATGTGAAAAAATGGAAATTGATGGAAAAAGGTTGTTAGTTTTAAATGGACTTTAAGCATCATAAATAAATGTTTTAAAAATAAAACCATGGACCATGGGTTCGGCCATGGTGTATGGCCGAACCCCATGGGGAGATTTTGATGGTTTAGGTATTTTGGAAACCATGAAAAGAATGGGGAATATGGCATGATTAAATGAGTCATTAATGGACTCAAAAATGTACCAAATGATGATCAAAGTTAATGATTTAAAGGTATGATTTAAACCCCCTCATGGAGGGACTTATGGTGGGGCTAAATGATGTAAAAAGGTCCAAGAAAAATGGGGAGAAGACATCATGGGTTCGGCCATGGTGTATGGCCGAACCCATAACCCCTTTGTAGGTCATTTTATGGTTTAAATTTGGGATTATGCATGTGGTTAGATGAATGGAAAATTAGGCTAAGTTAAGGACTGATTTTTAATGTGTACGTATCATGGTTGATGGATCATTAATGGATCCAAGTTATGGATCAGTTATGGACTTAACTGTGCATGGTTAAATAGGTAATTAGCCATGGGAAGGAGTAGTGGCAAAATCGTAATTATGTCAAAAAATGAAGAACCATGGGTTCGGCCATGGTGTATGACCGAACCCCATGGGGGATGTTGGTGGACTTAAGGGCTCTAAATAATAACTTTATTTCCTGATTTATGGAGCATAGGTTACTGATTTTTAGATTCATGTAATTAAAATAATTAAATGGATTTAATGGGGCCCACAAAATCTAGATAGTGAGGTTCGGCCATGGGGTATGGCCGAACCCCACTAAGGTATGATTAATGGGCTTAGAAATGGTTAAAAGCATGGGCTCATTATTCATATGTAATAAGGTATCGGACATCGCAAGCGGTACGCGTATCGGTGACCGGATTATCGGACGGAAACGTAAAGGGACATCAGTCAGTATTTGGTAGGATTCCTACCTTATTGTAAGCCATGGATTATGTGTTGTACGATTGTTTTCCTTGATATATTTTGGTAATTATGTGATTGTTTTAAGATGGGTTTTAAGCGTATGAATTATATGTTAAGGCTATGAATTATATATTAAGGCTATGAATTATATATATTACATAGCATAATGCATTTACATCTCATGCATGGCATGGACGGGAAAATAATGAAACCGGAGTCCATGCTCCGCCGGGGCGACAAAGAAGCAATCATGGGGATATCTTGATGTGATTCATCCATCAAGAGGGGTACTATAAGGTACAACCGGAGTCCATGCTCCGCCGGGGCGACCGAGAAGCAAGCATGAGGATTCCTTGATGAGGCTTTGCCATCAAGGGGGATGCCTAGTGTTGATCATATCTTGATGAGGCTTTTCCATCAAGAGGGACATGGCACAATGATGGTATGGATGATGGGTGGGACTCATGACATAAGACACCCATGGCATGGCATTCATTTTATGGTTTTCATTATATTATTACCTATGTGCTTGTTATCACTAATCCATGTGTTGACCCTACTAGGAGTCCTACTGGGCGTGTTGTCTAACCCCTACTTCCACCTTAGCTGATGACGCAGGGGATGGCGGAAACGAAGGACGAGACAGGAGCCAAGCGTAGGAGCTTGGGAAAGCGGGCTAGATAGTTTACTTAAATTTATTTTGGAAATGTAATTTGAGTAACTTAGCTCGTCGGACTGTATAATTTATATTTCTTGCTATGGTTTGGACTTTACTTTTGGATGTTATAATTTTGAGGTAATTTAGTAATTTAATGATATATCTTCCTTGCTATCTAAAATTGGTAGGATAGACTCTATTATAATTCCGCATTAATTTATAATTCCGCGAGCTTACTTTCTATGTGTGAACCGTTCTCGTGGACTTAGTTTCCACGCACACGTAGGGTTGGCCAGTTAAAGGCCTGGCTTTAGAAGCTCGGACTTAACTCGCGTCGTGACGTCCCACGCCCTTTGTCACGCCTTTATTTAATAAAACAAAAAAATAGACTCTGAATTTAGTGAAAAGGGGTGGGCGTTACAACCTTGGCCCTTATGCTTGGTCGTAGGCCTCGTTCAAAATTGCGTGCCCTTCGATACTTTGTGTCCACCATATAAAATGCATATACAAACAAACTGAGAAACTCCTGGTGGTACTCTGCCACAGTCATGGTACCTTGTACCAAAGATAGAAAAGCCTGAGTCTGGCGTTCCTTCTCCTCCTCAGGAAAATAATGATCCAGGAAGGTAGTTGAGAACTGCTCCCAAGTCATTGCAGTCCTCTCTCCTTCCGGAAGAAGTGCTCTCTGCTTCTATACCACATCCCACCATTTACCGGCATCGTCGATCAGTTGTGATGTGTCCAGTAAAATCTTGTCAGCATGACTCGTAATCTTGAGTAAGGTCAAGATCTTAGTGATCTTCTTTAGCCAATTTTCTACTCCGACAGCCCCTTCTCTCCCTTTAAAGTAAGGAGGGCGCTATTGCTGGAAGTCCCTGACTGTGCTCTTGTCATTTGTCTCTTTGGTGGTTCCATTCTCGTGCAAGTGTTGTTGAAGCACCGAAGTAACCACCGCTTGAACCAGGTTTTATAGTTTAGGAGCCACCATCGGTATGTTCACGCTGCTTTGTTACTCCTCCTCTTGGTGGGACGGTTGTTCTGCCTCTTCATGATAAGATTGTCGTTCCTCCTCATTTCAAGGTTGCTCTACCTCATCTTCACCCCCATTTTGGTTTTGTCGTGTATTTCTCCTTGGCCTTCCCCTTGGAGGCATTTTTCCCTAAGCCATAAAAAAATATCATGACTTAGTTTTCATCATAAAATTTGTATTCTCTTCATTTGGGGAAATTTCCAAATAAGCACCCTTGATTTTGCTTTGTTTCTGGGGGAAATATATCCTATGTTGCTATGGTTGATTACTGGTTCCGCGATTCCTCCGGTTTTCCCTCGGTTGTTCTTGCTCTTCCAATCCTTCTCTTCCTTCTTGATCTTTCACTTGCGGCTGCCTTCTCTTCCTTTGTGTATGCCATGAATGATCTTGAGAGAGAGAGAGAGAGAGAGAGAGAGAGAGAGAATTCGGCTATGTGCATGTATGTGCCGTGCGCCCCTCCCCTCTTTCTTTTATAAAACTTCTCTTGGTCCTATATTTAGAAGGTGCCAATATAACAATTGCCTTAATGCCATGTGCCCCCTTGTGTCTTAAGTTAGAATGTACTGACCTTCCAATCTAGCCCTTGCCTTAGTGTCGTGCGCCCTTTCCCTTTTAAAAAAAAAATACTCAATATATCTCATCTTGTATGCGCATATCACATGGATATGCAATGTCACACACGGCCACACAATCTTTATTTAATTAGACATCTTCTTTATTTAATTTTAGACAATTCTCTATACACGGCTAATGTAATCTTTATTTAATCTTAGATATCTTCTTAAGATATTCTAGCATATCAATGTAGATATGAAAATCCCACAAACATCTCATGCGCATATCCTTTTTAATTCAACCCCATTTAAATTTTATTAAAATCATTTCCAAAACCGTTGGGTCTTGATTGGGCAATGACCCAACCCTTTACCCATCTAAGATCCATATTTAATAATTCACAATTTAAATGGGTAATTTTCATATATATTAATAACTTGAAAATCCGGGGTGTTATAAGACTGATGCTGATGGGGAGGACTGATTGGTACGAAAGCCCTCTGTTGACCCAACGGAAGGTGAGGGTCTCCCCAAGTTAGGTCGAAACCTCTTGTTGGGCTGAAATGTACCTCTCCCACTCTAACCTCGGCAGTTGTCAGACCGCACTATCTCGGCCATCTCTTGCTCCGCTATGGTGGCCCTGCTGACCACCTCTATGAGTGTAGCTACCTTGAATATGGTTACGTTGGCCCTAATGCTTGGTCGTAGGCCCCGTTCAAACTTACGAGCCTTTCGGTACTCCGTATCCACCATATATAGTGCATAAAAGGACAGACTGAGGAACTCTTGATGGTACTCTACCACCGTCATGGTTCCTTGTACCAGGGATAAGAACGCTTAGGTGTGGCGCTCCTTCTCCTCCTCAGGAAAGTAGTGGTCCAAAAATGTAGCTGAGAACTGCTCCCACGTCATTGCGGTCTTTTCCCTTTCTGGAATGAGTGCTCGCTGTTTCTCTACCACCTCCCACCATTTACCGGCATCATCAATCAGTTGTGATGTAGCCAGCAATATCTTGTCTTCATGACTCGAGATCTTTAGCAGGGTCAGGATCTGAGTAATTTTCTTCAACCAATTTTCTGCTCCGACAGGCCCTTCTTTCCCTTTGAAGTAAGGGGGACGCTGTTGCTAGAAATCCTTGACCATGCTCCCGTCATTGGCGTCACTGGTGTTTGCATTTCCATTCATGTTCTATTGCAGAACAGAAGTGACCACTGTTTGGACCAAATTTTGTAGTTCGGGAGGAACCACGGGTATATTCACACTATTTTGTTCCTCTTGCTGTTGAGATTATTGTACCTCCTCTTCATCCCCACTTGGGTGTTGTCGGGTTCTTCTTCTTCTCAGAGGCATTTTTCCTAAGCCATTGAAAAACATCTTGACTTAGTTTCATCGTAAAGTTTGTGTTTTTCTTATTTTGGGGAAATTACCAAATAAGCACTCTTTGTATTTCTTTGTTTTTGGGGAACTTCCTAAGTATCTATTGTTTGTTTCTCAGTTTGGGTATATCAGGGAAATATCTCCTAATTTGCTATGTTTGATAAATCCAGTTATTGTGACTGTAGTTCCTTTGCTATCATTCCTTGTTGTTCTCAGATTAAATGTTTCAACCTGAGTCTAACGAAATAAATTAATCCGGTCCCCTTGCAGCAGACTTCGAAGAGTCGGTCAGTTGGATTCTTATCAGTCAGTGAGACATGATACCGTCTTAATCTTACTTCGAAAGATTCAACTTTCCCGTTTCGCTCTGACACCAACTGTAACGCCCCGCCCTTTTTCACTCGCAGAAAATCAGAGTCTATTTTTTTTTTAAATAGAAGAGTGAGAGAGAGCTGGATGCCACGACGAGAGCTAAGTCCGAGCTTCTAAAGCCCGACCCTTAACTGGCCAATCATACGTGTGCAAGGACTAAGTCTACGAATACGGTTCACACGCAATAAGTTATACACGCGGAATAAATCATAAGTGCGGAATTATAATAGAATCCTAATGCTATTCCATTTAGATAGCAAAGTAGTCCATGTCTTAACCATAATTATCTTCACCTAAACATCCAAAATAAATCATTCAAACCATACCAAAATATCTAAGTTATTACATGCCCGAATGCTAGCTACTCAAATTACATAGTCCATGAGTAACTTTAAACAAAATGAAATTAAACACATCCAAGCTCCTATGCTTGGCTCTGATCATGTTCATCATTTCTTTCAATTCCTGTGTCATCAACTAGGGTAGAAGTAGGGCGTTAGACAACGCGCCTAGTAGGTATTCTAAGCAGGGTTAACACATGGTTAGCACAAAATCATATAGATTACATATTAACAAAACCATGTAAAACAATGCCATGCCATGGTGTCTTATGCAATGAGTCCCACCCATCATAAACACATATATCCTCTTGATGGAATTCTCCTCATCAAGGTGTCCCCACAGTTGCCTTACAGACGCCCCGACAGAGTGTGTTCTCCGGTTACTTCTTGATGGACATCAAGGTCTTCCCACAAATACCTTACGGACGCTCCGTCGGGGTTATAGCAAATGGAATAGGGGTTTGGTTGATTGATATGTAATAAGGTAACGGGACCTCACAAGCAGTGTACGATCCGTGATCGGTTTCCGGACAAAAACGTAAGGACACGTTAGTGGTTATTGGTAGGATTCTACCTCTTTGAAACCATGGGACATGTATTATGACTTTAGTTCACGTTTTTGATGAATGATTTTGTATCAAATGTTATGTTTCAAATATGGAAGTTTTATGCTATGATTTATACTATACATAGCATGTGAACATTTACATCTCATGCATAGCATGGGAGGGATGATTTGTAACCAGAGGCCATGCTCCGTCGGGGCGTCCGTAAGGCATTCGTGGGAAGACCTTGATGTGCATTATCCATCAAGAAGTAACCGGAGAAAACACTCCGTCGGGGCGTCTGTAAGGCAACTGTGGGGATACCTTGATGAGGAGAATTCCATCAAAAGGATATATGTGTTTGTGATGGGTGGGACTCATTGCGTAAGACACCATGGCATGGCATTGTTTTACATGGTTTTGTTAATATGTTATCTACATGATTTTGTACTAACCATGTGTTAACCCTACTTGGAATACCTACTGGGCACGTTGTCTAACGCCCTACTTCTACCCTAGTGGATGACACAGGAATTGAAATGGATGATGAACGTGATCGGAGCCAAGCATAGGAGCTTGGATGTGTTTAATTTCATTTTGTTTAAGTTACCCATGGATTATGTAATTCGAGTAGCTAGTATTTGGGCATGTAATAACTTAGATATTTTGGTATGGTTTGAATGATTTATTTTGGATGTTTAGGTGAAGATAATTATGGTTAAGACATGGACTACTTTGCTATCTAAAAGGAATAGCATTAGGATTCTATTATGATTCCGCACTTATGATTTATTCCTCATGCATAACTTATTGCGTGTGAACTGTATTCATGGACTTAGTCCATGCACACGTATGATTGGCCAGTTAAGGGTCGGGCTTTAGAAGCTCGGACTTAGCTCTCGTCGTGGCATCCCGCTCTCTCTCACTCTTCTATTTAAAAATAAAAAATAAACTCTGACTTTTGGTGAGTGAAAAAGGGCGGGGCGTTACAGGATCGTCTCGCGTCGATAGAATTTGTTTGCAACAACAGTTTTTAGTACATTATGTAGATGGCACCATACAAAGCTCTCTATGGTAGACCATGCAGATCACCACTGTGTTGAGCTAAAGTTGGAGATAAAACGTTATTAGGGCCAGAAATGATCAGAGAGACGTCAAAACAAGTCAAACTTATCAGACAACGCAGAGTCGACAAAAGAGTCATGCTGACAGGAGACGTAGACCTCTTACCATGCTTACTTACGCATTGCACTTCATCATGGGGTTAGACGGTTTGGTTGTAAAGGAAAGTTATCGCAAAAATACATAGGAACCTTCAAGATCTTGGATAAAATCGGTGGAGTGCGTTATCGTTTGGCTTTACCTCCAAGTTTGGCTTGAGTACATAATGTGTTTCATATGTCAATGCTGAGGAAACATGAACCAGATCCGTCACATGTGTTCAATTGGAACAACATTGACATCACAGTGGACGCGACCTTAGATGAAGGGCCAGTTGAAATTCAGGACACTAGAACTCTACAGAGCACGAAAAAGAAGATACCTCAAGTAAAAGTACAGTGGAGGCATCATGGGGTAGACAACACGACATGGGAGAGTGACTCAAAGATGCGGGAGTTGTATCCCGATCTATTTGTGGAAAAAGGGTATAATTGTTGATTTAAAATTCAGGACGAATTTTATTTAAGGGGGATAGGATGTAATAACACTACCCTTAATTAGAAAAACGACAAAATTTTAGAACCATTAATTTGTCTTTGTGACCAGTTAACATTATAGAGTGTAGAGAAGGCTTCCCGAAAAATGTATTATATGACCCATTCGAGCCTCGTTTACTAAGAAATCCAGCCCGACGAAGTTCGGAGCGCATTTTGGACATTACATAATGTCTTTTGGTTTTACTTACAAATCATGAATAGTGTCTTTAAAAATGTCAGAGGATACGAGAACACTCTATTGTCCAATTTGGAAATTGAAAATTTCACACAATGTATTTGAGTATTCTACCTGTAACACTTTCGAATTCCATGTTATCAATATTTACGGAATTTGCCATTTTAATTGTGAATTAACGAATATGAACCTTAGATGGGTAAGGTGTTGGGGCAAGGGCCCAATTAGGACCCAACAGTTATGGTATAAGGTTCAATTTAAAGTAAATGGGTAAAGCGCATTTAATTGGGTCAATGTTACTATTTGGGTCAAAATGCCCAATTGGGACCCAATGGGTCGTGGTTGACTTGGTTTACCACCAAGTGAGTTCAAGCCTAATTAAATGGGGCTAAATTAAAATGGGAATGCAATCAAGTGAGTGAGTTGATCTTAAAGTGATGAGTTCAAAGGAGTTGAGTTGATTTGAATTAAATTATATGAGTTAGGTGAGTTGGAATGAGAGTTTCATCTCATGGATGAAACTGCCACATGGAGAGTTAATGGAGGTGGGTGGTTACACATTTCAAATTCAAACAAAGGCGCACGTTGGAGCCTTGGAGTTTCATCTCATAGATGAAACTCCCACATGGAGAGATAAAGGTGGTGGATGGTTACACATTTCAAATTCAAACAAAGGCACACATTGGAGCCTTGGAGTTTCATCTCATGGATGAAACTCCCACATGGAGGGATAATGGAGGTGGACGGTTACTCATTTCAAATTCAAACAAAGGCATACGTTGGAGCCTTGGAATTTCATCTCATGGATGAAACTCCCACATGGAGAGATAATGGAGGTGGACGGTTACGCATTTCAAATTCAAACAAAGGCACACGTTGGCGCCTTGGAGTTTCACCTCATGGATGAAATTCCCACATGGACAGATAATGGAGGTGGACGGTTACACATTTCAAATTCAAACAAAGGCACACGTTGGAGCCTTGGAGTTTCATCTCATGGATGAAACTCCCACATGGAGAGTTAATGAAGGTGGACGGTTACCCATTTCAAATTCAAACCCTCTCTTGGCCAATCACTCCTCAAGACCAAAGATAGAGTTTCATCTCAAAGTTCTATCATTCTCACACAAGGCCGAACTCTCCCTTTCTCTCAAGTTTCACTCTTGGCCAAAGAAGTAAGAAGGAAGGAGGAAGAGGCTAAGGAATGAAAGGATCGGAAGAACAAGTCGGAGCGAAGGAAAATCGGAGGAGTCGAGGAACCGGTAGGTATTTTGACATATTTGGTTTAAAGTAAGGAACCATAGGGTAAGGCCATGGTGTATGGCCGAACACCATGAAAGAACATTGGTTATTTTTAAATAGAGTTTGAAGGGTAAAAATCATAAGCTTATGTGTGTGATGTTAAGAGGTTATCAAAGGATTATAAGCTTGGATAAATGATTGTTAAGAGAAGATTATGAACCATAGGGTCCGGCCATGGTGTATGGCCGAACCCCATGGAAGGTTATTAATAATTTTGAAAAGGATGAAAACCATGGAGGGTTATGATGTTTTAAAAAAGGATTTAAAAGGGAAGTATTGTTAAAGACATTAGCTATGTATAAAGAATGGAAAAGAAGGGCACAAAGCCAAAGGGTGAGGTTCGGCCATGTTGTATGGCCGAACCCCACCAAGTAATATTTATGGATTTAGGGTTTTCTTAGATATTGAATTATGTGGATGTATGAATGGGAACCACTAAAAGATCAAACCATATGGGTATGATACAATTTAAAGGAAAATAAGGAACCATAGGGTTCGGCCATGTTGTATGGTGGCCAAACCCCATGGAAGAGTATTTGATGATCATGGAAGATTTAAATGAAGTCATGTGGATGGACTTGGAGTTGTCAATAAAGATCCAAGGATATGATATAAACCTTTCCATGGAGGGACTTGTGTATGAACTTAAGATAATGAAATATGGAGATAAGATATCATGGGTTCGGCCATAGTGTATGGCCGAACCCCATGAACCATTTAATGAACTATTTAATGGAACATGTTAAAGGAACATTTAGAGTTGTTATGCATGTTTAAATGAATGGAGGATTGAACAAGGAAATAAGGTATTTAATTATATATATCTATGTTCATGGATTATGTTAATGGTTATGGATTTGCATAAATGGCAAAGTTGTAAATATAGGAAAGAAAATGAAAGATCATGGGTTCGGCCATGGTGTATGGCCGAACCCCATGAGGAATGTTTTATGGACTTAGGTGGTTACCAATGGTGGATGATTAATTGTTAAGTGATTAACTAAGTGGTGATGGAGAAAAAAAATCAAAGAGGGACCAAATCAAGTGAGTGAGGTTCGGCCATGTTGTATGGCCTAACCCCACTAACGGTTGGTTTATGGATTTATGTTAAGGGCTTAAATGATTAACTTAGTGATGGATGATTAATAAATCAAGAGAGGCACTAAAACCAAGTGAGTGAGGTTCGGCCATGGTGTATGGCTGAACCCCACAAGGTTGTGTTTTATGGACTTAGACCGTAATATTAAATCAAATGGAATATGGGATTGACTTGTTGATATGTAACAAGGTGACGGGACTTCATAAACGGTGCGCAATCGTGAGCGGTTGCTTGTTTAAGAAGCAAGGACACTTTAGTGGTCTTTGGTAGGATTCTACCTCTTTGAAACCATGGGTTTATGTATGATGTTTTTTATCTTATTTTGATGAATTTATGTTGTAAAAGATATGTTCCAAATGTGAGTTTTAATGCTATGTTTATAATATAAAATAGCATGTGTTTCATTAGCATCTCATGCATAGCATGGGGTGAAGGATATGCAACCGGAGGGGTCACACTCCGTCGGGGCGTCCGAAAGACCACTGTGGGGATACCTTGATATGCATTTTCCATCAAGAGATAACCGGAGGGGCCACACTCTGTCAGGGCGTCTGAAAGACCAATGTGGGGGTACCTTGATGATGAGAATCCCACCAAGAGGTTATATGTACTTGTGATGGGTGGGACTCATTGCATTTGACATCATGACATGCCATTGTTTTATATAGTTTTGACATTATGTTATTATATATGATTTGTACTAACCATGTTTAGACCCTAAATGGAATACCTACTGGGCGCGTTGTTTTAACGCCCTACTTCTACCCTAGTGGATGACACAGGAAAGGAAAGGGACGATTAACGTGATCGGAGCCAAGCATAGGAGCTTGGATATTTGATTGGATTATATTTTGTTTAAGTTACTCATGGACTTCTAATTTGAGTAGCTAGATTTCAGGCATGTAATAACTTAGATAATTTTGCTATGGTTTGGATGGTTTGTTGGATAATTAAGTTAAGTTTAATTATGGTTAAAGACTTGAAGTACTTTGCTATCTAAAAAGGAATAGATCTAGGTTCTATTATAATCCGCATGTTTTTATTATCACATGTGAACCGTTTTCATGGACTTAGTCCATGCACAGTAGGGTAGGCCAGTTAAGGGTCGGACTTTAGAAGTTCGGACTTAACTCGCTTCGTGACGTCCCGTTCTCTATCACTCTCAAAAAAAAATAGACTCTGATTTTCAAAAAGAGAGTGAAAAGGGAAGGGGGGGGGGGGGGGGGGGTGGGCGTTACACTACCCAACAATATTTTTGGAATTTTCAAATGTTTACCTGAAATACGAATCTTAGACACGCTTTATGTAAAATCCCCGATTTGTCGTATACCCAGTGATCTGAAAATTTAGAAATTTGAAACAAAACTTTTGGTATTTTTAGAATGTTCATTTTATATATTAAAACACCAGAGAATAGAGTTCAAAGATATCAAGAAACTTAGATGATGTATTTTTGATAAAATGTTATTTTTGTAGTGAAGGATTTTTGGTTAACAAAATGAAAATATGATTTAACACCCTAGTTAAAATCCACATTTTCAACGTGACTACGGTGTCGGATTTTATCAAATTAACCTAGATATCTTTACTTTTAAGTGATTAAAAGAAGAAAGAAAGTTAAAACTTTTTACCTTTTTTTTTTTAATGAAAAAGAGAATGTAAATCCATTTCATGTCTACCGACACTTCCACCGACTGAATTGACGGTAGAAATCAACCGAAGGCTTCTTTCGAAAGCCTATAAATATGAGATGGGTTTCAGAAGCAAAATTTACATTTCAAAACAAGCTTTTCTTGTTCATTTTCATAACTTTTCAAGCAACCATTTGTGTTGAATTTTTAGTAAACTTATGTAAGTATTTCTTCGAGTTAATTATTTTCCTTAGTAGAAGCTCTGTTTAAATTTTGACAGAAAAATACTCTGTAGATTTTCCATGAAAAATCAGAGAAGAAAATGCTTGAAAAATGGCTTACTGCTCGAACCGTCGCCGACACATGGAACTATGCCATGTGTCTTTGCTTTTCTGACCGATGGGTCGAAAATGTCGATATATCTAAATTGGTCAAAACGACATATTGACTCCATCAACAAATAGACGAGAGAAATTCAACAAATCTTAATTATCGACATATCGATAAGAGACTAGCCGAGACGTCGACATGATCGACATGTCGAGTAGACAACTATCAACATAGTGTAGTCAATGGCTCAAAGATATTCGACATGTCAAGCACTCGACACATCGAGAGAGTCGACCTATCGAGCACTGTGACCGAACAAAAGTGATAAAGCAGAGCCTAGTCAACATATTGATTCGTTCAACACATCCACTGGGCTACATATCGACCTACTCGACATATCGGCAGTGACGAAATGTCGAGACTCAGCAAATAGCTTTGAAAATATTTTCATGAAAAATGTTAGGTCATTTAACCCTCTTTCAAAGATATGATTTGTTTATACTGTTTTTAATGTTTTAACTGTTTCAACCCAAAATACTCTCTAGTCAAAGGTGAGGAAATTCAACCACACTATGTTATTAAAATGCATCTCATTTTGCATTTAAATTATGAAAATTCTAAACCATTAGTCCTACGGTAACGAGTGGATGTCCGTGTTCATTTTACGGATCAAAATGCGAAACCAACATTGTTCACACGTAATGGGATGATAGTGAGTTTCAACATATGAAACGTGAACAATAGAGTGTTCGGGATGTCGAGGTCTAGCTATTCTAAAACGGAGAACAGAAACCATTAATTCATAGAGACTGACTTGTTATCTGTTGGAGATCTTGATTCCGATTGGAATAGTGTGTTTAACGATGTGTAGCGGGAAATACACATTTACACCGAAAATGGTAAGTAGAGGGTAAACATACCCGGCCCAAGAGTACGATAACTGGTAGAACTTGTGTACATTGCTTGAATTACAGTCGATATAAACTGTGTTTATTTCCAGCATGGTATTTTTAAATACCAATTGCTCATATATGTATGATTCCATGCGGGATGGTTTAGGAATCCATGTTAGCTGAGTGAGAATTCATTATCATCATGTGAGAGATATTTATGTGGGTTGAACAAGGATTTAATCCATAATTAATGTGCATTTGACTGGTGTACTGTGCATATCAAATTACCTAACACTGTTGTATGAAGTACCTAGCTCGTGGAGGGCATTGGTAAGAGGTGTATATACAAACTGTGTGATTTAATCTTAGCCTTTTCCATTTTAAATCCCATCCATCCACACCTAATGAGATTAAATCTTATCTGTTCCATCAACAATCAATCCAAGATTAAATCCCAACCATCCATTCCAACCCAGGGCCTATAAATAGAGCACTGAGGCACAAAATGGAATTCAAATTTGATCTAGAACTTGAAAGGACTGAAGATTGCAGAAAGCACAAGAAGACTAAGAGCCTACACGATTTTTACATGTGAGCAATCATATTGTAATTTTATTTTATTGTCGTTGTGTATTTATTTTCTCAAAATCTTGTACTTTAATTCTTTCATTAAATAAATTCAAGATATTCCTATAGAACTGTAACACCCAGGATTTTTCAATGCATTAATATATTGGATTTTGTCTATTTAAATTATTAAATTGGTTGAATTTAAGATTTATGGATGTAATAGACTTTAGGTGGGTAAGCATTGGACCGAAAGCCCAATTATGATCCAATGGATCAAGGATGGAATTCGATTTGGAAATAATTGGGTATGTGTGATTAAATGGGTCAACTACCCAATTGGAACCCAATGGGTCAAGGTGAACAAATTTTGAAAGTAAATGGGTAAAACATTAATTTAATTGGGTCAAATACCCAATTAAGATCCAAGGCATGGGATCCACCTCATCAAGTGAGGTGGCATGTGTATGAGGTGGCATGTGAGTGACATGGCCAAGTGGGACCTAAATCCACCTCATCAAGTGAGGTGGTAAGTGGTTAATGTAACATGCATGGTCAGCTAACCATGGTTCACTTGGTCAACCATGGGTGAGCTCAAAGGTTGAGTTGAATTATGTTGAGTTGGAAATTAAAATCACTTGAGTTAAGTGGCAAATGAGTTCAAGTAAATTAAGTGAGTTAAAGTGAGTCTGAGTTGAGTTGAATGGGAAGTTGATGAGACTTTCATATGAGCTAAGGAGGGGAGATGGAGGGTTTCCATCTCATAGGATGGAACCCATGCACACGTTGGAACCAAGGGGTTTCTTCGTTTGTGCCAAGGGTCACCTTGGTTATGCCAAGGGACTCCTTGGTTAGACAAAACATTTATGAGAGAAATGAGAAGGTTGGGGGCAGATTTACAAAAGGGGCACACTACTCTCCTTTGGCCGATTTTCCATGATAAGAAAACAAAGAGATTTTTCATCTCTCTCCCTCTCTCAACTACCCTTGGCTGATTGGATCTCGTTGGAACTTCCCTTCTCATCTCTCTCCCTCTCTCCCATTTTCGGCTCTACACTTGTGGCCGAAACCTTCCCCAATCTCTCTCTCCATCTCTACATGACTATACTTGGAGAAATCAACAAAGAACGAGAAAGGAAGGAGAAGGACTGAGGAGCAAGTTTAGATTAAAAAGAAACGAAGGAGACGGGAAAAATGTAAGATTCTATGTTCATAGTGTTAGATTAAGATTAAGGGAAACTGTGGTTTTGGTCTCAGTATGGCCAAACTCATAAGTTCCAGATTTGATTGAAAGAATTGGCTAAACCGTTGCAAGCCATGAAGGTGGATATCCATTTGAAGAATGAATATGTATTGGAAACCAACAATCAAGAGATTTAATTGATGATTATGTTTAATGGCTTAAGATAGGAATGGATTATGAAAAGGACTCAAACTTTGGTTAGTGGGTAAAGTATGTCCACTGATTTTATGTATAAATGACTTAATACATGTTTAAAATGGATAAGGGTGATAACAAACAACCAAGGGTTACACTGTCTGCTGGACGGGTACTACCGTCAGCGGAAGGGTTTCTACCGTCTATGGGACAGGTTTCGACCGTCTGCAAACGGGTAACAGACAGGGATTGTATGTTGTCTGCAGACGGGTAACAGACATGAATATGATGTTGTATGCGGACGGGTTGCATGCCTGTAGGATGGGTTTCTGCAGTCCGCAAGACGGGTTTCTACCGTCCGCGGGACGGGTGTGGACTGTCTGCAGGACGGGTAATAGGCTGGACAAGGTGTTGTCTACGGACAGGTTACACTGTCTATGAGACGGGTTTTTATCATCTGCAGACGGGTGTAGACTGTCTGCCAGACGGGTACTGGGTACTGGGTAGTGGGTCACGGGTAGCGGGTACCGGATACCGAGTAAAAGAGGACGACCAGGTGTTGTGGGCACGGACGGACTGTGCTGCCTGCGGACGGGTCTCTATCATCCGCAGATGGGTAATAGACTTAATAGAGTGTTGTCTGCGGACCGGTGTGGACTGTCCGAGGGATGGGTTTCGACCATCGGCGGATGGGTTTCTATAGTCCGTAGGACGGGTTACGGACGGTGATCTGCCGAGTTCAGTCGACTGAATTTTAAAGTGAAATTTTTAATATAAATTTTCAAGATTGTTTAAGATGAGTAAAGGATTATGGGAATTGAATGAGTAATTAAATTAACATATGTGTGAGATGAATTCGTTAAGGTAACGGGATTTCACAAACGGGTGTACGGTGGGCTTTGACGTGATCGGTGATCGATATCTCCATGAAAACAGCAAGGATATCATCTTGGACGTTGGTAGGATTCCGACCTTGTTGACACACTATGGATTATATACGTGTACTATTTTTATTTCCATATTTGATGATGTACTTTGGGTATCGAATGATTATGCTTTTAAGAACTGAGTTTCAATGCTATTATGTACTTTGATATAAATGGCATCATTGCACTCATTACCTCATGCATGGCATGGGAGGGAACACAAGGAAGGAGTCCACGCTCCATTCGGGGTTTCCGATAAACAACGTGGGGAGGAATCCACACTGATTCCGATTGACATACGGGAAGAGATATATGATGTTTGAAATGTAAGAGGAGTCCACACTCCATTCGGTGGGACCGATAATGTAACACCCCAATTTCTCAATGAAATGGAAAATTACCAAAATGCCCCTGAGTTGTTAAATTAATTATTTTGTGATGTGAAGAAAGGAAATAGTGGGGCCCATTGCTCAAATTAAAATCATATGAGCATATTATGAATGTTAAGTTTGACTAGTTGGGTAATTTTCATCATTTGGGTCAAAAATGGCTAAATGGGTCAAAGGGCCCAAATGGGACCCATCGGGTCAAAATGGATGATTTGACCGTTTTGTGAATTTAAATTAAATGGGGTTAAGCTTATTTGATTGGAAATCAAGTAGAGAAGAAATGGGTAGGCCTGACCCATATGCAAAAACAAATTACAAATGACCAAAATACCCATAATTGGGTCATGGAGTCAAAAACGGGTCAAGGAGCCAAAAGTGGACCCAACGGGTCGGGTTGACTAGTTTGACCACGGATGACCGTGTGGGCCCTCAATGGAACTCAAGTGTGAGATAATTCAGCTTGAGTTAGACTGATTTGGAGTGAGTCTAAATTAAGAAAAGAGTTGACTCAAAGATGGAGCATTAAATGTGATGAGTTGGGTTGGAATAAAAATATCTTGAGTTGGGTGAGTCAAAATGGAAATCCAAGGGACTGTAAATCAGTGAGTTTAATGGGAATTTGAAGAGGTTGGCTGGTCTCAAACCAACCAAAACAAGTCCCACACGTTGGGGACTTGTTTTGGTGAGTTCCATGGTGAATGGTTAATGAAATGCATGGGTTTGAGGTGAGTTACTTGGGAATTTGAATGGCTGCATGGGTAGCTGCCAAGGGGTACCTTGGAGGGCACCCAATGCCCATCGTTTTGTGCATGAGTTGATGAAGAAGTGGAGGGGTGTTGATGGCTAAAATACAAAACCAATGAACACCATCACTTGGCCAATTTATCATTGCAAAGCCTAAGATTTTCCTCATCTCTCTCTCCCTCTCTCCTCTCTCCAATTCGTTGTTCTTCTTGGCTGGAAAAGCAGAGGTTTTGGCATCAAATATTCAAGCACAAAACAGCAAAAGAAAAGAAGAAATAAAAGGGAGAAAACAAGGATCAAAGACAAGGAGGAAGTTTGGAAAATTTGGTAAGTATCTTTATGATTTTTTGGTTTAAAAACATAAAACAAGTAGGGGATGTATTGGGCCATGGTCATGGCCGAATACACCAATATTTAACCTTGATTATGGAGGATTTAAAATGGTGAAAATAACCATTGGGTTCGGCCACCATGGAGGGCCGAACCCCATGTAAAAGATTGCATGGTTTTCATGTTTTGGAAACATGAAAACCATGGGTTTTATGGACTGATTTTTGGGGTCATTTTGTGGCCGAAATAAGTAAGGTTTTAAAGTGTGATGATAAGGTTTAAAGGATGGAAATTGAGAACATGGAGTTCGGCCACTTTGGATGACCGAACCCCATGGAAACAATTGGTTGGTTTGGATGGTTTTTGGAATTTAAAACCATACAAGTATAGGACTGTTTTTAGATGTTTTATTGGACATAAAATGTATGTTTTAAAAAGGTTAAAACATGGACTTGAAGGTCATCAAGGACTGAAGTTTATATGGTCTAAATCAGTGGATTAAAGGAGTGGAAATGGACCATTGGGTTCGGCCACTTTGGGTGGCCGAATCCCATGGAAAAAGTTGATTAGTGTGTATGGTTTTTTGAAATTTAAAACCATGCACGTTGGGACTGTTTTTACATATGTTATTAGATTTAAAATACATGTTTAAAAGAGGGTTTCAAAGAGGTATAAAGGCAGTAAAAGGGTACTGATATTGCATAATTTAAATAACACCTAATGCATGTTTGAAGGATCAATTCATGGACATAGGGTTCGGCCAACTTGAATGGCCGAACCCCATGAAAGAGATTGATGATTATTGTGAAATTAAAGAGTTAGAAACCATTCAATACCATGGGGTTTCTATAGGATTTTAAATAGAGTTATGTTTACTGTTTTTATGCCTAAGATACATGATAAATGATGAAAGATCATTAGAAGAATTGGATTCAAAGAACCATGAGGTTCGGCCATGTGAGTGGCCGAACCCCATGGGTTACTTTATGGTTTTTATTTGGTTTATATATGGTTATGCTTACTGATTGGGTTCTATGATTTTGACTCAAGAATCATGTATGTATCTATGTACTTAATATCAGTAAATAACCAAGCACGTTGATGGACTTTATGCTAATTCATGGTGAATGGGTTAAATAGGCTAAACTTATGAGTAGTAGTTGGTAATGGTTCTATGTTGATTTAAAAGGTTTAAAATACCCTAATGGAGAACCATATGGTAATGGATAAAAGAACCATTGGGTTCGGCCAAATGTATGGCCGAACCCCATGGAGTAAGTTTGGTGGATTAAAGATTGGATGACTAAGTAGATTGGTTGGAACCAATGGCAAAAAATTGTAAATATGGGCAATAATGGAAGGACTTGAAAGAAGGACCAAATCAAGATGTTTTGGGCCTTATATGTGAATGGACATTTAAGTGACAATATGATTTACTGATTATTGTATCACAAGGTGACGAGAGTTGAACGACGAACGAGTCGTGACCGGATAAAGCCTAAGAAAGAACGGACGCTGAAGTGATTCTTCAGTAGGTTTCCTACCTTTATTGTAACCACGATTTAATATGCTGTTTTATGTTGATTTCGATAAATTATATGATTGTAAAGTTATGTTTCTAAATGATATATATGCATAGACATCTCATGCATGGCATGGGATGATGGTGTTGTAACCGGAGGCCACACTCCGTCGGGGCGTCCGAAAGACCACTGTGGGGTACCCTGATGATGAGAATCCCATCAGGAGGAATCCGGAGGCCACACTCCGTCGGGGCGTCCGAAAGACCACTGTGGGTTACCTTAACGATGAGAATCCTGTCAAGTGATGGCTGTGTTGAATGGTGATGGGTGGGACTCATTACATGTTCATTTCATACATAACATGATTTTATGGAATTTTGTCTCACATGTATTATTATGATATTATTTGCATGTTTTAACTAACCATGTGGTAGCCCTATTCGGAAACACTACTGGGCGCGTTGATCTAACGCCCTATCTATATCCTTAGTGGATGATGCAGGGAAAGGAAAGAACGTGGTTGGAGAAGAGGACCAAGCACGGAAACTTGGCCGGTTTGAATGATTTTGAATGGACTATTCATGGATTTGTTATTTGAATTATGTGGACAATGTAATTTGGTAGCTAGATTTGTTGGCATGTAATAAGTAGATAAGTAGATGCTGTGGATTAGTTTATTTTGGATGGTTGAATTGAATAGTAGAATAATATTAGTTAGTAATTTTGGAAAATAAGATTATGTAATTTGCTATCTAATATGGAAAGAAATGGAATAGTCATAGGTTCTATTATAACCTCAGTTAGAATAAGACTAAGTTAATTCTGCAAGTTATATATATACCATGTGCGGATCAGTTTTATGGACTTAGTTCATACGCACATGGGCTTGGCCAGTTAAGGGTCGGATTTAGAGATCCGAACTTAACTCGCGTCGTGACACTCTGCCCCTATCACATGATATATTATATTTAAAAAAAAAATAAACTCTGAAAATTAGAATGAAAAGGGCGGGGTGTTACAGATAAGGCATGCGTGGGGAGGCATAACAGTGAATACTTTGATGTGGCTTGTTAATCAAGAAGATTAACAATGTGATTTGTGATATGGTTGTTGGGTGGGAATTCATTGGCATAAGACACCCATGGCATCGCATTAAATTAGCATGATTTTTGTTATGAGTATCATGCGCTGATTTTAGTAATACAAGTTGTTTACAGTTTGGATATTATGTATCTATCGTGATTTTATACTAATCCCATGTGTATAACCCTACTTGGAGTTCCTACTGGGTGGATTGACTAATGCCCTACTTCTACCTTTAGATGATGGTACAGGGAATGGAACGGGCGATGGACGTGAAAGAAGCCAAGCTTTGGAGCTTTGATAGTTTATGCTTACTTTATTTAAGTTTATTTTGGACAATGTATTTTGAGATCATTGCATTTTGGGACTGTAATAACTTAGATCTATCTTGCTACCATTTGATGTTACTTTTGGATTTTTAAGTTCAGTTAATTTAATGGTGATTGACTTCCTTGCTAATTAATGTTATGGATTGTACTTGTAATCATATAATATTTCCGCAAACATTAGTAATGCGTTTGAAACATTTTAGTGGACTTGTCCACACGTACGTATTGGTGGTCAGTTAAGGGTCAGGGTTTGGAAACTCGGACTAAGCTCGCGTCGTGGCGTCGGGGCGTCACAAGAACCCTGAAATATCCATTTTTCAGATTTCTTTTATGATTGTTTTGATTTGATTTTAAGTTTGTATTCTTTGTTTATTTAATTGGACATGAAATAGTTAGAACTTAGGTTGTAAGTGTTGAATCTAAGTTACTAAGGTTCTGTTATTTAAATTAAAGTTTATGAATTATAACTTTGACGATGAGCATGAATTGAAGTTTGGATCTTTACGTGAATTTCAGATCTAGATTTTGTATTTATTTACACATTTTGGGTGATAAATGATCTATTCTAATAACCACCCTTTACATTATCATTGTTTTATTCTGTCATTTACTTTATTTGTCAATTTATTTCCAGTATTTTCTTATGTTAATTACCTTGTTTGTTTGTTGTATATTAAATGTTCAATTTATTTTCAATAATTTATTATTGTATGTTCATGTAATTCTTTGTATTCTAATTCTCTCTCTCTCAAAATTCAATTAACTAAGGTTGGAGATGTGATATTTTACTCTTGAAACTTGTGATTTTAAATTAAGATAAGGACTATTATTCTTTGTTTCACCATTTTAATAAAAAGGAGAAAGATTTGATTCTCGACATTGATTGGATCCAATTCACATGTCTTATTTTGTTAGATTTACAAGTTAGGTGATAATGGTGTTAACTTTAGTTTTCTAAGATCTAAATTAAAATTGTAATTCCTTGTATTAGATTTCTTAAGATTACATATTTTAAAAGGTAGAAAATTAATTTTTAAGCATATATTTTATGATTTCATTTGGATTCGACCTCGCACTCATACTGCTATAAAATACTTGGTTTGTGCGCTTGTGAGATTTATAAATGTAAAATTTGAACATCAACATTTACTTTATTTTGTTATATATTTTATTTGATTAATTGTTCAAATCAATGAACTTGTTTATTTGTTGTAAATTCAATTAAATCATGTTGTTTATTTATGTAAATTTTATTTGTAAATCGTTTCTCTCTTTCTCTCAAGATTCTTTAACGAGGATTGGATATGCGTTATTTTATTCTTAACCTTGTAATTTTAAATGGAGATGGGGACTACATTATTTCACCATTTAAATAAAGAGATGAAAAATCCAATGGATCTAATTGCTAATATGGTTTTAAAATTTTGTTTCATTTAGATCTAAGATAATCTAAAATTCTATGTTTTAGTATTCTTTTTCAAAATATTAATTCTAATTGACATATCATATCTTTTTAAAAGGGATATCAATGTAATTTATATGATTTAAACATATATTTTGTGATTTCCTTTGGGTTTGACCTCGCATTCATATGCTATACTATTTAATTGGTTCGTGTGCTTGCGAGAAATAAATGTAAGATTTTCATCACAACAGAGAGATCTTCTCTGCTCCTCTTCATTGATGGTTTCCCATCTCACGCCCCTCTCCTCCATTCCTTTCTCCTTCACCTCCATTGTTGGAATCCAAGAAAGAAAAGGAAGAAAACAAAGATAGGGCTCTCTTCTTCATCCATTTTTCCATTTTCATCGATTAAAGCTCAAGGAAGAGAGGAAGACGAAAATCCCCAAAAATCCTTCAAGGTTTGTCGATTTATTTGTGACTTAGGATAAAAGGAACCCATTAGGGTGTTTAGAAGCAGTGTAGATGTGAATGTGGGTAGAAAATACCCAAGATATGAGACACGTAAAATGGGAATCGATCTTCCCAGATCGACACATTGGTATCGACGATATGTCAACAAGGCACACACCCAATAGACCAAAGAATAAGAAAATACAAAGTTCTGTCGAACTGAACTCAAGTCAACATGTCGAAATTACCGATGTGTTGACTTTGTTCACCAATCAATATATCAACGAATACGATACTGTTGATCTGAGACCAACAACAAAAAGTATAGACCAAGCCCAGGTTGACATGTCGATATTACCGACATTTCGAGCATGTCCAATTGATATGTCGATCGATACGATGTATCGGTCGGAGAATGAATTCAATTAACAAGTGACCTTTTTCCAACCAGAAACTTGAATTCCTAGATCGACACATCGTGCGAGTCGATGTGTTGAATGACCCCAGACGATACGTCGACATGGTCGATAGTATCGATCTGAGACTGATTAGAAAATACAAAACATTTCATCCAGAGAATATGTAAACCCAGGCCAACACATCTTTTCTGACGTTGTGTCGACAGTACCTAGTCGATACATCGTCGGGGACAATAGTATCGACCTGAGAGTAAATGGAAAATATAGAGCCTTCCATCCATATCTCAAACAAGCCCAATCGACACTTCGAGTACATCGATGTGTCGAGTCTGACCTGAACGATGAATCGACAGAGTTGATGTGTTGACTCTTTTCAACACCAGTTTTTCAGATTAAGTTCAAATGATTTAATACTCAGTCCAATGGTTTCAAACTTGGTCCCTAAGCATATCAAAGTATCAAATAGAGATTATAAACTAAGGAAAACTAATTGGATTAGGTCTAATGAAATGATTGTTGTGTTAAGACATACATGGGAATGAAACAAAGATCCGAGTGAGACTCCGACACCTTTCGTGCCACTCAGTGATTTATGCCCTCCGTTGATCCCCTTTGATCAGGTAGGTTTTCCTACATTATTGAAGCACTAGTGTTTATTTCCACAATATTTTTGGCTATTACTTTGACAATTGTGTATTGATTTCTTTTAAAATTATGCAAGTTGATTTCTAAAATGATGACATACTTTATTTTTAACTGTTTGGAATCATATAATGAGAAAACATATTTATGTTTGAGAATGATTAGAAATTCATGAGAACATCATCATTATGCATTCATGTACCTCATGCACATGGCATGGGACGAGATTTGCGTTTGATGAACCAAATCCGAACTGTTCGGATATACTTTGGTATATTGAATAAAATTGATGAATTGGGCCGTAGAGCTCCTGGGTCAAAGAAGTCCAGAAATGATAATTGGGCCGTAGAGCTCTTGGATCAGAGAAGTCCCGAAAACAAAAATGGCATTGTGATAGTCCCCTTTCACGGTGCTAGAACAACATGATTGACCCTAGAGGGGGAGTGAATAGGTCAATCCCATTTTTCATGGTGTTTACAAATTTCTTGATTGTTTTAAGTTCAGCAGAACATTAATCAAGAGATTTGTTTAGTTTATAGATTGTTCTACATTACTTAAATGATCACACTAAGATTAGAACCTGTTACATATTACTTGATTATCGATGATTGAGCACAATGTATAATCTAAGATAATCAACATGCAAAGTGATGTATGTTGAGAATAGTAATTAAATACAAAATACAAACACACAAAGATGAAACACCAAAGGACCAATTTAAAGTGGTTCGGTTAGCCAACTTACATCCACCACCTCCCACCATTTACCGGCATCTTCTATCAGTTGTGAAGTAGCCAGTAGAATCCTGTCAGCATGACTCGAGATCTTAAGTAAATTTAAGATCTGAGTGATCTTCTTCAGCCAGTGCTCAGCTCTGACAGCCCCTTCCTTCCCTTTGAAATATGGAGGATGCTGTTGCTGGAATTCTCGAGCCATACTCCGGTCATTGGCATCCTTGGAACTTTCACTCCCATTCATATGTTGCTGGAGTACAGAGGTTACCACTGCTTGAACTAAGCCCTGAAGTTCAGGTGGCACATGTGGTATATGTACACCACTGTTCCCTTCTTCCTCCTTCCGAGATGAGTGTTCCTGCTCCCTCCTTTCTCGCCGAGAATGATGTGACTCTTCAGAATGGTGTGACTTTTCAGAGTGATGTGACCTTTCAGAATGGTGTGACTTTTCCTCATTATGTGTTTTTCCAGCCCTTTCTTTAGGCTTAGGATGCTCTTCCTCTGGTGGAGATCTTTCCCTTCCTTCCTCATACTGAATAAGTGGTATCTCTTTTTCTTTCTCTTTCTTGCTTTGTGGGATCTTTCTTTTTGGTGCCATTTCCTAAGTCATGAAAATATAATTGACTTAGTTTCTTCATACAGTTTGTGTTTTCACTACTTTGGGGAGATTTCCAAATAAGCAATCTTAATTTTCTTTTATTTTTGGGGAAGTTTCTAAATCCCTATTTGTTTGTTTTCTTTCTCAATTTGGGGAATATTGGGGGATGTATATCCTATTTTGCTACGTTTGATAAATCAATTATAATACTGTACTTTTGCTATCTTTCACTGTTGTTCTCAAATTGATTTGTTCAGTCTGAGTCCATGAAGTAAATTAATCCGGCCCCTAGTCAGCGGACTCCGAAGAGTCGGTCAGTTGGGATTCTTATTCGTCAGTGAGACATAAAACCATCTTAATCTTACTTCGGAAGATTCAACTTCCCGTTTTACTCTGATACCAACTATAACACCCCGTCCTTTTCACTCTAATTTTCAGAGTTTATTTTTTTATATATAATAATCCACCAAGTGATCGAGGCAGTGTGTCACGACGCGAGTTAAGTTCTGATCTCTAAATCCGACCCTTAACTGGCCAAGCCCATGTGCGTATGAACTAAGTCCATAAAACAGATCCGTACATGGTACAAATACAACTTGCGGAATTAACTTAGTCTTAAACTAACTGAGGTTATAATAGATCCTAAGACTAATCCATTTTTAACTTAAGATAGCAAAGTACAAGATTTATTTTCCAAATTTACCAAATAACCTTAGTCTACCATTCATTGCAAACCATCCAAAATAAAGCAAACCATAGCATCTACCTAACTACTTATTACATGCCAACACATCTAATTACCAAATTACATTGTCCGAATAAATCAAATAACAAGTCCATAAATAGTCCATTCAAAGTTCATTCCAAATCATTCAAACCGCCCAAGTTTCCTTGCTTGGTCCTCTTCTCGATCCACGTTCTTCCCTTTCCCTGCATCATCCACTAAGGATATAGATAGGGCGTTAGATCAACGCGCCCAGTAGTGTTTCCGAATAGGGCTACCACATGGTTAGTCAAAAATATGCAAATAGTATAATAATAACACAAGTGTGACAAAATTCCATAAAAACATGCTATGTATGAAATGAACATGTAATGAGTCCCACCCATCACCATTCAACGTAATCATCACTTGACGGGATTCTCATCGTCAAGGTAACCCACAGTGGTCTTTCGGACGCCCAGACAGAGTGTGGCCTCCGGATTCCTCCTGATGGGATTCTCATCATCAGGGTACCCCACAGTGGTCTTTCAGACGCCCCGACGGAGTGTGGCCTCCAGTTACAATACCATTATCCCATGCGATGCATAAGATGTCTATGCAAACATTGCATTTAGAAATATAACTTTACATTCACCAAAACTTATCAAAATCAACTTAAAACAGTAAATAGGAGTGTGGTTACAATAAAGGTAGGAAACCTACTCTTGTTTACTTTGTTCAACCCTTCTTTTGAACCGTCTTCCGATCACGGCTTGTACACCGTTCTAGAAATCCCAAAACCTTATTTACATAACAGCAAGTTAAGCATTCATTCATGTGATTCTAACTTAGTCTATGTCCCAAAAATCCACTTAAACTTCCATGTCCTATCTTAGCCATAGAACCCGATAGTTCGGCCATGAAATGGCCGACCCATGATTTGTCTAAATGTTCACATAACAATTATTTATTAACCACTCAAGATGTTCCATGATCTTTTAAATTTGAAACCATTTGATTTAATAAAATAGTCCTCATAAAATGATCCATGGGGTTCGGCCATGAATGGCCGAACCCTATGGTTCACTTGGTCCAATCATCACCATGATTACTCATGGTTTTTACATGCTGAATCAACCATGAATAATACATGGTTCAGCCTCTTATTAATCAACCAAAATCAATACCCAAGTATCCCATTAATTGCCACAAGAACATCATAACTTTATATGGTTTGAATCTCACAAAACCATTAAATACTTTCATGGAAATGTCATACCATTTCATGGGGTTTGGCCAACCCAATTGGCTGAACCTCATGGCCTATGGTTTAGATCCATTTATCGAATTATAAACTCAGTACTAAGTCCATAGATAAACCTAACTTATTCTTAGATCAAAGCACATAATGATTACTTAAAATCCATCCTACACTTAACCCAAATAACTATACAAAACAGTCCATGGGGTTAGGCCATACTCATGGCCGAACCCCAAGGTTTCCTTGATGTAAATCTTCTCATCATACTTACTTATTTTTGGCCACAAGATAACCCATAAAATTTACCATGTTTTGACATGATTTTTGACCTTTAAAACGCCAAACATAGGCACTCTTATCATGGGGTTCGGCCAACCAAAATGGCCGAACCCAATGATGTATTTTCTTTCCTTTTTAAACTATCTTATTCAAGATTAAATTACTTGATGTGTTCGGCCAATCCATAGCCCAATACATGACACTTAAAACCATACTTTTAGAACTTTTCAAAGCAAGTAATCAATCTAATTTAGCATCCAAGAACAGTCCATGATTTTGGTTCAAAAAGACCATCCAACTTAACTCAATCTTTTCATGGGGTTCGGCCAACCCAATTGGCCGAACCCTATAATCCATTTTCTCATCTTAATCATGCACTTCCAACCAATATTTAACCCTTGTTAGATTCGGCCATCCAATGGCCGGATCATGATTCTTTATTAAGGATAGTTTATCGATAACCTACCGTTTCCGCGACTCCTCCAATTGATCTTCTCTCCGGCTTGTTCCTTTCCCTTTCTTAGCCTCTCCTTCTTCTTGATTCCTTGATGGAGAGATCGGTCAAGGACTGATTAAGCAACCAGTTGCTGCTCTAGGTGTTTGGAAAGATAGAGGTCGGCAAAGAGAGAGAGATAGAATTTTGGATAGAAAACCTTGATGCCAACTCCTTTGCTCAAAGTATGCTTTTGTCTTGGTGAAACAAATCAATCAAGGACTGATTTCATATCAGTTACCAGTTGTTGTTCTTGGTGTTTGGAGAGATGATATCAGTCCAAGGAAGGGAGAGAGATAGAGAGAGTAAAGTGAAAATCCTTTGTTTGACCAAAAACAGCCCAAGGTTAACCTTGTGGAACTCCCTCACCTCAATCAAAGTTCTTTATGTTACTTGGGGGTTTCATCTATGAAATGAAACACCCCAAGCAACCAACGTCTCCTTGCATGGTTATGGGTGTAACCTCCTCAAATCCCATTCATTTCTTAATACCTCCCTTGGGGGTTTCATCTTTGAGATGAAACTCTAAGGGTACCCAACGGCTTACCTTGCTGTATACATTAGTGTAATCTCCACCTTTACCTCTTTCTCATTAACAACTCAAATGGGGTTTCATCTTAAGATGGAATCCTTCCCCTTCCTTCAACGTGTAAGCTATGATTTAAATTTGAAATGCCAAAATCCTCTTTGTGTAATAACACCAAACAACAACTCCATTTATTCTCCAACCTTGGAGTTACATGCATGCATTATCTACCCATCTATTGGCTGTCCTTTGAAGACCCAAACAATGTACTCTAACCATTTCCAACGTGCATACACTTTGCATTTGAAATAATCCTCCCACCTCCAACGTCTCCCATGTACTTTCAAAATGTAACTCTCATTTCCTTTATCACTTAAATGGGAGTTACATGCATGGTAATACCTCCCATGCAGCCAACATTTATTGTGTTAAAACCTACAACCAGCCCACACCACCATCTTACACACACTTCACTCATTTTGATATTCCATCTATCCCATTTATTTAACTCACCCAAACTTAACTCATTTAGTTTATGTGACTCAACTAATAATTTCCACTCAACTAAACTCCAACATTTATTTCAACTCAAACAAACTCAAATATTTAATAAACTCAAACCACTTAAGCTTTGAGCTCACTCATGATTAATCATGCCCATTTCAACCCATTGGGTCCCATTTAACCATTTTAACCCATTTAACTAAATTTGACCCAATTATGATTCTTGACCCGTTTAAGTTCATCTTATCAATATATTTGTTTTGTAATCAAAACTACTAACCATTGGGTCTTGTTTGAACCATTGACCCATTTAAATTCAACTCAAATATATCACAATGGCAATTTCATAAATATGAATAAATTCATATAAATTGATAGCTTTGAAATTCTAGGGTGTTACAACTATTGATTGATTTAAGATGTGATTTGGTATAGACATTGGGTGGGATTTCATTTGGCATTGACACCCATGACATGAAATTTATGTTAGCATGATTAATATATTGACATCATGCATTCTTTTATTACTCACAAGATGTTTTACATATATGACGTTAATGATGTATATGCCCTTGATTTATGTTAATCTAATATTACTCTTATGTGTACCATAACCCTAATCGAAATACCTACTGGGCATGTTGACTAATGCCCTACTTCTACCCTATAGATGATGGACCAGAAATGATAAGGAAAAGGACGTGGGGCAGGAAGGGAGCCAAGTGTAGGAACTTGGCAAGATTTAAGTTTTAAAATTACTTAGTTTTGATTTCGATGATGTATTCGGAGGACTTATATTTTGGATTGTAATAACTTAGAACTTATTTGCTATGGTTTGATAATCTTTAAGTTTTATTAGAATTTTATGGTGATTGGCTTTCCTTACCTAATGATGACAAGGGGATGAATAGCATTTTATTCATATAAATTATTCCACAAACAATAAGATAAGCGTGTGTAAATGTTTTAATGGACTTAATCCATGCACAAGTAATGGTGGCCAGTCAAGGGTCAAGAAATATAAGAAATATACCCATCCACAAATTAACCGGGATTCCGGTGGAGTGTGGTCTCCTCCTTCTGCTTAGGGTTTCGGACTGGCTACCCAGGAGCTCTTTGGCCCAATTACACCGTACTTTTCTATTAACCGGACGCGGCCAAATCTCAACGGTTCACATAGATTCATATAAGCTAATCTCAAGCCCAAGTCATGTCCGAACTGCTCAGAACTTGGCTTGTTTGTCATATGTGTTCCCTCCCATGCTATGCATGACGTAATGTACGCAAGAATGTCATTTCATTTAAAATACATAATATCATTGAAAATCAATTCATAATCATTTACAATTTATTTAGCCAATGCATTCATCATATTTTGAAAAAAAAAGTGTCATAATATACTCCATAGTGTTCTCAAGGAGGTAGGAATCCTACCAATGTCCGGTATATTACCTTCCTTGTCTTGCCAGGATAACGCTAACGGTCGCATGATACGAATCGCAATCTCTTTGTGAACTTCTTTACCTCATCAAATTCAAACATACTTATTAGTTTGATTTTCCATTTTAATTTCTGGTTCATTTCTCAACACATTTACGCATCATAGAACGTAACCCGTTTAAGACCCTAATTTTAATCCTCATATTATTTAATCAATGTGATCCATAAAAATCATTCGTGGGGTTCGGCCATGCATTGTTCTTCCTTTTTATCTTGCTTCCATCCTTCAAAATAGGTATAGGCTCTGGAGGAAAAATCCAGAGTAAAACCTTTTAATTTACTCTACTAAATCATGGAATTCATCGACTGACACACAACTAGATCCCTTATGTACTTGGCCAGTACACTTTCAGTCAACTGAATCATGGAATTCAGTCGACTGAAACACAACCAGATCCCTTATGTACTTGGTCAGTACACTTTCAGTCAACTGAATCATAAGATTCAATCGGTTGAAATACAACCAGATACCATACGTGCTTGGCCAGTATATTTTCAGTCGATTGAATCATAAGATTCAGTCAGCTGAAATATAACCAGATGCCAGTATATTTTCAATCAATTGAATCAAAAGATTCAGTCGGTTGAAATACAACCAGATACTATACATGCTTGGCCAGTATACTTTCAGTCGACTTAATTATAAGATTCAGTCGGCTGAAATACAACCAGATCCCTTACGTGCTTGGCCAGTACACTTTCAATCGACTGAATCACAGATTCAGTCGGCTGATTTTGGGTCAGATCCTTTGTGTGCTCGGTCAGTACACTTTCAGTCGACTGAATCATAGATTCAGTCAGTTGACTTTGGGTCAGATCCTTTATGTGCTTGGATTTCCAAGTCCATGGCCTTATCATAGTTTTGGCCATTCATTCCAACCAATCATGGATCCCATGGTTTCGGCCACACCATGGCCGAACCTATGATTCCCTTACATTAATCCCCATTTTATTAAGTCTAGACATACTTTCTTTCAATCTCCTTCTTTTCTTTTGGTCTTTCTCTTCTTCCTTAATTCTTCTTCTCCTTTCTTTGTTCTTCAAAGTCTTCAAGTGTATGGAGGTATAGGTGAGAAAGAGAGAGGAGAGGAGTGGAGATAAAACTCTTGTCCAAGAGAGGAGGGGTCGGCCAAGGGGTTTGAAGTGCGCTTTGGTTTGTGTTTTTGTATAAAAGCTTAATCTCTTCCCTTCATCTTTGATGGAGTCTTCGGCCAAGGCGTTGGTTGAGAGAGGGAGGAAAAGAAAGGAAAGTCTCAATGGAAAGGTCAGCCAAGGTGGTGTAGTTTGAGAGAGGGGGAGAGATAGAGGATGAGATGAAATTCTAACTTCTCTTTGTCTCAAGGAGAGGATTGGCCTTAGGGTTTAGAGAGAGGGAGAGAGGGAGAGAATGAGATAAAGTCTCTCACTCTTTTTTGTCTAGAGAGGATCGGCCAAGGAGGGTGTCTTGTGTAAGACCTAACCTTCCAACCACCCTCATCACTTCTTGGTCTTTCCCATGTGTCCCTTGGTTAACCACGAGGACACATGGCTTACACTAGGAGCCATTCCCCATTCCCAACGATTTTGTCTAGGGCTTCCATGAGATGGAAACCCTCCACCTCCCTCTTTGACTCAGTTAGTCCCTTCCACTTCCCTTTCAACTCACTTGTTTATTTTGAAGTCACTTCCCATTTAACTCAATCCCAACTCAAGACATTGAATTTATTCCTTAACTAAATAATTCCTTAATTCAACTCACTTCACTTAACCCTCTTGAACTCACCCATGGTTGACCAAGTCAACCATGGTAGCCGGCCCTACAAGTTACCTTAGACCACACATCACCTCACTTGATGAGGTGGATTTGGGTCCCACTTGGCTATGCCACTTCCATGTCACCTCATACACTTGCCACCTCACCTGATGAGGTGGATCCCATGCCTTAGATCTTAATTGGGTACATGACCCGATTAAATCAATTCTTTACCCATTTATCTTAGACATCACTTCATCTTGACCCATTGGGTGCTAATTGGGTATTTGACCCAATTAACCACATTTACCCACATAATTAGAATCAACTCTATCCATGATACGTTGGATCATAATTGGGCCATTGCCCCAATTCTTATCCATCTAACATTTATTCCATCTATAAATCTTAAATTTAACAATTAAAATAGATAATATCTAGTATACTAATTGCATTGAAAATCCGGGATGTTACAGTATTGGCCGAACACACAATTAATCTGATCCAAAGTCAGCCGACTGAATCTGTGATTCAGTCGACTGAAAGAGGATTGATCGAGTATACAAAAGGTTTGACTCAAAGTCAGCCGACTGAATCTGTGATTCAGTTGCCTGAAATGTTAGTGAGTCAAGGAATAACAAGGGTTATTGATTAAAAAGAGGCTAAGGAAACCATGGTTTCGGCTATGGAATGTCCGAAACTATGGGGTTCTATTTTGGATTGAAAAGATTGGCCAAAATGTTATGGGCCATAGAATGTAAAAGAGAAATCCATCCAAGAAGATAGTTAAGCATTTGGAATGAAAGGAATATACCCTAACATTGTTGGTGGGTAAGATAGGTTGTAGAAATGAAGTTATGATAATGAGACTATGGTAATACATGATTAAATGGATGACAACATGCATGATTAAATATGAGGAATGAAGTTCATAAGAAAATGATCAAAGAACATGGTTCGGCCCCTTGCATGGCCGAACCCTATTTTTGGTATATAAGGATCATTGAGGACTCAAAGAGGACTAGATGAGGTTCGGCCATGTTGTATGGCCGAACCCCATCAAACGATCTACACATGTGGGATGTAGATGTTTTTAAGAAAAACCCATCTTCAAAGTGTTATAAGATTGGAAAGAAGATGAAATGGAAGAGCCATGGGTTCGACCATGTTGTATGGCCGAACCCCATCAAGTGCTAAACGTGTTGGATGTAAATACCCATAAGATGGAAAGAAGAGAAAAATGAAGAACCATGGGTTCGGCCATGTTGTATGGACGAACCCCATGGATGATATTTATGAATCTAGGTATGTTTAAAAGATTAAATGATTAACTATGGATTACCTAGTTAAGGAATAAAAGGAAAATAAATGATGGTTAAAATGGAAAGAGGATGAAGAGGAGGAACCATGGGTTCGGCCATGTTGTATGGCCGAACCCCATGGATGATTTTTTTATATGGATCTAAGTATGATTAACTATAGAATATTAGATTAAGAAATAAAGAAACGAATGATGATTGACTTGGATTGGTTAAAATAAACAAAGACTAAAAAGAGGGTCAAGAAAACAAAAAAAATGAGATTCGGCCATGTTGTATGGCTGAACCCCATTGATGGGTTTTTATGGACTTAAAACACTTTTCAGCCATGACGTATGGCCGAACCCCCTTGGGGGTCTTAACCGGCTTAAGGACTATGATCGTAAATGGAAATGAATATGGGATGATGCAGGGGATGATGGAAATCAAATGGATCACCAAATTGATTTATATATGTGTTAAATGTAATAAGGTAACGGGATTTCAAAAACGGGTGTATGATCGACTTTGACGCGATCGGTGATCGATTTGACAAATACGCAAGGATATAGTACTTGGGCGTTGGTAGGATTCCTACCTTGCTGAGACACTTGGACTTATGTATATGTGATGGTTTTTATTTCTATGTGCTATGATATATTTTTGGAACCAAAGTGCTATGTTTTAAGAATAGGATTTCAATTGTAACGTCCCGCCCTTTTTCACTCGCTTTCCAAAAATCAGAGTCTATTTTTTTTTTTATACGACACGAGCTAAGTCCAAACTTCTAAAGTCCGACCCTTAACTGGCCAACCCTATGTGTGCATGGACTAAGTCCATGAAAACGTTCACACATAATAATATAAACAGGCGCAATAAATCATAAACTACGGATTATAATAGAACCTAGATCTATTGCTTTTTAGATAGCAAAGTACATCAAGTCTTTAACCATAATTAAACTTAACTGAAATATCCAACCAACCATTCAAATCATAGCAAAATTATCTAAGTTATTACATGCCCGAAATCTAGCTACTCACATTACAAGTCCATGAGTAACATAAATAAATATAATCCAATCACAAATCCAAGTTCCTATGTTTGGCTCCGATCACGTTCATCGTCCCTTTCCTTTCTTGTGTCATCCACTAGGGTAGAAGTAGGGCGTTAGAACAACGCGCCCAGTAGGTATTCCATTTAGGGTCTACACATGGTTAGTACAAATCATATATAATAACATAATGCCAAAACCATATAAAACAATGCCATGTCATGATGTCAAATGCAATGAGTTTCACCCATCACAAGTACATATAACCTCTTGATGGGATTCAAATCACCAAGGCACCCCCACATAGGTCTTTCGGATACCCCGACGGAGTGTGGCCCCTCCGATTTCTTCTTGATGGAAAATGCACATCAAGGTACCCCACATAGGATTTTAGGATGCCCCGACGGACTGTGGTCCCTTCGGTTACATATCCTTCACCCCATGCCATGCATGAGATGCTAATGAAACACATGTTATTTTATCTTATAAACATAACATTAAAACTCACATTTGGAACATATCTTTTACAACATAAATTCATCAAAATAAGATAAAAACCATCATACATAAACCATGTTTTCAAAAAGGTAGAATCCTACCAAAGACCACTATAGTGTTCTTGCTTCTAAAACCGGCGACCACTCACGATCGCGCACCGTTTATGAAGTCCCACCACCCTGTTACATATCAACAAGTCAATCCCATATTCCATTTGATTTAATATTAGGTCTAAGTCCATACACACAACCTTGTGGGGTTTGGCCATACAACATGGCCGAACCTCACCCACTTGAATTTGTCCCTCCTTTGATTTAACCCATCATATACAAGTAGACCACTTTAAAAAACCTAAGTCCACCAAATACATTCCTCATGTGGTTCGGCCATACACCATGACAGAACCCATGATCTATCATTTTCTCCCATATTTACAATATTGTCATTCTTCTATCCATAAATAACATTCCATTCATCTAAGCATACATAAGTCCACACTTTGATCCACAAAATGGTTCATGGGGTTCGGCAATACACCATAGTCGAACCCTACGATGTCTAAATCCCATTTTTCCATTGAATCATTTAACCTTCTTTGGTCCATAAAATAAGGTCCCCTCATGCACCATGTATTTAGATTCATTCCTTTTGATTATCATCTACCATGTTTAAACCAATTAAACTTATCACCATTCCCGATGATCTAAAAAATACCTATGTCCAACAATATTACTCCGTTTAGTCCCTTCAAAGTCCTTGATAACCTTCCATGGTGTTCGGCCATACACCTTGGCCTAACCCATGGTTCATGGTTCTTTCACCAAATATCATTTTAACACCATATAAAATGATTAATATTCCTCCCTTTAAAGTCCTTTAAAAAAAATCCTTAACATGCATCTACCATTTTTATGTTTTGAAGCCCATTAAAATATTAAACAATCCATATAATTCAATATCTAGGAAACCCTAAATCCATAAATATTACTTGGTGGGGTTCGGCCATACAACATGGCCGAACCTCACCCTTTGGCTTTGTGCCCTTCTTTTCCATTCATTACACCTACCTAATGTCTTTAACAATACCTCCCTTTTAAATCCTTTTAAAACATCTTAACCCTCCATGGTTTTCATCCTTTTCAAAATTATTAATAACCTTCCATTAACAATCATTTAGCCAAGCTTATAATCCTTTTAACATCATACCCATACATTTATGATTTTTACCCTTCAAACTCCATTTAAAATTAACCAATGTTCTTTCATGGTTCGGCCATGTACTATGGCCGAACCCTATGGTTCCTCCTTTCCATTAAAATACCATAATCATCCCCCAATTTTCTTCCATGGGGTTCGGCCATACACCATGGCCGAACCCTATGGTTCCTTACTTTAAACCAAATTTAATAAAAAATACCTACCGATTCCGCGACTCCTCCGGTTTTCATTTGCTCTAGCTTGTTCTTTCAATCCTTTCTTTCCTTAGCCTTTTCCTCCTTCTTCTTGATCCTTTGCCCGAGTGTGAGAGCTTGAGAGAGAGAGATAGAATTCGGCATTGAATGAGAGGGAGAGTGTTCGGCCTTGTGTGCTAGCTTGAGATCAAAAACTTTTCTAAGTCTTTTGTCTTGAGGAGTGATCGGCTAAGAGAGGGTTTGAGGGAGAGAAACAGCCAAGAGGGAGAGGGAAAGTTCGGCCTTGCTTGAATTTGAAAATTAAACCAAAACTCCCCATTATCTCTCCAACGTGTAACCTTGTTTGAATTTGAAAATTAAACCAAAACTCCCCATTATCTCTCCAACGTGTAACCTTGTTTGTATTTGAAAATTAAACCATAACCCCTCCATTATCTCTCCATATGATTTTAATTCAAATCTATTCAACTCACTTAACTAATCATCTTAAAATCAAATCATTTAATTCATTTGAATCAACTCAATTATTTGATTCCATTTCCAACTCAAATTAGCCCCAACTAAATTAAGCTTGAACTCACTTGGTGGTCAACCAAGTCAACCACTACCCATTGGGTCCCAATTGGGCATTTTGACCCAATTAACAATTTTGACCCAATTGAATACATCTTACCCATTCATTTCAATTGCAACCATATCCACAATCCGTTGGGTCTTAATTTGGGCAATTGACCCAACACTTTATCCATCTAAGGTTCACATCCATTAATTTCACAATAAAAATGGCAAAATCCTGTAAATATAGATAACATGGAATTCCGAAATGTTACAATACAACCCTCTTTTTAAAATTTTCAGTCCCGAAAATAGACCGAAGTAGGGTTTCAAACATTTACATAAATAGCTCAGGATGAGCTGTTCTCATTTCCGACTCCAGTTCCGATGTGGCTTCCTCATTACCGTGTCGATCCCATACCACTTTAACAAACTGGATCGCTCGGTTCCGTAATACCCTTTGTTCTGTGTCCACCACTCAGACAGGCTTTTTGACGTATGTCACGTCGCTTTGAACATCTATGTCTTGTACATTCAGTACATGAGAGGGATCAGGATTGTACTTCCTCAACATCGATATATGGAACAAATCGTGTAAAGATGCCAACTGTGAAGGGAGTGCCAATTGATAAGCCACATCCCCCATCCTTCTTATGGTTGAAAACGGTCCCACATATCTTGGCTACAGTTTCCCTTTCTTTCCAAATTTCATGTGTCCCTTTCGTGGCGAGACTTTCAAGAACACCATGTCCCCCACTTCAAATTCAAGGAACCTCCTCCTCTTGTCAGCATAGCTCTTCTGACAGCTTTAAGCAGCCAATAGATGCTGCGGTATCACCTATATCTGCGTTGTAGTCTATTCAACCAACTCAGGTCTAATCAGTGCAGACTCACCGGCCTCTGTCCAGCACACGGGTGATCTACATGGTCTACCATATAATGCCTCGAATGGAGCCATCCGGAGGCTTACCTGATAACTGTTGTTGTATGAGAATTCTACCCACGACAAGTGGTCCTCCCATCAACCCTTGAAATCTAGCATGCATGCTCTCAGCATATCCTCCAATGTTTGTATTGTCCTCTCAGACTGCCCATCAGTCTGTGGATGGAATGCTGTACTAGTCAGTAGATCTGTTCCCATGGCTGACTGCATACTCTGCCATACTCTGCTGGTGAATCGGCCATCTCTGTCGGACACTATATTCCGGGGAATACCATGTAATTTGTAACACCCCAAATTCTCAATGATATGAATATTTACGAAAATGCCACTGGAATGGTAAATTTAATAGATAAGATTGTAAATGAGAAAATGGTGGGGCCCATTGTTCAAATTAAGACCCTATGAACATATTATAAGGATCAAGTTTAAGTAAAGGGGTAATGTACATCAAATTGGGTCAAAATGGTTAATTGGGTCAAAGGACCCAATGGGTCATGGTGGACTTGTTTGACCATTCGGTAAGCTCAATTTTATTATGGTTAAGCTAAATTGATTGGAAATGAGGTGAATGATAAATGGGTAGGCTTCATATAAGTGTGTAAACCACATGCAAAGGGCTAAACCACCCATAAATGGATTTTGGTGTCAAATTGGATCCATGGGCTAAAGGGGGACCCAATGGGTCGTGTTGACCATGGTTGACCGTGTGGACCCTCAAGTGAGCTCAAATATGAGTTAAATCAGGTTGAGTTGGGACTGAAGTGAGTTGGAATTAAATTAAGTAATAGAGTTGACTCAATGCATTAAATGAATGGCATTAAGTGAGGTGAGTTGGGCTAATGAGTTGGGGAGTTAAGATTGGAACCCAAAGAGACCATTAATTCCATTAAGTCAAGTGGGGAGGTGAGTAGTTGTCTTGATCTCAAAGACTCAAAGACAAGTAGTGGCACACGTTGGAAGTGAAGTGGTGCCTTGGCCAAGCCAAGGGTCACCATGGTTGGGTGCGGCCTTAATGAGGAAAGATGGAGGGTCTTTCCATCTCAAGGGATGCATTGGTTGGTGCCAAGGGATGCATTGCTTGGTGCCAAGGGATGTCTTGGTTTGTGCCAAGTGACTCCTTGGTTTGATCAAAGAGTAATGAGGGTAAATGAATGGTTTTTGGGGCTGTTATACAAAGGAGATAAACCACCATACTTGGACGATTTTCATCCCAAAGAAACCATAGACTTCATCTTTCTTTCCCTCTCTCAAAACCCATCTCTTTGGCCAAACCAGCCCTTGGTGTTCTCACCATTATTCAAGCTCATAATCGGCTAGAGACTAAGGAAGCAAGAAGGAGGGAAGCAAGGATCAAAAGGAGAGTAGAGAAGCAAAGGAAATTGGTAAGTATTTCCATGGAATTTCGTTTAATAAAATGGGTTAAATGGAACATGATTTGTCCATGGGATGGCCGAATCTACCAAAGGTTTAGAATATGAATATTGATGTTTAAAAAGATGGAAAACATGGACCAAAGTGACCGAAGCCCATGAAATAATTTGGTTAGGTTGATGGTTTTGAAGGCTAAAAACCATGCAAAACCATGGAGATTGGTACATGTTTTGATGAGGCAAAGTAGTTGTTAAAAAGGTTTAAATCATGGATTTGAATGTCATGATTTAGCCATGGAATGGCCGAATGCATCAAGGGTTTAAACCTTGGGTAAAGGTGGTTTAAATGATAAAAGTGGATCATTGGGTTCGGCCACTTTGGATGGCCGAACCCCATGAAGTTATTTGGGTATTTGGATGGTTTTTGAAGGGTAAAAACCATGCAATACTATGGTGATTTTTACATGCTTTTAATGGACATAAGATGTAAGTTAAAAAGGTCCAAATCATGGGCACAAGGTGGCCGAACCCCATGAAAGTATTTGATAATTTGGTATGGTTTTTGGAGAGATAAAAACCATACCAATGGTGGAGAGTTTTTAATTGTTTTATTTGGAATGAAAAATTAATGTGTAGGGTCGGCTATGGAATGCCTGAACCCTATTGTTTCATGGCTAAGATACAATGAATGAGCTATGTATAATTTTTGGGAGAATTACATCAAGAGAACCATAGGGTTCGGCCATGTGTATGGCTGAACCCTATGGGTCATTTTAGGGGTGTTTAGAATTAAGAACATGTGGAAATTATAAATGGGTGTATGCTTTGGATTAAGGAATCATATATGCTTATCCTTGGACTTAGTGATAAGTAAGTAATCAGCCATTACATATGATGGAAAAAGGGGCAAAATCAGTATGGTGAGGTTCGACCATGTAGTGTGGTCGAACCCCACTAATGATCATTTGGTGTACTTAAGGTTAATTCATAATGTAATTGGAGATGGTGAATGAAGGACCAAATCAAATGGTGAGGTCCGGCCAAGTAGTATGGTCGAACCCCACTAAGGTGGTTTGGTCATATGGGCTTTGACTATGAAGCAAAATTAGGCATCGGTTAGGCCAATGGCAAAACCGTAAATACAAGTCAAATGATAAATATGAAGGGATTGATCAAAGGACTTGAAAAGAGGGGTCCCAAACCAAAGTGATAAGGTTCGTCCATGGGTATGGCCGAACCCCACAAGATGGTTTATGGGGTTTTGGACTTAGTTAGAAATCAGATGGTATATTGTATTGACTTATTGACATGAAATAAGGTAACGGAACTTGAACGGCATGCGAGTCGTGATCGGGTGAAGCTTAAAAGGAACGGACACTTAAGCGAAGTTTCCGTAGGTTTCCTACCTACTTGTAACCACATTTATACTTGGTTTTATGATGTTTTTATGAGACATTGTTATACTATTATTTATCATATTGGTTTTGAATGATGAGATTTATTTACATGTTGCATATATTCATGGGCATCTCATGCATGGACATGAGATGATGATTATGGAAACCGGAGCCCACACTCCGTCGGTATGCACGTGATGCAACTATGGGGCCTCCTTAGGCGATGAGGGTCCCGCCAGGAGGAATATCATAATGATGAGAGTCACATCGGCCTCCTTAGGCAATGAAGGTCCCGCCAGGAGGAATATCATGATGATGAGAGTCACATCGACCTCCTTAGGCGATGAGGGTCCCGCCAGGAGGAATATCATAATGATGAGAGTCACATCGGCCTCCTTAGGCGATGAGGGTCCCGCCAGGAGGAATATCATAATGATGAGAGTCACATCGGCCTCCTTAGGCGATGAGGGTCCCGCCAGGAGGAATATCATAATGATGAGAGTCACATCGGCCTCCTTAGGAGATGAGGGTCCCGCCAGGAGGAATATCATAATGATGAGAGTCGCATCAGCCTCCTTAGGCGATGAGGGTCCCGCCAGGAGGAATATCATGATGATGAGAATCACATCGGCCTCTTTAGGGGATGAGGGTCCCGCCAAGAGGAATATCATCAAGAAGAAATGAAAGAGTACTGCGGTATACCTTGACGATGAGAGTCTCGTCAAGTGATGGCTATGTATATGTGAGATGGGTGGGACTCATTACATTTGCACTTACATACATAGTATTGATTTCAGATGTTTTTGGATGATCATATACTATATAGATGCATGTTGTATATACTAACCATGTGGTAGCCCTGATCGGAAAACCTTCTGGGCACGTTGATCTAACGCCCTATTTCTATCTTTAGAGGATAACGCAGGAACAGGGAAAGGGAAAGAGAAAGTCGAGGACCGAGAGGGGAGCCAAGCTTAAGCGCTTGATTATTGGAATGGATTTATATTTACTGTCATTTGAACTACATTTTACGGACATGTAATAGCTAGTAACTTTGCTATGGATTGTTTATGGTTTGATATTGGAATGCTTGGTTTAAGCAGATTTAATGGGAGATTTGTACTTGCTATCTATTCAGTATAATTCTGCAATCAGTTAGTTCCGTAATTGGTCTATTTTATTTCTGCATGACTTGATTAGTTCCATGTGTGGATTATTATTCATGGTTTAGTCCATGCACACATGGGTGGCCAGTTAAGGTTCGGACTTGGGTAGTCCGGACTTCGCTCGCATCGTGACGTCGTTCGCCCTCTTCCGATGTTATTATATTATTATTTTTTAAAAAAATTAGACTCTGAATCTCGGAAAGGCGAGGGTGTTACATAATCGGATGATATTCTTGATATATTCGCCGACCCAAAGTCTCAGATGAGTCTGTCATCTTAATGGGAAGAAAATGTGCAGACTTGGTCAGTCGGTTTACCACGACCCATATTGCATCATTGCCCTTTGAAGACCTTGGCAACCCTGTCACAAAATCCATGGAGATGTGCTCCCATTTCCATTCTGGCACTGGTAAAGGTTTGAGTAACCCTGGTGGCTTCTGATGTTTCGTCTTAACCTGCTGACAAGTTAAGCAATGAGCCACAAATTCTGCCACATCCCTCTTGAGTCCGTGCCACCAGTAATGTCTCTTTAGGTCGTGATACATCTTGGTGCTGTCCGGATGAATAGATAGTTTGGTCTGATTGCCTCAATCAGTAACTCTCTTCTGCAGCTCTTAAGCACATATATCCTACCCCGGAATACAAGACCCTGTCCTGGCCGTAATTCCCATTCCGGTATGACCACGCCAGTAGACATCTTGGCCCATATCTCCTCCATTTCCAGATCTGCTCGCTGCTCCTATTCAATCTTGGTAACCATGTTGGACCGTATGATAAAATTGTACATACTCCCATGGTTATTGATATATAAATTGAACTCTCATATGGTATTATTTCCGGTCCCCCAATGTATGGACAATTAGTCCTCTCCCTTCCGTGCCCGTGAAGTGTAACACCCCACCCTTTTCACTCTAATTTTCAGAGTTTATTTTTTTTTTAAATATAATAATCATGTGATCGGGGTGGAGTGTCACGACGCGAGTTAAGTTCGGATCTCTAAATCCGACCCTTAACTGGCCAAGCCCATGTGCGTATGAACTAAGTCCATAAAACTGATCCGCACATGGTACATATATAACTTGCGGAATTAACTTAGTTTTAATCTAACTGAGGTTATAATAGAACCTATGACTATTCCAATTTTCCATTCTTAGATAGCAAAGTACATAACTTATTCTCCAAAATTACTAATCAATCTTAACTAATCGTTCAATCAAACCATCCAACTTAAAACAAACCATAGCATCTATCTTAACTACTTATTAAAACCAACAAATCTAGTTACCAAATTACAGTGTCCACATAATTCAAATAACACATCCATGAATAGTCCATTCAAGTCCATTCAAAATCATTCAAACCGCCCAAGTTTCCTTGCTTGGTCCTCTTCTCAATCCACGTTCTTCCCTTTCCCTGCGTCATCCACTAAGGATATAGATAGGGCGTTAGATCAACGCGCCCAGTAGTGTTTCCGAATAGGGCTACCACATGGTTAGTCAAAAACATGCAAATAATATAATAATAACACATGTGTGACAAAATTCCATAAAAACATGCTATGTATGAAATGGACATGTATGAGTCCCACCCATCACCATTCAACACAGCCATCACTTGACGGGATTCTCATCGTCAAGGTAACCCACAGTGGTCTTTCGGACGCCCCGACGGAGTGTGGCCTCCGGATTCCTCCTGATGGGATTCTCATCATCAGGGTACCCCACAGTGGTCTTTTGGACGCCTCGACGGAGTGTGGCCTCCGGTTACAACACCATCATCCCATGCCATGCATGAGATGTCTATGCAAACATGTCATTTAGAAACATAACTTTACAATCATATAAGTTATCGAAATCAATATAAAACAGCATATGAAATAGTGGTTACAATAAAGGTAGGAAACCTACAATAGTTTACTTTGTTCGACCCTTCCTTTGGACCGTCTTCCGATCACGGCTTGTTCACCGTTCTAGAAATTCGAATACCCTATGTACATGGCAGCAAGTTAATCATTTGACCATATGATTCTAATTTGATCTAAAACCCAAAAATCCACTTAAACTTCCATGTCCTATCTTAGCCATAAAACCCCATAGTTTTGGTCCTTTTAAACTTGTTTTTGGTCTCATTTAGACATAGGATAACAGTATAATGTTACCATATTTTTACCTTTCAAAAACATCCAATAAGCCCATCACTTTGTATGATTTCCATTTTGTAAAACTCAATCCAAATATCCACATAACAGTTCATGGGGTTCGGCCATACATATGGCCGAACCCTATGGTTCTTGGTGTAATTAATCCAACCATTGTCCATGGTTTTAATCCATAATTTAACCATAGTATTAATATGGTTCAGCCAAGCCATAGTTACCTAAAAATAGTAAGCTTATCTTCACTTTAAATCCTTTAAAATATCACAAAACCATTTAATACTTCCATGAAATGTCATACCATTTCATGGGGTTCGGCCCACCCAATTGGCTGAACCTCATGGCCTATGGTTTAGATCCATTTATCCATTTATAAACTTGGTTTATTCTTAAATCAAAGCACATTATGTTTACATAAAAATCCATCCTACACTTGACCCAAATAACCATAAAAAACAGTCCATGGGGTTAGGCCATACACATGGCCGAACCCCAAGGTTTCCTTGATGTAAACCCTCCAATATTTGTCCATATTTTTTGATCAGTATTTAGCTTAATAAACACATAATTCAGCCATGTAATAACTGGTCAAAATCAGTGACCTTATCTCCCTTTAAAATCCTTTAAAAGAACTTCAATACATAATATGAATTTCATCTCTCAAACACCATAAAAATCACCAAGTTTTCCCATGGGGTTCAGCCATCCAAAGGGCTGAACCCTATGGTCCATATTTTATCACTTTTAAACATCATAATCCCATATTTAAACCATTGATGGATCTGTCCATACGATGGCCAGATCTCATTTTCTTAACCAATCTATTAAACAAGAGTTCAAAATGCACTTACGAACACCGCGTCTCCTTCGGTTCTTTTGACTCCTTTCTTGACCCTTTATTTCCTTGACCTCTCCTTCTCTCTTACTGTTCTTTGGGCTGAGACTGACCTTGCTGCAATCTCCTTGGAATACTTCAGCCAGATGACATGGATTTGAGGGAGAAAGAGAGAGAAAGGAAACTTTGATCTTAAACCTTGGTGCCAACTCCTTTTGCTCAAAGTGTGCTTTTGTCTTGGTGAAAGAAATCAACCAAGGATTGATTGCAAATCAGTAACCACCTGCTGTTCTTGCTTTTGGAATGTAGAAGACAGCAAAGAGAGAGAGAGATAGAGATAGAAAATTGAACCTCTTTTGGCTACTCAAATTCAGCCCAAACTTGCATCACATGTAACTCCCATATTAACCCCAAGTCCTTTATGCTTACTTGGGGGTTTCATCTATGCAATGAAACCTCCCCAAGCTCTCCAACGTCTCCCATGCTGGTATTTGTGTAACCTCTCCTTTTCTTCCTCCTCTCATTATCATCTTACATGGGGGTTTCATCTAGAAATGAAACCTTCCCCCCCTTCCAATGTGTAGTCTTATCATATTTGAATTTTAAAAGTCAAAACCTCATTTGTAACTCTATAATACAGCAGCTCCATTCAGCCCATTTGATCCTCATCAATGTCCCATTTGAGAGTTTCATTCTTGAAATGAAACTCCCCTCCTCCAAGTGTGAACACACTTCGTAACTCCCATTGGTTTTAATATCTATCTTGGAGTTTCAACTTTTAAATAAAACTCTTCATGTTCCAATGACTAGCCCCTTGGTTAACCTTGTATTTGTAACTCTCAAAGCCGTCATTTCATTCATCAATATCTTAGGAGTTTCATGCATGTGGTACACCCCCATGCAACCAACGTGTAGGGAAGTTTTGAATTTGAAACAACCCACAAACCTTTTATCTGCACACCTCACTCACTTAAAAATAAATATTCCATCCAACTCATTCACTATAATTATCTAAATCAGCTCACTTATTTAACTCAACTATATGATTTTATTTCAAACTCCAAACAGCCCCAATTTAATCAATCTTGGACTCACTTAATGGTCAACAAAGTCAAACCCGACCCATTGGGTCCAAATTGGCCATTTTGACCCATTTCACAAACTTTGACCCAATTAAATAAAACTTCACCCATTTGATTCACTTGGACCAACTCAACCTTCCAACTCCCCTTTAATTCTCATGCATAGAATAATTCTCATGCAATCCAACGTGTTTTATGAATCTTTTAACTTTGCAACTCCTCACCACATGTAACTCCCAAAACCTCCACCAACATTTAACACTTAACTAGGAGTTACATGCATAAGATAACTTCCCCATGCAGCCCACGTTTTTCTTTGTTTTTTACTTGAAATCAATCCATTCCACTCCAATTCACACACATCACTTACTTAAAATAAACATTCCATCCAACCCATTTATTTAACTCACCCAACTCAACTCATTCATTTAATGTAACTCAACTAATAAATTCAACTCAACTAAACTCCATTATTTATTTCAATTCAAACCAACTCAAATATCTAGTGCACTTAAACCAATTAAGCTTTGAGCTCACTCCATGATCAATCATGACATACACGACCCATTGGGTCCCATTTGGGTCCTTTGACCCATTTAGCCATTTTCGACCTAATTTGATGTACATTACCCATCCATTATAATTTCACCCTTATAATATGTTCATAGGATCTTAATTTGAACAATGGGCCCCACTATTTTCTCATTTAACATCATAATTAATAAATTTACCAATCCAGGGGCATTTTCGTAATTATTCCAACCATTGAGAATTCTTTGACCCAATTAACCATTTTGACCTAATTTGATGTACATTACCCATCCATTATAATTTGACCCTTATAATATGTTCATAGGATCTTAATTTGAACAATGGGCCCCACTATTTTCTCATTTAACATCATAATTAATAAATTTACCAATCCAGGGGCATTTTCGTAAATATTCATCTTATCGAGAAATCAGGGTGTTACATGAAGTCCACAAACAGGGCAAATAATATCAATAGGGTGGGGGCAATAAGTACAGTTGTGCCCCTCCTGATTGCATAATTCGCACATATAATCTGTCAACTCATCCGAAGTCGGAGTAGCAGAAGTATGCTCGGGTGAGCCTGTCTCCCCTACGGATTCTTCTAAGTTTGGGACATCTTCCTCATCCTTTTCGGGTACAAAGACTGGAGCAACCCCAACATTGTACTGGGGCAATTCTACTTCTATGTCCCGATTGGTTACAAATTCATTGATGAAGTTTGGCACGCTGGAATCGTCGGAAGAAGCAACCAGATCTATCGGACAGCTAGGGTTCCCTTTGTCCCACAACTCTGTATACTCAATGTTGCTCGACATATCTATATCACAATAACAGAATAAATCAATGACAACGGCAGTTCAAATCAAACTAATATTTGTTTTGGGGAATTTCCTATGTTTCAAATAATGTCTTTTGTTTAGGGAAATTGCCAAATCAGCACTCTTTGTATTTCTTTGTTTTTGGGGAAACTTCCTAAGTATCCATTTGTTTGTTTCTCAATTTGGAAATATTGGGGAAGTATATCCTAATTTGCTAGGTTTGATAATTCCAATTATGGTGACTGCACTTCCTTTGCTATCATTCCTTTTTCGTCAAGTGTTCTCAGATTAAATGTTTCAGTCTGAGTCTAACGAAGTAAATTAATCCGGCCCCCGTGCAGCGGACTCTGAAGAGTCGGTCAGTTCGGATTCTTATCTGTCAGTGACACATAAAATCTCTTAATCTTACTTCGAAAGATTCAACCTTCCCATTTTGCTCTGATACCAACTGTAACTCCCTGCCCTTTTTCACTCGCTTTTCAAAAATTAGAGTCTATTTTTCTTTTATAAAGAGTGAGATAAAGAGAGGGACGTCATAACGCGAGCTAAGTCCGAACTTCTAAATTCCGACCCTTAACAGCCCAACCCTATGTGTGCATGGACTAAGTCCATGGAAACGGTTCACACATAATAATATAAACATGCGGATTAAATCATAAACTGCGGATTATAATAGAACCTAGATCTATTCCTTTTTAGATAGCAAAGTACGTTAAGCCATTAACCATAAGTAAACTTAATTTAAATGTCCAACCAACCATTCAAACCATAGCAAAATTAACTAAATTATTACATGCCCAAAATCTAGCTACTCAAATTATAAGTCCATGAGTAACATAAATAAATATAATCCAATCACAAATCCAAGTTCCTATGCTTGTCTCCGATCACGTTCATTGTCCTTTTCCTTTCCTGTGTCATCCACTAGGGTAGAAGTAGCGCGTTAGAACAACGCGCCCGGTAGGTATTCCATTTAGGGTCTGCACATGGTTAGTACAAATCATTTATAATAACATAATGTCAAAACCATATAAAACAATGCCATGTCATGATGTCAAATGTAATGAGTCCCACCCATCACAAGTACATATAACCTCTTGATGGGATTCTCATCATCAAGGTACCCCCATATAGGTCTTTCGGACGCCCCGACGTAGTGTGGCCCCTCCGGTTTCTTCTTGATGGAAAATGCACATCAAGGTACTCCACATAGGTTTTTCGGACTCCCCGATGGAGTGTGGCCCCTCCGGTTATATATCCTTCACCCCACGCCATGCACGAGATGCTAATGAAACACATGTTATTTTATCTTATAAACATAACATTAAAACTCACATTTGGAACATATCTTTTACAACATAAATTCATCAAAATAAGATAAAAACCATCATACATAAACCATGTTTTCAAAAATGTAGAATCCTACCAAAGACCACTATAGTGTCCTTACTTCTTAAACCGGCGACCGCTCACGATCGCGCACCGCTTATGAAGTCCCACCACCACCCTGTTACATATCAACAAGTCAATCCCATATTCCATTTGATTTAACATTAGGTCTAATTCCATAAACACAACCTTGTGGGGTTCAGCCATACAACATGGCCGAACCTCACCCACTTGAATTTGTCCCTCCTTTGATTTAACCAATCATATACAAGTAGACCACTTTAAAAACCCTAAGTCCACCAAATACATTCCTCATGTAGTTCGGCCATACACCATGGCCGAACCCATGATCTATCATTTTCTCCCATATTTACAATATTGCCATTCTTCTATCCATGACTAACATTGCATTCATCTAAGCATACATAAGTCCACACTTTGATCCACAAAATGGTTCATGGGGTTCGGCCATACACCATGGCCGTACCCTATGATGTCTAAATCCCATTTTTCCATTTAATTATTTAACCTTCTTTGGTCAATAAAATAAGGTCCCCTCATGGAGTTTAACCATGTATTTGGATTCATTCTTTTTTATCATCATCTACCATGTCTAAGCCAATTAAACTTATCCCATTCCCGATGATCTAAAAAATACCTATGTCCAACAATATTACTCCATTTAATCCCTTCAACGTCCTTGATAACCTTCCATGGTGTTCAGCCATACACTATGGCCGAACCCATGGTTCATAGTTCTTTCACCAAATATCATTTTTACACCATGTAAAATGATTAGTATTCCTCCCTTTAAAGTCCTTTAAAAAAAATCTTTAACATGCATCTACCATTTTCATGTTTTGAAGCCCATTAAAATATTAAACAATCCATATAATTCAATATCTAGAAAACCCTAAATCCATAAATATTACTTGGTGGGGTTCGGCCATACAACATGGCCAAACCTCACCCTTTGGCTTTGTGCCCTTCTTTTCCATTCTTTACACCTAGCTAATGTCTTTAACAATACCTCCCTTTTAAATCCTTTTAAAACATCATAACCCTCCATGGTTTTCATCATTTTCAAAATTATTAATAACCTTCCATTAACAATCATTTATCCAAGCTTATAATCCTTTTAATATCATACCCATACACTTATGATTTTTACCCTTCAAACTCCATTTAAAATTAACCAATGTTCTTTAATGGGGCTTAGCCATGCACTATGGCCGAACCCTATGGTTCCTCCTTTCCATTAAAATACCATAATCATCCCCCAATTTTCTTCCATGGGGTTTGGCCATACACCATGGCCGAACCCTATGGTTCCTTACTTTAAACAAATTTAATAAAAAATACCTACCAGTTCCACGACTCTTCCGGTTTTCCTTTGCTCCGGCTTGTTCTTTCAATCCTTTCTTTCCTTAGCCTTTTCCTCCTTTTTCTTGATCCTTTGGCCGAGTGTGAGAGCTTGAGAGAGAGAGAGAGATAGAATTCGGCCTTGAATGAGAGGGAGAGTGTTCGGCCTTGTGTGCTAGCTTGAGATCAAAAACTTTTCTAAGTCTTTTGTCTTGAGGAGTGATCGGTTAAGAGAGGGTTTGAGGGAGAGAAACAGCCAAGAGGGAGAGGGAGAGTTCGGCCTTGTTTGAATTTGAAAATTAAACCAAAACTCCCCATTATCTCACCAACTTATAGCCTTGTTTGAATTTGAAAATTAAACCAAAACTCCCCATTATCTCTCCAACGTGTAACCTTGTTTGTATTTGAAAATTAAACCAAAACTCCCCATTATTTCTCCAATGTGTAGCCTTGTTTGTATTTGAAAATTAAACCAAAACTCCCCATTATCCCTCCAACGTGTAGCCTTGTTTGTATTTGAAAATTAAACCATAACCCCTCCATTATCTCTCCATATGATTTTAATTCAAATCTATTCAACTCACTTAACTCATCATCTTAAAATCAACTCATTTAATTCACTTGAATCAACTCAATTATTTGATTCCATTTCCAACTCAAATCAGCCCCAACTAAATTAGGCTTGAACTTGTAACGCCCCGCCCTCTCCGAGAAATCAGAGTCTAATTTTTTTTTAAATAACAATAAAATAACACTGGAGAAGAGCGGGCGGTGTCACGACGTGAGCTAAGTTTGGACTTCCCAAGTCCGGCCCTTAACTGGCCACCCATGTGTGCATGGACTAAACCCACAAGAACAAATCCACACATGGAACTAAACAAGTCATGCGGAATAAACTAATCTAACTGCGGAATTAAACTGAATAGATAGCAAGTACAAGTCTCAATTATTAAATAACTTAATCCAAACATCCATTGTCAATACCATAAACAAACCATAGTAAAGTTTACTAGCTATTACATGTCCATAAAATATAACTCAAAGACAATAATAAAGACATCCTAATCATCAATCAAGTGCTCAAGCTTGGCTCCCCTCCAGGTCTGCGACCTTCTCTTTCCCTTTTCCATTACCTGTATTATCCTCTAAGGATAGAATTAGAGCGTTAGATCAACGCGCCCAGTAGGATTTTCGATTAGGGCTACCACATGGTTAGTATATAAAAACATGCATATATCATAATATATATGGTCATCAAAACAGGTAAATCAATGCTATGTAAATATGCACATGTAATGAGTCCCTCCCATCATGCATATACACAGCCATCACTTGACGAGACTCTCACCGTCAAGGTAAATCACAATACACTTTCATTTCAGAGTGATGATATTCCTCTTGGCGGGACCTGCAACGCCTAAGGAGGCCGATGTGGCTCTCATCATCATAGTATTTCTCCTGGCGGGACCCTCATCGCCTAAGGAGACCAAAGTGATTCTCATCATTATACATTTCTCCTGGCAGGACCTGCATCGCCTAAGGAGACCAATGTATTTCTCATCATTATAACATTTCTCCTAGCGAGACCTGCATCGCCTAAGGAGACCAATGTATTATCATCATCATGATACTACTCCTGGTGGGACCTGCATCGCCTAAGGAGGTTTCACAGTTGCATCACAGCATATCATCGGAGTGTGGGCTCCGGGTTCCATAATCATCATCCCATGCCATGCATGAGATCTCAATGCACTGTATGTCATTTGCAAATACAAAACTCATCATTCAAAACCACATTTGAATCATAAATCAAATACAACATATCTCATAAAAACTTAATAAAACCAAATCATAATTGTGGTTAAAAGTAGGTAGGAAACCTACTCTAAGTCACTTAGATTGACCGCTTTTGTGAACCATCTCCTGTTCACGACTTGTACACCGTTCAAGCAAGTCTCGATACCTTATTTACATAACAACAAATCAAACATTCATCCATGTAATTCCAACTTGGTCTAAGTCCCAAAAATGCACTAGGTGGGGTTCGGCCATACCTCATGGCCGAACCTCACCTATTTACAATTTGGTCTATCTTTCATATAATTACAACCATACACTTAAACCATACCTCCAAATAAAACCTTGGTAGGGTTCGGCCATACTACATGGCCGAACCTTACCACCTTGAGTTTTGGCTCATATGTCCATTCTTTTGATCATTTCATCTTCGAACTTTTCTTCCATATTTACAATATTGCCACTATACACTCCTTTACTTAATTTTCCTTTAAAAACCAAAGTACATCACCAAACCACCTTAGTGGGGTTCGGCCATACAACACGGCCAAACCTCCCCATCTTTATTTGGTCCTTTAAGTCCCTCATACATGTATCTCATTTGCTTAATTTCATTATGAATTGATCACCAAGTCCATCAATTGACAATTGGTGGGGTTCGGCCACACAGCATGGCCGGACCTCACCCTAGAGATTTTAATCCCATGTTCCATCATCTTTCATGTTTAATCCCCTTAGTACTAAGTCCATAGTTGACATATGTGATTTCGAAATCATAAGCATATACCATTCATTATCATAATCCAATTATCCACCAAAACAGTCCATGGGGTTCGGCCATAAATGGTTCTCTTAACACAATAATTCCAGCAATTATATACATATTAGGCTCTACATTTTAAACATGAAAACTACATGATTCAGCCATCCAATGTCTGACCCAAGACAATACCCATATCTCCATTTTAATCACATAGAAACACCATAGTAATGTATGGTTTTTATCTCTCAAAACCATCATCATTAACCATAAAATTATCACACCATTTCATGGGGTTCGGCTATCCCAATTGGCCGAACCTTATGGCCTATAATTTTAAACCTTTTCACATGTAATTTGTGTTTCATTAAAACATATAAAAACCACCATAGTTTTGCATGGTTTTTAACCTTCCAAAAACCATCAAAATACCAACATAAATTTCATGGGGTTCGGCCATCCAAAGTGGCCGAACCCAATGATATCTTTTTGCCATTTTACATAACCTTAAACCAAGGTTAAATTCCTTGATACAATCGGTCAATCCATGGCCCAAAACATGACACTCAATTCATGATTTAAACCTTTTCAAAACATGCGTCTTAAACATCTACAAGAGTCCAACACTTGCATGGTTTCATGTTACAAAGACCATCAAAATTAACCAATTCTTTTCATGGGGTTCGGCCATCCAAAGTGGCCGAACCCATTGATCCATTTTTCATCACTTTTGTAAAACACCATCCAAGGTCTAATCCTTGATGGATTCGGCCAAGACATGGCCAAATCATGATCCATTAATCCCATTTTATCAAACAAAAATCCATGGAAATACTTACCAAATTTTCCAAGCTTTTCTTTTTGCTTTTGCTCCTTGCCTTCCTTTCTTTCTTAGCCTCTCTTTCTTTGCTGATTACAAGCTTAATCAATTGTGAAGACACTACTTGCCGGTTCGGCCAAGAGAAAGAGTTTGGAGAGAGGGAGAGAGATGAGGATTCTTAGGATTTTCTTTGTGTGAAAATTGACCAAATGGGGTGTTCATTCCTTTTGTTAAATCAGCCACCATGACCTCTCAATTTCCCTCATAAATTCTTGATCAAACCAAAGGGTCACTTGGCACAACCAAGACACCCATTGGCACCAGCCAATGTAACCTTTCAGCTCCCCATGTATCTCATCCAATTCCCATTCATTTCCATTTAAAACTTAGCATGGAAACTACCATTACAAGTCCCCAACGTGTGGGACTTGTTTTGGTTTGTTTGAGACCAAGGCACCTCCTCATATTCCCTTTAACTCAATGGAAATAAGACCTCTTTGATTTCCATTTTAACTCACCTAACTTAATGGCTTAACTCACCACATTAAATGCCATTCATTTAATACACTTGAGTCCACTCAAGCATTTAATTTAAATGCAACTCATTCCAACCCAACTCAACCTGATTTGACTCACCATTGAGCTCACTCAAGGGTCCACACGGTCAGCCATGGTCAACATGGTCAATCCGACCCATCGGGTCCCCATTTAGCTTGTTGACCCGTTTTGACGCCATGACCCATTTATGGGTTGTTTTAGCCATTTGCATTTGGTTTTCACATGTGCATCAAGCCTACCCATTTATGCTCCACTTAATTTCCAATCAATTCAGCTTAACCCCATTAAATTTCCGCTCACCCAATGGTCTAATAAGTCCATTATGACCCATTGGGTCCAATTGGATCCTTTGACCCAATTAACTATTTTGACCCAAATTGATGTACATTACCCATCCAATCAAATTTGACATTTATAATGTGCTCATAGGGTCTTAATTTGAGCAATGGGCCCCACTATTTTCTCATTTACAATCACATTTATTGAATTCACCAATCCAAGGGCATTTTCGTAAATATTCATCTTATTGAGAAATTGGGGTGTTACAGAACTCACTTGGTGGTCAACCAAGTCAACCACGACCCATTGGGTCCCAATTGGGCATTTTGACCCAATTAACAATTTTGACCCAATTAACAATCTTGACCCAACTGAATACATCTTACCCATTTATTTCAATTGCAATCATATCGACAATCCGTTGGGTCTTAATTTGGGCACTTGACCCAACACTTTACCAATCTAAGGTCCATATCCATTAATTCACAATTAAAATGGCAAATTCTGTAAATATTGATAACATGGAATTCCGAAGTGTTACATCAATGCTATTATGTCTAATATGAAATAGCATGTTGGCACTTACATCTCATGCATGACATAAGAGGGATCATATGAGGGGAGTCCACGCTGCATTCGGTTATCCGATAAACAAACCTGGGGAGGGATCCGCACTAATTCCGATTGAGATATGGTATACGATGTTTGAAATGAAAGAGTCCACGCTCTGTTCGGTGGGACCGATAAGGCGTACGTTGGGAGTCATGACAATGAAGACCTTGATGTGGCTTGTACATAAAGAGGATTATTTATGTGATTGAGATATGGTTGATGGGTGGGAAATCGTGGCATATGACACCCATGGCATGGCATTGACTTGCATGATTTTGACATTATGTATCTATTATGATTTTTCATACTAATCCATGTGTTTGACCCTATTCGGAAAACCTACTGGGCGCATTGACTAATGCTCTAGTTCTACCTCAAATGATGATACAGGGAATGGACGGAATGAAGGACACGAAAGGAGCCAAGCTTAGGAGTTTGGATAATTTTAGACTTACTTTATTTTAGTTTTATTTCGGACAATGTAATTTGAGTTATTCACATTTTGGGACTGTAATAACTTAGAACTATCTTGCTATGGTTTGGTTTTATTTTGGACATTTGAACTTAAGTTAATTTATGTGATGGACTTCCTTGCTTAAAAATGGATAGGGTTAGTAATTTTATTCTTATATTAATTCCGTATTACGTTTATTCCGCATGTATAGCCTTATTGCGGGTGAAACGTTTTTGTGGACTTAGTCTACGCACATGTATGGATGGCCAGTTAAGGGCCGGGCTTTGGAAGCTCGGACTTAGCTCGCGTCGTGGCGTCCCGCTGTAACACCCCAGATTTTCATGTTATAAATATTTACGAAAATTGCCCATTTAATTTGTGAATTAATGGATATGAACCTTAGATGGGTAAGGTTTTGGGTCAATTGCCCAATTAAGACCCAACAAATGGTGGATATGGTTCAATTGAATTAAATGGGTGAGATTTATTTAATTGGGTCAAGATTGTCAATTGGGTCAAATGCCAAATTGGACCCAATGGGTCATGGTTGACTTGGTTGACCACCAAGTGAGTTCAAGCTTAATTTAATTGGGGTTGAATTAAGTTGGAAATGGAATCAAATAATTGAGTTGATTTTTAAGTGAGTTAAGTGAGTTGGGTTAAAGAAATGAGTTGAGTGGAAGTTAATGGGACCTTGAACTTAAGTGAGTGGAGTGGGAAGGTGAGGAGTTTTGTTGTTTCAAAGACCAACTCAAGGCTACACGTTGGAAACATGGGAGTTTCATCTCATGGGATGAAACTCCAAATGAATCATTAATGAGGAGGTGAAAGGTTTTGGAGGTTACACAAAGGCTTATACGTTGGAGAGATGGGGGGGTTTTCCATCTCAAGATGGAAACCCAAGGGTCAAACGGTGGGAGTGTTTCATCTCATGGATGAAACCTCCAAATGGAACATTAAGAGGGGAGGTAAAGGGGCATGTGATTTACAAAGGGGTATCACCAAAGGACACCACCTTTGGCCGACCCTCATTGATCAAGAAATACTTAGGATATTTCATCTCACTCTCTCCCTCTCTGTCTTGGCCGAATCACTCCTCAAGACAAGAACACTTAGAGTATTTTCATATCACTCTCCCTCTCTCACTCAGGGCCGATCCCCTGTCATTGACAAAGGGAGAGCACTTAGAGTTTTATCTCAAATCTTTTCTCTTTCTCCCTCTCTCAAACCTATACCTCTTGGCCGAACCACTCCTAGAGATTTTATCAAGTTCACACTCGGCCAAGGATCAAGGAGAAAGAAGAGGCTAAGGAAAAAGAAGATCAAAGGAACAAGAAGGAGTGAAAGAAACCGGAGGAGTTGCGGAATTGGTAAGTACATGATGAGATTATTAAGTAAGATAGTGTTGCATGTATAAAAACCATTAAGGACAAAGGAAGGGCTGAATGAGGTTCGGCCATGATGTATGGCCGAACCCCATCAAGGAATATGAACATGGTTACATGATTTTCAAGAGGAAGTGATGAACCTTAGGGTTCGACCATGTTGTATGGCCGAACCCCGTGGAAGGACATTAGTTATGTTTAATGGATTTGAAGGATGAAAATGATAGATGTATGTTAGTAATTTTTAAAAGGTTTTAAATGGTTTAAATGGATGTATGTATGAAAACCATCAAAGGATCAAACCAATATGTATGATACTTTTTTAAGGAAAATAAAGAACCATAGGGTTCAGCCATGTTGTATGGCCGAACCCCATGGAAAAGTATTAAGGATTTTAAAGAGTGTAAAATGATGTATGTTGGTGAAAAACCTTAGACCATTGGTTTGGCCATGGGGTATGGCCGAATCCCATGAAGAATTATGGAATTATGTACATGTATTTAGATCATGGAAATGATGGATGGTTATTGGTAATTTTAATTGATTTTAAATATGGTTAATGAGGATCCAAAAGGATGAACCAAAATGTATGGCTAAACCCCCATGGAGGGACCTTGGTTTATGGACTTAAATATTGTAATTGATTTAATGGAGAACATGGAATTGAGACATCATGGGTTCAGCCATGGTGTATGGCCGAACCCCATGAACCATTTATGAACCATGATAATGGGTCATTCATGGATCGATCATGTTTAGATGAATGGATTATGTTCTTGGATATAGAGTTGTATAAGTGAGCTAAAAGTATGATTGAATCATAAAAATGAAGGACCATGGGTTCGGCCATGGTGTATGTAATGGCCCGGAATTTGTAAATCAATAAATATGTGGCTATTATTTATTTTTAATGGTGGAAATTGGAAATTTGAGGGAATAAATGGTGAATGGATCAAAATATGGACAAAGGTCCAAGTATGGCCCAATGGACCATGGATTGGATTTAAAATCATTTAAATGGTCAATGATGGTCAATTGGGCTAAGGATGGTCAAATTGGGCCCAATACCCATTTCGGACCCAATGGGTCAAGATAATGTAAGCTCTAAGGTAAATGGGTAAGGGTGAATGTAATTGGACCATGGGCCCAATGGTGATCCAACTAGTTGGAATGGATTTAATTAAAATTAAATCACCTAAATTGGTGATGAATAGACCAAGGTGACATGGCCGATTGGGACCCACCTCCACCTCACCAAATGAGGTGGCGTGTGGACCAAGGATTGGTGGGGCCGGCCACCATGGTTGAATTGGTCAACCATGGGTGGATACATGGAGGGAATTTAAGAAAAAGAAATTAGGTTAAGTGGGAATTAATTAACCCAAGTTAATTATCTAATTAATTAAGTGATTAAACTATCCAAAGGAGAAAAGAAGAAGCAGACTTAGAAGAAGAGAAGAAAAAACTCAAAGCATAAGACACCACTCCAAGACCAAGACCTTAGGGTAATTCTCTCCATCTTCTCCTCCCTTCCCTCTCCCAAACACACTCCATCTTAGCCGACCCAAGCATTGGAGTTTTATCATTGATAAAGCATCTTAGCCGATCAACAAAGGAGAAGAAGAAGAAAGGAGGCTAAGGGTCCAAGAGGAGAAAGAGAAGCCGGAGGAGCCATCGGATGGTAAGTATTTCTAAACAAGAGATTAGATTTTATTTAGGTTTTAAGATGTGGAATCCATTTTCTTGGATTTAATGGTGGCCAAGTTTATCATGGGCCTTGGATCTCAAATCCATCCAAGGAAAGGATGAGGAATGGACAAGCCCTAATGGGTAAATTAGGTTAAGAAAATAAAGGATGCATTAAGGACATTATGTATTAAAATTTATTTAAGCATGGATGTATGTGATGTTTGAATGAATGATGTAGGTGATTAAGTGATTTAATGGGGTTTTGAAGAATGGAAGCCATGGAAGGTGGTTAATGAGTTTGAAGGTTTTGAATGAAAGAATGATAGTAATTTTAAAAGGGGTTTTTAAATGAGGGAATCCATGGATGAAGGTTAATGTTTTATGGTCTTAAATATCACCAATGAATGATGAACCATGAACCATGGGTTCGGCCATGGTGTATGGCCGAACCCTATGGTGATGTAATAGTGGTTTTAATGGGTGAAGAGATGGAAAAATGATTAAGAATGTTGATAGATTAAATGGATTTTTAAGTGTAGTATATAATGTTTTAAAGGGGCTGATTTTAATGGAGATTAGGTTAGTTAAATGACTGATTTCTAGTATTGTTATGTCATGGTTAATGAGACATCAATGGACCCATTTTGTGAACCAATTGATGGGCTAAGATTAAGATCTATGTATATGCATCAATTAATGGGGAATGTAGCTAAGTTGATGGACTCAAAATATACTTAATGTTGATCAAAAGGAGTGATTTAAATGCATGATGTAAACCCCCTCATGGGAGGACTTATTATGGATCTAAATGTGGTGAAATAGACCCAAGGAAAATGAGGAGAAGACATCATGGGTTCGGCCATGGTGTATGGCCAAACCCATGACTCATTTGAGAGTCATTTTTGGGCTAAGATTAAGGTATATGCATGTGTTTAAAATTAATGGGGTTTAGATTAAATTAAGGACTGATTTTTAATGTGTTCATGTTATGATTGGTGGGTCACTAATGGATCTAAGTTATGGATCAATTTTGGACTTAAGTGTGCATGGATAAATGAATGATTAATCATGGAAAGGAAGCCTAGGGTCCTGGTTTTTAGACCCATGTAATTAAAATAATTAATGGATTAAAAGGGACCCACAAACCTAGTTATTGAGGTTTGGCCATGGTGTATGGCCGAACCCCGCTAAGGTATGATTAATGGACTTAAATAATTAGAACGTGAGTCTAATTGATAATGTATAATAAGGTACCGGACATCGCAATCGGTGCGCGATCGGAGACCGGGTTTGTGAACGGAGAAACGCAAAGGAACGTTAGTCGGTATTCGGTAGGATTCCTACCTTTTTGTAAGCCATGGATTATGTGTTATGTATGGGTTTTTCCTTGATTTATTTTGGTAAGCATATGATTGTTTTAAGATGGGTTTTAAGGCTAGGATGTGTATATTGATGCTTTGCTTGATCTATTTTTTGGTAATCAAGTTACATGTTTTATTGATGGGATTTTAATGCCATGGTTTGTGATATCATATAGTATAGTAACAATTGCATCTCATGCATGACATGGGAGGGATATGGCATGGAAAGGTCGAAATGAAACCGGAGTCCATGCTCCGTCGGGGCGACCGAGAAACAAACATGGGGATAGCTCATGTGCTATAACCGGAGTCCATGCTCCGTCGGGGTGACCGATAAGCAAACATGGGGACATCTTGAGGAGGCCTTGCCGTCAAGGGATAATTTGTGATTGTTTATATCTTGACGAGGTTTTACTGTCAAGGGAGATGATGTGTGATTGTTTATATCTTGACAAGGTTTTGCCATCAAGGGGGATGAGGTGTGATTGTTATATCTTGACGAGGTTTTGCCGTCAAGAGGGATAATGTGTGACTGTTCATATCTTGACGGGGTTTTTCCGTCTAGTTGGATGATATGTGATTGTTTATATCTTGACAAGGTTTTGCCGTCAAGGGGGATGATGTGTGATTGTTTATATCTTGACGAAGTTTTACCGTCAAGGGGGATGATTTATGATTGTTTATATCTTGACGAGGTTTTGCCGTCTAGGGGGATGATTTGTGATTGTTTATATCTTGACGAGGTGTTGCCACCAAGGGGGATGATGTGTGATTGTTTATATCTTGACGAGGTTTTGCCGTCAAAGGGGATGAGGTGTGATTGTTATATCTTGACGAGGTTTTGCCGTCAAGGGGGATGATGTGTGACTGTTCGTATCTTGACGAGGTTTTTCTGTCAAGGGGGATGATTTGTGATTGTTTATATCTTGACGAGGTTTTGCCGTCAAGGGGGATGATGTGTGATTGTTTATATCTTGACGAGGTTTTGCCGTCAAGTGGGATGATTTGTGATTGTTTATATCTTGACGAGGTTTTGCCATCTAGGGGGATGATTTGTGATTGTTTATATCTTGACGAGGTTTTGCCGTCAAGGGGGATGATGTATTGTTTATATCTTGACGAGATTTTTCCTTCAAGGGGGATATGGCATCATGATGGTATGGATGATGGGTGGGACACATGACGTAAAACACCCATGGCATGGCATTCATTTTATGGTTTTCATTATATTATACCTATGTGCTTGTTATCACTAATCCATGTGTTAGCCCTACTCAGAGTCCTACTGGGCGCGTTGTCTAACACCCTACTTCTACCCTAGCTGATGACATAGGAGATGGCGGAAACAAAGGACGAGACGGGAGCCAAGCGTAGGAGCTTGGGAAAACGAGCTACTTAGTTTATTGAGATTTATTTTGGAAATGTAATTTGTGTAATGTAGCTCGTCGGACTGTAATAATGTAGATTTCTTACTATGGTTTGGTCTTTACTTTGGGTATTATCATTTTGAGATATAATTATGATTTTGAAGTATTTTAGCGATTAAATGAATGTCACTTCCCTGCTATCTAAAATTTATAGTATAGTCTCGATTATAGTTCCGCACTTAGTTTAATATTCCGCAAGCTTACTTCTACGTGTGAACCGTTCTTCGTGGACTTAGTTCCACGCACATGTAGGGTTGGCCAGTTAAGGGCTGGGCTTTAGAAGCTCGGACTTAACTCTCGTCGTGACGTCCGCGCCTCTTGTCACTCTTTATTGCAAAAAAAAGTAAAAAATAGACTCTGATTTCGGTGAAAAGGGGCGGGCGTTACAGTTGGTATCGGAGCGAAATCGGAAGAATGAATCTCTCGAAGTAGGATTAAGATGGTTGCATGTCTCACTGACAGCCAAGAATCCCAACTGACCGACTCTTCGGAGTCCGCTGCACTGGGGCTGGATTAATCTACTTTGTTAGACTCAGACTGAAGCATTCAGTCTGAGAACAATATTCGATGGAAAAGAATGGCAAAGGAAGGACAGTCACTCTAAGTTAAATCTATCAAACATAGCAAGATAGGGCTTATTTCCCCCAAAGAAATGAGAACACAATATTTGATACTTAAGAAAAATTTCCCCCCCAAGAACAAGGTATACTCACTTAGCAAATTCCCCCCCCCCCCCCCCCCCCCAAATTGATGAAACAGTGATAGATTTCTCAAACGTAGCAAAGTAGGATGTGCTTCCCCAGTATCCCCAAATTGAACAACAAACAATAGGAAATTAGAGATTCCCCCCCAGAAACAAAGGAAAACCAAGTGTGCTTATTTGGCAATTTCCCCAATAAAGACACATTGAACTATACCTGAAAAACCCCTCGAAAACTAAGTATGTTTATTTGGCAAAAGTTACCCAAAATGTGAGCACAACAATTTTGTGAAGGAACTAAGACAATAAATATTTTTTCGATGACTTAGGAAATGCCTCCACAGGGAAGGACCCGCCGAAAACCACCGGTGGAGAAACCGGTAACACCACCTCGTCAGGAAGAGGAGGTATAGCGACCTCATTAGGAGGAAGAAGTGCAGCATCCACACCAAGAAAATGAGCAGAATGGCATAAATATTCCAGTGATGACCCCTGAGTTACAAAG